>OX637400.1:22135453-23340453 GCA_951799425.1 Ilex aquifolium
ACCTTGGTTTTTGTAAAACTTTTGTTAAAACTATGTTTTGGGCATGTACTATATGTAAGAGAATTGTAATCGAACTTATATGAACTACTTTTAATATAACCTTGCATGTTTTTATATGAGTATGGATAAATGGACCCGGTGTGGTCAATGTTTACTCATAAATGGACCCGGTGCGGTCAATGTTGTGTATTGGACCTCGGATGGGTCACGTGATTGTATATTGCACAGGTTGTGTTTTGGGTAGAGCTTCCCGTACAAAGGAGACTCTGCCCGAATTTCGTTAAATTATGGACCCCGATAAGTGGGGCATAATGGCGTGATCTCAAGTTACATGATATCTACGGGTATTCCGCGGGTTGATGGGTGATCAACGGACACCAGGATTTTTGGGGTGTCACAATTGTAACTATCAATGACTTGGAAAAACTAATTAGCTCAAGTTTGAAGTCCACTTAAAATCTCATTGACATCTATGTAAATCACTATACATAATTATTTTTGGATTGAGTTATCTTAGCGACTGAAAAGTAGATTCATGATTTGTTGTCTTGAGGTTTTGTTTTTATGGGTTTGTGTGTTTTTTGTGGATTTTTTCATATACATTTGTTTAAGAGGAAACTTTTTTTTTTTGTTTAAGATGAAACCTTGATAAAGAAAATAAATTTAAAGCATGTATGAATTTTTTAAGGCATGTCTATGATGGAGGATTATTATATTTTTCTTTGTTTTTTTATAGGTACTTGCGTGGATTTGAGGCTTTTTATTGAGAGTTGAATTTGTTTGAAATTTTGAAAGACAAACAAGTGAACTTTCTTTTGTATGTCAAAATCTATCAACCCCTTTATATCTCTGTTTTTCATGTATAGGTGACATGGATTTTATGTCTCTTTTTTTTTTTTTGTGGGTTTGAATTTGGTAACTTTTATTCGGGTTGGATGAGTTTTTTATGCAATAAATGTTATGTTTTGTCGTAATATGTTGTTGTAAAACCCGGAAAAATTTGAACTTTTTATGAAAAAGGGCAAAACGGTAATTTGCCACTACGGTGCGGGTTGAGAACTCTTATTTTTCTAGAGCTTGGATGACGAAACGGACCTCGCCGTTGGATTCGTCTCGCGAAATCTAGTTACCTAGACAAATTTCTTTAAATTCCGAGATAGTCGAATTTTTCGCGTTTTACGAGGTGGTCGGGTCTCGCGTGATCCCAAAAATGAAATTTTTATTAAAATTTTGAAAGTTGGAAAATAATTTAAATAAAGTTCATATAAAATATTTTGAGCTTAAACTGGTACAAAATTTAATCGTTTCGGAGCGAAAACCGACCCGGGAGAGAGGGAGCGTGTGACGCGACGTGGGCCAAGCTTTAAAATTACAAATATGAGGCAAAATATCTGATTTTTGGGACAGAAAACTCGGCCGGGTCTGCTGGTTTCTCACATTGGAGTTGAAGAGAGGAAAAAAAGAGAAAACTTCTACCTTCTCTTTACGATCTACGGAGTTCTAGCGGTCGAATCCACTCGGGCCAAGAACAAAAGTTGTTCTTCTCATCAAGGGCTATGCCTAAGTACCAAAAAGAGCTGATTTCATCGAAGTTTCCGAGACGGGATTTTGGGAAATCAAGAGTTTTGGACTTGGGTGATATTCTTGAAGGTTCTACCATTTATTTTATACTTCAAGAGGTAGGGTTTCATCCTAATTATGTTTATTTTCAACCTATAATGTTTATATGGAATTGGTGGGTAGGTCATATAATTTTAACACTTGCCTGTGCTGATGAGATTGGTGAAATAGGTATGAAAAATAAGTAGAATAAAATTCATCTTGAATTGGACATGTGAGATTAACCTAATGTGATTCTTGAGTTATGTGAATCGTGGGCATGTTATGTGTTTATGTTATGCCTTGATGAATTTAGGGTGTTGATAGCATGATTATGTGATAACACACTTGGAAATTGTGTTGTAGGAATTGTTGATATATATACATACTTGTGATATATTGGCATTGATGGGTTATGAAAATTATGTGCTTGGATATAATTGCCCATGTAATGTGTTGAAATAGTTCATATGTCATTTATAGCATATTGGACATGATTGTTGTATTACAAATGTACATTACATTGTATTATGCACGGAGGCATCACATTCATGAACATTGAGCATGAGTGGGGTTGTGTTTGCATGGTTGTAATCAAACACCACATATGGTGAATGATGGGTGGGCTCGGGAAGGTTGGATTGAAGATCCGACTGAGTCGCACGGTTTGCATGGTAAATAGGGTCGTGGTTATGTAACACCCCGCATTTTCTTTTATATATGTATATAGATATATAGTAAATAATTGTTGTAAAAATGTGGATATGTGTAGTGATGTGTGTTTGAATTTGGTAGATTGGAAAAGTAGAGATTTAAAATGTTAGTGGAAATAATAGTTGAAATTTAGTTTTAATAAGTAAAAATATGAAATTTTAGGTCGTAGAACTTGTATTAAATAGGTTTGGTGTAGAAATATGTGTTGGAGAGGTTTGTGATGGATTTGGTTGGCTTAGGAATGGATTGGAAATGGAAAAGGGATGAAACATCACGTGAACAGTGCATGTGAACAGTGCACTTGCTGCAACTTCAAGCGCGATTTCGACCTTGATGCAGTCAATATCTCTCAAAACTCAAAACATGAAAGTTGTAGAGCTCTTTATTAGCATTCCATAGCATCTTTAATCATCTCAATCGGAGCTCAGATGAGAGAGTTATTCCCAGATAACGAAGCAATGTCAAAACAGTCCAATTAGCTTAAACAGTGTACGTAAACAGTGCACTGGCTGCAACTTCAAGCCCAATTTAGACATTGATGCAGTCAATATCTCTCAAAACTCAAAGCATGAAAGTTGTAGACATATTTCTTAGCATTCCATAGAATCTTGAATCATCTCAATCGGAGCTCGGATGAGAGAGTTATGCCCAGATAACGGAGCGATGTCGAAATAGTCCAATTAGCTTCGTTTTGCATTTAACGTCTCCATTTGCATCCTAAATCAAAATATAAGAATAATGAGTACATTTAGGCTTCAAATAAGTATAAAAGGCTTTAAGAAGCACCATTTATCACCTTTTATTTGCAAACAACGCAAAACTTCATTAATAGCCGGTTCGGATGGGTAAAATAGAAACTTTAGTGTTTCGGGTGTACGTTGACTTTGGTTTTGAGATAAATCATAAAAATAAATGTTTTTAGGTTAAAATAACATTAAAAATGAATCCGGAACGTCGAAAAACCTTAGGGTAGTCATAGGGATCAAAATGAAAATATTTATTGGCAAAATTGTAATTTTGGAGAAAAATGAAATTTTTGGGCCCAATGAACAGTAAAATTCGGGATTTTACTGCCCTTATAACCCCATTATCTTCTCATTTTCTTCATTTCTTCATTCCACTCTCACACCCCAACCCTTAGAACCCTAGAGGAAGACTAAGGGAGGAAGAAAAGGGAAGAGGGAGGTCCCTAGAGCTTGGGTTTCACTTTCAAGCTTGATTCAAGGTAGGGGTTTTTCTCTCATTCACTTACATTGAGGCTAGGGTATATATATATATGTGTGTTTTGGCTATCAATGGTATATATATGATATGGAATCATCCTCTCTTAGGCTTTTTGCAAAGATTACATGTTTTGAACAAAGTTAGGGTTTAATACCCATGAAATCTCTTTTCTAATTTTAAAATCCTAATTTTTGGAGAGTGATGTATTTCCTTCTTAAATGCTTTCTTTATTATGAATTTCGAAACCGTAGTGTTTTGTGTTGGGTAGAAAAATGATGTTATTGTGATCTCATGTATTTTTCTTAGTTAGTTGTGGAATTGTTACATGTTATATTTTGGGGATTTTGGATAGATGCTTGTAAATTGAGATAAATGTTGGAATTGTATACTTGGTTGGGTTGTTTGTGATGCACATTAGTGAGAGGTTCCATGTAAGGATGTTCACCCCTTCTCAAGAGGTTCCCGGTAAGGATGCTTGAGAAATAAGTCCGTTATAGTGAGAGGTTCCTTGTAAGGATGCTCACCCCCTTCCCAGGAGGTTCCCGGTAAGGATGCTTGGGAAACAATGTAGTGATTGGTGAGAGGTTCCATGTAAGGATGCTCATCCATTCTCAAGAGGTTCCCGGTAAGGATGCTTGAGAATCAAAGGTGACCTAAAAGGGGTGGAGGTTACCACAAAGTATGCCACCTACCGAAAGAATTGTTGGGAATTGTTTATGGCCATTAATGATTATTAATTGTATGTGGTGTTCGTTTATTCATTTAAGTAATGTTTTTTTAAATAAACTTGAGATCCTTTTTGTAATGTCACTGTTTTATTTCAAATTATGTATCTATGTTATGTTAAAAATGAGACCGATCGTTTTAAATGCTTTTCTAAACCTTGTATGGGTTTGAGAGAATTTTTCTACAGAGCTTCGTGCTCACCCCCTACCGCTAACATTTTTCAGATTACCCGCTTGAGGAGGACGTAAGGGTCGAGGAGCCCGCTACTTGGGAGACTCCACTTGACGGGAGTGTGGATCCCGAGGTGGACGCATAGAGCGACCTCCTTTCCTTTTGTACTAGACTAGAACATTCTTTTGGAACATTGTGTAGTCTAGCTTCTTTTGTTTATTCCGCTGCGCTACTTTAATTAATTTTTTGAGATATAATAGCAATGACTTGGGCTTATTCTTTTGGATGATGTTGTAAATATTTTATGGATAAATGGACCCGGTGTGGTCAATGTAGTATAATTGCACATGTTGTGTTTTGGGTAGAGCTCCCCGAACAAAGGAGACTCTGCCCGAATTTTATTAAATTAAGGACCCCCGGTTATTTATGGATTTTATTAGTTGTTTCCATGGTATGAATGGTTTTAAAAGGTAATGCCTTTCAGGGTGGTTTTTGGGGCGTTACAAAGTTGGTATCAGAGCCTAGGCTTTAGGTCTTACATGGGAGCTGTAGGTTATGGATCACCACTAGAGCCTTAGGACTAGGTTGGATAAAAATTCTTGAGTTAGATTTTCACACGTCCTATGTTTTAGATTAAAGTGATAGTGGGATGTCTTGTACATCAATGAACTAAGTTGTATATTGATGTGCAAAATGGACGGTGAACGAGGACGAAGATGTGAACGAGGACGAGGACGTGGACGTGAACGTAGACGTGTACGTGAACGTGGAAGTGTACGTGAACATGGATGTGGGCGTGGTCGTGGAGGTCAAGCCAATCCACCACCACCGCCACCTCCCGATGCCTTGAATGGCATATATCAATGCTTGAGGGAGCTCACTACTTTGGTACAAAACCAAAATGGGAACAATAACCATAATGGTGGAGCTCATCCACTCACTCAAGTACCAGGCAATGGGAATGGAGACCGAAGAATGATAGCTCTTCGGGAATTCTTGAGGTAACGTACACCCAATTTCCAAGGGAGCTCCAATTCTTTGGATGCGGATAGGTGGATACGGCGGGTGAAGAAAGTGTGTGACGGCATGGGAGTTGCCGAAGACTTGAGGGTTGGCTTGGCGACCTACTTGTTAGAGGGGGAGGCCGACTATTGGTCGGATTCGGTTAAGAGACGGAGGGACACCGATGCTCTCACTTGGGAGGAGTTCGATCGAATCTTCCAAGACAAGTACTTCCCTGAATCAGTCAGAGACCGAATGAAGGTTGATTCTTGCACTACGACAGGGCAGTATGACGGTGGCCGAGTATGAGAGGAGGTTTGACGAGCTCTCCTGTTATGCTACGAGATTTATATCTACTGAGGCCGACAGGACCAAACGCTTTGAGCAGGGATTGAGGCATGTCATCCGGGAGAAGTTGGTGGCCCTCAAGATCCGGGAGTATGGGGACCTGGTTGACCGAGCTGCATTGGTGGAGAGAGATATAGAGGACAGCCAGCGGCGACAGAGCTTCGCGAGAGGAGGTCCGATCAGGACGGACCCTAACACCAGTGGAGTGCAGCGAGCAGCACCATACCAAAGTCCAGACCAGGCAGGTGGACAGAGACTTCTGACAGCTCGAGGAGATGAAGTGACTCAGACTAGAACAAACACTGACCCGCGCCAATGCTTTGCATGCGGAGAGTATGGGCACTTCAAACATAGATGCCCCTCGTTTCCCCCAAGGACCAAACAAGCAACCGAGCAAGTACCAGCAAACAAGCCACCTCTACAAAGGCCAGCACATCAGAGACCTCAGATAGCTCGAGGAGCGGGAGGCGTACCAGAGAGAGTAGGCACGGATGCACGCCGATGCTTTGCCTGTGGAGGTGTTGGGCACTTCAAAGATAATTGTCCATTGCTTTCCACCAAGACCAACCAAGCAATTGGGTGAGTGAATGCAAACAGGCCACCGCTACGACAGCCATTACCACCATAGAGACCATTACAAGCTCATGCCCCCGGCGGCGCCAATCAAGGAAGGGTTTTTGCTTTGACTCAACCGGAGAAAGATGCATCCAACGCCGTTGTGGAAGGTATTGTTCTTGGGCCCGAATTTTATTGGATTCCTATGCGACTCATTCTTTTATACGTACTGCGGACGCTGTGGAATTGGGATTGGGTTCTGAGGAGCTAGAACATGCTTTATATGTTGACTTGCCTACGAGAGAACAGGGGGATACCAGACTGGTCTGTAAGGGTTACGTGCTAGCGGATTACATTTCAGTTACCAGTAGGTTTACTTATATGTATTTCTTTGACTCTAAATGTTATATGTATGCTATCCAATCCTTGATTCTTGCTATTCTTGAAATTAATGCCATGTGGAAAATAATGTGATGGTTGGGTAACCCTTAAATCGCCTTGCTTGCTACCAAACCCTAGTTTTCAAGGGAAATGTGTTTTTCTCTTGATTTCTCCTTTGTTCTTGATTTTCCACCCTTGATATTTGTCTGTTATTGATTTCAATACCTGATTGTTCCTTATTTTTAATTCTAAGCTTGATATTCGTTGTTATGGATTTCAAGAAGTGATTGTTCCTTTGTTCTTGATTTCCAAGCTTAATATTCATTTGTTCTTGATATCTAAATTTGATATGCACTTGGTAGTGACTATAACCCTTGTGATTCAATTATTCTCAATATTCAATACTTGATATTTTTTATTCTTCATTCCAAGACTTGAGTGTTCTTTTGGTCTTGATCTCTAAGCTTCATAATCTTTTGTTCTTGATTTCACACCTTGATAGTCGTTTGTTATTAATTTCCATACATGATTGTTCCGTTAAATCTTAATTTCTCCTTTGTTCATGACTTTCAAGCTTGATACGCCTTTATTCTTGATTTCCAAGCTTAATATTCATTTGCTCTTGATAGCCAAATTTGATATTCATTTGATTGATTCTAACTATTGTAATTCATGTATTCTTGATATTCAATACTTGACATCCTTTGGTTCTTGATTTCAAGACTTGGTTGTTCCTTTGTTTTTAATTTCCCCAGGCTTGATGATCCATTGGTTCTTGATAGCCAAATTTAATATTCATTTCTTATTGATTCTAACCCTTGTGAATCATTTATTCTTGATATTCAATACTTGATATTCATTGGTTCTTGATTTCAAGACTTGACATTCAATTGCTCTAGATTTCAATACTTGATTTCTCCTTGTCCTTGAGTTCAAAACTTGATACTATTTAGTTCTTGGTTACAAAGCTTGATATGCATCTGTTATTGACTCCAAGACTCGATTGTTACTTTGTTCTTGATTCCAAAGCTTGATTATTTATTTGTGTAACACCCCAAATACCACCCTGGACGGCATTACATTCTAAAACATTCACATCATGAGAGCACTAAATATATATCCATCAAATAAGAAACATTCTTAATTTTTTAACAAAATTTGGGCAGAGTCTCCTTTGTACAGGAAGCTCCACCCAAAAATCACAACCTGTGCAATTCTATTAACTTGACCACACAGGGTTCATTTAACCATCATAAAATAAACTTTCATTCACCATATATCATATCCACACTATTATCCCAAAAGAATAGGCCAAGCAATGACATTTACATTCCAAGAGAATTAAAGTACACTTGCAGCGGAATAACAAAATATTAGACTTTACATGATCTCCAAATAAACTCTCTAGTCTAGTACAAAAGAAGCTATATCTCTACATTTCCACCTCGGGATCTAGGTACCCCTCCAAGGAAGCTTCCCCAAGGCCCGGCTCATTCACACCGAGCTCCTCCTCTAAAGCCAAATCTGAAAAATATTAATTGTAGGGGATGAGCACGAAGCTCTGTAGCAAGATCTTCCCAAACTCAAACAAGGTTTAGAAAAACATATAAAACGGTTGGTCTCATTTTCACAAATAGCATATATACCATTTTGAAGGAAAAGTAGGATATTTTAAATAGATCTCAAGTTTAAATGTTCGTAATAATTTAAATGAACCGTAAAACTCAGTCACAATTATCACCATAACCATTTCCAACAGGTTCTTGTGGAGTCCCATACCTCCACAAGCACTTGTTGGAAACCATTCTGTAACAATAATAATAATCTCATGTTCTCATGTATATTGGTTCATCCCCGTACCATGTATGTTGATTGCTTCTCATGAATCTACCCAACGATTATACCTAGTCCACCTATTTACATCATAATCACAAGCACTATAGGAAAGGGCGTCTACCATCCCAATGGCAGTGACGAGTCCCTTCCTAGGAAAAGTATACTATCCCTTGTTCGAACTCCAGTGAACGATAGTGGTTTCATTACCAAATGACAACCCACTACAAGTGCTAGGAAACCATCTCACCCCCACTGGGGTAGACTAACCTCTAACACTCTACGGCATCTCTCGAAGGCAATCCAAGTCCCTCACAACAACCATACAATTGAGGAAACCAAAATATTCTCAATTCATCAACATTTCAAGGAATTACCAAATTCCACAATTTCTCATTTATAATTCAAGTATCACAATTGTACCACTCTCAATATACTACAAGAATAAGGGATTAAAATATGCAAGAGATCATATCAATAAAACCTTCACAATCTTGATATCAAAATTCTAGGGTTTTCCAAACAAAACATAATTTCTTGGAACTAGAACAAGGATTTGATGAAAACATGATTTAATCAACTATAGGCATTTAGAAATCAATAATCCATGTATTTTGCATAACCCAAATAGGAAATTTCTAAAACTACTATTTTGGAAATTCAAGAACAAGGTCTCATGAACCCAAACATACATTTTGTTCAAAATCATGTTTCAATAAACAAGGAACCAAGAATTCTTAACTATTTATCATATAACTATCAAGAATATGGAAAACATACATATATAATAACCCTAGCCTCAATGTAAGAGAAAGAGAAGAAATCCCCTACCTTGAATCCAAGAGTTGTAAGCTAACCCAAGCTCCAAAGATCTCCTTCCTCCCTTCTCCTTCTCCTTCTTGTCTTCTCTTAGGGTTCTAAGAGATGTGGGTAAGGGTGTAGTGAAAGTGTATAGGAAGAGATGAGAAGAATGGTGTTCTTGAGGAATTTCGGTTTTGATTTCTATGAGGTGTGAATCTATCTTGATCTTGGTATTTTTCCCTTTCTTTATCTCCTCCTAGGGCTCTAAGATGTTTGTGGGGAGGATGAGATGAAGAATGGGGCAAATAGGGCTTGGAATGGGTGTTTTAAAACCCAAAATCCCGACTTTTTACTGTTCGGGAAGGCTCCAATCAAAGGGTACCGGTACCAATTAGCTACTGGTTCCGGGGTACCGGTACTGGGTACCGGTACTGTTCGGTACCGGTACTGTTTGGCTGCTTCGACTTCCAGGGCAGTTTTGACCCCTTTAGAGGTCGAATTGGAAAATTTCCAAGAGATACACTTTTGTATCCCTAGATGTCTACTATCTACTGTAAAAATTTCAGATCAATTGGATGTAAGAATAAAAAGTTATGGCCAAAATACTAGAAGGTGTCTCAACTCATTTTTACCCAAAAATTTCTCTAAGTGTGTTTTCACTCTGGAATACTTCCTAACTTCCAATACACCTCATATTACCTCTCCCAAGGTTGTTCGACCTTCCGGATTCAATGGAGACCTTATTTTGACCTAGAAATATTCAGAAACTTCCATAATCCCTTTCCTCAAGTTTACACACCTTCGAAACTTAAACTTCCCAATCAATTTGTATTTCTAGTTTTTGTTTTTATTACTACCGTCACTACAACTATCTACATTTTTTTACATCAATTATTTACTATATATCTATATACATATATAAAAGAACATGTGGGGTGTTACAATCCACCCCCCTTAAAGAAAGTTTCGTCCTCGAAACTTAGTTGTAGGGTTGGTCTATCTAATTCTCATTTGGCCATGATGTCTCCACTTCTATTCATCCTTAAATATCAAAGTCAAGATTAACATAAAACTTCATATCCTAAGGTTTACATTCCTCCCTTCAACTTATTTCCTATTCCTCGGATATCACTTCTCTTTTAAATTTCACCAATCAATTCAATCAAACTCATATTTGCTTCTTACATGTATCTTCTTCATAAGCATATCAAATAACTCAAATGCAATTCCACCATTAGGGTTAGTCATCCTTCCTATACTAACATCCTGGTGTAACACAAAATTTTGTTACTGGCATCACGGTAAGATTTATCTCAATTCCTGAAAATAGATACAACGTTCTTCAAGATTTCGTATCTCACAACCCAAGAGGAATTCCCAATCTTGAAATCTACCATAATTTCAATTCATAACTACACACTCCACACCAGTCAAGGTTCTAAGATCAACTCTTAGATTTCACCTCAATTTGTACCTTCTCATAATACTCCTTATTGTCACCATTATAGTCATTAATCCAATGGCTCGCTGCGCACTCTGATATAATTTATAATCCACCGATTCACAAGTCAAAATATGCTACAAGATAAGAACTTCGCACAGATTTGAAAGTTCTGAGAGAGTAATCTTAGATTCCATCAAAGTATACAATTGAAACCTGATCGCACTTGTTTTCCAATTATAGCTTCCAAAATGTGTACACTAACGATCCATCCCATCCATTCAAAAGGGAAATTTTTTTTTTTTTTTTAATTAACCAGCTATAATACTTAAGCTAAGGATCAAGTTATATCTCCAAGATATTTGCTCTTGATCTCCAATCTTGAGCTAGAGCTAATAACCATTTAATCAATTCTTAGTGGCTTTCATTAACATCACAACTCTTTTCGCGATGTCTATACTTCCGAATCCCTATGATACTATCTACCTTAATATATATCGATTAATATGCCAAAATATGAAGAAAGATGGTTAAGGATCCCAAAATATCTCTCCATTCCCTATCACCCGACTTCTCATGATATAATCAAAATTAAAACAAGGCTCCCAATGGTTAAACCAATGTTCCTCAATTTCACCATTTTAGTCATCATAGGGTTACTCATTATTCATAATCCTCAAGGTAATTAATAATTTGCTAATTCATAGCCTAACCTAATTCGTTTATCCCCAAAAACTATAGAGAGTTCCTGCATTCATATCAAAGTCAATATTCATAGATATCATCATTGAGTCTTTAAATTTACATCTTCACAATTATCACCATCAACCATAAGGTTCAAATCTTCTATATTCATACTAACAATCCCCAAGTATAACTAATCATTCCGATCTTAACAAGATACTAAATGAGACAAGAATAAGAACGTCCTATTCCCCTAACACAAATCCAATGACATTAAAAGATTTCCTAGAACAATAGAAGTTCACCTCAAATTTGAGATATCATCCTCTTTTATGTCTATAAATTCGCTTTCCTAAATTGACCTCAATTCTCAATAAGGATTTGCAATACAAGTCAACTATTAACCCCATACTCAAACAGGAGATTCCTGATTGTTAATGCTTTAGAGAGTCCATGTGTAGTCAACTAGGTCCACAACGAAGTAAGAGTAGCTAAGTACAACATCCTCAATGAGTATCCTATGTATGACCCTCCTAAACCATCAATACTTCCAAAGTAAATTTAATCAACCCTCCATAATACTTTCAAACCCATATTGGTAACCTCAAGTTTGTGGTTATGAAAACAAAATCCGATCCACATTTCTTTTCCAATATCGATGACTTTTAGACAACACACATAACCTTCCGTAACCTTATTATTCCCACTTAGTCCATTTTAAAAACATCTAAATAAACCTTATCTCCACACATCCCAATTGGGTTATCATATCTCCTCGACTTCCAAAAAGATAAGCAACACCAATAGTATAATAGATCAATTAAGTCTATACACCACCAAATCATAGTTGCATTTTATATTGTTATCCATCAAAATCACTTCAATCAAGGTGGGGGTGTCTCTCAATCAAAGCCTAAATCATGGGGAAGTTCACTTAAGGATAGGTCCTTCGGAATCTAAGAAGAAAATAAAACACTTTACTGTCCAAAGAACACCAGAGTGCAGATTTTTGACCAACTTCGAAGAATAAACTGATTTGACTCAGATATTTTGAGCATGCGCGACCTATATGGTTGGAAAGATATACGAGTTAGGGTTCTAACAAAAATAACGGTGCACAATTTGGACTTTCCAATCAAGAGTTATGAACAAATTGGTGCGAGGTAATCTGTAGGACTGTTTAGTTCCTTTAACTTGTCTAACTCGAGTTTGGGTGTCTTCGTCACACATCCTATCTCATACCCATCTCCAAGATAGATAATATGACTTGCACAAAGATCCATGCCTAGCATGATTTACAACCAAAAGCCAAATTACCATCTGTCTCCTCGAATAGTCCAAAACGACATGATATGAAACTAAAATATCCATCCCAAAATTTTCGTCAACTCCTCAAAGCTAGATAATCCATGAATTCGAGCAAATAATTTATCCCTCACCTAACTAAACAACAAATCACACTTATCTTCTAAACATCTAACTTCAAACCAATCAAAACTTAAAATTTCTTCATCCTAAACTAATACTCCAGTGATAGTCCACAACCTACAGCTCCCATGTAAGACCTAATTCCTAAGCTCTGATACCAACTTTGTAACACCCCAAATACCACCCTGGACGGCATTACATTCTAAAACATTCACATCATGAGAGCACTAAATATATATCCATCAAATAAGAAACATTCTTAATTTTTTAACAAAATTTGGGCAGAGTCTCCTTTGTACAGGAAGCTCCACCCAAAAATCACAACCTGTGCAATTCTATTAACTTGACCACACAGGATTCATTTAACCATCATAAAATAAACTTTCATTCACCATATATCATATCCACACTATTATCCCAAAAGAATAGGCCAAGCAATGACATTTACATTCCAAGAGAATTAAAGTACACTTGCAGCGGAATAACAAAATATTAGACTTTACATGATCTCCAAATAAACTCTCTAGTCTAGTACAAAAGAAGCTATATCTCTACATTTCCACCTCGGGATCTAGGTACCCCTCCAAGGAAGCTTCCCCAAGGCCCGGCTCATTCACACCGAGCTCCTCCTCTAAAGCCAAATCTGAAAAATATTAATTGTAGGGGATGAGCACGAAGCTCTGTAGCAAGATCTTCCCAAACTAAAACAAGGTTTAGAAAAACATATAAAACGGTTGGTCTCATTTTCACAAATAGCATATATACCATTTTGAAGGAAAAACAGGATATTTTAAATAGATCTCAAGTTTAAATGTTCGTAATAATTTAAATGAACCGTAAAACTCAGTCACAATTATCACCATAACCATTTCCAACAGGTTCTTGTGGAGTCCCATACCTCCACAAGCACTTGTTGGAAACCATTCCGTAACAATAATAATAATCTCATGTTCTCATGTATATTGGTTCATCCCCGTACCATGTATGTTGATTGCTTCTCATGAATCTACCCAACGATTATACCTAGTTCACCTATTTACATCATAATCACAAGCACTATAGGAAAGGGCGTCTACCATCCCAATGGCAGTGACGAGTCCCTTCCTAGGAAAAGTATACTATCCCTTGTTCGAACTTCAGTGAACGATAGTGGTTTCATTACCAAATGACAACCCACTACAAGTGCTAGGAAACCATCTCACCCCCACTGGGGTAGACTAACATCTAACACTCTACGGCATCTCTCGAAGGCAATCCAAGTCCCTCACAACAACCATACAATTGAGGAAACCAAAATATTCTCAATTCATCAACATTTCAAGGAATTACCAAATTCCACAATTTCTCATTTATAATTCAAGTATCACAATTGTACCACTCTCAATATACTACAAGAATAAGGGATTAAAATATGCAAGAGATCATATCAATAAAACCTTCACAATCTTGATATCAAAATTCTAGGGTTTTCCAAACAAAACATAATTTCTTGGAACTAGAACAAGGATTTGATGAAAACATGATTTAATCAACTATAGGCATTTAGAAATCAATAATCCATGTATTTTGCATAACCCAAATAGGAAATTTCTAAAACTACTATTTTGGAAATTCAAGAACAAGGTCTCATGAACCCAAACATACATTTTGTTCAAAATCATGTTTCAATAAACAAGGAACCAAGAATTCTTAACTATTTATCATATAACTATCAAGAATATGGAAAACATACATATATAATAACCCTAGCCTCAATGTAAGAGAAAGAGAAGAAATCCCCTACCTTGAATCCAAGAGTTGTAAGCTAACCCAAGCTCCAAAGATCTCCTTCCTCCCTTCTCCTTCTCCTTCTTGTCTTCTCTTAGGGTTCTAAGAGATGTGGGTAAGGGTGTAGTGAAAGTGTATAGGAAGAGATGAGAAGAATGGTGTTCTTGAGGAATTTCGGTTTTGATTTCTATGAGGTGTGAATCTATCTTGATCTTGGTATTTTTCCCTTTCTTTATCTCCTCCTAGGGCTCTAAGATGTTTGTGGGGAGGATGAGATGAAGAATGGGGCAAATAGGGCTTGGAATGGGTGTTTTAAAACCCAAAATCCCGACTTTTTACTGTTCGGGAAGGCTCCAATCAAAGGGTACCGGTACCAATTAGCTACTGGTTCCGGGGGTACCGGTACTGGGTACCGGTACTGTTCGGTACCGGTACTGTTTGGCTGCTTCGACTTCCAGGGCAGTTTTGACCCCTTTAGAGGTCGAATTGGAAAATTTCCAAGAGATACACTTTTGTATCCCTAGATGTCTACTATCTACTGTAAAAATTTCAGATCAATTGGATGTAAGAATAAAAAGTTATGGCCAAAATACTAGAAGGTGTCTCAACTCATTTTTACCCAAAAATTTCTCTAAGTGTGTTTTCACTCTGGAATACTTCCTAACTTCCAATACACCTCATATTACCTCTCCCAAGGTTGTTCGACCTTCCGGATTCAATGGAGACCTTATTTTGACCTAGAAATATTCAGAAACTTCCATAATCCCTTTCCTCAAGTTTACACACCTTCGAAACTTAAACTTCCCAATCAATTTGTATTTCTAGTTTTTGTTTTTATTACTACCGTCACTACACCTATCTACATTTTTTTACATCAATTATTTACTATATATCTATATACATATATAAAAGAACATGTGGGGTGTTACAATTTGTTCCTTAATTCAAAATTCTAACGATTGGTATTGACCAATAAAATGGTATTTTCGATGATATTATGTTAATTTTTCTTAAATTATTTCGTTGGAAAAATGTATGTGGAATTGGGTCGCCTAAGAAAGGAGTGTTTAGATTCGGCAAGAATGGTAAGTTAGCGCCCAGATATACCGGACCGTTTGAGGTAATCAAAGTAGTAGGCAAGGCGGCATATCAACTTCGACTACCAGCCCAGCTATCCGGAGTACATGACGTGTTCCACGTGTCCATGTTGAGAAGGTGTCACTCGGATACAACTCCAGTCGTGAACTTGGAGGAGATTGAAATTCAAGACGGAGCAACCTACGCAGAACAACTAGTAGAAATTCTCGACGTCCAGGAAAAAGTGCTTCGCAACAAAGTTATCAGATTGGTGAAGTTTTTGTGACAACACCATGGAGTGGAGGAAGCTACATGGGAACCGGAGCAAGAAATGCGGGAGAAGTATCCATATTTCTTCGCTACTTGAGGTAAGTTTCGAGGACGAAACTTTCTTTAAGGGGGGTGGATTGTAACACCCCGCATTTTCTTTTATATATGTATATAGATATATAGTAAATAATTGTTGTAAAAATGTGGATATGTGTAGTGATGTGTGTTTGAATTTGGTAGATTGGAAAAGTAGAGATTTAAAATGTTAGTGGAAATAATAGTTGAAATTTAGTTTTAATAAGTGAAAATATGAAATTTTAGGTCCTAGAACTTGTATTAAATAGGTTGGTGTAGAAATATGTGTTGGAGAGGTTTGTGATGGATTTGGTTGGCTTAGGAATGGATTGGAAATGGAAAAGGGATGAAACAGCACGTGAACAGTGCATGTGAACAGTGCACTGGCTGCAACTTCAAGCGCGATTTCGACCTTGATGCAGTCAATATCTCTCAAAACTCACACATGAAAGTTGTAGAACTCTTTCTTAGCATTCCATATAATCTTGAATCATCTCAATCGGAGCTCGGATGAGAGAGTTACGCCCAGATAACGAAGCAATGCCAAAACAGTCCAATTAGCTTGAACAGTGCACGTGAACAGTGCACTGGCTGCAACTTCAAGCCCAATTTAGACATTTATGCAGTCAATATCTCTCAAAACTCAAAACATGAAAGTTGTATAAATCTTTCTTAGCATTCCATATCATCTTGAATCATCTCAATCGGAGCTCGGATGAGAGAGTTATGCCCAGATAACGGAGCGATGTCGAAATAGTCCAATTAGCTTCGTTTTGCATTTAACGTCTCCATTTGCATCCTAAATCAAAATATAAGAATAATGAGTACATTTAGGCTTCAAATAAGTATAAAAGGCTTTAATAAGCACCATTTATCACCTTTTATTTGCAAACAACGCAAAACTTCATTAATAGCCGGTTCGGATGGGTAAAATAGAAACTTTAGTGTTTCGGGTGTACGTTGACTTTGGTTTTGAGATAAATCATAAAAATAAATGTTTTTAGGTTAAAATAACATTAAAAATGAATCCGGAACGTCGAAAAACCTTAGGGTAGTCATAGGGATCAAAATGAAAATATCTATTGGCAAAATTGTAATTTTGGAGAAAAATGAAATTTTTGGGCCCAATGAACAGTAAAATTCGGGATTTTACTGCCCTTATAACCCCATTATCTTCTCATTTTCTTCATTTCTTCATTCCACTCTCACACCCCAACCCTTAGAACCCTAGAGGAAGACTAAGGGAGGAAGAAAAGGGAAGAGGGAGGTCCCTAGAGCTTGGGTTTCACTTTCAATCTTGATTCAAGGTAGGGGTTTTTCTCTCATTCACTTACATTGAGGCTAGGGTATATATATATGTGTGTGTTTTGGCTATCAATGGTATATATATGCTATGAAATCATCCTCTCTTAGGCTTTTTGCAAAGATTACATGTTTTGAACAAAGTTAGGGTTTAATACCCATGAAATCTCTTTTCTAATTTTAAAACCCTAATTTTTGGAGAGTGATGTATTTCCTTCTTAAATGCTTTCTTTATTATGAATTTCGAAAACGTAGTGCTTTGTGTTGGGTAGAAAAATGATGTTATTGTGATCTCATGTATTTTTCTTAGTTGGTTGTGGAATTGTTACATGTTATATTTTGGGGATTTTGGATAGATGCTTGTAAATTGAGATAAATGTTGGAATTGTATGCTTGGTTGGGTTGTTTGTGATGCACATTAGTGAGAGGTTCCATGTAAGGATGTTCACCCCTTCTCAAGAGGTTCCCGGTAAGGATGCTTGAGAAATAAGTCCGTTATAGTGAGAGGTTCCTTGTAAGGATGCTCACCCCCTTCCCAAGAGGTTCCCGGTAAGGATGCTTGAGAAACAATGTAGTGATTGGTGAGAGGTTCCATGTAAGGATGCTCATCCATTCTCAAGAGGTTCCCGGTAAGGATGCTTGAGAATCAAAGGTGACCTAAAAGGGGGTGGTGGTTACCACAAAGTATGCCACCTACCGAAAGAATTGTTGGGAATTGTTTATGGCCATTAATGATTATTAATTGTATGTGGTGTTCGTTTATTCATTTAAGTAATGTTTTTTTAAATAAACTTGAGATCCTTTTTTTAATGTCACTGGTTTATTTCAAATTATGTATCTATGTTATGTTAAAAATGAGACCGACCGTTTTAAATGCTTTTCTAAACCTTGTATGGGTTTGAGAGAATTTTTCTACAGAGCTTTGTGCTCACCCCCTACCGCTAACATTTTTCAGATTACTCGCTTGAGGAGGACGTAAGGGTCGAGGAGCCCGCTACTTGGGAGACTCCACTTGACGGGAGTGTGGATCCCGAGGTGGACGTATAGAGCGACCTCCTTTCCTTTTGTACTAAACTAGGACATTCTTTTAGAACATTGTGTAGTCTAGCTTCTTTTGTTTATTCCGCTGCGCTACTTTAATTAATTTTTTGAGATGTAATAGCAATGACTTGGGCTTATTCTTTTGGATGATGTTGTAAATATTTTATGGATAAATGGACCCGGTGTGATCAATGTAGTATAATTGCACATGTTGTGTTTTGGGTAGAGCTCCCCGAACAAAGGAGACTCTGCCCGAATTTTATTAAATTAAGGACCCCTGGTTATTTATGGATTTTATTAGTTGTTCCCATGGTATGAATGGTTTTAAAAGGTAATGCCTTCCAGGGTGGTTTTTGGGGCGTTACAGGTTGAGAATTCCATTTGCCATCTACACACACAAGAGATAGCAATAGACCAACAACTCCCAAAGTTAGGGATCAAACACAAACGTTGAGAATTCTCTCATTGTCCCCCTAGTAGAACATGTGTCACATACTAGTAGACGTTTAACCCTTGAACTATCCCATTCATTTTTTTTTTCTTTTTCGAACTCCCAATGTTATGTTTTCTAACCCTAGTGTTCCTCTTTTCTATATTCTATCATGCATATAAATCACATAACACATAGCACATACCATGTGGCAACTAAAACACATAACATAAAATGCACAATGAATGTCATGGTCTAGACCCACGCCCAATTAAGCCCTAGGTAAATCGTATACCTAGGCTCTGATACCAAGCTGTGACGCCCCAAAAATCCGGGGGTTTGTTGATTGCCCATCAACCCGCGGAATGCCCGTGGATACCGAGTAACTCGATATCACAACGTTATGCCCCATTTACTGGGGTCCATAATTTAACAAAATTGGGCAGAGTCTCATTTGTACGGGGAGCTCTAACCAAAACACAACATGTACATCATAAAATAACAAGACCCATCTGAGGTCCAATATTAAACAATGACCACACCGGGTCCATTTATGAGTAAATATAGACCACACCGGGTCCATCTATCCACACTCATATAAACATGCAAGGCTATATTAAAATTAGTCCATAAAAGTCCAATTACAATTCTTTACATACATTACATGCCAAATTTTACAAACAAAAAGGATTAAAAGCCACAAGTCGGCTTTTCTTCAACCATGTGGCCCCGATTGTGAGCCGTCCGCCGGCGCATAACCCGCACCTGAAATGTTTCCCGTATAGGGTGAGCCAACGCCCAGTAGAGTATATCCTACAAACGCTACTCCCCACCTTAAATGCATTTGCAATGTGTATATGCAACAATCAACACATTAATCCATTCAAGCATTCCTATCAAGAATATGCATCCAATGATAGGAATTCTATATCATGCCATGAAATAAAATGAGACTCACTTATGCAACTTCAACCCGAGTCCTCACTGATTCTCACAACACCATGCAATGCACTTGTGAAATGAACCATCATTTGACGAAAAATCCATCCAATGATCGTTTGAAATAAAAGTTGTTTCATTATAAAACCAAATCATTGATGGGTGTTACTCATTGGATGAGTACTTTTATAAACCAAAATCTTGTATCTTGTTGGGCAACGGATTTTGGTATCTCAACCACCGGTTCCGTAAACACCAGCACTTTTATGTAATTTCACCACCGGGAAGTGCCTGAACCATGTGACCGGGTTTTGCACCCGAGGGAGAGTCTAGCCCTACTTGTTATACCCGACACAAGTTTTCTTCCATGCAACCATGCGACTCAAAGGGGATCTTTGATCCACATTTTTTCGAGCTCACAGACCAACCACCAAACAAGGTGTTTGATCAACCATGCATCTCACACACACACACACCCATACTCATGCCTAAGCCCATGGATGGGATGCCTTCGTGCAAATGCAATGTAATGTGCCATTGCATATCAATGTCATGTCTCATATGTAATGAATGTCATATGTACAACTTAAACAACATCTCAACATGTATCATGGACAATTATATCATAGGCATATAATCTCCAAACTTTCATCTCAATGTCAAAACATCAACTAGCATGTATTAACATTTATATTCAACACAATTGACAAGCATGTTATTACATAATCGATGCTAATAACACACTTAATCACAAGGCGCATGATAACACATAACAACCCACAAAAATTAGCCCAAAACAGTCCGTAAAGTGACCTAAAAACAATCCTTAAAGTGGCTTAAAAACAGTCCATAAAGTGCCCTAAAAATAGTCCACAAAGTGGCCTAAAAATAGTCCGCAAAGTGGCCTAAAAACAATCTGTAAGGTGGCCTATATGCAGTCCGCAAAATGGCTTAAAAATTGTCCACCTTTGGGCACCAAAAACAGTCCACTTTTTCGCCCAAAATCAATCCATTCTTCCATCCAAAAACGGTCACAATTTTAGCCCAAAAACATGCCTAAAACAACCCCTTAAACAAGCATAAAACAGCCCCATGATTTCAACCCAAAAAGAGGCCATATAACAGCCCATAAAACAGTCTATAAACAGCCATATATCAGTCCAAAATACAGCCATATTTCAGTCAACAAAACAGCCCCTTAAGGTAGGAGTAAAACCCAAGTAGGAAGAACCCTACCTCTTGTAGTGTAGAATGAAGGCTAGAGCTTCAAGAACACCTCCAAAACTTCCAAAACTCTTGATTTCCCCAAAGTCTCCTCTTGGATCTTCAGTGAAATCACTCGTTCTTGGTACGTAGACATAGCCCTCGTCACGGTGATCGACTTTAACTCTTGATTCGAGTTGATCAGAGCGACGGAACGTCTTGGATCTTGGATTGAAGCTTGGAGTTCAAAGCTTTTTCTCTTCTCTCTCTTTCCTCTCTATGGCCGGCCAAATAAGACTTGAATAAGGGTGAGAATATCTGATTTTTCAGATATTTGCCCCTATTTATACCCCCTTAATGTGCGGTCCAAATTGTACCGCATATTTTCGACTTTCGGATCCGTTTTTTCGCCCCGAAACGATTCATTATATCTCGGATTAAGTTCAAATCAATTTTATTTGAAATTTAACTTAACTTTAAGAATATTTTATAAAATCTATATTTGGGGACCTTTGTGAGGTCATTCGCCACGTAGTCGCCTCGAACGACGTGCAAAAAATTCGATTCTCTCGGAATTCGACGAAATTTGACAGGCTGATTAGATTTCGCGATACGAATTCAATGGCGAACTCTGTTTCCTCATCCGAGCTCTAGAACATGAATATTTTAAATACACTTTAGGGTGGCAAATTACCATTTTGCCCTTTTTCAGAAAAAGTTCAAATTTGCCCGGATTTTACAGTGGGTGTACGCGGAACCCTTGGTGGAAGTCCATAAATTCCATGTGAGTTGGGTTACCCTTGGTGTAAGTCCATAAATACCCACCCCAAGAAGGACCTGGAGATTTTAAAATGGCCATTGGATGTACAACATATATGGTGGGGCTTGGAATGTCCGGTTTTAAATACATGACATGACATGTGTTGTGGGAGCCAGTGAGGGCTCGGGTTGAAGTTGCATGAGTGAGTCTCATCTCATTTCATGGCATGACATGGTAATTCTTCTCATTGAATTGCATATTCTTGATTGGAATGGTTGTTGCTTGTTAAATGTTGCATGTGAACATTTCATATGCATCTAGGTTGGGAAGTAGTCTCTTTAGGAGATACTCTATTGAGCGTGGCTCATCCTTTATGGGAAAATATTTCAGGTGCGGGATACGCGTCGGCGGATGGCTCTCAATCAGTCCCCCATGGTTGAAGAAAAGCCGACATGTGGCTTTTAAATCTTATTTTTGTAAAACTTCATGTAAATTTGTTTTGGACAAGTAATTGTATGTAAAAGAATTGTAATCGAAGTCATATGAACTATTTTAATGTAGCATTGCATGTTATTATATGAGTATGGATAAATGGACCCGGTGTGGTCAATGTTTACTCATAAATGGACCCGGTGTGGTCAATGTTATATGATTGCACAGATTGTGTTTTTGGGTAGAGTTCCCCATACAAAGGAGACTCTGTTTGAATTTTATTAAATTAAGGACCCCCGATTTTTAGGGCGTCACAGTTGTGGCTTTCAAGCTTTTTTTATGATGTAGGAAAATGTCTCATGTGATATGTTTGAGTATGAAATGTTGATGGTTGTTTTGGTGGTTGGGTATGGATGCTTATTTTGGGGGGAAATGGAATTGAATTGTGATTGTGCATTATGATGATTGTTATGTATGATTGTGAGTTCTGTAGATAGGTTGAGATTCCTTTGGACTCTTATTTTTAGAAGAAACTTTATCGAATATTTTTGAAAAATATTGGGACTAGATTGATTTCAATTCCTTTAATTAAAGTAAATGAACAAAAAACTAATTCAAATTGACAAGTTGTTTTAAGTTACAAAGTGTCTTTAGGCACGGATTATTACTAGTAACATTATATTATTGGAAATTTCCTATTAGTGTCAAAATAATATTCATTTATATTTTAAATAATTAAGAAATATGATTGAAAGTTTAAATTTTAAAGTAGTTTAAAAAAAATGGTGGGAGTTGTTACAAAAGACATATGTAATGTTTTGATTGGAGTGAACTAATTAAATATTTCAAAATTCTAGTAAATTAGCATTTAGGGAGGGAAACCTTCTCAAGACTTCTCATCCCTAATTTGATTATTTTATTGTATAATAAGATATGTTTAGTCATTAAATTTGTATTATTAACATGAACAATGTTACATGTATTTAAAAAATACACTTAAAATATGTACTTGATAATTATAACAATTATTTTTTACTGTGGATCCTAGCATTTATTGGGACCCACTACCTATTCAATAGTTGTGATTATCAACTACATATTTTTTTTATTAAGTATACATTTTAAGTCCACGTTTTAAATCTAAATAGCATTTTCCTATTAACATTGAATAAGTAATCAAAATACTGCAGAATGGCAAATTAACTTCTGACATAGCATTGTAATTTGTAATTTGTAATTTAATTTGTGAAAAATTTCGTAATAAAGTTGAGAGTAATATTAGATTGACAAAAAATTCCCTTGTTCGTGTGCCTCGATTATCGGGATGAAGTTTTAAAAATACCACTCTACTCCAAAATTACATGAGGGTTATATAACAGTATTTAAATCATTGATATGTAGAGTTCTGTAAAAGAAAACAACAATGAGATTAATTTTGGTTATTTTTACAATCTATAATTTTGTTGATTATTACTATAAACCTAAGAAAGAAAATAGCTAAGGCTGTTCTTGGGGCAGAGCCAGGAAATTATTATAGGGTGAACACATTAATAAGTTCAATTTTTTTTTTCAATTAAACGCAGAAGTTCATAAATTCATTTTTAATACATAAAAGTTCATTAAAAATAATAAGTTAAAAACTGATATACATAATGTGTGCAAAAAAAAAATATTAAAACTGTGACGCCCCAAAAATCCGGGGGTCCGTTGATCACCCATCAACCCGCGGAATGCCTATGAATATCGTGTGACTCGATATCACACCGTTGCGTCCCATTTACCGGGATCCATAATTTAACAAAATCGGGCAGAGTCTTCTTTGTACGGGGAGCTCTACCCAAAACCCAACCTGTACAATATACATTAACATGACTCATCTAAGGCCCAATATAACACAATGACCGCACCGGATCCATTTATAAACAAGACATTGACCACACCGGGTCCATTTATCCCTACTCATATAATAACATGCAATGTTACATTAACATAGTCCATAAGAGTTCGATTACAACTCTTTTACACATTACATGCCCAAAACTAAATTACAAGTCCAAAAATATAATTTTTCAAGTTTGTTTTACAAAAATAATGCATTAAAAGCCACAAGTCGGCTTTTCTTCATCCTTGCGGCCCCTCGAATGAGAGCCGTCCAACGGCGTATATCCTGCACTTGAAATGTTTTCTCGTATAGGGTGAGCCACGCCCAGTAGAGTAATTCCTACAGAGGCTACTCCCCACCTAAGTGCACATGCAATGTTCACATTCAACATTTCATATTCACCTCAACATTCCAAGTAAGAATATGTAACTCTATATTGGAATTTACAATGTCATGCTATGAAATGAGATGAAACTCACTCATGCAACTTTAACCCGCGTCCTCACCGACTCCCACAACACAATGCAATGCCAATGTGTAATGAATCCGGCAATTGACGAAAAATCCACCCAATGATCATTTGAAATAAAAGTTGTTTTATTATAAAACCAAATCATTGATGGGTGTTACTCATTGAATGAGTACTT
This sequence comes from Ilex aquifolium, assembly GCA_951799425.1. NCBI lineage: Eukaryota > Viridiplantae > Streptophyta > Magnoliopsida > Aquifoliales > Aquifoliaceae > Ilex > Ilex aquifolium. The sequence continues at coordinate 22,160,186 of OX637400.1, forward strand.
TATAAATCAAAATCTTGTGTTTTGTTGGGCAACGGATTTTGGTATCTCAACCACCGGTTCCGTAAACATCAGCACTTTTCTGGAATTTCACCGCCGGGAAGTGCCGGAACCATGTGACCGGGTTTTGCACCCGAGGGAGAGTCTAGCCCTACTTACTATACCCGACACAAGTTTTTCCATGCATGCAACCGTGCGACTCAGTCGGATATTCAATCCAACTTTCTCGAGCCCAACCTTCAATCACCAAGAATGATGTTTGAATGAACCATGCCCAAACACACACACACACCCACACTCATGCCTAAGCCCATGAAATGGATGCCTCCGTGCAAATGCAATGTAATGTGTCATTGCATATCAATGTCATACCTCATATGTAATGAATGTCATATGAACCATTTAAATCACACATTTCATCATGTATCATGGACAATTATATCATATGCATATAACCTCCAAAAACTCATCACAATGTCAATATATTAATACGCATATATCAACATTTATTTCCAACACAATCTCTAATCATGTTACTACATACTAAAGCAATAACACACTTAATTGTCAAGGCATAATGTAAACATATAATATGCCCACCAAAACAGCCCACATAATAGCCCCTAAACAAACCACATAACGGCCCAAAAACAGTCCACAATTCAGCTACCAAACAACCCACAATTCAGCCACTAAGCAACCCACAAATCAGCTACTAAGCAGCCCACAAATCAACCACTAAGCAGCCCACAATTCAGCCAGAAAACAGCCCACAAATCAGCCACTAAGCAGCCCCTTAAACAATCCCTAAACCGCGCACAAAACAGTCTGCAAAATGGCCTAAAAACAGTCCGCTAAATGGCTTAAAAACAGTCCGCAAAACAGTCCATTTGGACAGCCTACATGCAGCCCTATTTCAACCACTAAAACAGTCCAAGAACAATCCCAAATTCAGCCACAAATCAGGCCCTAAACAGCGCACAAAACAGCCCCTAAACGTGCACAAAACAGCCCCACGACAGTGCACAAAACAGCCCCTAACCCGCGCACAAAACAGTCTGTATTTCAGCCCATATAACAGTCTATATACAGCCATCTAACAGTCATGTTTCAGCCACAAAAACAACCACATATCATTCATATTTCAGCCACAAAAACAACCCATTGAGGTAGGAGTAAAACCAAAGTAGGAAGATCCCTACCTCTTGTAGCGTAGATTGAAGTGTAGAGACGTCAAGAACACCAAAAACTAGCCCAAGAACTTGATTTCTCCAAAATCTTTTCTTTGGACCTTCGGTGAAATCAACTTTTCTTGGTACGTAGACGTAGCCCTCGTCGCAGTGATCGACTTTCTCTCTTGGCTCGACGGAATCCGAGCGATGGAACTTCGAACATCGGTGGGAGAAGCTTGAAGACAAACTTTTTCTTCTCTTTTCTCTCCCTTCTCTCTATGGCCGGCCATATGGTTGAACAAGTGAGATATTTTGCTAAAAAATCTGATTTAAGTCACTATTTATATTTTTAAATGTGCGGTCCACATCGCACCACTCGTTTACTACTTTCGGGTTCGTTTTTCGCCCCGAAACGATTTATTTCGTACCAGTTTAAGTTCAAATTAATTTTATTTGAACTTTTGTTCAATTATACATAAATTTTATAAAATTTATATTTGGGGACCTTTGTGAGATCATTCGCCACCCAGCCGCCTCGAACGACGTGTAAAAATCTGACTATCTCGGAATTCGACGAAATTTGGCAGGGTAATTGGATTTCGCGATACGAATCCAAGGGTGAAGTCCGTTTCCTCATCCAATGTCTAGAGAAATACTTATTTCAAATCCGCATAGCGGTGAAAAATTACCATTTTACCCTTTTTCAGAAAAAGTTCAAATTTGCCGGGATTTTACAAAAACTTCTTAACAAGAATGAGATTAATTATTGTTATTACAACTGACTATAATGAGTTTTTATCATTTGAAAGCATTACAAATCAATTTCATCAACATATTATTTTTTCTATATACAAAATAATGGCAACAATCTTGCATTTATGTTCCGGTAGTTTATTACATAATAACACTCATTTTATGCAATAATAAAATAACTTAATAATTTTTAAAAATTTACTAAATAACCATAATATGTCTAAAATTTTTTAGGACATATTCGAAACATATCTAATAATTACGAATAATGTTTGTGACACCCCAAAAATCGGGGGTCCTTAATTTAACAAAATTCGGGCAGAGTCTCCTTTGTACGAGGAGCTCTACCCAAAACACAACCTGTGCCACATACACTCACATGACCCATTCGAGGTCTAATATACAATATTAACCACACCGGGTCCATTTATGAGTAAACATTGACCACACTGGGTCCATTTATCCATACTCATCTAATACATGCAAGGTTACGTTAAGAATAGTCCATATCAATTCGATTACAATTCTTTTACAAACATTACATGCTCAAAAACTAATTTAGCGAGTGTTTTACAAAAGTATAGTTTTTTTCACAATAGTTTTACAAAATATGAATTAAAAGCCACAAGTCGACTTTTCTTCATCCTTGAGGCCCCAAGTGAGAGCCTTCCACCGGTGTGTACCCTGCACCTGAAATATTTTCCCGTATAGGGTGAGCTACGCTCAATAGAGTATCTCCTACAGAGGCTACTCCCCAACCTAGATGCATATAAAATGTGCACATGTAACAATCAACAACCATTATCCATTCCAAACAAGAACATGTAATTCAAGATTGGAATTCTACCATGTCATGTCATGATATGAGATGATACTCACTCATGCACTTTACCCCGAATCCTCACCGACTCCCACAACACAATGCAATGCACGTGTGTAATACATTTGTCATTGATGAAATACATCCAATGATTGTTTGAAATAAAAGTCATGTGTTTATAAAACCAAATCATTGTTGGATGTTACAAATCAAATGAGTATTTTTATAAACAAAATCTTGTGTCTTTGTTGGGCAACGGATTTTGGTATCACACCGCCGGTTCTGTACACTATTACACTTTTCCGGAATTTCACCTCAGGGGAGTGTATGAACCAAGTAGCCGGGTCTTGCACCGGAAGGAGAATCTAGCCCTTCTTACTATACCCGACACAAGTTTTTCATGCAACCATGCAACTCAGCTGGATCTTCGATCCAACCTTCCCGAGTCCACTTATCAAACACCAAGGATGGTGTTTGATCAACCGTGCACCCACAACTACACTCATGCCTTATGCCCATGAATGTAATGCCAACATCATGCCCAAGATGCAATGAATGCCAAATGAGCAAAATTTAACCGTATATCAATATACCAAGGCCAATTATATCGTGTGCATATAATTACATTTATCCATCACAATGACAATATATCAATGAACATATATCAACATTTTATACTTAACAACCAAACATAAGCATGTTATTACATAATCTATGTGAATAACACACCTTATTCACAAAGGCACAATATAAACACATAGTATGCCCACCAATACCAAATTCCAAGAAATTACACAAGTAACTTCCATACATCAAACCCAAGCTAGAAATTGGTTCAAGCCATTTCTATACCCATTTCCTCTTTTCCATAACCATAGGCAAGTCATAGGTCATTCTGTACACCCAACCCTTTCCTATGGACACCATAGGATGGAAATAAACAAAGTATGAGGGAACCCTACCTCTTGAAGCATAAAATGAAGGGTAGAACCTTCAAGAACACCAACCACAACTCTAAACTCTTGATTTCCCAAAATCTTTTATTTGAATCTTCGGTGAAATCATTCGTTCTTAGTATGGTTGCATAGCCCTCATCGATATGATCGACTTTAACTCTTGGCCCAAAGAATTCCGACCGGCGGAACTCCGTGAATCGTCGAGAAAAGCCTTGAAATTTATGTTTTTCTTCTCCTTTTCCTCTCCTCTCTCCCTCACACGTTTACACACTGATTTCAGAACATATTTCTTTCAAAAAATCAGATTTTTACCGATATTTATAGCCGTTGATGCTTGGTGCACGTCGCGCCACACGCCCCTTGTCCGGGTCCGTTTTCGCCGCAAAACGATTAATTTCATCCCAGTTTAAGTTCTAATTATTTTTATTTGAACTTTCCTTCAATTATAAGGAAATTTTATAAATTTTTATTTTGGGGACGTTTGTGAGGTCACCCGACACCCTGTTGTCTCGTAAAACGTAAAAAATCCGACTATCTCAGAATTTGACAAAAATTTTCTGGGCAACTCGGTTTCGCAATACGAATCCAATGGTGAATTCCGTTGCGTCATCCGAGCTCTAGAGAAATACGTATTTTAAGTCCGCATTATAGTGGCAAATTACCGTTTGCCTTTTTAAGTCCGCATTATAGATTCAAATCTTATTAAACATATTTTCACTTTAGAATCATATAAAATTAGAAAGTGGCTTACCTTTGATTTATCAGGTAGTTAATGTAGGATCTTAAAAATATCAAGCACTCAAAATAATCTCACACATAATAATTAATCAAAGACCAAAAAAAACTAAAAATAAAGAGAACAAGAAAAGACAAGGAAGAAAATGAACAAAAACTTACATCAAAGCCAAAGAGAAAATTCTATTTAATGAAGTCTTCAGCTTATAAATGTAACGCACTAAAATCCACCTTGGACGACATTACTATCTAAAACCATTCACATCAGGAGAACAACTAATAATTTCCATAAGTAAAGAAAATTTCATTCATCATGCACAATATCTATAACATCATGCAAAAGAATATGCCAAACCATGGCCATTACATCCAAAAAGAATATGCCCCACTATGACAAGTACATCAAAAATCAACTGTTATCTTGCAGCGGAATAAACAAAATATCATCTATACATTGTCTCAAAATTCTCTTCTAGTCTAGGATATAAAGAGAACAACTCTATACGTTCCCCTCGGGATCCACACTTCCATCCAATTGAGTTTCCCAAGCTACCTGCTCATCAACTCTGAGCTCTTCCTCTAAGCCATAAATGATGTTGTTTGTAGGGGGTGAGCACTAAGCTCTGTAGGAAAATTCTCCCAAACCCAAACAAAGTTTTAAAACAAATAAAAGATGGCAAGTCTCTTTTGGAAAATAGCATATATAGATTTTGAGAATAAAACCATGATAGTTGTAATGATCTTAACCTAAGGCCATCTTGGGTAACTAAGAATTTGGTCCTTACTATTGGGAAGGTAAGACCTTTGATCATTCTGGGAGCATTTCCTCCCCTTTACTGGTTCTAATCTCTTTTATCCTTCTTTTAACTTGCCATTCTCACTACAAGCCTTTCCTATTCTGCTGTTGGTGAGAAAAAGGCTTATAAAGACAAGCCTTAGTCTCTTTATTCTTAGTTGGAGGTGAAGGATGTGGAGCTGATGTTTGCTCGAAGAGATGCCCTTCAATTCATGAAAGAGGCTGAGAAGGTTTCTAACAGTCTTTCTGTTGCTGAGAAGGACAAAGACAAGGCCTTAAAGTACAAGGAAAAGTTGCTAGCTAGGTTGAATGGAACCATGTTTGAGCTCTTTGAACTTTTTGTAAGGAACAAGGACTTGAAAGGCAACAAGGAGTCCCTTTCTCAAAACGTCGAGGAGCTTTCCTCTTTAGTAGAGCAAAAGGAGCTTGAGATCAAGTCCACTAGGCCATCAGCTATGTCCAAGTTCTAGGACTTAAAGGAATTCAAGGAGGAGATACTGGAGTATTATATAGATGGGTTTGATTATTTTAGAAAATGAGCCCAGAATAGATTTTTTGACTTGGATTTCTCCCTCTTCAAACTCGGTGACGACACGACGCTGGCAACTAGATGATAAAAGGGAGGACGATGGTGAAGAGATGAACAGCATGTCTCCGATGGAAGTGGGGGAGGAGCTTTCTATGACTTGTGTCGGGGACCCCCTATTTTGACTGAAGAAGTGGTGGGTGCATTGCTCACTCTTCTAAAGGGGCTACTGTTGCTGCTTTGGCAACTCCTCCAAGGGAGGCAGCTTTGCGTGACCCCCAGTTTTTTTGTACTTCTCTTTTTTTCTACTCGAACTGAGATTTTTAATAAACAGTTGTTGTTTTCTCCATGTCTATTTTATTTTTGAGATATTCTTTGGGCTTGAGTCCAAATGGTTGAACAACCTTACGTTCAAGGCCTACACTTTGGAAATTTCTTTTTGGATCTGGTTCGACAAAGGCCCGTATCTGTGAAGAAGGGTAACTCAATTGAGTTTCCTTTACAATGATACTTGAAACAATGTGCAAGTGATAGTTATTCACTATCTCAACTGTCGCATGGTCAAAGGGGGATGGCTAGTGTGGCAACATTCCCACGATACCTTGAACATGGGGCATAAGACCTCCCTAATGAAGGTGTTTTGCATTTAAAACCATTTAAGGAAGAGAGGCGCTACTATTTAAACCTCTTTCCCTGAGCTTTTTCATGCTCTATCATCTTCCTCAAGCAAGCTTGTATATTGTGTTTCTCCTTTCAATGGATGCCCAAAACAAAGCTTTCAGAAGACGAGCTCGTCTGAACATGGAACCAGAGTAGGTTGACCTTCTGGTTCCCAGTTTCATGACGATAGTCAACCTGCTAGTGATTCAGGAATGACATAGCATTCCCTGGTGGGGTTTGAGTCCGTGTCCCAAGGCATGACTTACCTTGCAACACAAGCCTTTGAGGTTGGTCTCTGATTCCCTTTCTTTCCCTTTATAAGGGTTGTCCTTCATTACTTCAGCTTATACCGTACCCACATCTCCATGGAGGGGTGGGGCATTCTGGTTGGTGTGATGGCCATCTAGCGCTTGGTGAGGTTAGACCATTCTCATTCGATGGTCGAGTTTATCAACCTCTACAACCTGGCTCCTGACCAGTGAGGCTTCTATCAATTCCTCTAAAGGGAGGACGTGCCTAAGATGGTCACCAAACTCCTACACACTCCTCCTAGTTGGGAAGGCAGGTTTTTTCTTGTTTCGGGAGATGGTTGGAGTTTGAAAGAGCTATAGAAGCTGGCCCTCGCGTTCCCCAATTCTTAGGTCCTCCATCTAACATGAGTGAGTTGAACTACTACCTTCATTAATTGTAGACCCTTTGATTTTTCCTAACATATCTTCTATTGCTTGATTTTGTAGTGTGGAGGCTTCCGCTGAGCCCACCTGGATGTGCCAGAATAAAATGGACTGCTAAAAGAGGTCCAAGGCCTCTAAGGAGTTTAATCACTCCTGAGAGACTCGCATTTTTGGGGCATGTTCCCCCCTTGCCATGGCGGAGGAGATATCTTATGATAATGAGGGACCTGCAGTAGCTTCTAGGGATGAAGATGAAGGGCCAGTGGCAGAAGCTTCTGTTTCCCGTAAACGGAGATGGGAAGATGGGTCTTTTTCATCGGGGAAGCGGCAAAGAGAAGTTGGGACTAAATAACCTTTCATAATTTTAAATTTTTTTTTTAAAAAAAAAAAGAAAATTGTAAACTAAAGTTTATTTTGTGAATTAAATGAAAACTCTTTTGTCTATGTCCCCTTTATTCTATCTGTCTACCTCTGCTCCCTTGACTTGTGGAAGGATGATAGCCTTGTAAAATTCATTGATTCCTTTCCGGGGTTAGCCGAAGGTTGTGGCTTCTTTCTAAACGAGTAGTTGGAGAGGTCTACCCGAATTAGGCGAGGATCTAGAAAGCTCTTATTTTGCTTCTATTGAGTCAAACAGACTCAATCTGATCTAAGTAAGGAGCTAGAAAGCTTTTATTTTTCTTCTATTGAGTCAAGTAGACTTAATCCGAGCTAAGTAAGGAGCTAAAAAAGCTTTATTTTGCTTCTATAGAGTCAAGTAGACCCAATCCAAGCTAAGTGAGGAGCTGGAAAGCTTTTATTTTGCATTTGTTGAGTCAAACATACTCAGTCTAAGCTAAGTGGGGAATTGGAAAGCTCTTTTTTATTCTTCTTTTGAGTCAAGTGGACTTAGTTTGAGCTAAGTAAGGAGTTGGAAAACTCTTATTTTGCTTTTGTTGAGTCAAGTGGATCCAATCTGAGCTAGGTGAGCAGATGGAAAGCTCTTAATTTTCTTCTGTTAATTCAAATAGACTCAATCTGAGCTAAGGAGATGGAAAGCTCTTATTTTTCTTCTTTTAAGTCAGGTGGACTCATCAATCCAAGCTAAGTGAGGAGCTTGAAAACTCTTATTTTACTTCTGTTGAGTCAAGTGGACTTAATCCAAGCTAAATGAGGAGCTGAAAAACTCTTATTTTGCTTTTATCGAGTCAAGTGGACTCAATCCGAGATAAGTGAGGAGCTTGAAAGCTATAACTTTGCTAATCATGGTGCTCGAAAACTACCCTTTTTATTAAAAAAGGAGAATTGAGAAATACACAGTTTTATTCAAACTAGCTATAGGAAACTCAAAGAACCCTTGAAAAGTTATCAGAAAGGAATTATTTATATAAATTTTTCAGGTGTTCAGCATTCCATGGGTGTTGCAACTTGACTCCTTCTAGAGTCTCCAAATGGTAAGTTCCTAGTCTCAGGATTTTTACAATTTGGTAGGGTCCTTCTCACATTGCCCCTGGGTTCCCTTCTCTTAGATTTTTGGTTGCTTGGGTGAATTTTCTCAATACCAAGTCATTGACCATGAACTTTCTTGGCTTTACACGATCGTTATAATATCTGGAGACTTTATTTTGGTATGCCTCCATTCTTAACTAAGACTTTTCCCTCTTATCTTCTAGCTAGTCAAGGTTGTTTGCAAGCAGCTGGTTATTCATGCTGGGGTCAAACTCCTTGGTTTGATGGGTTTCTATTCCTATTTCAATTGGAATAACCGCCTCTATCCCAAAAGTAAATGAAAATGGTGTTTCCCCTATTGGCACTCTCTGTGGACCAATATGCCCACAGGATACTCCCGAGTTGCTCCACTCAAAGGCCCTTTGATTGCTCCAATATGGTTTTTATGTTCTTGAGCAGTGTTCAATTGGTTACTTCTTACTTCCCATTTTCTTGTGGATGAACAAGAGAAAAGTAGTGTTTGTGAATCCCGAGCTCAGAACAGAACCTTTTGAACTTGTCGTTGTCAAATTATTTGTCATTGTCACTTATTATGACGGCTGGTATGCCAAACCTATAGATGATCGAATTCCACACAAAATTCTAGATTTTCTACTCTTATATTGTTGCCAGTGGCTGTGCCTCTGCCCACTTAGTAAAATAATCGACGGCGAAAATTGCAAACTTATTCTACACCTTCCCCATTGGAAGTGGTCCTATGATGTCAATCCCCCATTGAGCAAATGGTCATGGGCTCATTATTGGAGTAAGATTTTTCTGGAGGAAGCTTTGGGATGGTAGCAAATTTCTAGCACTTTTCACATCTTTGCACGTAGCTCAAAGCATCCTTCTTCATAGTGGGCCATAAATAGTCCTATCTAAGGACCTTTTGGGTGAAAGAGTATCCTCCGGAGTGGTTCCCGCATACTCCCTCGTGAACTTCTTCTAAAACATAAGTTGTTTCATCCAAGCTTAGGCACCTCAAATATGGGAGTGAGTAGAGTAAAACATTCAAGACCACATACCTCGAAGCCCTTCTTCGAAGCTTTCAAGCCTTTTAGGCCTCCTGTGAGAGTGTACCGTGCTGCAGGTATGCTATTATTTCATCCATCCAACTACATTCCTACTGGATTGGATGAATATCAGTGTGGAAAGTGCTTGGTTAGGGTAGGAATTCTACAAATATAGTCCTAGTCAGACTATTAGAGAGTGATGAGGCCAATCGTGCTTATAAATCCGCGTGGGAGTTTTGTGATCGCTGGACTTGGGAAATCTGAAAATGCTCAAAGTGAGCAATCTTTCTTGCTATTATTTTAAAATAGGAGCTCTTTCGTGGGTCTCTAGCTTTTTAATCTCCTTGTAACTATCTTACCACGTGTTGTGAGTCATATGTTTTCAGGTTTTTTACCCCTAGGGTCTTAGCTAACTACAACCCTACGATAAGAGCTTCATACTCAACTGCATGACTCTATTTAATGTTGGCTTTGGAAATAAATCTATTTAATGTTGCTACCCTTCCTATAAGCACATGGACTTCTTTGGTATTCTATGGGGACCTCATATCCAGGAGTGCCTTAATTTTTTATGAGTTTGCCTCTATTTCTCTTTGGGTCACCATGAAACCCAAGAACTTCCTTGAGGACACCCCGAAGGTATATTTAGCTAGATTGAGCTTTATATTGTTTCTTCTGAGCTTATCAAAAGGCCTTTCTCAAATGATCAATGTGCTCAGTGGCACGGAGGTTTTTGATGAGCATGTCATCCACATACACCTCCATTAAGTTCCTGATAAGCTCCCTGAACATGTGATTAACCAGCCTCTGGTACGTGGTTCCTACATTTTTTAGACCAAACGACATGACCTTATAACAATAGGTTCCTTCCTCCATTATTGAGGAAGTCTTTTCCTGGTCCGACTTGTGCATCATGATTTGATTGTATCTAGATAATGCGCCTATGAAGGAGAACAGTTCATAACCAGTAGTGACATTAACCAGGATGTCAATCCTTGGTAGTGGGAAAAAATCCTTCAGGCATGCCCTGTTCAAATCAGTGAAATCTACGCAAAGCCACCATTTTCCATTTGTCTTTTTTACTATGACAACATTGGCTAACCACATTGGGCACTGCACTTCCCTTATAGACTTCGCATCTAGGATCTTTGCTACCTCCTCTTTGATTGCACAATTTTGCTCGATGGCAAAATTTTGGTGTTTCTATCGAAGTGGTTTGAAACTTGGGTTGACATTTAGTTTATCCACAGGAACAATGGGGTCTATTCCCCTTAGATCATACGTTTTCCAAGCAATGACATCTTTATTAGAATTTAAAAAATTTATTAGCAAAGTCCTTAGGCTCACTTCAAGCATTCTTTCGATGAAGGTGACTTGCTTGAGGGTTACCCTGATTTGGATTGGCTCCAACTCCTCCACCAGTCACAGGTGCTCCAACTCTTCCTTGTGATTTAGGGAATCAACCTATAAAGTCTTTTCTTGTTGTTTCCCCCTCACAGAGGTTACGTAACATTCAAGGGCCACCACCTAATCTCTGCATACCTCTCCAACCCCTTTTTTAGTTGGGAAACATAGGAGGAGATGATAGGTTGAAGGAAACAACCTCGTGTAATTTAGGCTTAGGCATCCAAGAATAACGTTGTATGTTGATGGGTAGTCTAGCACTAGGAAGTTTTTCATGATTGTGGTTTCTCGCAGTGCCCTCCAGCTGTAACTGGTATGACAATGGCTCCTATGGGATGAGTTTTTTCTCTCAAAAATCCAATAAGTATAGTAGTTATGGGTATCAAATTCTCCCTTCCGAAGTTTAATTTATCGAATGCGGGGGCAAATATGATATCTACCTAGCTCCCACTATCAATTAGGAGAAACTAGCAATTGTTAGGGTAACCTCCAGTGGATCATCGTGTAGGTGTTGGATGCCCCCCAAGTCCTCTTGCCTCCAGCTCAAACTTTAATTTGCGGACATGGACCTGCCTAGCAGAGCTATTTTCTCCACCTCCCAAGAAGCCCCCCAATATTACTATGACTTCTCCTATTGGTTGTTGATGTGGGACCTCCTCTTGGTTAGGTTGAGCATCACGTTTCTCCTGTCACCGCCACTCAATGTATCTTTTGAGGTACCCTTTTTGGATCAAATCCTCTATCTGGTCCCTAAGGACTTGGCAATATTCCATGTTGTGGTCGTGATATTTGTGGAAGTGGTAATATTTATCCCTAGACCTCTTACTAGGATGCGTCCTCATCTTTCCTGACCATTTTAGGATCCTTTCATCCTGAATTTGGAAGGGAATTTGTTCCACAGAGGTATTCAATAGTGTATACCTCTGAGCTGGCTTGTTAGGGGCACAGGGACCTGGGCATTCCCTTGCACTTACCCTCTCAAATCGATTTTTCTTGGGGTTGTTCACCCTTTCTCTTACTTGATGGATCCCGCATTCTTTTCTCTTCTCGGTGATCTTCACTCCTATCCTCTTGGTTCCTTCGAGCTAGGAGAATGTCCTCGGAATTCATGTAACTCTAGGCTCTTGATAAGAGCTCAACCATAGTTGAAGGAGGCTCTTTAGAGAGGGAAAAAATAAACTGGGAGGACTGTAGTCCATCCATAAAGGTAGTCAAAGCTACCTTATCATCCACTTTATCAATATGAAGGGATTCCATGGTGAAGTGATTGACTTATTCGTGTAGCATTTCACCCCTTGTTTGTTTGACATTGAGAAGGTAGGTTGGGGGCCATTGGCGAGCCTTGCCCCCAATGAAGTACAAGATGAAGGAGTTACTTAATTCTGCGAATGTGCTGATCAATCTACATTTTAACTTGTTGAACTAGTGTGTTGCTGTCCCCTTGAGGGTAGTAGCAAAAGCTCAGCACATTGATTGGTCTAGGATGTTTGGAGCATCACCAAAGACATATAGGTCTAAAGGTGGTCTAGTGGATCCTTATTTCCATTAAATGTTTCAATCCTTGGCATCTTGAATCTTTCTAGCAAAAGGGAATTGGAAATATCTTGGGAGAACGGTGATTCGATATTCTGGGACATGGGCCTTTACCGTATTTATAACATTTTCCAGTTTCTCATTAACCTCTTGAAGCTTTCTTTCCCATTGGTTATTGATCGGGGGCGAATGACTTCATTCTAGATTTGATCAACATCTTGGTTACCCCCCGCATGTTCCTTGTTTTGAGATTGATCTATTTCCAAGAGTTGAAGGATCTATTGATTTTGGCACTTTAATTCCTCGATTGCCTTTTCTAGTCTCTTCACCTTTGCTGACTCCTTTTCTGGAGGAGGTGCGACAATTCGCCTCACAGAATGGGTACTTGGGCATTGATGAGTCTGATCCATTGTAGGCTTCATTGATGCTCTAGTTATTACCATGAGATTTAAAGCTTTTTATTGGGACCAAGTTGTTTACCACAGACGACGCCAACTGTTGATCCCAAAAGTTGCACCTCCATAGTGTGAGATAATCTAGCAATTGGCAGTAGGTTCCTGCAGAGGAAGTCGAACACAAAAAGGGCTCAAGTGGTCAACCCTCCAATGATAAAGTCAAAAGGAGTGTAATTGAATGAATTGTATTTATCCAGAAAAAAAATACTTACCTGATTCATGGCTTGCATGATCCTTCTATATGATGGGCCAACTGTACCATTGGAACCCCTCAGCTGCTTTTTAAATGAGGCGGCAAGAAAAGTGGAACTCCCTCCAAGAATATTGCAACTAGTGTGAGCTACTTTCGCTGGATATGGGCGAGAAAACACACTAAAACAATGATACATATAATTCATCTTCTCATTTGGCATATGCTTATATATAAATGTCAAATGTATGTATGTCAATGGAATATTTATTCCGCTTTTGATATCATCAAACATGTATCATTCACATTAAATCAATAGACTTAGGTTCGCCCTAAGTATGTGCATATCTACCAATGTTAATATTTCTGATATGTCTCACTTCTCTCTTTTTGACATCATCAAAACATATCTATTAACAAAAATATAGATCCATTAAACTAAATTTTTTTGAAAAATAAACTTATGCTCCCCTACGCATATCCATATCCTATTAATGTCAATGTTTTTAATATCATTACACATTAAGCCAATTTACAATTCTCTTAATCATAGATGTATCAATCATTTTCATCTTTAAATCAATGTCTCATTTATCCCCCTTTGTGCTATTATCCATTCCAACATATGTAACATGAGCAAATTATGCATATTTATATCACAAAACAATTGCATCCATAGAGTGCTCATTATCCAAGTATTCATAGCCCACAAGATAGCCATAATCCAAACAATAATATAATGATTTGTCGATAGAGTATTTAACCTTCAAAGCTTCCAAGTTCTAGATTCTTCATACAATTATCCCAAGTAATTTCATTTTCAATGGCACCACCAAATGTCTCCATTTTGAAGAGGCCTAGGACATCCCAATTCTCTACCCAGGGTGTATAGTAAGATGAGGAAGATAGAGTCTTTGACGAGCACTAGTTCCAAACTTTGGAAGCCAGTGACAAGTATTCTAAATATTTTTCTAGAAGATAAGATAGGTTCATGGAGCATCAGTGGTCTAGAGTGAAAATTTTGGCGAGGGAGTTTTTTGCAAATGCTGCAAATAGAGGTACTGGGCACATTGAGATGTATGTGAGGGGGAAGAAGATGCAGGTGAATACCAATATCATCGCTAGGGCTGGAAAGTTGACCCACATCCGGGTGACTAAGCCGAAATACCCAATAATGATAGATGTGAAGTTGGTAGCCAAGGAGCCAATGGGTGAACCAGATTTTGATTGGGTGGTGAAGGAAAAGTATTTTCCTTAAGGGTAAATGCTACAACTTTAGAATTGATCACCCAAGTGCAGGTTGTGTGAAGTAATAAATTTCTCGGGAATCCGAGGTTGAACCACAGGGAATTGAGAAAAACTTAGAACATAAAGAAAAATAAAATAAAATTGTTTTGAAAGAATTGTTGTAGATATTTTGAAATTTTGTTTTAAAACAATAATTGAAAATACTAAAGCATCGGGGATACCTTTTCAAATCCACACAGTAATTATTAATGATCAAGTTTTCGAACTCAATTGAAAATCAACTGAGGAGTGATCCCAATCGGAATATTTAGCAGTGATAATATGAAAACATCAAAAGTTATAATTAATGAATTATCTGAATAAATATAATAAATTTACTTGTAGATCACAAGCATTCACCGTGTCCGGAGTCTACGATAAATCAAGCTTTCCAACAGGTAAACCTTATTTTATTGCAAATAATAAATCAACTATCTTATGAAAAATTCTAATTAATTAATTCAAGCATGGAATAACCAGTTATTTGACTCACAGGGAATCTCAAGCATTCGATGTACGTGGCACAACAAATCAAGAAATTATACAGAGCAAAAACTTTACTAAAAGACAAGAATTAAATTAAAAGAATAGATCATGCATTAAAAAGAACATTGAATCAATAATAAGTATTGTGCTTCATTGAAAGTATCTCCCCTAGCTTTAGTTGGGCTTTTAGCAAGCCATAAAACTTAGAACAAAATTATAAAAGAAAAGATGGAAAGAGAATAATAATCCTAATTCTAATTACCTCTCTCAATAGATGAGAGCCTTTATTTATACTAAAATAAATCCTAAATATAGGTAGAAGATAAAAGGTTGGATTGACAAGAATTCTTTTCCAAAAATAAATCTTTTAAAGTTAAATCCCGTACATAAAATCTTGGGGCCCGCGGGTACAAAATTTGTCCATACTTCGAGCTTGAATTTTGCATATTTAGAGGCTGAATCAAGAAATATTTGTCAAATACACTTTTGTAGCCCTTGAAGTCTTCTTTCCAATCCCCGCACAAATCAGGTCAATCGGATATTGGAGTAAAAACTTATGACCAAAATATTGAAGACGTGTCAAATTCTTATCTTCTAGGATACTTTCTCAATCGAACTTTAAATTAGTTTTCTTCAAACTTGAACTCTTATAAGGATTAAATTTCTGATTTATCTTCAAGTCTTCCTATCTCAATCTTGACTCTTCAATCCTTATCAATTATGATTCTTCCTCTAGTGATTGTTTCACTTGCATTATCCATTATTACTTTAAATCAACCAATTTACCTGCAAAATAAAACAAACAGCTAGAAAAAGTATCAAACTAGAAAATCAAGCAATTTAACACATTTAATCACAAATAATATGAAATTAACTAATCTTTAAATATAATAAAATAGCACTTTTGATGGTTAATCAGTAACTGATTGACAAGTACAAGATACTAAATTTATTTTTAGTATCTAATATGATGCCCCTGATAAGGAATAATTAGGTGTACCCAGATAGGGCTAGATTGTTATATGATTTGGGCACGAAGTTATCTATTAACCTCCCTTCCCTAATTTTTGGTGGGATGATGAAGGGGGTGGTGGATGAGAAGAAGAGCTCCCTTCCTTTTGTTGGGTTGGTCACTGTTATTTGCCCGAGTAAAGGGGTGGTGATTGAGCCCAATATGGAGACGACATATAAGCTAACTATTCTGAACTCTGGCTCACTTTTTAAGAGTCAGAATATTAATAGGGCAGAGAGGGGCCATCCAGTTGCACAACAGGTGCTAATTGAGGAACAAATAGATCAGTACCTCAATCTATATGAGGATTCTAATGAACCTATTGATGAGGCTACTGATCCCATGACCAATAGGGAGTTGCTATTTGCACTGCTGTGGGACTAGATGGAAGCAAAGAATGAGAGGAGGAAGATTCGGGCTTAGTTGAGTCGGCATGAGGCATACTTTAAGGGCATGGGTCAGAGTTCCTAGGACCATCCTGGTCCTTTGTAGAGTCCTTAGGATTCTTGAAATATGTTCGTGGATCCGGTTGATGTTTTTCTTTTGTTATTATTTAGGAAACACACTGTCTAGTGATCAAAGCCTGTCATATGTAGTTGAGTGAAGGCTTGATCAAACCACATTTTGAGTTTGTGTTTAATTTTTAAAATTTAGTATTAATCAACAATTATCTTTTTAGTATTTTATACATTTAATTTTGTTTTATGTGTTGGTTGTTAAATATTTAAATAACATATTTATGCAAAAATGACCATCACAATATGAGAATAATTTGCTTATCTTTAAATTTATAACTATTAAAGCATAATGTAGAACTTCACTCTATATTTATGTATCCATATCATGTTCGTATAAAAACTCAAAATTTGTGCACTTTATACTTTACCAAGTTTGGAGTTTATTAGATATGTCTACCTTGGGAACTTGAGACACATAGTGAAGATGAATAAAAACCTAGATGAGTTTTGATCCAATCTTGTTTGGAGGGTTATTTATATTTGCTCAATAAAGAATTAATTTTATTTAACTAATTTGATTGAATAGTCTCATTATCTTTGTTTTGGTCAATGCTAATATTATGAATGATTGTTTGACTTTGAATTATTTGCATAGGAAGTGTGTTGCCAAGAACTCTTGAGATATGAGTTTAGGCCATCTTTGACATTATTTGAGCATTTGCCTTATTCTTTGAATATTATTATCCCTAAAAGCTATGATTGAGTCTTTGAATCTAAATTTTGTTTCTTATACCACACATATAATAACAAAATTTAAAATATGATACAATATTTTTTACCCTTGGTTATCCCGAGAGAGAGCTGTTAATTGTTTATGTAAAAGGGAGTGATGTGGTTGGGAAATAGTATTAGAAAGGTGAAATTTTTTGCATACTTATGAATTTTGCATTAGATGGTTTGTTGATTGGAAAAAAAAGTATATATGTTCAGTAGTTTTGAAAAAAAAAAAAGGAAGAATGCTGAAAAAATGAAAGACAATATGTCTAGCATTGAAAAAAAGCAAAAGAAGTTAGCAAGCATGTGATTATAAAGAAAAAAAATATAAGTGCTGTAAATTGTAATTTCAAAGGGTGTTGAGTGATAGACTATGGAAAGAAGTTTGAATTTATAATGTAAATGTTTTCTCAGAATAATGTTTTAAATTCCTGAATATCCTTCGTTTCAAAATCCTAATCCCAAGGCCCCATTACAACCTTAGATAAAAGAACTACCTGATCTAAAGAGTGTATTAGTGGAAGCATGACTTGTGTGACTAGGGAGAAGAATAGAGATTGTTTGCTTATTTTGTGTTGATTTACTTTCATGAGACTATGCCCAATTCTTTTATTCTATTCGTGATTGTTTTAATAAGAACATGTGATCATTAATTTTTTTTTTTGATTTAAATATCCTCTTCTCACATGTTCAACTTGAGGGTATAGTCACTATAATCTGAAAGATTTTTTTATGAGAGTATTACTCAGTAAGATTTGGAATTGAGACAAATAGTTGATAGTTGTAGGGATGATTACCAGATGGATTGTTCACTTGGTATAGTTAATTAACACTACACACGAGTTTATATGGAAACATGATAAGTGCATACATGTATATAGCATTGAGTTCTATATTTTGTTTTGCATGTGCTTATAAAAGGCTTGCAGCTTAGAGTTCTTATGTTGTGATGACAATTTCTTATAGGAAGTTGTTATTCAGATATTGATGACACGTTGACGTTTGTGGGTATTATCTTTGAAAATTATCACGAGACTATACTCGTTCACTAGTGGAAATCTAGGGGTTTAAAGGCTTGTTACATATGTTAAACACAATTGTGAGTTATACGAAAGTGGATGTATGTTTATTTTATTTTATTTTTGTCTTACATGGGACTAGCAAGAGCTAGGATAGGGGTGTGATTAGCCTTGAATATTGTGTGATTTCTATATTCATTATTGGCTAATTACGTTATGCAAGGCACTAATTGGGTTAAATTGATTGAGTTTTGGATATCATCTAGTTTTTGTAGCGTTTTTCTAATTTTGCAGGTAAATTAGGTGAATTGATAATTTGAAGGACAAAATACAAGAAGATGAAGAGATCCAGAGCAATAAAGAAGTAACAAGAAGTTTTTTGCCTCATGTGTCCGACGGTGTACAAAGAGCATTCAGACGGAAGTTCTATTAATTCCTTAAGAAAGGACAGAAGAAATGCATTCGGATGGAAAAGGAGATACGCTAGATGGGACTTCCAGAGAGTTACAAGAGAAGACAGTGCCAGCTACTTCCGGATGGTACAAAACACACGTTCGGAGGTGATGGACAGAAAGGCCAAGAGATCAAGGTCCATCTAGACAGTTGAAAACACGCGTCCAGACGCGATGATGGATTTTTCCAATAATTAGGTTTTTGACTCCTAAAGCCTAGATAAAGGGGTGTAGGCTATGCTTTGTATCCATTATGCTCTTAGCCCCTCTTCCCTAGATTTTGTTCTTGTTTCCTTATGGATTGCTAAATCCTCAACTAAAGCTAGGGAAGATACTTTCAATAAAGTACGTTGTTCTTTTTGATCCATTGTTCTTTTAATTCATGATTTATTCTCTTAATTTAATTTTTGTCTTTTAGTGAAGTTTTTGCTCTATATAATTTATTAATTCATTGTGCCACGTACATCGAATACTCCAGATTCCCTGCGAATCACATAACTAATTTAGTGTGCTTGAATTAAATAGTTGATTTGTTATTTGCAATAAAATTAGGTTTTATTTGTTGGAGATCTTGATTCATCGTAGACTCCAGGTACGCTGAATGCTTGTGATCCATTAGTAGATTCCTAGATTTATCTAAATAAATTATCAATTATACTTTTGAATATTTTCAATATTATCATCGCTAAATATTCTGATTGAGATCACTCCTCAGCTGATTTTCAATTGAGTTCAAAAATTGGATTATTAATAATTGTCGTGTGGAATTGAAAGGGTATCCCCAAAGCTTCAGTATTCTAAATTTCTAATTTAAACCAAATAATTTCTATTCTTTTAAACAAACAATTCTTTTAAAAAACCTCAAAGCAATTTTCTTTTATTTTTTCCTTTGTGTTCTAAGTTGACACAATTCCCTATATTGATACGACCTCAGACTACCGAGTTTATATTGCTTCGCAATAACCTACACTTGGGAAATACATATTTAAAGTTGTAGCACTTGTCAAAGTCATTCTCTAACAAATCATCTATTTAAATAATGAATCTCTACCAAACACTTCATTTAAATAATGAATCTCTACCAAAAACTTCATATACACATAGAGATGAATGCAATAATTGAATATAATCAAACTATCCAATAAAAATTTATTAAAGATATACTAGACAAATTATCTATTGTTCTAGCAAAAGGTCGTGAACACGACGACACTGACACCCTTGACTGATTCTTTTTTTTTTTAACTGGCTTCTCCAGCATATACAATGTGTACGTAGATTAATGTGAAAATAATGCATTTGCAGATTTTTAGAAACTCCCCTCAAGAATGAGTGTTATCAGAAATTTTTGGTGGAGAGCATCCTAAAGACAAAGAGGTATAGATGGCATGACTATTTGTGAAAGCAGTGTTGGTGGTATGAAAGAGAAAGACAAAGGTGAGGTGAACGTGTATTAAGGCATGAGCCAATTAGGGAGAAGAGATGTGAGAGGCAGACAGTCATGGAAAAGTGGGAAGTTTAATATGAGGAGTTAGATGGACTTGATGATGCACAAATTGGTTTTGCACACCACCTGTCAAGTAATTAATGCATATAATAAAATAAAGAGAGAAACTCAAGCAAGACACAATTTATGTGGTTCAATCAAGGTGACCTACTCCACTGTGAAGGGCTAGGATGGCCTGAGTGTTTTATTGTTGTAGGAGTGTAAGGAGATCAGGTGAGAGCAATGAGAGCTCAAGAGAGGTACAAGTTGTGAGAGAGATGAGAGTGATGCCAGATTGCGAGAGATGCCCCTATGTGTAGGTGGGACTTACAATTTATAGGTGCCTCCCAACTGATTGAGGCGCCTTATCAATAACTAAAAAGCTAATTTGGTGGAGGTGGCATCATCTCCGCAATGGATGAGGTTGTTGCGGGGCTCTCCTCAAGACCAGGTCTTATGATGGCGTGGTTGACTTCCTTGCTCCTTACTCCAAGGTGGCGTGGTTGAGCCTCTTGGGATTGCATTGCCTACTCCTTGATGATGTGGCTCTTGGAGTCGTTGGGTTTCTTCTAGGTGGTTCCTTTGTTCGAGTTGGGCCCACAACCTGAGTGGGGCCTTAGGCCGGGCCCATCATTTGCCCCCAATGCCCCGTCCAATAAAACTTGGAGAAGAGGGCATTTAGCTAAATTTGGGACGGAGTCACCGGGTACTGGGCACGAACGGGCAGGCGCGCCAAGCTCGGCATCGCTAGGCACTGGGCGCGATCAGGTGAGCGCACCAGTGGCGACGTCGCTGGGCACTGGGCGTGAACGGGCACGAGCCAATTGTGGTGGCGGTAGATGCCGGGCACAGAGCTACGCGGGTGTAGGAGGAAGGTACACCAGGAGTTGGGGCTAGTGTGTTCGGCGACAATGACTCCAGTCAGGTGGTGGATGGTATGGTTCGTTCAGGCGGAACTCCACGGAGTCAGGTCCCTCAAGGTTCTCCTAGTAATGGGCCAAGCAATGTCTCTCTTTGTCCTCGCAACAGCAAACACTGAAGAAAGGTAGCTCTTGATGACGACGGATCCAAAGTAAGTACCATTTCTAGTACTCTCACCACTAATGTTGATATTCTGCGGATTGTTTCTGCTTATAACATTCTTCCAATAGTGCTGTGTCACTGAGATAAAATGGGTGAGCCTGTTTGTGATGACTCCGCTAGAGATATTGCTATTTATGAGGAGGTGCTTGAGGCAGGGCTAAGGTTTTTCATGTCATCCTCTGTTTGTGGCATCCTTCATTGTTTCTTACTTGTGCCAGGGCACTTGGCGCCCAATGGTTGGAGAATTCTTCTGGGATTTCTGGCGTTATGGAGGAGGGTGCATCATTAGGATGCCTCACCTAAAGAGTTTTGTGCGGCCTATACTTTGAGCGAGACTTATGTTCCCAATCATAGCTGGTATTACTGATGAGCAAAAAATATTGCATATTTTATGGCCTCATTACATGCATTTTAACTCAACTTTGTATTTAAGTACTTAGAGTTAGCCGAAATTATGAATAATGTTGAATTTTCGATGTTGCATGTAATTATAGCGTAAATGATGGATTTTATAACCTTGCAACTAAGGATGAATGAGTGGTGAATAGATAGACACATTCAATGAGGATTTGGAGGCTTAAAGGTGAAGAAACCAAGAAAAATGAAATTTGGAAGGTTTAGCCCACTGGTTTCCCAAAGTTTTGACACATACCGCTGTTTTTCTCATTTTTGACCATGATCCACTTCGAATCTGAAAAAGTGCAAAACATGAAAGTTGTAAATCTGGATGTCTTATGTATTGTGTCAAAATTTCAGCTCCATCTGACGGTTGGATCAAAATTTATGACAATTCTACGAAAACTGGTCCGGAGTAGAAACAGTACCGATACGCGTACCGGTACGCTTTTCCTGAACAGCCCAGATCGCCTACATCTCATGCTCCACTTGCTTGGCGGTCCCACCTATGATTCTCCCACTTGCCCCCTGACATTTTCTGCATTTTTACATGCCCCCTACACCCTTGTTGAAGACTTTGGAGACAATGACATTAATGGGGAAGGGAGAGAAGGGGGCTGCCAGGGGAGTTGTAGGCTAAGCTTCTCCTAGCCTGTCCAAGACTTCAAATCACCTCCCATTGATGGGAGGCCTGCACACACAGACCCTAGGGACCCTCATGGACGAAAATGAAGTCTCTACACTCCATATATTCAGCATTCACAAGCTTGGAAGGGGGTGGCTACCTAAGCTTAGGAGTAGTTTTGGTGAAGAAGATGATGAATAGTTAGATTTTTGCATTGTCTTCACCCATTTTCACTTGTAATCTTTTGTAAGGATCTTGTAAGCTTCATTTATTGTCTTTAATGTCATTTATTTTAAGTTCATTTCAAGTTTAGTTCTACATTTTACATTTCACCATTGTTATGTCAAGCTTTCTTAATTTCTTAGTTTTAAAGTGGGTATTGCATTTCTCTCTTTGTAGTTAAGTTTTCTTGCATTAAACTAAGTTCAAATCTTCATTTCTCTACAATGTCTTTCCATTACATCATTGTCTTTCCTTCAAGTATGATTAGCTAGAGTTTTAGTTGGTCAATCCAAGGGAGACCTCCCCGTGAGGATTCCATTTCAACTCTTCTTTTTTCCTCCACTCGGTGTACGGTGGTTCGGTTTGACTGGGTTGAGAGTGGATGCGGTTGTGAGTTTTTGATATCCCATAGGCCTAGTCACGAGTTATGCTTGGATCCTCACCTCCATTTCGTCCCTAGCTTCCCACGAATCAATCGTTCATCTATGCATCATTGGAGGAAGGCTTTGAGTTGGATTGACATCCTCATTGGAGTGAACTCTTTGGATTAGCCAACACTTGTTTTATTTCATTTTCATTCACAAACTGTTACAAACCAAAACACAAACAAAAGATTTTACTCTTTTCTCTTTTGTTCACCAAAATCACCTTCACACACTTGAGCTTGCCTTCCCTGAGGAGACGACATTGGAATACTCATTCCAAGTAAAACACGACAAGCAAAAGACTCCTTGCGCTTGGGGAGCACTTTTGTTCACACACGCATTTCATTTTATTTCATTCATCCACCATTTTTTTGCCCTTTCTTTTGACATCATCCCAAGGGAGAGTGACACTCCCCTTTATCCATACACTACACATTCTAAGGGATGGTTTTTAGAGGTTAGGAAACAACAACGTTTTTCACCAAGTAATTACTTCACTCCAAGGGGAGGAAAGTTGATTGTTGGGCTACGCTCCAATTACCATAGTTGGAAAGCTCGCTTCCTCTTTGTTGGTGGAGAATGGGCTTCAGAGGCCGACAGAGCTTTGGTTCCGGCGAGATGGGACACTCCCAAGAGAATTGGTACGACTGCTTTTATTTTTCTTTACTTTTCTCGCAAATGTGTGCTTACCACGTTTTTTCGAGGCTCCCCAACACTTTCAAAAGATCAAGAATGGAAATTACAGGCTGTGAAGGCCTCATCTGTGAAGGATTTCAGGACCCTCATGCTTAAGGAGGGTGAGGTTAGAGACCCCCCTTCTGGAGGTGCTAGAGTTGGTGCACCTTCTTCTAAGCCTGGCAGCTCCTCTTTGAAGAGAAAAGGTATGTTGATTCCCTTAGATTTTCCTTTCTTTACCTAGTTTTTCTTCAGGGTAACACTTTATCCCTCTGCAGTGGATAGGACAGTGGTGGAGTCCCGTTATTCCACTAGGATTACTCCTCCACCCAAGATGGCCAGGGTTAATGACGCTTTAGTGAGCCCTTCTCAGATGACACCTCCAGTAGCGCCTTGCCCAGCCAGAGACTCCTTCAGAGGTTCCAATGGTGACCTCCCTTTCCGAGACTCCCCAGGCGACCACACATTCTGCCCCCCATTCATCTAATCCTCCTGCAGGGACTTCTATAGAGGTAGGCTCTCAGACCGTCTCCATGCTAGATGATGTGCAGATTGTTAGGGAATGACTCGGGAGATTCGTGTTCCCTGTAAAGATCGAGCAAGTTGGTGCTCGGGGTACCGAGGGCATTATGAACACTGTCTTGGAAGGTTTGGCACGGGTAAGGATTTGTTCTCTCCCTCTCCTTTATGCTTTCTTTAGGGTGCTAACCTTTCCTTATCTTTTTTCAAGTTTCAGCTGCGTTTGTATGCCTTTTTTCAAGGGTTATTTAGTTTAGCAATCTGAACTCGATCGTTATGGAGGAGAGGCATGCTCATGAAGCTGTGAAAGGGGAGCTACTAGCAGGTCACAAGATAATTGCTAAGCTCGAGGCTGATGGTGAGGCTTTCAAGGTTGAGCTTGTGGCGACCTGTGAGAGGGCCGCGCTCAGTGAGGCTACTTGTACAAGAGCTAAAGCAGAGCTTGTGGCAACCTGCGAGAGGGCCGCTAAGCTTAAGGCTGATGGTGAGGCTGCCCACTTGAGAGCGAAAGTAGAGTTGAAGGTATCTCGCGAGAGGGTTTCTCGAGCTGAGGCAGATCTGCGATTGGCTTATGAGAGGGCCGCCAAGGCCGATGCTGATTCAAAGAGTGGCCTTGCAGATGCCTTCATTGATGGCTATGAAGTGCTTCGGGGAAAAAAATTTGCTGCTTTCCCTGATATTGACTTTTTGGGTTTTGTCCCATATGAGGCGCCACCGGATGATGATGATGGTGACTCTGATGGTGCAGAGGATGAGGTCGAGGAGGACGATGGCAGTGAGAGCAGTCAGAGTGCTTAGGACTCTTGATTTTTTGTTTTTGGGTTGGTAGATTGGCAGTGTGTTGCCTTGCTTTTGTAAAAAGTGATTTTTTGCCACTGATGTATATTTGAAATATAATCCAAGGGATCTTTTGGAGTAAACTCAAAAAAAAATTATTTGATGGTTGCTCATAACAAGCAATGATGGGCCATAATCTCAAAAAAAGTACAAGTCCTTTGACTAAAAGGAAAAAATAAAATCAAGTCCTTCAACTTTATTACTTCTGCACTCCTCAAGTGTTATTGATAGTACATCTTGAGATGTTCAGCATTCCACAGATGAGGTAAGATTTTTCCCTCAGAATTCTGGATTTTGTAGGTGTCTGGCCTCACTATCTCTGTCACGATGTAGGTCCCTTCCCAGTTTGGTCCAAGCTTCCCTTCTCATGAATCCTTCGTGGAGATGATTACTTTCTTGAGAACTAGGTCTCCTGGCAGGAAGGAGTGAGGCTTCACCCTCGAGTTGTAGTATCTCATTATGCGGTGCTTATACTCCGCATTCCGGACCATGGCCATCTCTCTTTCCTCCACCACCAAGTCGAGGTTGATGCGAAGTCCTTCCTCGTTTGTGATGGGGTCATGGTGTTGGACCCTTAGAGAATGTATTCCAATTTCCACAGGTATAACTACTTCGATTCCAAAGGTGAGTGAGAAAGGAGTTTCTCCAGTCGGGGCCCTTAGCGTCGTTCGATAGGCCCATAATGTACCCAGGAGTTCGTCTAACCACTGACCCTTTGCTTTTTCCAGTCTCGTCTTTAGATTGCATAATATTGTCCTCACTATGACCTCTGCTCTTTCCAGCCTCGTCTTTTCCTGCAGGTGTGCGGGCTAGAATGAGGCTGCTTTATTTGGAGGTCAGCACGAAAAGAGTTTAGCAACTTGAAATCAAACTACTTAGTGTTTTCATTGACTATCCTATGGGGCACTCTAAAGCGGTAGACTAGGTCTGTTATCTTGGTTAAGGGCTCGACCTCTGCCCATTTTGTGAAGTATTCTATAGCTACTTCCAGAAATTTACACTGCCCTCGGCTCAATGGTAGAGGATCCAAGATGTCGATGCCCCATTTGGAAAAGGGCCAAGGGCTTGTGATGGCTGTCAATTCCTCTGGTGGCTATCTAGGCACAATGGAGAAGCGTTGGCACTTGTCACATTTTCTGGTGAATTCCCGAGCATCCTTAACCATGTTAGGCCATAAACAACCTTGTCTGACTGCCTTATGGGCTGAGGAGCATCCTCCAGAATGGTTTTCGCAGACCCTCTCATGGATTTCTCATAGGGCGTAGTCAGCTTCCTCTGGGGAGAGGCAGTGGAGTAGTGGTAGATATTAACCCTTTTTGTACAAGATGCCCTGTAGGATGGTGAACTTGGAGGCTCTCATTCTAGGTTTCTTGGCTTCCAATGGGTTATCTGGCAGTGTGCCTCCTTGAAGGTATGCCTTGATGGGGGTCATCCAGTTCAACTCGGAAGATATGCAGCTGACAGCTGTGGCCTCTACGCCTAGTCTATTTGGTTCGAACTGGTGACTATTGAATGCTGATCCTGGTTGGGCTTATAAGGATGAGGCCAATATGGCTAGTGCATCTGTTATGGAGGTTTCTTCCCTTGGAACATGGTGAATTTGGAAATGGTGGAACTTGGTCAGTAAGGCTTGCACCATTGCCAAATATTCTTGCATACTGGCTTCTTTTACTTCGAACTCTCCCCTCACTTGGTTGACTATCAATTGAGAATCACTGTAGGTGATAAGGTGTTGGACTTCCATTTCAACTGCCAACCTTAAGCCGGATGGAGGGCTTCGTATTCTGCTTCATTGTTGGAGGCTACAAAATGAAGTTTTACGGCATATTTGATTGGAGTGCCATCAGGGCTGATCAGTATTAGGCTTGCTCCACTTCCTTCGCTAGTTGAAGAGCCATCGACATAAAGTTTCCAGCACATTGACTTCGTAATTCAGGGAAGTGGCAAAGAGGGAGCCTTGGAGGCCATGGTGGACACCAAGACGTCTGCCTTGGGCGCCAGGATGCCCTGGGCGCTAGTTTGTCCTGGGTGCTAGGGCTAGGCGCCTGCCTGGGGCGTCTGGTTGGACTTTTGATGAGGCTTTTTGGATGTCTGGTGGAGATGTTGAAGGTCCACAGCACTCCTCCTCCAGTGGTGTGAGCTCGGCAACGAAATCCTCCAAGGCTTGTGCTTTAATGGCTGCCCTCGGCTGGTATTGTACATTGAACTCACCCAACTCTGCTGCCCACTTAATGAGTCTTCCATAAACATCTGGCTTTCCCAGAATTCTCTTCAGAGGCTGATCCGTGACAACGACGATAGTATGACTCTGGAAATAGTGTCGAAGTCACATAGCTGTTGAGATTAGGGTGAGTGCTAGCTTTGCTAGCCCTGAATACCTTACCTCTGCCCCCCGATATGCCCTGCTTATGTAGTAGATGGGCTTTTGTACCCCTTCGTTACCTCTAATGAGGACTGAGCTTACTGCAAACAGGGAGGCAAAGAGGTATAAGTGTAAGGTTGCTCCTGGCATGGCATGGGAAAAGGAGAGGGGGCGGAGCTAGATAGGCTTTTAATTTTTGGAAAGATTCCTTTATGTCAGGCCCCCACTCGAAGGCTTTCCGAAGAATTCTAAAGAAGGGTAAGCACTTTTCTGCAGACTGGGAGACAAATCTGTTGAAGGTTGCAATTCTTCCATTGAGGTGCTGGAGGTTGTGGTGGGCGATCTCATATCTAGAATGGCTTTAATTTTATCTGGATTTGCCTCGATTCCCCTTTGGTTGACCATAAAGCCCAAGAAATTTCCTGATCCGACGTCGAAGGCGCACTTCTTAGGGTTCAGCTTCATATGGTACATTCTGAGAACATCAAAGGTCTCCTATAGGTGGTCTACGTGGTCTGTTGCTGCGAGGCTCTTTACGAGCATGTCGTCCACATATTCTTCCATTGTTCTTCCAATTTATGACTGGAACATCTTGTTTACCAGTCGCTGGTATTTTGCTCCTACATTCTTTAGTCCAAAGGGCATGACTCTGTAACAGTAGGTTCCCTTTGGAGTAATGAAAGATGTTTTCTCCTGATCTGGGGGATACATACTAATCTGGTTATATCCGGAGTATGCATCCAAGAAGGTGAGCATCTCATGACTAGCAGTGGTGTTGATGAAGATGTCGATCCGCGGTAACGGGTAGTTGTCCTTAGGGCAAGTCTTATTGAGTTCAGTGAAATCGACGCAAAGACACCATTTTCCTCCAGCCTTGGTCACCATCACCACATTTGATAGGCAGGTCGGATAGGCTACTTCTCTAACTACTCCATTTTCTATTAGTTTTTCCACCTCCTTATCCATTGCTTATGCCCTTGCAGTGGAGACACTTCTCAACTTTTGACTAACAGGTTTGTAACAGGGATCAACGTTTAGCCGGTGGGTGGCGACCTCAAGGTCAATGCCTTCAAGGTCCTCATGAGACCATGCGAAGACGTCCATATTTTTCTTTAAGAAATCAACGAGCTGGCAGGCTAGATCCTCAGGGAGAGAGGAACCAATATGCACCCTCTTCCCTGGATGCTCCTTGTCTAGGACTGCTGGCATGAACTCCTCCACTGGTTCTCCTCTCTCTAGTGTATCATTATCTCTAGAGTCGAGCACCTCCACCTGTAGGGCTTCTTGTGGCTTTCTGGCCCTCATGGAAGAGCCATAGCATTCTCTTGCCGTAACCTGATCTGCTCGGACCTCTCCAATTCCAATCGGGGTTGGAAACGGAGGATGAGATGGTAAATGGAGGGCACTACTCTTAGGGAGTTAAGAGCAGGTCACCCTAAGATGACGTTTTAGGCTGACGAGCAATCTATCACCAAGAAGTTCACCATCATCGTGGAGCTTCGAGGTGTTATATCAACGGTGACTGACAAGGTAATGGACCCTAGGGGGTACACCTTCTCCCATGAGAATTCAATAAGGGGCGACCTGATGGGCTGCAGCCTCTCTCTTCCAAGGCGGAGTTTGTCATAAGCTTCTGCGAATAGGATGTTTGTAGAGCTGCCGCTGTCCATGAGAATCCTTTGCACTTGGAAGTTGGCCACAGTCATAGTTAGCACCAGTGGGTCGTCATGGGGGTGCTGAATTCCTTCTAGGTCCTTATCTGAAAAAGGAGATGACCTTGCCCTCTCCTTGCCTGGGTGACTTGGGTGGGCACAGATTATCGGTGTGTCTAGCCTTTCTGGCATGGGCCTTTATGGCTGAGTGAGACTCTCCTCCTCCTGCGAGCCCTCCTGAGATGGTCTGAATTTCTCCGAGAGGTTGATGGTCATCCTGGTTGCGAGCTAGCGATGGTACTTGGCTCTACCAGCAACATACTGGCATAGTTGGCCACGTTGTATGAACTACTCAATTTGTCTTTTGAGCTCATAGCAATCGTCGGTGTCGTGGTCGTGGTCGTGGTCGCGATGGAAGCGATAGTACTTACTTGGATTCTTGCGGTTTGGGGAAGACTTCATTCTTTCTCTCCACGTCACCTCAGGGTCATCCTAGATCTGAAGTAGGATGTGCCCAACAGTGGCGTTGAACAGAGTGAAAATTTGCCACTCTCTCTGAGGGATAGGACCAAGTCGGTCTTTGGCAGACACCCTTTCTGTCCTGTCTCGTTTGTTTCCACTCTCCCTCTTGTCTTTTCTGTCTCTTTCTTTCTTTTTCTCCCCTGCTCGTGAGGATTCACCATGCCTAGACTTAGTGATGTCCTCAACATTCATATATTTTTTAGCTTTTACAAATAGTTTTGGCATGCTCTTTGGTGGTCGCTTCATTACTGAAAAGAGGAAACTCGATGAGCGAAGGCCTCCCAGGAAGGCGGTCATGGTCACTTTGTCCTTGGGCTCCTCGATTTGAAGGACCTCCTCGTTAAAACGAGTGAGGTAACTCCTCATATTCTCGTCTCAATCTTGTTTTATGCTGAGCAGATGGATGACATGCTTCTGATGGCGGTGTCCACCAATGAAATGTGTCACAAAGGACCTGCTTAGTTCGGCGAAAGAGCCTATGGAGGCTGAGGTGAGCTTGGCGAACCAATGTCAGGCAAATCCCTTCAAGGTAGTTAGGAAGGCTCTACACATGATTTCGTTAGGAATATTGTACAACTACATTAAAGACTTATAGGTGTCGAGGTGATCCAATGGGTCTTTTGTGCCATCAAACGCTTCCACCGATGACATTCTGAATTTCTGAGGAAGTGGGTAATTTGCCACATCGGCTACGAAAGACATGTTAGTGCCCATTACAAACCCATCATTATCAATTGAATGCATCCAGTTTTCTATATCAGGCAATAGCTATCACATTTTACCTTCCACAATCAAAAAATCCAATATAATATTCATATACATCATATAAAAATGCAACATAAAACTATACTACTAATAAATGGAAGCAAAATAAGAAAACTTTTGATTTCAGAATTTTCCCTTGAACAATTGTATAATGTCATTTTAATACTTCTTCGGTAAATGTTTTCAGTTTTAGCTTTCATTGTGCAGCAAAATCGATTTACTCTTCATCCAATAGCTCCTAAATATATACATGAGTTATTAATTTAAATGGAGTCTTCATATTCTCTATTGTTAAATTGGTTTAGTTTACTAGACTCTACGTATTCTGTGAGTTAATTTGATACACCAAGGTTGTTTGGTCAATTTTACTCTTCATCCAAAAGGTCTTTTCTAACATTGAATATATACATGAGTTATTAATTTAACTTGAACCTTCATATTCTCTACTATTAAATTATTTTGCTCAGTGAACTCTACATATGCTTTGAGTCAATTGATACACAAAGGTTGTCCGGTCAATTTCTTAAGTTATTGAATCTGATGAGATGTTTTCATTTTTTGCTCACAACAACAAACCAAGCGGAGCCATGAAAGATTCCTTCAGGTACTTCAAATCTCTTTGTTTTTATGTTCTTGTCAGGAAACTGTTCGTAAAATTGTCACATTCTTCGCTTGTTGTTTTGATTCCTAGATACAATTTCACAAAATCCATATCATGGCAATCCAATGATCGTAAACTTAGGGGCTGTTTGGTAAGAGGGTATGGGAGGGCTTGGTAAGATGAGTTTGAAAAAAATAGTTCAAAGTTCCACCAAATCCCATGTTTGTATGAAAAATTCAGTCTCGGGTTTCTAAACTCGGCCCGTAGCTAGTTCGAAGATTAAACCCATGATCATGTGTTTTGTCAAACCTAAGGGAGAGATGGGTTTGGGAAGATAGGTAAGGGGTTAAAGGTCCAAAAGACAATTGTATCCCTTAACATGAGTATGAATTGAATTGATCAAGGGTAAAATAGTCATTTACAGGATAAATAGTTGTTAATAATTATGATATATCTGTGGGTCCTACATGTGTATGTTTTACATACCAAACATGAGTATGAACCGAATTAAATGTTGAATCTCATCTTTGCAAATAAGGGTTTGAGTTTGGAAGGGTTTAAAGAAACCAATCCAAACTCATCTCTAAAATTCATCAAAACAAGTCCTTAAAGTAGTGATAATAATAGTATGTATGCATGCATATTGCAACCCTCTTATAGTATATGGTTTCGTCCAGGCCGGCCCAAAGGACAGGCAAGTTAAACACTCTTAGGGCCCCCAACATAGAGGAGCTCCAAAATTTGTTAGGGTCATCAACTCTTAACTGGAATGGTCTAAAGAATTATAGACTAAAAAAGCCCAATGAAACAAAAACACATTAAAGGCCCAAACTAAAATAAAAGGGGCCAACTATCTCTCTCTCCTCTTGTGCTCTGTTTGGTAGAAATGATGGAAAGTAAGAGGGATACACTTTCCTTCCTTTGTGTTTGGTAGGATTGATGGAAAATAAAAATGACAAATTTTTTTTTTTTTGCTGGCTAAGATTAGGGGTGACAATCGAGTCGTGTCGTGTCAGATTTGTGTTGAGTCATTACGGGTTTATGTCGAACATTAGTCAAACCTAACTCACCTCATTTAACTAATTGTGTCATGTTGAGTTAAGAGTTGACCTGTTTATTTTCGTGTCGTGTTCGTGTTCGTGTTCATGTTCGTATTCGTATTCGTATTCGTATTCGTGTTGACCCACATAAACTTTGAATAAAAAATTTAACGCTAATATTCTATTTTCACTTAATTGAATCCATGTTAATATTTTTTTCTACAAACTAAAAATTAACTTAAATAAATATAATAATAATAATAAGTAAAAATATCTTTTTTATATAATAATTATGTCAGTACTTAATAAATAATTACAAATAATTAACATTTTATGTCTATAATACTAGTTCAACATATTAGTTTCGTATTACCATATAGAAACGAGAAAATAGAGAAAGTGTTTATTTTTAAATAAACGGGTTGATGATACCAATTTTGAATTTGATGAGCTGAACTGAATATGAGCTTTTTATATTTCTTATTCGCGTGTCAGATTATTTTCAAGTTCGTGTCGAGTTATAATCAAGTTCGTGTCATAAAATTTATGTCGAGTTCGATTAGTGTCATCGTGTTGAGTCGAAAATTTTCACCCCTAGCTAAAATGAAAAAAATATTTTTTAATTTTTAATTTTAAATTTTTTTTTTATTTTTAAATTTCTTTTTAAAATTTTTTTAAAAATATATATATAAATACATATTTTATCATTGTATTTTTATATGAAATTAATGTATACATAATATATGTATATATTAAAAGATATATAGATAAATAAGATACATCTCAATACAAATAATTAATTTTCTATCCACTTTCCTTCTGATTTTGGAGTGATTGATTTTGATGAGTTGGAAAGAAAGTTAATTCATCAACTTTTCCATCATTCCTATTTTCCTTCATTACCAAACATGATATTTTATTTATCCTTTTAACTTTCTATCCTTCCAATTTTTCATCCTTCTATTTTTCCATCATACCAAATAGAGCATTAATAAATAGCATATCCCCTTTTAAAATCCCACAATGGTCAAGACAACCCAAAAGTCAAAAATCTATTACGTAGTAACAGTCCCACAAGTCCTCTCTCCCTCTCTCTCTCTTCGTTAAATTAAAACTAAGAAATCTACATACTAAAAAATATCTCAAATCTACCTGCAAAAACTAACCCTCCCACTACATAATCCACGTATACATGATTTGGTATCTTACTCGTTCATTAGATCGAAAAAGGTATTGAAATTTAACTAGACAATTTAAAAGACAAACAAATAGCTAAAGTTTGTACAAAATCTCCTATTTATTAGGTATTTCTATTCCATTACTATTAAATAAGAAAAAAAATATGATGCCTCAGAGCGCAGATTTGATAATCAGATAACATTGAGCATAAGAAAAAAAGTGAAACACATAAAAAAGACGTATCGCAACCAAAAAATGTATTATATTCATATCAATTCTGGTATAAAGGCCCAGATTAAAACTTTTGCTTAGGGCCTCCAGTTTCATCGTGCCAGCCCTGGGTTTCATTGGTAGACAATCAACTTTGCCCCTTTTAGTAGCTTGCCAACTGGCCTTGCGAGGTGAAGAGGTGCTTTAGTTTCACATGTTGCATCTCACATCGACTCAAGGAGGGAGAATGAATGGGTTATTTATATGGTGTGCTCACCCTATTAGCTTTTTTGTGGAGTCTAGTTGTATGTTGATCCGGATGATGACCCGACTCGAAATAATGTTGCGTATTTTTAATGGCAATTTTTCTGAGACTTAGTCTATGGAGCGGAGGTTGGGGTCGATAGGCCCAAGCCGTTTTGTATCCCAGTGCGCAAGACATATAAAAACTGTTATTTTGGTGATTAGGGTTGATTGATACTGTACAGCCGTTGCACTCTCTGTATTCTTTCTTAAGAATAGTGAAATCCCTGCAATTTTGTGGACGTAGGCAAATTGTCAAACCATGTAAATTATGTGTTGTGATTGTTTAGATTGCATTTCTTATCGTTTTTTTTCATTAATTTCACTTTATTGTCAGTGTTTGATTTCATAACACACCTTTCACTACCAAGAGGCTTTTTCTGGGATGAAGCCCCAGAGAAACAAAATTGTGAGGGTGTATGGGTACCCAAAACACACGATATCTTTACAGTTATGACGAGTCTTTATAGGTGGTATCAAAGTCAACTCTCCTATAGTAAATGGGGGTGGACCCCACGTGGACCTTGCGAGGACGTGTGACCTCTAAGGGGGTGGAGTGTAGTAGCCTGTCAACCAGCCTTGCAAGGTAAGAAGGTGCTTCAGTTTCATGTGTTGCTTCCCACATTGACTCTGGAAGAGGAGTGACTTGGTTATTTGTGTAGTGTGCTCACCCTTAATTATTAAGAGACTTTTTTATTAACCATCAAAAGTGTTATTTTATTATGTTGAATGATGCGTTAATTACATACTATTTGAGATTATATATGTTAGATTCTCGAATTTTGTAGCTTAATACTTATTTTAGTTGTTTGTCTCATTTTATAGGTAATTCAAACGATTTATGATGATAATAAAGTGATCAAAGCTGAGCAAACAATGAAAGAAGGATTCATGGGGGAACATTTGATTAAGCAAAAACGTTGGGAGGTTCTGAAGCATAAATACACATTGGTGAGAATTCGGAAAGGAAAGATTTTGACACTACTTCCGTATTTTTTTTATAACATTTTACTTCGATGTCTGTTTGATCTGATTTTTACAACATCGAAAAGAAAACTTCCAAAGCTTCAAAAATGCATTTCATGAACATTTCTTGAACCGGCTTCTAACTATGTAAAAATTAAGCTTGAAGTCTTGGCAATTTTGATACACGTGTCAAGATGCACAACCCGCGTCCAGACGCACCTATCAAGATTTTTCCAATAACTTTTGACTATCCAGATGTGATTTTACCATTCAAACGTGCCTACGAGGTTTGGTCCAGTAATATTTTAATCCTAGGATGTGATTTAGTCATCGGGATGCGCCTCCTTTACCCAAATGCATGATATTTGACTTAAAAACACTCTTTTTTGAAAATGGATTGCTCCCAAACTAACCCTAGACCTTCTAATACATATATAGGACCTTTCTTTTGTTGAGGGAGAACCTTGGATTCCTCCTCTTAACCTTCTATTTTATTTTTCTTAGCTTTTGGAGATTTATAATATCTTGTGAGTAGTTCTTTTTTGTACTCTTTAGCCTAGGGTATGGATTTGTGATTCTTCTTTTGGAAATTATATTTATGCAATTATTATTTTATTCTTAATGTAAAATCTTTATTTTCTCAAGATTGATTGAATTTTTTAGTTCGCAACAACTGCAAAGGTTCCTTTTTTGGGGTGAAGCCTTATAAGAACAAAATCGTGAAGGTGTATGGATACTCAAAACGAACAATATCTTGACAGTTGGGGCGGGTCATTACAGTCCCTATTTAGATCGTGGGTGCTTGCGATTCAACTAGAACAAAGGGGTTTTATAGGTTTGCCTTTGTGTGTGTTGATATAGTCATAATCTTTTTTTTCTTGTAATAATTTTTTTTTTTTTGGCTCAAAGGTATGCTTTATAAACCATGCATAATTAGCATAATTTTCATGCACAAGCATGATGAGGTAGGCATATATATTTGGCTAAATTTTTGGGCAAGTGATTGAATGTTAGTTGGACATCTACTTTTGACCTCAACTTCACCATCTTATTGAGCTCTACAATCTTCTCCTGAGCGGCTAGAAGCTGCTTCGTTATAGCCTCATGACTAAGCTTCAGATGGTTATAAAAATGGGCCCTTGTGAGCAAACATACAGACGCGGTTGAAACCTGGAAAAGAAATAAGACAGATGAATGACAAAATACATAAAGGATGATCGGAGAAAGGGAACTGCAGACCCTTACCTGAGCCAGTCCTTCCAGGAATGTGTTGATAACTCCCTGAGTGCCTAACATACTAATCTCATTAGCTTCGGGTGGAAATACATATCTACCAAGTTTTTCCCTGATGACTTGCGGATTGCCCAGCATAGGACCATTCTGAATCGGTGTCCTCGTAGAAGCCATCGCAGGAGGAGTGGATGAGTAGGGAGTAGAAGATGAGGCCAACAAGGGAGACTCTGGAACAGGAGGTGCAACGGGAGGAGACCCTGCCTGAGGAGGCACCACCATAGGAGATCATCGAGGAGAGCACACCTCGGGCGGAGCCGTTGAAGAAGTCACCTGAGGGGAATCGCCCCTCCTCGCCACCTTAGAAGGAGGGGGACTCCTACTAGGATAGCGGGACACTACCGTTGTTCTATTCGCTGCAAGAGCAAGGAAGGGTTATTTAGATAAAAAAAACATCAAGCAGAGAGAAGTACAAGAGATTCAGCATACCCTTTCTCTTCAAGGCAGAGGCACCAAATTTCGGGGAGGGAGCAACGGCCTTGGCATCCCTGGACAAGAGAGCTCCCAAATCTTTGTCAGGGCAAGCCTTCACAGCCTCCAACTTCCATTCTTGGTCCTTGGAGAGCACAGGCATGCTTGCAAAAGAATGGTGAGAACACATACATATAAAAAAAAAAAAAAAAAAGAGTAAATGCACGGCGTACCGGGTTTTATGGCTGCACCCCACAGTGTTGGTACCAAGGCCCTGTCGGCCTCAGCAGCCCACTCTCCACCAACACAGAAGAAACGAGATTTTCAGCTATGGCAATTGGAGCGTAAACCCGTAAGCACCGTACCACTTCTTGTGGTAAAATAATACCACCCTCTATTTGGAGCAGGAGTCTCGCTCAAATTGTAAGCTGCATGGAACTCCACAGGAGAAACTTCTTCACAGTGCACTTTCCTCCATAAAACAAGAAAGCCCAGCAAGACTCTCCAACAATTAGGCGCTAACCGCCCCGGAGTCAAGGAAAAATAATGTAAAATGCGGCAAATAGGAGAAGACATGGGGAATCTAAGCCCAGCTTCAAGCATCTCCTCGTAAACGAAAATATCACCGGAGGAGTCGTCGTAAGCAAGCTCGCCCGTCTCAGCCCGGCGACACAGCACGGTCGGAGGAATACAATAAGCAGAAACAAGCCTCAAAATATCTTCACTCGAATTGAACAGACTGGAAATGGTACTTACCTTAGACCCATCATCATCAGGTCCCACTTTGCCTTTGCGTTTCTTCTTTCGGGGCCGTAAGGAATGGCCTGAGCCACCATCTGGGAGGTCTTGAGGCATTTGGATCTGAGAAGTCACACTTGGAGTCAGATCATGATCACCAACAGCGGCTCCCAAAACTTCCTTGTCATTTGTAGTGTTCGACCCAGCACTTGGAGAGGTGCCTGACACCCTTGGTTCGCCCAAACGGGGTAGCCCAATAGCCTGAGAGGTGCCTGATCCCCTATGCTCTTTCAAACGAGGCAGCCCAGTACCTGGAGAGGTGCCTGGCCCTTCAAAGTTGCGCAAAACAGCGCCTCTGGCGCCCAGATCAGCGCCTGGAGTGGCGCCCAGATTTGCCCCTGCGCTGTTTTCGGCACCTAGGCAGCCCAGATGGGCGCCCAGGCTGCTGCCTGGCTCTCCACGCTGCTCCCTGGCCCGATTACCTGCACCTCCAATTGAAGAAAGGTTGTTGTCCAGCGCGCCCAAGCTGTCCAGGACAGCATTATCAGCGTCCAGGCAACCCAGATTGGCGCCCAGGCCGCTGCCCATCTCGCCTATGCTGTCCACCACATTTCCTGTATGACCACTTGGGTTGGAGATCATGCCAAAACTGCCCAAACCAGCACCTGGGGCGCCTAAAACAGCGCCTACAGCCCCCCTCGCGAGCTGCTGGTGCGCGCCCATGGCAATGGTGTCCAGCGGGGACCCATCTCCACCTTGCTCGCCTGGATCAGCACCCGAAATACCTCCTTGCTCGCCCAAAAATGCTCCCAGTTCAGCGCTGATCAGCGTCTGCTGCTCGCCCGAAACAGCCCCCCTTGGAGCCTGCTCGACCGCCTCTGCTGCACGCCCAAGGAGCTACGCGCCCAAGCTGTCCAGGATAGCATTTTCAGCGCCCAAAGTGGCGCCCACCATCTTCTCCACTGCACCCGTAGCGTCTTCGGAAGGAGCAGCCCGCAGGACCTGCTCGCCCACTGAGTGGGCAGCAGCGCCTGGGGCCTGCTCGCCTAACTCTTGCACGCCTATGGCAGCGGCGGCCAGCGGGGCTCCTCCTCTTTCTCCTCCTTCAATGCTTGCAGCTCCAAGAACTCCATGACCACCGGATTCAGCTCCAATTTCACCACCCACCATGGTATCAATAGACCTTTGTACATCTCCTTCCTCACTCGGCATTGCTCACTTGGGTACTCCACTCAAAAAGAAGAAAATCCACCTATATATACATATATCTTCTTGGAAAGATTCAAGAAGAGCACTCCTTCACCTATCAAGCTTCTATGGAATGGGTAGAACTTGGGCCTTCAAGGTTTTCAAGAATGAGAGTTCAAACTCAAAGAAAGTGAAATGGGTAGAATAAAAAGAAGGTTGTATTTATAGCCTAGGGTTGGCAAAAAGGGAAAAGCCCAAATTGAAGGTTATGGGCCCTCTTAAAAATCCTAGCAAAAGTGGAAAAAACTTGGAGTATGCACCAAAGCAAAAATGCAGCTAGCAGGGGAAGTCTCCACCACCTGAAACTCAAGATGTAAACTAATGCACCCGTCTCCAAAGTTTCCTTGGACACGGGGCATTGGGGGGCAAATGATGGGTCAAGCCCAAATAGCCCAAGTTATGTAGAAAGCCCAATCTCAATTGAAGAGCCCATCCTTATAAAGGCCCACCAAGCCCAATATGGTCCAAATCCATCCAAACCCTCTGCTTAGCTACGTCATCAAGAAGGAGAGCATGGGAGCCTTGCCTGCACTACCGAGGAAACAGTCCACCCTCATCTCATCTTGGATCGAGTCTCATGGAGAGCATCTCAACCACCTTGCACGTGGGGATGAAGTTGTGAGCTCCACCGAGATAGTTGTTTAGTTGTGGTATAGTCGCCCCAACCTGTTAGGGGGTGCCTATAAATTGTAAGTCCCACCAACACTTGGGGGGCATCACATTCTACAGAGCACAAAACTCATCTCCCTTCTCCAACCTGTAACTCTCTATTCTCTCTACTCACCGGAATTAATAAAATACCGGTAAGCCTTTGTCATTCCAAAGTGGACGTAGGTCACATTGACTGAACCACTATAAATCATGTCTCTCTCTCTACTTTAATTACTACCTTTATTTCTAATTAATTGACAGGTGGTGTACAAAGTCAATTTGTGCATCATCAAGTGTCACCCCAGGTATTGTATTTTTCATTCATTTTACGATGGTTCTTTTGGGATTGATTTGACATTTGATTCGTGTTATTATTATGGTACTAAGATTTTTTATTGTATCTCGAGCCATAATTCACTTAACTAACGTAGTTGTCAGTGTCTATTGTGGGGAGTTTAGATCCTTGAATGGATTAAATTGTTAAAATTTAATTATTTGTTTGTCATATATAAATAGTCTCGTTCCTTGTTCTTCTAGAAGCCATCTTGAGCATCGATACCCAGTAAAGCAAATCTATATTATTTATTTAATGGTTAAGAAATCAACATGTGTTGTTTAGGTGTGAAACTATCTTAGCGATTGAATCAATTTAGATCTTAAAATGTGATAATCTTTTTATTTTTAATTGGAAATGTTCGACTTTATAGAGGTAGGTTATGTGTTAGTGTCTCTTATGATTCGTTTGACACGATGAAAAAAAATGGAAGAATGTAAAGTTTGAGGGATAGATAAAACATCATGTAAAGAAAATATAAAGGATGGAAAAGTTGATGGATGAGCTTTCCTTCAAACTCACCAAAATCAATCCCTCCAAAATTAGAAGAAAAAGTGGATGAAAAATTAATTATGTGTAATGAAATGTATGTTATTTGTCTATATATCATATTTATCAATTATATATTATGTATACATTAATTATATATATAATAAAGTAGAGCGAAGTTTGAATCCAAAAGACAAAGAGAGGTCCAGATTGTTTTGAGACAAAACATAAACAAATCTAACGGAAAACGCAATCCCAACATAAAAGACGGTTCAGATCATCTCAAAAATTTTGATCTGATGGTCTATGGTTAGTCCTAAATTTTTTTTTCCCGCCCATGAAGAAGTCTATCTCTCACGCGTCTCTCTCTCTCTCTCACGCCTCTATCTCTATATTCCAAACTCATCCCCAAAATTTCTCATGGAATCCATCTCAAAGATCTCCCTCTCTCTCTTAATCTCAAATCTTCTGCCAAATCCTCTCTATGTCTCTCCAGATTCACGCCTTTGGATCCCCGAATTCAAGCCCCCGTCTCTCTCTTTCCACTAACCTTCATTTTTTTCACCCAAATCTCAGCTCTCCCAAATCTCCTTGGTTTTTCGCCACGGTAAAACATCCACCCCATCCCCTTTTTACTTTCTCCCTCTCACTCTATTTCCAGCCCTGAAACCCCCTTCCTTCACTGCCACCAACACCACGAAAATCAGCACTCCACACCACACCACTGGTGACCAATGACCAGAACGAGACCAACAATGACCACAACGAAAAACAACCAAGCATTAATGAAGTGGATCTAGATGGGAGAGGGAGTCTTGAAGACGACTTCGTTGCAGATCGTTTATGGAAGCCGAAGAAACTGTTGGATGCCTCTACTACCGCTATTAAAGCCTCTACGAACCACAACTGGTACCTCAACATTCATGTTCTTCTTTGTAAGATTTTTTTTTTTTTTTTGTCTTTTTTATTCTAGGTTTTCATCATGCATATAAAGTGTTTGTTGAAATGCCTGTGGGAAATATCTTATTCATATTTTACCAAGCATCTTTCTTTTGTTATATGTCCCTTTAAATGTGTGGTAAAGAACTATTTTCCATAAGAGCAATTTCAAGTTTGATTTCAATTGATTTTGTAGCACGTGTAGGTGTTCTGTGGGAAACCGAAGTGAAAATGACTCTGGCTTACCTGATTTCATCATGTTATTTTATTCAGTGAAATTTTGAAAGAGAAAAAAGCTTGGTATTTGTATAAGAAAGATTCATTGAGTCTATTTATTTTGGGATTGGCAACTGGCATGGATTTCATTTGCCAGCATTTCTCCAGTCAAAA
This sequence comes from Ilex aquifolium, assembly GCA_951799425.1. Classification (NCBI taxonomy): domain Eukaryota; kingdom Viridiplantae; phylum Streptophyta; class Magnoliopsida; order Aquifoliales; family Aquifoliaceae; genus Ilex; species Ilex aquifolium. The sequence goes on from OX637400.1 coordinate 22,201,183, forward strand.
GTTCTTTAGTTCATTATTTTGGAGGCTCATATGCAAGATAATAGCCAACACCACCATGAGCGTATATTTAATTGATGGAATGAGAGTTACTCACACCTGGTAGAAAAAAGATGAGCATGAGAGCCACATCCAATTCCCATTATTGATTGCCCAATCTGAGTCAATAAGAAGTCTCTCACAAACATCACGCCCTTTTTCCCAATGAACAAACTACCATAATTATGTGACTTTAATTGTTTTTCATTATCAATTGTTTTTGTCCAAGTCGTTGTTTTGTTTTTACATAATTTGTGTTTTATGTGATATGGGTATGCTTTGTTTTTGTCATCTTTGGTATTACAATAGTTTTGGTGCACGCCAAATTTTTTGTCCATTTCTCCATAGCTCTGATGCTCATAATTTTAAGACCATAGTGGATACTCATTCACAAGTTTTTGCTTTGAGTTATTTTATTTTATTTTTTTGTATTGTGGAATTAATTTTTAATATAGTGGGATTAATTTTTAAAAATAGTGGGATTAATTATTTTAATATAGTGGGATTAATTTTTCAGACACCAAAACAAGGGAAAGTGGCAAGTTCTGGTGTTAAGCAAGTTAATGCATTGTGTCAGAACAGTTGACCATTCTTTCATTCTCTTTGAGTTTATTGTTAGCAAGCATGTACTTTTACGGTCTCATTACTGTAATTTGATTTGATTTGATATGCTTTCACAACAACGATAGCACACACATTTCGCACACACACACACACACCACCTACCCACAACATAACACACACAAATACACACTCCCAACACAAACACCCAGCACACGCAAATACACATACCCACAAATAGATAGGAATCAAACATAATGGACATAAAGTGTTTGTGTTAATGCCTAAGAGAAATATTGTATACTCCACCATTCTTTTTTCTTTTAATTGGTATGAGTTTACTGAGTACCCATTTTTTGTAGGTATAATGTGTTGAAATTATGTTTCAAATAAATTTTGTTGAGTTTGATCTAAATTGAGGTATTGTGTGGGTTTGAAATTGCATTTCTTTTGCTTTAACTAGCTCATATCAGAACTTTCAAGCTAGAGAATACTTTTTATTATGAGGAAGAGAATACTTTTTAAAATGATTGGTATGATGGATATGTGTGTGATTTGAAATTGCTATTATTCTTTTGCTTGAAAGTTGTACTTAATTGGATATGTGTGTGATTTGGGAATATGTTATTCTAGAATTAAAATTAGTGTATTGAATTGAATTTAGTTTTTTAGTCAGTTACTTAGACTTTTTATACTTTAGGCTTTTATGCTTTTTATAAACGTGTTCACTCATTTAATTGCTATGTCAATTTTAAACATTTGAAATTCAATAAGCATATTGTTGAATTTGGGAATCGGGCAGTTCTTAGGGAGTCTGTTTTAAACATTCGTTTTCAATTTACGATTTCTTATGCTTTTCAGGTGTGCTGTGATGGTGAGACAATGTTTACTTCAGATGGAAGGAAAGCAACGAATACATAATTCTATGGTATGAAATTCTTCAATTCATTATGTAGCCTTTTTTTTGGGAAGAGTCAATTTATGTTAGTCATAGGATTTGTAAAGAGTCAATTCACAACAACGACATGATCGTCAGTGTTGAGTTTTTATGATTGAGAAATGTTTGTGTGAATTGGAACGTTTGTATGTGGAATTGACAATGAGGCCATGGGTTTGCTTCTATTATCCAAAAGTTGAGATATTTGAGTCTTTTTGTGAATGTTTTTTTGCTGGTAATTTTCTGTAAATGTTTTTTTGGTGGACTTCCATTTTATGCACATGCATGATGATTTCTATGAACCATTTTCAGGTGGGAATGTAGACCTCTACAATGACAAAATTGGAAATTCTTTTGCCGAAGAGATTGCTAGGGAGCTGTCCATTTATGCTCTGTTTCAGATGATGGAGTGTCATTCTGGGACATATTTGCTTTGAGGCAGTTGTTTCAATGCATTTGTTAGGATGAAGCTTTAAGAACCTCAAACATGTCACTAAACCCCTTGGAAATATTTGCATTTATTTGTGCTTTGTTTTTTTCTTGCTTGGTTAGGAATAAAATTTGTGTGGATTTTGGGTCAATACATATGTTGCTTTAGTTCAAGGGTCCTTTTGTTTGATGAGCTTCATTTTTTTCCTGGTAAATATAAGCTTCATTTTTGGCCGTGGAGAAAGGGTAATGAATGTATCTTGAAAACTTGATAACACTTAAAAATTGTCCTTGGGAAGATGAAATGAATGGTGCAACCCTAAGTTTATCATAGTTGAATTAGATCCCTGTCTCTCACATTAAGGTATATTCACATTTTTTTCTTTTTCCTGTTTGGTTAGTTGTGTAATTTGAATTAGAGTATCCACATTTTGACAGAGTGTTCACATTTTGACCTTTTTTATTTCACTAAAGTCATGACATTAAAAATGACCAAACGATTTTTAGTTTAATGCATGTTTATATTCATTGTTTAATTATTTCGTGTTTAAGAACTATGTACAGTGCCTTCAGACATGTGATATAGGGCGAGTTTAGGCTTTCAGTTTAGTACGTGTCCGAGTTCAGTGCTTGATTATTTCGCGTTCAAATTCTATATTCGAATTTTTTTAGTTTCACCGTGCCTTCAGGCACGGGTTATCCCTAGTATATATATATAATGGTAAAATATGTATTTATAGTTTTTTTCAAAAAAAAAATACTTTTTCCATCTTACCACACACAAAAAAAATAATTCTTCCTACTTTTCTTCCCTCTTACCAACACAAAGGAAGGAAGGGATGAATGAATGAAGGATTCCTCCCTTGAAGAATAGAAAGTATATCATTCCCATTTTATATCCTTCTATTTTTCTAACCACCCTATCAAACGGACCATTAGAGTTGGGTATTGACTCTTAGAGTTCATTTTGTCATCAAGTATCGAGAAACATGAGAATTCAAGTTAGTTTGTGAAATTTAAATTTTCTATGCTGCATTTTTGTTAATATATACTGGGAAATTTTGACGTTCACTAAGCTAGCCTGTGGGTTAGTGTTTCTTTGCATTTGGTCTTCAAAGGATCAAGGCCTTTCTGGTTATTTTTTCCCCGGTGTTAGGTGAACTCAAAATTGATTTACTAGTGATGTAGGGAGATCTTAATCTGAAGTGGATTTAAGAAGATAATGAAAGTAGTGTGAAAAGCTCCATACATTCTCAATTTACCTAATTTCTTTGAACTCTAAAAAGTTATTAAGATGTTTTGTGTTTATTGTTTTTGGTTGTTATAATTTTTCAGGAAAAATATGAATTTTAATCTCATTGCAACCATTTTAATTTTTAACAATGACTATTAGTATCCAATCATTGAAGTTTGACTTGAAGTTGGTCCCGATATTATACTAGTACATTTAAAAATATTAATCCACGTTCTCCACTTGGTTCAACTGAATTCAAGTATCAGCATTTATATTATGTATCTGAGTATCCAATTCTTCTGATTATTTTTTAGTGAACAATTTGAAGATCATGTTCATTCTTTTGCTGAGTTCCATGTTCATTAGCATAAATATATGAAGAGACGCAAGTATCTAATTATGAATGCATACAAATTGGAAAATGTGTTTGCATTTATTAGATAAGATGAATGATTAATCTTTCGGATGAAAAGAAGACGACATATATGGATTTTTAGGGCATTAAAATGGATCTAGAACCCCTCCAATACTTTCTTCCTCCAATTTTCGTCTTGACAAATCATCCACCATTAATGAATAAGAGATTCACTTGTATACAATGAGTTTTACTTAAAATCATGATATGTGATAAATAAAGAGAAAATGTATTTAACATATCAATGTAGTTGTTGAACTTATTTAATGTTAGTAAATTTGCATATGCATTGCATGTAGAATATTTGCAAGGATACCACACTTTCTATCTCCAATTGTTTGTATTGATCTAATTACCAATACGTATGCATTCATATTTAGTTACATGTGTGTCGGGTCATATTTTTCTAATTTTTATTGCACTTTGGTCCATAATTTTGTAATTTCATTCATGTGGGATGTGAACTTTAGTTTTAAAATGCACAATAACCTTTTTCAGCAAGTTTTTTTTTTTTTTTTTATCTTTTCACTCAACCATTTCAATCACCCTTAGCCATCAAAAGAATTAAGACATAGATGTTTATGAACGCTTGGAGATCCAACTTAATGACTAAAAGGTTTATTGCAATCATTGTTATAACACATAATTGCTTCTTGTATAGGGCTATCACTTAAATTTTTCCGGCACCTTCCATTCTTGATTTTGTTCTACCGCGAGTTGAAGTTATAACTAGGAAGTTATCAATCATAAATAAATTCCTATTAATGAAGAAACGAAACAATAGATTAGAACTTAAAGCAAGGCATTGTCCACATTTTGGCAGTTGACTTCTCATCATAAAAAAAGTCTTCTCAGTAAGGTGATACGTTTCCAATTTTTTTTTTTTAAAAACCAATCCATGTGTTCTTGGAGAATTCCTTTATATTTAAGTTGAACCTTAACATTAAACATACAATAATATCCTCCCATTTTCTTTGATCCTCAATTGGTTTCACACATGTTCTTATGTTTGATTTTTGTAACAGACTCTTGATCTTTTGAAAATTTGCTAAGAAAACAAGAAAATAGTTTTTGTAAGCTAAAAAGGAAAAATACTATAAGAGTCTATATTTATTTTGAGAATAAAAGCATATCTTCCAGATAAAATTGTTCACGTACAAAGTAAGTGTGAATCAACTAGTCTTTAATAAAATATCATAGTTTTAATCCATAAAATAAATTATATGTTGTAGAAAACGTGATTACCACCAAAACGGTAATTAGCCATTATAGTACAGCTTGAAAAACCAAATTTTTCTAGAACTCAGATGACGAAATGAACCTTACGTTGGATTCGTATCATGAAATTTAGCTACTCAGACAGTTTTCGTTGAATTCTAAAACAATCATATTTTTTACGTTTTACGAGGCGATCGGACGTTACGCGACTAAAATAAACGCGATAAGATTTTATTTGCGGGACCCGAAAAATAATTTAAAGTTAGTTTAATAAAAATACACTAAACTTAACACAGGATGAGATTTAATTGATTTAGGATAAAATTAAACCAATCAAAGTGAGACGTGTGGCGCATTGTGAGCCAAGTATCTAAGAAATATATAAAAGGGAAAAATCTGATTTTTTCCCCATTCTTTAGCCATCAATTTTTGAGAGAGAGAGAGCATCCGGGACTTGACCATCAAGAGACAATGACGGTGATACAATACGTGGCGAAGTTCACCGAGCTAGCCCCTTTTTTCGATGATTATATGGGCACAGACTTGGCCAACGTGAGGAGATTTGATGACGGTTTGAAGTTGTCCATCCGGGAAAAGATTATAGGCCACCGCCTACAAAACCTAAACTCGATGGTCAAGACGGCTATGATCATTGAGAGGAAAGTGGAAGACGCTAAGAGCATCCAGGAGGCCGGTGTTAAGGACAAAAAGAAGGAGGGTCAATCCTCCAACACTAGTTCGGGGAAGAAGCAAAGGACATCTACCCCACAAGGGTCTCAGGGGCAAGGCCGAGGCTATCAAGGTCAGGGCCAAAATCAGTTTTCCCAAGGAGGGAAGAACTTGAAAGGGACGTACCTAGGAGGCCAGAAGACATGTTATTTGTGTCATCAACTGGGCCACTTAAGACGGGATTGTCCTCAGAGGCAGAGGTTCTAAAGTTACGGGACATCTCAGTCCCAGTCAACAGTGGGACCTGTTGTCCGAATTTGGTATTGACAATTTACGTGCAAGTATACACGATCAACAAGTAATAAAGTGATAAGTAGAGTATCGTTCTCACAGAAAATTATTGTTAATAACTTTCAAGTACTAACTTTATATCAATTCAATTTTATTTAAACAATTGGAATTGAACTATGGAATTACTAATTTAAAACTAAATCTAAACTTAATAATCAATGGTTGAATTTACCGGACAAAAGAAGTTAAGATTACAACTTCCCCTAATGCTTCGTATAAATCTTTCCACTCTCTTTCCAGTTAATTGATCAAATTAAGTTGTTAACTGAGACTTCAAAATTATTTATCAAACCTCTTCCGATAGTAAGATAAACATATGTCTCCCAATTAAATTGTTATATTCCTATGCAAAATAAGTTCGAAAAGATTCATTAAGTTCAAACTCTCATAGAAGTTACACACGGCATATAGGTATATTCCTATCCTATACACAAACCCAGCTATTCAATCCTAAGAAGAATCAACCAGATGCATGTCATCATATTCAGATCTAAACCTAGAATTCATCTCCCAATTTCATCTAGGTTATCGAATTGATTGATAGCCAAACAATCATATATTAAGCACAAAATATGACAAACAACTCATGTATGATCAATAGAACTAGAATCGAGAGTAGATCAAATTAACTAGACATTAGGTTCCGTTGCAATCTTAATAAGAATTTAGTTCATAATGTAATTGAAAAACATCCTTCTCAAATTAAACAACATCTCAAAAAATCAAGAACTAAAAGTAAGAGAAAATGAATGAAAACTTAGTTGCAATCTTCAATCTCTCTCTAGCCTTCAATCCCGATTTTCTTCGTGTCGGTTCCTTCGATTCTTGCCTTTAATTTTATATCATTCCTTAGTCCTTTTATTATGTTTTCAGCCCCCAAAGTCAGTCCCCCCTATTCCAACTCAAACCCTAGCATATATGTAGCATTAGGGTTCAATTTCGGGTCAAAACAAGTCATAATTCGCGTCTCAAAACCAACTCAAGTGCAGCTGCGCTGGAAAGGCGCTGGATCAGCGCTGAATGGGCATTAAGTGGGCGCAGAGGCGCTGAAAAGGCGCAGGCCTTTTTTAAGCCTTCAGCTCCCTTTGTTGCTCAGCCTTAAAAAATCCAACATTTAGGCTCCAAATTGACCTTGTTTCCTTTCAAATGATCTTGTTTGCTTCCAAATGATGATTCCTACCAAATAACATCAAAACACACAAAACAAATAAAAAAGAACATAAAATAATTGAAAACTTGCAAATTTCTCAAGCCGAAAGTACTCAATTTGTAGGTGTAAAACTCACTCATCAAATACCCCCAAATTTAAATGTTTGCTTGTCCTCAAGCAAAATACTACGAACAAAAACTATAAAAATTAATCAACCAACTACTCAAACAATGGATCAATATGAATTTGAATAATGGCCCCAAAAGTTACTACAAATACTAATTCACGGGAAACTTCAAAACAGTGCAAAGTCTATCAATTAAACATACTTCTTAATTTTACCTCCGGTCATGACCCTTTAAATACATGTACATATCCGAACTATCAAGCTAGTTATCACCCAAATAAATTTACGTAATCAAATACTTCATAGGAGATACTGATTGATTGAAAACGTTGTTATCCCTAACCCCTTAACATCATCCCTCAATGTGTGTATGACTTATAGGACTAAGGGAGTGTCACTCTCCCTCGGAATGATGCAAGAGATAGGGCAACGAAATGGAGGATGGAATGAATGAAAATGTAAATGAAATGCGGGTGTGTGAACAAAAGTGCTCCCCAATCGTAAAGAGTCTTTTGTGTGTCGGTGTTTTACTTGGAAAAGTATTCCAAGGTCGTCTCCTCAGGGAATGAAAGTTCGAGTTGTGTGAAGGTGATTTTGTCAAAAAGGGAAAAGTGTAAAATCTTTTGGTTTTGAGTTGTTGTGATTTTTGTGAATGAAAATGCAATAAAACAAGTGTTGGCTAATCCAAATAGGTCATTCCAATAGGAATACCAAATCAAGTCAAGCCTTCCTCCAATAGAGCCTAGATATACGATTGATTCGTGGGAAGCTCGGGACTAAAATGGAGGTGAGGATTCAAGCATACCCCGTGACAATGCCTACGGTGTATCAAGAACTCACAACCGTGTCCTCACCCCAACCCAGTCAAACGGAGCCATCGTACTCTGAGAGGAGGAATGAAAATGAGTTGAAGCGGCACACCCAAGAGGAGTTCTCCCTTGGATTAACCAACTTAAAATCTAGCTACTCATGAAAGCAAGAAAGACATGCATAATGTAAATGGACATAATTGAAATGGAGCATGAAACTTAAATTAATGCAAGAAATTTTAAACTATGAAGAAAAATATTCAATACCCATTTTAAAGCTTGAAAAATGAAGAACTTGAAACAACAATGGTAAAAGGAAGAACATGCAAGTAAACTTGGAATAAACTTGAAACAACTAAGATTAAAGTGCAAGGAATGAAGATTACAAGAAGTTTAAAGCTTACAACAATTGAAATGGAAAGGAAAATGCAAAAACATAAACTTACATTACACTATTCATCATCTTCTTCCTAGGAACTAAAACTAAGCTTAGGTAGCCACCCCCTTGAATGCTTGTTGAATGTTGAATATATGGAATGTGTCTTGCATTTTCGTGCATGGAGGGTCCCCTAGCATGAGTGTGCAGGTCTCCCATCAATGGGAGGTTGAATGATGGCTTGCACAGGCTAGGACAAGCCTAGCCTGCAACTCCCCAGGCAGCCCACTCCTCTCCCATCCTCCTTGAATGCCAAGCCTCAAAAGTCTTCCAATTGTGTAAGGGAGGCATGAAAATGTGTAAGGAAATGTTGGGGGGCAAGTGGGAGAAGCATTGGTGGGACCCCCAAGCAAGTGGGAAGTGATTTGGAGGCATTTCGGGCTGTTCAGGCACGGCGTACCGGTACTGAATATCGGTACTGTACCGTACCGGTACTTCGTACACCAGTAGCTTCGGCGTACCGGTACGGTTTTTCTGCTCCGGACCAGTTTTCGTAGAATTGGCATAACTTTTGATATAAACGTTTGATTGAGCTGAAATTTTGACATAATACAGAAGACATCCAGATCTAAAACTTTCATGTTTTGAACTTTTTCAGATTCGAAGTGGATCATGGTCAAAATTGAGGAAAACCGAGGCTCTTCAACCCAGTGGTGTGGCTGCTGGCGCTTTTGTTCCCAAACACCAATACCTCCTTGATTTCTTCACTTTTAAGCCTCCAAATCTTCATGTAATGTGTACATGCCCTCACCACACATCCATCATAGTTGCAAGGTCCTAAAATACATGATTTAAGCTATAAAAGCATGCAACATCGAGAATTCAACATTATTCATAAAATCGGCTAACTCTAAGTACTTAGATGCAAAAGTTGAGTTAAAATGCATGTAATGAGGCCTTGAAATATACAATATTTTGTGCTCATCACACCCCCCAACTTAAGTTTTGCTAGTCCCTAGCAAAAAAAATGTAAAAAGCATGCAAACAAAATAAAACATATACTAATTCTGCAATTGCATTTAGCACATGCAACAAGCCTTTGAACCCTTAGGTGATCCCTAGTGGACGAGTTTTGTCTCGTGAAGGTTTTCAGTGAAGGTACCTACAAACTTCTTTTCTTAGTATCCAATATTAAAGCATATTCCCTTATCTTAATTAGCACTGGGATGTCAAAATAGCTTGCTCAACCCACCCGAACTAATCACACATAAAACACATCATAGCCTTAAATGCTATTCTAGAGTATCCACACACACATTCATTTTCAAACTCGTGTGTGTGTGAAATGAACATGTAATTTAAACATTTACACAACGGAATTCACATTCACTTTGGCTATCCAAATTAAGCTTCGATGCAAACTCACCAAGGGTGTCTCTCGCAATGAATCACACTCTAGTTATCTTGGCATGCTCTCCATGTGTATATGTGAGATGGAATCTTGTGCTCAAAACGAAATAAGCTCACATATAATCCAAAAATGAAGTTCATGCATAAAAAATGAAACAACCTTGGCATAATCTCATGAAAGGAATGCTAGGGCATTAGATAGCAAAATCAACTTCTCTTGTTCTTTTAAAAGTATGCTATCCCCATGCTTCTCTAGATCTTTTAGGACTTTCAAGGGTTGTATTGAGGCCTTGGGGTGATATTGAGGTAAGGGAAACGAAGGATATAGGATAACAAAGAGGGTTATTCCGAGTGAATGACATTTATTTCAAAAAGATCTCCCTTTTTATGGGATTTCTAGGCTAGTACCATCACCACACTCTTTGTTTCTTTTCTTTCTTTTCCTTAACATTTTCCTTTTCTTTTGTCGTTCTATTCTTCTTCTCACCCTTTTTTTTTCTCCTTTTCTTGGATTTTCATTTTTTATTTTTTTTTCATTGAACTCTTTGAGTTCCAACATCATTCATCCTTTTTGTTGAGTTTCCGCCATACTTCCTTCTCTTTTATCATCACTCATACTTAGCACTAGGAACAACCAAGGTAAGGTAGATATTTATCATTTTCAATGGCTTGGTTACATGTGTGGCATAGAAACGAATTCAATTAAGGCTCAATCATGGCACTAGAGATAATGTTTCACAAGAAAATGGCAAAGGCTCAAAGCATTTCAAAGATGGCCTAAGATCATCTCTAGATAAGCATAGGAGGAGCATTTTGCGTTTCAAGACAAAGTCAATCAACTACCCAAAAGCACCTAACCAAAACAAGCATAATGAGATTATTGAACAAATTTGGAATTTGAAAAATTGTTCCTTGAGTAAATGTAAGTTCCCTCCAAACAAGGATTGGCATTAAAGCTCATATGGGTTCTTACTCATCTCCACTATTCATGTCAAGCACTCAAATGTGAACTCAATCCGTAAATTGCCAAAATTACAAGTTCATGGTGCACTTATGGTTGAGTTCAAAAACAAACAAGTATGTGATACTCTTAGCAATAGGATAAACTTCTATAATGTGCTCATGTACTCAAAGTTCAAAATGAAGATCAAGTAATCACAAATCCCATAATCATTAGGATAGGGGAATATAGTTCAATATTGGAAACAAAATTTTTCAAAATTTCCACATTTTCCATTATTCTATACAAAAAGTGGTGGAAAATGTAAATGGTGCACCTCACCCCCCAACTTGAACCATGCATTGTCCTCAATGCACAAGGAATCATGCAATGAGAAAAATGAAAGTAAAAATGGGGAATGAGATACACCTTTTTTTTTTCTTCATATATATATGTACATTAACGGAAAAAATAAAACACAAAACTTGTTTACACCCCCCAACTTAGACTAGAACATGATACCCAATAAGATTTGATACAATGATGCTCAAAGTGAAATGAGTCCAAATTAGGAAGAGGTAAACAACCTTCATGCTAAAATCTACACTACAACATTTATGAAAATAAAACTATAACAATAAAAGAAATCTAACTACTATGTACATGAAAACAAAATAGGCTCATGTCAATCCGGCTTCAATTCGGATATGAGCGTGCGCCCATTGATTTTTTTGGTTTTAACATTTTTTTGTTGTATAAATGCCCTTACTAACCCATCTATCCAACAATACAAAGGATAAGAAGTCAAAAATCTCAACCAAATAGAAGTGTAGGCAAGTTTATGCAATCCCAACAATGGAGTATACAATTTCTCCTTAAAAGTTTCTACACTTAACTCTTTTTCAATGCCCTCCCCAAGTTGAGAAATGTGAATCTCAACACCACTCATAGATGGAAAAATGACATTGGGCTCATTAGCCTCATGTGAGATAATAACTTCATCAAATTTTTCACAATCAAGAGTGGTGGGAGATTCAACATCAATTTGCACTCCATTGGGATGATCAACCTCAATACATTGACTATGCTCAAGATGTTGTTCTTCATGCATAGCAATTATAGCATTAGTCAATGTATTAAGTTGTTGGGTTCTTTGGGCATTGAATTCCATTTGGTATTGCATAAAATTGCACCAAATATTTTCCAATTCTTCTTCGGTTGAGTTCCCGTATGTTGGATATTGGGAAAATTCATTTGGTGGTGTGAGATTGGATGAAAAATTACAAGGTTCATTCTCCCAACCATAACTCGAATAACTCGGTGTATCATAATGGTTGGGGTAAAAATTTTCGGAGGCCAAAAATGAATTTGAACCTTCGCATGCAAAGTCTTGAACCGGATAATTTATTGGGCACATACAAGATATGAGCCCATAGTCATCACAAATCTCACACACATTTTCATAATATGGGGCATTTGATACATTTTCATAATAATTATAAGACATTATATAAAACACAAACTAAAACAAAATATTTACAAGTTAGACGTCATACCTTGGCCCGTGATGAAAATCACGAGACTTACCATGCTGTCCAAAATCACCTCCGAACTCGACGCTTAACCTTCCCCGGCAACGGCGCCAAAATGATTGAGCAAAAACGGTGTTGTTCCTAACCCCTTAAGTACTATCCCCCAAAGTGTATGTGTGATATATGTTCAAACGGGAAGGGAGGGTCACGCTCACTTGGGATAGTGTCAAAAGGAAGGGCAAGAGGGAAGGAAAAAGGGATGGTGTAAATATGATGCGTGAATGCACAAAAATGCTCCCCAATCGCAAGGAGACTTTCGTGGGTCGTGTTTTACTTGGTGGTATTCCAAGGTCGTCTCCTCAGGGAATGAAAGTTCGAGTTGTGTGAAGGTGATTTTGTCAAAAAGGGAAAAGTGTAAAATCTTTTGGTTTTGAGTTGTTGTGATTTTTGTGAATGAAAATGCAATAAAACAAGTGTTGGCTAATCCAAAGAGGTCATTCCAATAGGAATACCAAATCAAGTCAAGCCTTCCTCCAATAGAGCCTAGATATACGATTGATTCGTGGGAAGCTCGGGACTAAAATGGAGGTGAGGATTCAAGCATACCCCGTGACAATGCCTACGGTGTATCAAGAACTCACAACCGTGTCCTCACCCCAACCCAGTCAAACGGAGCCATCGTACTCTGAGAGGAGGAATGAAAATGAGTTGAAGCGGCACACACAAGAGGAGTTCTCCCTTGGATTAACCAACTTAAAATCTAGCTACTCATGAAAGCAAGAAAGACATGCATAATGTAAATGGACATAATTGAAATGGAGCATGAAACTTAAATTAATGCAAGAAATCTTAAACTATGAAGAAAAATATTCAATACCCATTTTAAAGCTTGAAAAATGAAGAACTTGAAACAACAATGGTAAAATGAAGAACATGCAAGTAAACTTGGAATAAACTTGAAACAACTAAGATTAAAGTGCAAGGAATGATGATTACAAGAAGTTTAAAGCTTACAACAATTGAAATGGAAAGGAAAATGCAAAAACATAAACTTACATTACACTATTCATCATCTTCTTCCTAGGAACTAAAACTAAGCTTAGGTAGCCACTCCCTTGAATGCTTGTTGAATGCTGAATATATGGAGTGTGTCTTGCATTTTCGTGCATGTAGGGTCCCCTAGCATGAGTGTGCAGGTCTCCCATAAATGGGAGGTTGAATGATGGTTTGCACAGGCTAGGACAAGCCTAGCCTGCAACTCCCCAGGCAGCCCACTCCTCTCCCATCCTCCTTGAATGCCAAGCCTCAAAAGTCTTCCAATTGTGTAAGTGAGGCATGGAAATGTGTAAGGAAATGTTGGGGGGCACGTGGGAGAAGCATTGGTGGGACCCCCAAGCAAGTGGGGAGTGATTTGGAGGCATTTCGGGCTGTTCAGGCACGGCGTACCGGTACTTCGTACACCAGTAGCTTCGGCGTACCGGTACTGAGTACCGGTACGGTTTTTCTGCTCCGGACTAGTATTTGTAGAATTGGCATAACTTTTGATATAACCGTCCGATTGAGCTGAAATTTTGAAAAAATACAGAAGACATCCAGATCTACAACTTTCATGTTTTGAACTTTTTCAGATTCGAAGTAGATCATGGTCAAAATTGAGGAAAACCGATGCTCTTCAACCCAATGGTGTGGCTGCTGACACTTTTGTTCCCAAACACCAATACCTCCTTGATTTCTTCACTTTTAAGCCTCCAAATCTTCATGTAATGTGTACATGCCCTCACCACACATCCATCATAGTTGCAAGGTCATAAAATACATGATTTAAGCTATAAAAACATGCAACATCGAGAATTCAACATTATTCATAAAATCGGCTAACTCTAAGTACTTAGATGCAAAAGTTGAGTTAAAATGCATGTAATGAGGCCTTGAAATATACAATATTTTGTGCTCATCAGATACTCAATATCAACTCTATGAACTTACGTTTCACATCAATCTCCGCTTATTAAGGCAACCATATAACTAGAAGGTCCACATATTTTTTTTTCTCTCACTTTTTTTTTCTCTCTTTTCCGTTCATTTGGTGAGTGCATTTTATGCTCCATCTCACCTCCTATTGAGCGAGTGCGCTTTACGCTCCATCTCGCATTTTCTTGAACTCTCAACATGTGTTTATGAGTGAGTGCGTTTTACGCTCCATCTCTACTCACCACATACCCCTTTCTTTTGTTTTTATTTTTTCTCTTATAATTTTTTATTTCATGAAGGATCAAATCAAACTAATTTTCAAAATTCTCATTTTTTTTTCTCAAATAACCATCATATCAAAAATTTCCCCCAAACTAATATGAAAACCTCAATTTGCTTTGAATGATGCTTAAATAAGTTTCTAGAGTTTCAATGATATCTCCCACAAACATTTAACCAAATAAATTCTCTAAATAATGACTAACCAAACAGATGGGTATGTGCTCATACATGAAAAGATCACTAACAGTGTAAAATCAACTAGTATGTCAAACTACAAACTCAACATGTTCATCAATTTCCCTTGAATTGACAATTAATCTCATTCATCATTGGCCATAATCAAATTCAATCAACTCATTGCTCAAGTCGTAATAAAACATGCAATCTAAATGCAAAACATACTATCTAAATGCATTCCTAATAATGCAAATGCAAACAAGAAAACACCCCCAAACTTAAACTAAACATTGTCCTCAATGTATAAAGTAGAAAAAAAAAAATTAAGACAGAGGACTTCCCTGAGACTTTGCTAGTTCGCATCCTTATCAGCGTCCTCGTCGTCTGCAGAGTCGGGAGTGTATTCGGGAAACATAGGTGGGTTTTTCTTGGCTCCTCGTAAGGCTTTGTGTGTGCTCCAACTTTATGTTCAATCCTTGGGACCTGCAAGCAATAGACATACCAATTAAAATGCACTAACTAACTAACTACATTATTTCTTAAAAAAAAAAAACTAAATTAAAATAAATTGAAATAAAACTTAGAAACTAAAATTTGGGTTGCCTCCCAATTAGCGCTTGTTTTATAGTCTTCAGCCTGACTACTCCCTGTTTCATCCTGGGTCGGCAAGGGTAATTGAGGTCTTTTGAGGATCAATGTCGCCACCCCAATAGTGCTTCAGTCTCTGCCCGTTTACTTTGAAAGTTCTCTTTGACTTGGCTTTCTCGACTTCAATCGCTCCATGTAGGAACACCTCCTCTTTACATAGCTTGGCGTTCTGAAATACAACTTCCTACGAATACCTCATTCACTGCCTTGTCAACCATATCAACCCTAAAACATTCTTCCGGTTCCTTTGGAAATTTCATAGCTGAAAATACATTGACTGTAACCTCTTGATCTTGGACTCGCATAGTTAGCTCACCTTTTTGTACATCGATAAGTGTTCTCCCCGTTGCTAAGAATGGTCGCCCAAGAATAATAGGTATTTCTTTATCTTTCTCACAATCTAAGACTATGAAATCAGCTGGAAAAATGAATTTATCCACTTTCACTAGAACGTCCTCAACTATGCCCCTTGGATAAGTGAGTGATCTATCCGCCAGCTGCAATGTAACATTAGTCGGCTTCGCTTCCTTCAAACCTAATTGCTGATAAATTGAGAGTGGCATCAAGTTGATACTAGCTCCCAAGTCACACAATGATTTCCCGAAAAACTGGCTGCCTATTGTGCATGGAATTGTAAAGCTACCCAGATCTTTGAGCTTTGGTGGTAACTTCTTTTGAAGAATAGCACTGCACTCTTCCGTAAGTGCCACTGTCTCATAATCGCCTAGTTTTCTTTTCTTTGACAAAATTTCCTTCAAAAATTTCACATAGTTAGGCATGTTTTCAACTGCTTCTGCGAAAGGGATATTTATTTGGAGTCTCTTAAACACTTCCATGAATTTAGAGAACTGTTTATCCCACTTCTGTTTCTGCAAACGTTATGGAAACGGCACGGGAGGCACAATAGGTCTCGGATTGCCTCAATTAGAATTTACAACTGGATCACATTCCTTCTTTTCATGGTTCACATTCCTGCTATCTTTTATTTCTTTACCCTCACTATCATCTCCATGTGATTGTCTTGGAGTTCCACCAACAACCTTAGGTAACTCTTTTCTGCTTCGTAATGTAATAGTATTGTACTACTCCTTACCTTCCCTCTTAGGATTGATCTCCGTATCACTAGGTAGAGTGCCTTGAGGTCGGTTGTTAATGGCATTAGCAAGCTGACCCATTTGGTTTTCTAGGTTTCGGACTGATACTTCCATACTATTCATCCTTGTCTCACTTTGTGATATGTACCTGGAAAGTAGCTCCTCCAAATTTGACTTCTTTTCCTGCTGTGGTGGAACTTGATTCTGAAAGCCTGGTGGGTATGATTGTCTTGGAGCAGAAGATTGGGCTTGATTATTATTCCAAGAAAATTTCGGATGAGTACCCCAACCAGGGTTATAATTGTTGGAATTATTGCTATATTGCTGCCTGTTGTGGTTACCAATGTATTGTACCGACTCTGGACTAATTGCACATTGATTGCTCGAATGGTTCCCGGAACACAATTCACAAACAACTGCCACACTCTGAATAGGTTGCACTCCTAAAGCATCAATATTTTTTGTCAATGTAGCAACCTGTGCAGCCAATGCAGTAACCACATCAACTTCATAAATTCCTGCTACCTTTGGCTGATTGATCCTTGTAGAAGGCCACTAATAATTGTTTGCAGCCATCGTCTCTAATAACTCGTATGCTTCATCGAAATTCTTCCCCATCAATGCCCCTCCTGCAACTGCATCTATACTAGTTCGGGTAGCACTAAACAACCTGTTGTAGAACGTTTGAACTTGCAACCAATTAGGAATACTATGGTGAGGGCATTTTCGGAGTAAGTCTTTGAATCGCTCCCAAGCTTCATAGAGAGTCTCAGAATCATGCTGTGCGAATGAAGTAATGTCGTTCCTCATCCTTGCAGTTTTAGCTGGTGGAAAGAATTTAGCTAAGAATTTTTGAGCTAAATCTGACCACGTAGTAATAGAATCCGACGGCAATGAATGCAACCAACTCTTCGTCTTATCACAAAGTGAGAAAGGGAAAAGTCAGAGTCTAATCGCATCTTCAGAAATCCCATTGTATCTGAATGTGTCGCATATCTCCAGAAAACTCACTAAATGATCGTTTGGGTCATCGTTAGGCAAACCCCCAAACTGCACTGAATTCTGAATCATTTGAATGGTACCCGGCTTGATCTCGAAATTGTTTGCTTGAATTGCGGGCCTTTGAATGCTCGATTGTATTTCCGTCACAAGCGGCATAGCATAATCCCTTAACGATTTATGTTCTTCTTCAGCCATAGTTTCTTGATTATTTACTTCTTGACACTGCTTTCGCAAGTTTCGGAGCCTTCTTTCAATTTCGTCTTCGTACGGTAGTAGCTCCTAACCTTTAGATCGTGTTAGCATACAAAATTCAAGAATGCTTGCAAAAACAATTAAAACAGAAAATTAAAACAATTAAAACAGAAAATTAAATAAGTTTAAACTAAGATCAAACTGATTGAAATTAATATTGAAATAATTACTAGAATAATTCCTCGACAACGGCGCCAAAAACATGTTGTCCGAATTTGGTATTGACAATTTACGTGCAAGTATACACGATCAACAAGTAATAAAGTGATAAGTAGAGTATCGTTCTCACGGAGAATTATTGCTAATAACTTTCAAGTACTAACTTTATATCAATTCAATTTTATTTAAACAATTGGAATTGAACTATGGAATTACTAATTTTAAACTAAATCTAAACTTAATAATCAAGGGTTGAATTTACCGGACAAAAGAAGTTAAGATTACAACTTCCCCTAATGCTTCGTATAAATCTTTCCACTCTCTTTCCAGTTAATTGATCAAATTAAGTTGTTAACTGAGACTTCAAAATTATTTATCAAACCTCTTCCGATAGTAAGATAAACATATGTCTCCCAATTAAATTGCTATATTCCTATGCAAAATAAGTTGGAAAAAATTCAGTAAGTTCAAACTCTCATAAAAGTTACACACGGCATATAGGTATATTCCTATCCTATACACAAACCCAGCTATTCAATCCTAAGAAGAATCAACTAGACGCATGTCATCATATTCAGATCTAAACCTAGAATTCATCTCTCAATTTCATCTAGGTTATCGAATTGATTGATGGCCAAACAATCATATATTAAGCACAAAATATGACAAACAACTCATGTATGATCAATAGAACTAGAATTGAGAGTAGATCAAATTAACTAGACATTAGGTTCCGTTGCAATCTTAATAAGAATTTAGTTCATAATGTAATTGAAAACCATCCTTCTCAAATTAAACAACATCTCAAAAAATCAAGAACTAAAAGTAAGAGAAAATGAATGAAAACTTAGTTGCAATCTTCAATCTCTCTCTAGCCTTCAATCCCGATTTTCTTCGTGTCGGTTCCTTCGATTCTTGCCTTTAATTTTCTATCATTCCTTGGTTCTTTTCTTATGTTTTCAGCCCCCAAAGTCAGTCCCCCCTATTCCAACTCAAACCCTAGCATATATGTAGCATTAGGGTTCAATTTCGGGTCAAAACAAGTCATAATTCGCGTCCCAAAACCAACTCAAGCGCAGCTACGCTAGAAAGGTGCTAGATCAGCGCTGAATGGGCATTAAGTGGGTGCAGGGGCGCTGAAAAGGCGCTGGAAAAGCGCTGGCCTTTTTTAAGCCTTCAGCTCCCTTTGTTGCTCAGCCTTCAAAAATCCAACATTTAGGCTCCAAATTGACCTTGTTTCCTTCCAAATGATCTTGTTTGCTTCCAAATGATGATTCCTACCAAATAACATCAAAACACACAACAAATAAAAAAGTACATAAAAGAATTGAAAACTTGCAAATTTCTCAAGTCGAAAGTACTTAATTCGTAGGTATAAAACCCACTCATCAGGACCTCCATATAATTTTTCATTCCTCCCTATCCCACCATGGGTTAGGAAAGTCAGTTCCAGTTCTAGGATGCTACAAAATCTCCTACTACTTCATGTGCAATAACTCCGCAAGCATGCCAGATGGGCCAAGGTGTGGGCCGCGGCTGAAGACAGGGCTTGCAGGCAGGGACTTCAGGGACCCAGAGGCGAGTCTACGCTATCATTTCTTAGACTGAGCCGATGGATTAGTTAGTGATTCAGGGTACATTTTTACTCTCTCGCTTATGGGCAAGGGTGCTATTTGATTCGGGTGGATCTTATTCATTTATTACTGCATCTTGTGTAAAAGACTTGGGCTTAGAGGTTGAGACCTTAGAGGAGTCATTGCATGTGAATTCTCCCCTAGGAGCTAGGGTTTTCATTGACAATATATGATGGGGTTGTGAGTTAGAGATCTCGGGGATTCAACTAACGATGGATCTTAGGATCATTGACATGTCGGAGTTTGACGTCATCCTTGGAATAGATTGGTTAGCGCCACATTGAGTCGTCATTGATTGTGATCGGAAGAGGGTCACTGCGGATACATCAGAGGGTGTCTTTTTCAAGTTTCAGGGAGAAAAGCACAATGTTTTACCCCACGCCATGTATGACTCTCGTTTGTATGGACAATTGATGGGTTGGCTTGCGAGCCTTCCACTTGAGGATGAGGCAAGACAAGAGTTGGGTCTACCTCGAGTAGTTTGCGAGTATACAGATGTTTTTCTAGACGAATTACCAGGATTACCACCGCATCAAGATGTAAATTTTACCATCGAGTTACAACCTGGTGCATCCCCTATTTTTATGACATTGCATAAGATGACACCTGTAGAGTTGCAAGAGCTAAAGGTCCAGCTATAAATGCTTTATTAGACCGAGTACCTCACCTTGGGGTGCTCTGGTGCTATTTTTCAAGAAGAAGGACAAGACCCTTAGGCTATGTATTGACTACCGACAGTTGAATCAGGTCACTATCAAGAACAAGTACCCACTACCGAGGATCGATGATCTTTTTGATCAACTGAGAGAGACATGGATCTACTCCAAGATAGATCTATGCATGAGATACCGTAAGTTGAGGATTAGGGAGACCGATATCTCTAAAACGGCGTTTAGGGCGCGATACAGACATTTTGAGTTTACAATCATCCCCTTCGGCTTGACAAATGCCCCAGCGGCATTAATGGATATCATGCACAGGATGTTCCAATGTAATCATCCTTCTACACCAAAGCTTTCTAATCATCCTACTCCTTTCAATGTCTCTAGTGCTCAAGTTGTCATCTTCAAATTAGGGCTTGCATCCTTAAGAACAGGCTACATCGGCGTAGGATTTTGTTTTAATTTATGCTTACAAATTATATCCACTGAATTTGTAAAAAAACTTCATGAATAAAATTTGCAACTTTTTTTTAGATTTCATCCATCTTGTGTTTTGTGTTGCATTTATACAACTGTTTACTATCAGGACATACATCGCAATGGCTGTTGACTTGTACTAGCTATCGGCCACACATAATACGGGGTTGAATGAATGATATTAAAATCGTATTTTTCTACATACCCCTTAACTTCGCTTCCTGCAAAAATTGTACCCTAATCGGCCACTATACGTTGGGGTAGTCTAAATAAGTGTACTATTTTTTTTATCATTCGAATAATGTCAACCCAATTTTATCTTCCTTATTAGAATGGCCTCTACCCACATAGTGTAATAGTCGATGGTCAGGATGATAAAAACTAATGCCTTGTGGATGGGGGAAAAATCTTTCGAATTAAGTCCATGGCCCACGCTTAGAACGACCAAGGCTTTACTATGGGCTAGATCTGCATCGCTAGTACCCTCTGAATAAGTCCATGGTGCTGACATGTCTAATAGCCCTTTCTATAATCAATGCAATCTTTTAGGATGCTTGACCAATAATTTTCATATCTCCTTATAAGCCAACACATCTTTATGCCGGCCTGATGGGCTCCGCATATTCCTTCGTGGCTTTCGACCATTACCAACATGACCTCCTCTTTCCCGATGTACCTCAATAGCAAGTCATCATGCATTTCTTTTTTTGTACAATTCCCCATCCATAAGTATGTAGTTCGCACCTCTTCACCTTGTGACCTACTTTACAATTCCATTTGGATATTTTAGGAATTTTATGATATTGAATCTCCAGTCCTCATCCTCCACTTCCACCAACAATTCTTTGAAATCCATTCCTCTAGTCTTAATGGATGGAAGCACTCTCCTCTGCACTTGAATTAATTATTCATCCATGCCTCAAGGGTTTCTTAGTCCCGATCCCAAATGGGCCAAATTGTTAACCTGACTGTTTCATTCTCTTGACAATTGAGACATTGTGATGGAACGAAACGGGCACAACTCCTAGCTCTTGCACTGAAAGTTGCCCGCTATTTGGTCGATGACTAATTGGGAATCACCGGTGATTTTTATAGTTGATGTACCCATTCCCAACCAAACCTCAAGCCTGATTATTAATGTTTTTTACTCGGCCTAGTTGTTAGTGCATTCAAATTCCAACTTGAATGACAGTAGGGTTTCACGGCCCTGGGAGATTCTATCATGACCGCAACCCCTATGGACCCTCATTTTCGCGATCCATCGAATTTCAACCTCCATGGAGTAAGGGACACCACATGTACTCATAGCAAGCCAAGCGAATCCCTTGTATCTTACTCTATATCCACACAAGGGTGGTCTGCCAAAAATTCGGCCAATGCTTGGCTTTTAACCGCACGCTGCTAAAATATAATTCACTCCATGAATGAGCAAACCTCTGGATGGCAGGAGCCTTATGTATTTTATTGATTTTTCTTATGCCATGCCTACAACAACTTCAAAATTAAATTTAAGAATGTTCATCTAAACCATCTTATTTGGTATACTGGCAGTGAACATCAAATACGCAAATATAACTGAGTAATGGATAACATAAGGAAAATCGACCAAGCAGCTGCCAGATGGCTTGAATGAATTCCAAAAGAACAATGGACACTTGCACATGATGGTGGTAAGCGATATGGGCATCTCACATCCAAATAATTCAAAGGTGTTAATGGTATCCTTAAAAATATAAGGCATTTTACCGACCACGACGTGTGCAATTTATATTTTATCAACTTGTCAAGTACTTCGACACCAAGTGAGGTTTACGGACAGAGAATAGTTTCTTATCTACTCTATATGTTTTAGAGAGGATGCTACATGGTGAAATTAAAAAAAGAAGTCACCATATCACTACATTTTGCAGAAGAAGTAGCAAGGAATATATAGTCAGTAGAAAGGGTAATGTACATGTAGTGAAAACTTTTGAACTTTTTTATTCATGTGAAAAGTGGAACAATTACAAATTTCCTTGCTCCCATGCATTGGTGGTTTTTAGCAGAATCCAATGTAAGTGCATGGTGCTATGTAGATGAGATATGTTCGATTGCCAAACACGAGGTCACATGGATCCCCCAATTATATCTACTGCATCATGAAGACTATTGGGATGTGACTATTGACCCAAATTGTTCCCCAATCATATTCTCCGATGATTGAAGTGTCATTCATAATCAACCTTGCATTTGAAAAGAAATGGACTTCCAAGAGGGATGCACAACGAACCATTGCAGATTATGTGACAATCAAGGCACAACCAACGAACTTGCTTAGCAAAGAATCATCGAGCACCTACTTACATCGTAGATTGTTGAAGTTTAGACATCATCAAATGTCTAGCATCAAGCATGTATGTTCTTCTACCATTAACCCTTCCTTAGCATGTTTGTATGCTGTGCAACGTAGGTTGTACCGATTTAGACGGATGGCCATGCAATTATTTTTAGAATGAATACAAAATAATGCTCATTCTATTCATTAAGGAGTATCAATTGGCATAGTAATGACAATTTGGCAAGGCCTGCGTATATTGAGAGTACGTACGTTTTAGTAAAAAAACTCCCTTTATTGTAAACAATATTTTCTTTCATTTGACATTGTATTGATGGTCTCGTCAGAGTAGCATAAATGAGGATATAATGGATAGAAGAACTCATCCTCTTATACCAAATGATAACCCATGGTTTCACAAATACGAACTATAATACTTTATTGAATATAAAATGAAGTCTATGTGTTCATAGTCAATGTTTTTTTACAATGCATTTAACATGCTAGACATGTGATTATTTCTTCTTCTTTATTGTGATAAATCTGAAAACTGCTTCCCATAGAAAATTTATCAAATAGTAACCTAGAAAAATATCGAGGTCGTCTCCTTAGGGAAAACTAATCTTATTCAGCAATTTGTACTCCACATCCAAACCACCCTAAATAAAAGTACCCTTAAAATGTTTAGGCTCCTCATACATAGCTTGGGCATACTTAAAATGTTCAGGCTCCTTAAAACTGCTTCCCATAGAAAGTTTATCAAATAGTAACCTAGAAAAATATCGAGGTCGTCTCCTTAGGGAAAACTAATCTTATTCATCAATCTGTGCTCTGCATCCAAACCACCCTAAATAAAAGTACCCTTAAAATGTTCAGGCTCCTCATACATAGCTTGGGCATACTCAGAAGGGTCCTTAGCAACAAATTCGAGGTGTGGGTAGTCAACTGTGGCAGGGTTAGGTCTCACATACCCCATATAAGCAGCTATGCTACTGGGGGGTAACCTCGATAACACGAAGAAATCTTGGGGATATAATGTATCAGTTCATACAAAGTTAGAAAACAACCAATAATCAGAATGCACAAGCTTCTAATGACCTCAGAACTCAAATGACTAAGTTGACCAATTTGTTGGGTGTGCTACAACAAGAAAAAGGGAAAAAAAATAGCTTGTACAGGTACATCGATTTGGAGTTGTATCGGTTCATCTGAGTTTTGGGGCCAAAATTTAGAATTTTAAAAGGAATTTCGACAGTAATTTCCTCATTTCACTTCAAAAATCCTTTTCTCTCACTCTCATTCTCTTCCATAAGTTCCGAAAACCATAGGCCACTCCTCCACTATTCCCCAAATCACTCCCCCTCTTTAGTTGAATCTTGAAGAAACTCAACAATGGCGGCAAAACAACTTTCAATTTCAAGCACCCAAGGTTTGAGCTACTGGGTATGGAATTTCCTCACCTCTTTTTCTACTTTGGGAGTGTTTTTTATGGGTATGGCTAAGACTAGAGTAAACTCAGTTGTCGCTTCAAGGAAAGGGAAGGGTCGTGCGACTGAGCCAGAGCAACCACAGCCACATAAATGCCAGAAGATGGACTATTAGGCGACTATTGCGGCAAGAGGAGAAATGTGTGAGAGGATGGTGGATGAGAAGAGCTTGGGAAAGATTGGGCCCATTCGATAGATAGTAGATCGGGGGCTTGATTTAAAACGCTGAATGAAGGATGCTTTCTCTCTCCTCAAATTCAAAATTTAAAAGAAAAATAGGCCTAATAGATACACCCAATTCTCTCTCAGAAATGGAGAATCCGTCCCCTTTCAAATATGTCACTTTTTCCTCCAATAAAGCCTTGGAAAAATATCCCTAAGGATTGGCTGGTAAAACTTTCCAAATAGGACTCCTCGTCAATTCAAAACTTTGATGTACCGATACAAGGATGAATCGGCACAAGTGCCTTCACTGAAGTGGTAAGTGGAATAACTCCTAGAGGTGTCTCTCCTAGAATAAGAACCTTGAATAATCTGCACAACACCCTCAGGCTCATATCCATCTTTCTCTCAATCCTAGCCTATGAATGCCTCACCATAAAAATATCACTCTCCATGCCCCCAATCCTCTCCTATAATCTCATAACACGTTGTTGAATTGTAGCTCTAAAGGTTGGAGGTGGATGGAAATCAGTAGGAGGAATAGGTGCAGTCTGGCTGGAGGATCCACCTAACCAGTACAAGTATGTTCTCTCGGTAGAACCTCTATTTTCAGCCTGATGGACCAGTACAACTCCTAACGGTTCAAGCAATCTTTTTCTGAATTCTTATTGCGATGCTCCTAGTTCAATGTCCAACTCATCTAGCTTATTCCCAACACTCCCCAACAGCATCCAAATGACTTTAAGACTTCCTTCTTACACTGGATTACTTGCAAAACACACGATTTCCTCATAAAACAAAAATTAACTAAAACAAAATGTATAAATAATAAGCAAAACTAAAGTTAGTGATTTAAGATATAAAATCAAGCAAAATCGTGTACTCAACAATTATGTCATTTAACACCATTGCGTAATGATGTGATGTGTCGAACATGTTTTGTCTTCCATGCTAGACTGTGTTGATATGACTCAACATTAGTCTGTGAGGATTTGGTATGAAATGAATATGCATTGGTGATGTGGAAAGATGTGACTTTTATTGCTGGTGACATACTGATGAGCACATAATATTGCATATTTGAAGGGCTCATTACATGCATTTTAACTCAACTTTTGCATTTAAGTACTTAGAGTTAGCCGAAATTATGAATAATGTTGATATTTTGATGTTGCAAGTTTTTATTGCTTAAATCATGTATTTTAGGACATTGCAACTATGTTGGATGTGTGGTGAAGGCATGGACACAATACATGAAGAATTGGAGGCTTAAAAGTGAAGAAATCAAGAAGGCATTGGTGCTTGGGAACAAGGGCACCAGCTGCAGCAACAATTGGAAGCACTGCCTCGGAATTTCTCCATTTTTACCATGATCTACTCATAATTTGGAAAAGTTCAAAACATGAAAGTTGTAGATATGGGTGTCTTCTATTTGGTGTCAAAATTTCAAATAAATCCAACGGTTAGATCAAGAGTTATGCCGATTCTACCGAAGGTGGTCCAGTGCAGAAAAACAGTACCGGTACTCGGTACCGGTACTCCGGACCTTCTGGTCGCGAAAACAGCCTGTAACTCAACTTTGAGGCTTGGGGGTCCCACCTACACTTCTCCCACGCCTATCCCAACATTTCCTTACACATTTACAGGCCTCCTACACTCAAGTGGAAGACTAAAAAAGCCAATGCATTAAAGGAGGAATGGGGGGAAGTGGGCTGCCAGGGCTATGATCTCCTAGCCTGTCAAAGCCATCCATTCAGCCCTCTCTTGATGGGAGCTCGTACACACAGCTAGGGGGGAGCCTCATGGACGAAAATGCAACTCTCTCACACCATTATATTCAGCATTCCATTCATTTGTAAAGGGTTGGCTACCTAAGCTTAGGGATTAGATATAGAAAGCTCCAAGGGGGAAGATGATGAATAGTGCTCAAAGTGACGTTTTTGCATTTTTCTTCCACTCTTTCACTTGTAGTTTAATGTAAGAACCTTGTAAGCTTCATTTATTGTCTTTAATGTCATTCCTTTCAAGTTTATTGCAAGTTTACTTTCATGTTCTTCATTTCACCATTGTTATTTAAGTTTTCTTCATTTCAAGCTTTTATATTGGGTATTGCATATTTTTCCTTCATAGCTTTAGATTTCTTGTTGTAAGTTAAGTTCCATGCTCCATTTCCCTTCCATGTCCATTTCCTTTATGCTTATCTTGCATTGTTAATATGAGTAGCTAGGATTTAAGTTGGTTAATCCAAGGGAAAATTCCTCTTGGGAATACCATTTTCAACTCTTCTTCATTCCTCCCTTTAGAGTCAAATGGTTCGGTTTGACGGGGTTGAGAGTGGATGAGTTGGTGAGCCTTTGATATTCCGTAGGCCTAGTCACGGTTTATGCTTAGATATTCACCAATCTCGTCCCTAGCTTCACCCGAATCAATCGTTCATTCATGCTCAATCGGAGGAAGGCTTTGAGTTGATTTGGTATTCCCATTGGAATGAACCCTTTGGATTAGCCAACACTTGCTTTATTTGCATTTTCATTTACAAACCAAACACAAAACTCAAACAAAAGATTTTACATTTTCTTTTCACTTTTGCAAAATCACTTTCACAAAACTCTCTTTCCTTCCCTGAGGAGACGACCTTGGAATACTCTTCCAAGTAAAACACCGACAACGAAAGACTCCTTGCGATTGGGGAGCACTTTTGTTCACCACACACGCATTTCATTTCATACATTTTGTTCATCACATTTCCATTCACATCCATTTTGTTGTTGTTTCCTATCTTCTTGCATCATCCGGAGGGAGAGTGACACTCCCTCATTCCTATAAGCCATACACATTTAGGGATGATGTTTAGAGGTTAGGATACAACACCGCATTTCCAACCAATCACATACCATCTAGAAAGACTGCGAAAAAAGAACTAGACAAATGTGTATGTCATGCTCATGACTTTTTCACTGTAAAGACTAGTATTAAAATGACTAAACACGGGTGTATATGAAAAACTATGATAAAATGACTAAACCATTGGTATCATGCTTGTACGATTTTTGGATCTAAATACATATAAATTGGTTAAGTAATTGTACCATTTTGAAGCTATATAAATGCCCCAGATTCATTGACATCAGACATATTTACAATTATGTCTACATCAAGGGCATCAACAAGTTCTAAAAATCACAGAAAACAAAGGGTTTGGTATGAATTAGACGTATTAAACAATGAGCTAAGATCACTTGATATACCGCTACCACATCGACGTTAACTAACAATGCAAAGAAGGAACAAAGAAGTCTACAAATCAGCAGTTAGTTAAGTCCAAAAGGATAACAATAGGATGTTGGTGTTTAAATGTTGATATTATATGCTCCAACTTAAAATAGACATGGTAGTAGTTGCATATGAACAAGAGTTAGCATCCACCAAGTGAAATAAGGTCTTGGCTAATGAACAACACCATTCAAATGAATATGTCAAATGAAAAATGAAAAGTGTAATGAACAATATCTATTCCCATATCTTATTTGTTTTTTTTTTTTTTATCATTTTTCTAATCATTTTTTCCATGTTCAATCACTATATCAGTGTCCTATAACTTTATTAGTGTTCAATCAGTTTATCATAGTTTTGTCACTTTATCACTGTTCAGTTAGGTCACTTCATCAGTGTTCAATAATGCCATTAATATGACAGTGTTTAGTCATGTCATTATTTTTCCAGTGTTAATTCATTTCATATTTTTAATAGTGTCTGATGATTCACAAATTGATTTTATGCACCACCTGTTGAGTGATTAATGATTAATGCAGTAATTAATCAGAAAGAGAGTAACACAAGCAAGACCAAGATGTAGAGTGGTTTGGTCAACGTGACCTACTCCACTATGAAGAGCTAGGATGACCTGATATTTTATTACTTCAAGGAGTGTAAGGAGATTAAGGGAGAGCAATGGAGGTACAAGTTATGATAGAGAGATGAGAGTGATAGAAGATGTGCTCGATGCCCCCCAAGTATTAGCGGGGCTTACAATTTATAGTGTCTCTTAACAGACTGATACACCTTTTCAGTAACTAAATAGCTAACTTGGTGGATTGGCGTCGTTGTCTCAACGGTTGAGGCAGTTACGTAGCTCCCCTTAAGATCAGATCAAAGGATGATGCAGTTGACTTTTTCCAAGGCGGTGTGGATAAGGTTCCTGTGATGGCCTTGCCTACTCCTTGGTGATGTAGCTCCTCGAACCTTGGTGAGCCTGACTGAGCGTGGACCTCTTTTGGGCTGGACCCATTCGTCAAGTTGGACTCTTTATTCATGCTGGGCTTATAACTTGAGTTGGGCCCTTGGGCCTGGCCCATCATTTGCCCCCAATGCCCCGAGTCCAATAAAACTTGGAGAATAGGGCATTTAGTTGAATTTGGATTCCGGCTGACAGAGACTCCTTTTGACTGACGAATCTTTTCCTTCTTGATATATCTCACTAGGACACCTCTAGCTATATAACCCCCTCATTTCATTTTCCATTTGGATTCTAAAAGAACCCTAGGTCATAAATAGGGGCTTTTTCCTTTATTTCCTTTTCATACGATCTTGAGAGAGCTCCTTCATGAGATTCTTCAAGAACAAAGGCAAAAGGTGAGGTTTTTGAGTGGAGTGTTCAGAGGGCAATGTCGATTGAAGGAGAGGAGATGCAAGGATCCACTGTCATCGAAGAGGAAGCAGTCAATGACCGAGCAGTCAGCATCGAAACTGGAGCGCAGGCAAATACCGACGAGGCAGGGGCCACTACGTGTTATGGCGGTGTTGGCGAAGCTTGGGCCATCGCGGGAGTCGAGGCTGGGAGGCAGGCTGATAACATCGAAGAAGGAGGGGAGAGGAGAGGCGCTGGCGAGACGCCATGGGCGTCCTCGGCTGAGGCGCCATACGCGGCCTCAGGCGAGGCACCATGGACGGCCTCAGGCAGGGCGCCTCGGGCGTCGTGCAGAGAGTCCTCAGGTATGTTAGGATCAGCTGGGCGCAGTCAAGCGGGTGTACAGGCGGCGTCGACTGGGCTAGGGCGTAAGCGAGCAGCACTGGATGCGGAGGCGTCGATGCTGGGCGAGCCAGGCATGATGGCGGAGGTTAGGCAAGGAGCTAGGGAGCCTAGGTATGGAGATATGGAGCGGAGTATGCCGGGGAATGCTAGTGTTTCTGGCAGCAATGATTCTGGTCAAACAGCAGATGATATGGTTCATATAGGTGGAACTCCACGGAGTCAGATCCCTCGAGGGTCTCCTAGAAATGGCCCGGGCAATGTTTCTCACCCTCGCCCTTGCTACAGCAAACATTGAGGAAATGTAGCTTTTGATGACGACGGATCTAAAGTAAGTACCATTTCTAGTACCCTAAACACTGATGTTGATATTCTGAGGGTTGTTTCCACCTATAACATCCTTCCAACGGTATTGTGTTGTCGAGCTGAAATGGGTGAGCCTGCTTGTGATGACTCATCTAGAGACATTGCCATTTATGAGGAGGTGCTTGAGGCTGGGTTGAGGTTCCCAATGCCTTCTTCTGTTTGTCGCATTCTCCATTGTTTTTCACTTGTGCCAGGGCGGTTGGCGCCCAACAGTTTGAGAGTTTTACTGGAATTTCTGGTACTGTGGAGAAAAGTGCATAATGAGAATGCTTCTCCTGAAGCGTTTTGTGCGGCTTACACTTTGAGTGAGACTCTTGCTCCCAATCGTGGCTGGTACTATTTCGCTCCGAGGGGAGGTAAATTGATTACTAGATTGTGTTCTAATTGCCATAGTTGGAAGGCTTGCTTTGTGTTTGTTAGCGGAGAATGGGCTTCAAAGACTGAAAAGGCTTTGGTACCAGCAAGGTGGGATACTCCTAAGAGAATTGGTATGCCTGTTCTTTACTCTTTTTCCTTTTCCTTTTTTGGAGTGTGTAATCATAACATTTCTTCTAGGCTCCCCGGTGCTCTCGAAGGACCAAGAATGGTAATTACAAGCTGTGAAGGCTCACCCTGTGAAGGCCTTTGAAACTCTCATGCTTAAAGAGGGTGGAGCTAGAAACTCTCCTACTGGAAGTGCTAGGGTTGGTGCACCCTCTCCGAGGCCTGACAGTTCCTCCTTGAAGAGAAAAGGTATGTTGATTCCCTTGGATTTTCTTTTTTTTACTTAGTTTTGCTTTAGGATAACACTTTATCCTTCTGCAGTGGATAGGGCAGTGGTGGAGTCTCGTTATTCCACTAGGGGTGAGCAATGCTTTGTCGAGCCCTTCTCAGATGACGCCTTATGTGGTATCTCCCCAATCAGTGACTCCTTCAGCGGCAACCGCCACTCCAAAGACTTCCCAAGCGGCCATACCTCCTGCCCCCCATTCATCGACTCCTCTTGCAGAGACTTCTACAATGGTAGCCACTCAGAATGTCTCCATGCTGGGTGACGTGCGGATCGTCAGGGAGCGACTTGGGAGATTTGTGTTGCCAGCAGACATAAATCAGGTTGGTGCTCAGGGCACTGAAGGCATCATCGATGACCCAGGTAAGGGTCTTCTTTCTCCCTTGCTCTTGTCCCTCTCTTGGATACTAACATTCCTTTATCTTCCTTAGGTTTCAACTGCGTTTGTGTGCCTTTTTCTTAGGGCTGTCCAGTTTAACCAGCTGAGCTCAACTGTCAAGGGGGGGAGGCTCACTCATGAAGCTATAAAAAGGGAGCTTCTTGCTGCTCAAAGGAGGATTGCTAAGCTTGAAGCTGATGGTAAGGCTTTCCAGGCTGAGCTTGTGGCAACCCGTGAGAGGGTCGCGCTCAGAGAGGCTGCTTGCATGAGGGCCGAAGCAGAGCTTATGGAGACCCGCGAGAGGGCCGCTAAGCTCGAGGCAGATGGTGAGGCTGCCCGCTTGAGAGCGGAAGTAGAATTAAAGGTAGCTCGCGAGAAAGTTTCCCGGGTTGAAGCGGATATGTGATTGGCTCGTGAAAGGGCCACCAAGGCTGAGGCTGATTCAGAGGGTGGCCTTGCAGATGCCTTCATTGATGGCTACAAGGAGCTTCGAGGAAAGATTTCTACTGCTCTCCCAAATATTGAATTTTCAGTCTTTGTGCTGTATGAGGCGCCCGATGATGCTAATGGTGATGATGGTGACTCTGACGATGCAGAGGATGAGGACAAGGAGGATGGTGGCCATGAGAGCAGTTAGAGTGTTGGGGACTTTTGACTTTTTTTTTTTTTTCAAAAAGGCAATGTGTAGCCTACTTTTGTAAAAGTGGTTTCTTACCACTAATGTTCACTTGAAATAGAATGCAAGGAACTTTTTGAAGTAAATTTAGAAAATTTTATTTGATGACTGCTCATGCTAAGCAATAGTGGGTAATAACCCAAAAAGGTACAAGAAAAAATAAAATCAAGCCCCGTAGCTTTATTATTTCTGCCCTCCTTAAGTGTTATTGATAGTACCTCTTCAGATGCTCGGAATTCCATGGATGGGGTAAGACCTTTTCTTCAGAATTCTGGATCCTGTAGGTGTCTGGCCTCACTATTTCTGTTATGAGGTAGGGTCCTTCCAGTTTGGTCCAAGTTTTCCTTCCCGCGAATCCTTCGTGACAAGGATTACTTTCTTGAGAACTAAGTCTCCTGGTAGGAAGGAACGAGACTTCACCCTCGAGTTGTAGTATCTTGCCATGCGGTGCTTGTACTCTGCATTCTAGACCATGGCTATTTCTCTTTCTTCCTCCACCAGGTCGAGGTTGATGCGTAGTCCTTCCTCATTGGTGATGGGGTCGTGATGTTGGACCCTTAGGGAATTTATCCCAATCTCCACAGGTATAACTACTTTGTTTCCAAAGGCGAGTGGGAAAGGAGTTTCTCCAGTTAGGGTTCTTGGCATCGTTCGGTAGGCCCACAATACACCCGGGAGTTCATCTACCCACATACCTTTTACTTTTTCTAGCCTCGTCTTTAGGTTATGCAGTACTGTTCTGACTGTGACCTTTGCCTGTCCGTTTGTCTGCAGGTGCGCCAGGCTAGAATAAGGTTATTTTATCTAGAGGTCGGCGCAGAATGAGTTCAGGAGTCTGTTGTTTAATTGCTTGGCGTTGTCGCTGACTATGGCGTGGGGTACCCCAAAGCGACAAACTAGGTTCTTCTAGATGAAGTCCTTGACCTTTGTGTCTATTATCTTTGCTAAGGGCTCGGCCTCCACCCACATCGTGAAATAGTCGATGGCAACTAACACAAACTTGCACTACCTTTTGCTCAAAGGTAAAGGGCCCAGAATGTTGATGCCCCACTTGGAAAAGGGCTATGGACTTGTGATAGCTGTCAATTCCTCTGGTGGCTGCCTGGGCATAGTGGCGAATCGTTGACACTTGTCGCATTTCCTGGTGAACTCATGTGCATCCCTAACCATGCTAGGCCATAAGTAACCCTGCCTGAGTGCTTTTGTGGGCTAGGGTGCATCCTCCATAGTGATTTTCACAAAGTCCTTCATGGATCTCTCGCAGGGCATAGTTAGCTTCCTCTAGGGAGAGGCAGCGTAGTAGTGGTATGGAGTATCCCTTTTTGTACAGGGATGTCCTATAAGATGGTGAACTTGGAGGCTCTCATTCTATGTTTCTTGGCTTTCAACGGGTCATTTGGTAGTGTGCCTTCTTGAAGGTATGCCTTAATTGGGGTCATCCAGTTTGACTCGGTGGATGTGCAGTTGACGTTAGTGGCTTCCTCGTCTAGCCTGCTTGGTTCGAACTGGTAACCGATGAATTCTGGTGCTGGTGGGGCTTCTGAGGATGAGTCGAGTTTGGCTAGCACATTTGCAGTGATATTGTCTTCCCTCGGGATGTGATGGATTTGGAAGCTGTGGAACTTAGTCAGCAAGACTTGCACCATAGCAAGGTACTCTTGCGTTTTAGTTCCTTTTACTTCAAACTCCCTTTTTACCTAGTTGACTATTAATTGCGAGTCACTGAAGGTGTCTAGGTTTCGGGTCTCCATTTCGACTGCTAACTTTAGGCCAGCGAGGAGGGCTTCGTATTCTACTTCATTGTTGAAGGCTGTAAAGTGAAGCTTTATGACATACTTGATTAGAGTACTATTGGGGCTGATCAGTATCAGGATTGCTCCACCTCCTTCCCTAGTCGAAGAGCCATTAACGTAAAGCTTCCAGGAAGGTGGCAAAGAGGGAGCATTGGAGGTCGTGGTGGGCGCCTGCCTTGGGTGTCAATTTGTTCTAGGCGCCATGGCTAGGCACTTGGGTGGCTAATGCATTTGCCTGGGGCGCCTGGGTCTCTGGCTGGAATGCTGATGAGGCTTCCTAGATGTCTGATGGAGATGCCAAAGATTTACTACACTCTTCTTCTGCCGGTGTGGGCTCGGCAACGAAGTCTGCCAAGGCTTGTGCTTTGATGGTTGCCCTTGATTGGTACTGCACATCGAACTAGCCCAACTCAACTAACCAATTCAGGAGCCTTCCAGAAACGTCTGACTTTCTCAGGACTCTTTTCAAAGGCTGATCCGTGACAACAACGATCGTGTGACTCTGGACGTAATGTTGGAGGCGCCTCGTTGTAGAGATCAAGGCGAGTGCTAGCTTTTCTAGCCCTGAATATCTGATTTTTGCTCCCTGATACACTCTGCTCACATGATACACAGGCTTTTGCACTCCTTCATTGTCCATGATGAGGACAGAGCTTACTGCTGATGGAGAAGCGGAGAGGTATAAATATAAGGTTTCCCCTGACATGGAATGGGAGATGAGAGGGAGCGTAGCCAAATAAGCTTTTAGTTTTTGAAAAGCTTCCTCTGTGTCAGGTCCCCACTTAAAGGCTTTCTGGAGAATTTTGAAAAAGGATAAGAACTTATCTACAGACTTGAAAACAAATCTGTTGAGTGCTGCAATTCTCCCATTGTTGTGGTGGGAGATCTCATGTCGAGAATGACCTTTATTTTATCTGGATTCACCTCAATTCCCCTTTGGTTGACCATGAAGCCCAAGAACTTTCCTAATCTGATGCCAAAAGTGCACTTTTCAGGGTTTAGCTTCATGTGGTATGATCTAAGAACATCAAATGTTTCCTGAAGGTGGTCTACGTGGTCTGCTGTGGCGAGGCTTTTTACCAGCATGTTGTCCACATACACTTCCATGGTTTTTTTGATCTGTGACTGAAATATCTTGTTCATCAGTCATTGGTAGGTTGCTCCCGTATTTTTTTAGTCCAAACGGCATGACCCTGTAGTAATAGGTTCCCTTTTTGGAGTAATGAAGGATGTCTTATCCTGGTCTAGAGGATACATGCTGATCTGGTTATACCCAGAGTATGCATCTAGGAAAGTGAATAGCTCGTGGCCTGCAGAGGCGTCGATGAGAATGTCGATCCGCGGCAATGGGTAGCTCTTTTTAGGGCATGCCTTATTGAGTTCGGTAAAGTCAACGCAGAGGCGCCACTTTCCATTAGCTTTGGTACCATCACCACATTTGATAGCCAAACCGGATAGGCCACTTCTCTAATTTTCCCATTCTCTATTAGTTTTCCCACCTCCTTCTCCATTGCTTGCGCCCTTTCCGTGGAGACACTCCTCAGCTTTTGGCGAACAGACTTATAACAAGGGTCAACATTGAGGCGGTGGGTGACAACCTCAGGGTCGATGCCCTCGAGGTCCTCGTGTGACCACATGAAAACATCGAGAATGACCTTTATTTTATCTGGATTCACCTCAATTCCCCTTTGGTTGACCATGAAGCCCAAGAACTTTCCTGATCTGATGCCAAAAGTGCACTTTTCAGGGTTTAGCTTCATGTGGTATGATCTAAGAACATCAAATGTTTCCTGAAGGTGGTCTACGTGGTCTGCTGTGGCAAGGTTTTTTACCAGCATGTCGTCCACATACACTTCCATGGTTTTTTTGATCTGTTACTGGAACATCTTGTTCACCAGTCATTGGTAGGTTGCTCCCGTATTTTTTTAGTCCAAACGGCATGACCCTGTAGCAATAGGTTCCCTTTTGGAGTAATGAATGATGTCTTATCCTGGTCTAGAGGATACATGCTGATCTGGTTATACCCAGAGTATGCATCTAGGAAAGTGAATAGCTCGTGGCCTGCAGAGGCGTCGATGAGAATGTCGATCCGCGGCAATGGGTAGCTATTTTTAGGGCATGCCTTATTGAGTTCGGTAAAGTCAACGCAGAGGCGCCACTTTCCATTAGTTTTGGTCACCATCACCACATTTGATAGCCAAACCGGATAGGTCACTTCTCTAATTTTCTCATTCTCTATTAGTTTTCCCACCTCCTTCTCCATTGCTTGCGCCCTTTCCATGGAGACACTCCATAGCTTTTGGCGAACAGACTTATAACAAGGGTCAACATTGAGGCGGTGGGTGGCGACCTCATGGTCGATGCCCTCGAGGTCCTCGTGTGAGCACATGAAAACATCCATATTACGTCTTAGAAAATCTGTGAGCTGGTGGGCTATATCCTTAGCAAGGAAGGGAACCAATGTACACCTTTCTGTCTGGGAACTTCTCATCTAAGATCACTAGTGTGAGCTCTTCTACTAGTTCTCCTCTCTCCAGCACTATATCATCTCTAGGGTTGAGCACTTCCACTTATAGGGCTTCTTGTGGCTTCCTGGTCTTCATAGATGAGACGTAGCATTCTCTTGCAGCAACCTGATCTCCCCGGACCTCTCCGATTCCATTCATGGTTAGAAAACAAAGGATAAGATTATAGGTGGAGGGCACAACTCTTAGGGTGTTGAGAGCGAGTCGCCTTAGGATGACGTTGTAGGCTGATGGGCAATCTATCACCAAGAAGTTCACCATGACCGTGGACCTTCGGGCTGATAATGTCCTCAGCATTCATGTATTTTTGAGCTTTTGCCAATAGCTCTAGCATGCTCTTTGGTGAGCGCTTCATCACTTAGAAGAGGAAGCTCGAGGAGCGAAGACCTCCCAAGAAGGCGGTCATGGTGACCTTCTCGTCAGGCTCCTCGATTTGGAGGACCTCCTCGTTAAAACGAGTGAGGTAACTCCTCAAGCTCTTGTTTCGATCCTGCTTTATGCTGAGTAAATGGGTGGCAGGCTTCTGGTGGCAACGTCCTCCAATGAAGTGTGACACGAAAGACCTGCTCAGTTCGGCAAAGGAGCCAATAGAGGCTGGAATGAGTTTGGCGAACCGCTGTTGGGCAGATCCCTTCAAGGTGGTTGGAAAAGTCCTACACATGACTTCGTTAGGAACATTATACAACTGCATCAAGGATTTGTAAGTTTTGAGGTGATCTAATGAGTCCTTTGTACCGTCAAAGATTTCTACGAATGACATTTTGAATTTGTCAATTCGCCTTACGAGGTAATCCACGGTCTCTGGTCCTTGCGCCTTCATGGCATTGAAGACGTCGCCTAATTGATTTTGTACTTCTTTGATTTTTTTCATCCCAGTGATTGGGAGCTCCTTTGGAATTGTCGTGAAAATGGCTCCCATGCTCCACACTTTGATTCTCGCCCTCATCTTCTTGAAAACGAGGATCTCCACCGTGGGAAGGGGGAGCTGGAGGAGGAGTTGGAGCTCCCTCATGGTTCTGATGAGGGGCTACCTTGTAGGGGACGCCCAAAGGGGCTCCTAAGGGGGCGCCCAGGTGGGGACCTCCTTGATGCCCAGGGCGAGGAACTCCTCTGGCTTGATGTGCTCCCGCTTGTGCACCTCCCTGTTGCCCAGTGAGCATCTGCAGGATTTGTTGATTCTGAGTTACGAGTTGTTGCATTGTTTCGAGCATCTATTGTGCATTTGGAATAGGATTAGTTGGTGGAGGGGCAGTCTCCTCCTCACGTGGTGGATTGTCTTCGGGCTGATTCATGGATCTGGTGGTGATCATCATAGGTATAGGAAAAAAGGTATTTGGGTGAGAACTTTGTCGTTTCCCACAGACAGCGCTAAACTGATGATGCACAAATTGGTTTTATGCACCACCTGTCGAGTAATTAATGATTAATGCAGTAATTAAGTAGAAAGAGAGTAACGCAAGCAAGACCAAGATGTAGAGTGATTCGGTCAACGTGACCTATTCCACTATGAAGTGCTAGGATAGCCTGGTGTTTTATTACTTCGAGGAGTGTAAGGAGATTAGGGGAGAGCAATGGAGGTACAAGCTATGATAGAGAGATAAGAGTGATAGCAGATGTACTCGATACCCCCAAGTATTGGCGGAGCTTACAATTTATAGTGCCTCTTAACAAACTCAGACGCCTTTTCAGTAACTAAATAGCTGACTTAGTGGAGCTGGCGTCATTCTCTCAACGACTGAGGTAGTTACGTAGCTCCCCTTAAGATCAGGTCAAAGGATGACGCAGTTGACTTTTTTCAAGGTGGCGTGGATGAGGTTCCTGGGATGGCCTTGCCTACTCCTTGGTGATGTAGCTCCTCGAACCATGGTGAGTCTGACCGGGCGTGGTCCCGTGGACCTCTTTTGAACCCATTCGTCAAGTTGGACTCTTTATTAATGCTGGGCCTATAACTTGACTTGAGCCTTAGGCCTGGGCCATCAGTGTATGTTCATATGAATGAAGTTCACTCAACCTTACCAATTTTCAACAAAGCCTATATATTTTTAGGAGCAATGCTGTGTAACCCAAATCTGCAATCCAAATTGAATCCCAAATAAAAGGGGACGATTAGATCAGTGGGTCCTATTTAAAAAAGTTAATGTAACTCACTCATCCAATAGTCCCCCTTCATTTGGGATGCAAATTTGGGTTATAAATTTGGGATACATAGTATTTCCCTATTTTTAT
Organism: Ilex aquifolium; assembly: GCA_951799425.1. Classification (NCBI taxonomy): domain Eukaryota; kingdom Viridiplantae; phylum Streptophyta; class Magnoliopsida; order Aquifoliales; family Aquifoliaceae; genus Ilex; species Ilex aquifolium. Next base: position 22,239,461 of record OX637400.1, read on the forward strand.
TACCCATCTTATAAAACATAAACCGAAAAATGCCAAGACGTTCTTCCCCACACAACAAACATTGAGGTCTGTCTATACGCAACCAGCACCAAAGTTAGAACCATCACGAAAGTTCGGCATCAAACAGTCTACTTTTTTTATAGATCCTACATAGATCATAGTGGTATAACATGGTATAGATGAAGGCGTAAATTTCGCAATGCACCCATCAACTCATAACCCTTTGCCACGTGTTGGCCATTTAATTGTTGGTCCTGCAACCAATAATCATCCTCCACAATTTTATTTCCAGGTACAGGGACAGGTGTAGGGAGTTCTATAACAAACACTGTGGACTTCAAATACACTTTCGTTGACATGGATTATCTGTGCTGAGATCATGTTTAGCCGATATATTTCATTCATGAAACTAAAACAACCATAACAAGGTCATAACAAGACTTGAACGTGAAAAATAATCAGATACAATGGAGACTGGATCGATTTCATGCAATCGAACATGCAACGAAGGAGCATTTCAATCCTTACAGTGCAATTATTGAAATAATTGAAGCCTGTTCCTAGTTTTTTTACTGAACTTTCAGACTTCATTGATACTAGTGATGATGACTTCTAAAAGTATCTCCCCACTAGTTCTGTGTATGTGGAAAACCCTTGTGTTGTCATAAACATAGTCCATAGTTTAAGGGCGTTGACATGTTTGCTAGAAAACTCATAGTTCTTCAGTAGCACTGTTTTAATTTTCTTTTACATTAATCTTCTAATTTTATGGGATCTCTAAGCTTTAATTTGATCAGCTTCATTCAATATATATTACTAGCTTCTTCTATACACTGTACTTTTTATTGCTTCTGAATTCTAAGAGAAGAGAGAAACCCCTATAATTCCTTCGCTTGAAGAGACAAACTTACGCCATGAGTACTAGAATTTTATAAAGGAATGGGGGGATGGAGATATTTAATGCTTGATGGTAATCATACAAAAGTATAAACCTGCTACAGGAAAGCACCTATTAAAAAAGAAGAGGGAATCGATTAAAGGACTCTTACAAGACTTATTTCAGACCTTTCCCTGTGCATTCTTTTAAGAATAATGTTACACTGATCAAATTTTGGGATCAAATTTGGAGCCCAAATGACATGGCAGTATATTATTTGGAGTCTTTATTGGGGCCCAAATGACATGACACAAAATAAAGAAGCCCAAGTCAGCTGCCATGTCATTTGGCCTCTAAATTTGGTCCTAAAATTTGGTCAGTATAGCATTACTGTTCTTTTAAGGCTCGAACTTGTCACTAAGTAAGAGATTTCTAAAGCACGAAGTATTCCCAAAAATTTTCAAAATTATAGTTAGGACAACTGCCCCCATTGCACCCACTGTGGCTCCACCATGGGCCACAGTAAGCATGTTAGACATTCACATTTTATCATTGAAAGCATGTTTGATAAACACACTTTCGTAGTAAAAGTGTGTCATAACTTGGTGAATAAGTTTAAAACGTGATAAAACGTTAGATTTTTTTTAAATGACGATAGATGTATAATTAGCTTCGGCTAAAAAAGACTCAAGAACCAGATTTCAATGTCACATGATTTGGGTCATAAAATTGGTCATAAAGTGTAATACTTTGAAGTCCAAAGATATATTTTACTGTAATAAACTATGAATGGTCTCCCATGATCAATTTGTCATATCCTTGCACAAGGTTGCCATCTATAGTGGAATTTGAGGAATGTATAATAGATTAATCATTTTGGAGAGATTAATTTTCAAATTTGAATTGGGACATATAAGGTGAGTATATGAACATTTGTTATTTGTATCGGTAAATCAAAAGCTTGATAATTCTACAAAGTTTTATATTATTCAAATCTCATGCCAATGGATGTTGAAAGTATTCAATGATCAAACGCTATCCAATGGATTGTTCTCAAGACCAGGCTTGTTTTAAACGAATGATCAACGGAGAGATTTTTCAATTGGGTTTTCTATCCCAGATAAGTTTAATTATTTTTCGTAACAATGGTATCCTGTAAAGATAAGCTCAGAAATCAAGCTTCACAAATGACACAGTTTCAAGTTAGTCCTCTTCACACGCTGAAAATCCTGTCAATTCCCAGCCAATTTGAGCCTTCCATTCTCTTGCTATGTTTAGTGGTTCAGAATCAGGGTTTATTTGTACTCAAAAGAGAAGATAACCCCATGTACTGGCATGTGACTTCATTTTAAAAAAAAAAGCCCAGTGCATGAGTCGGCTAATTACTACGAGGTTTGAAGAGGATCAGATATATGTAACCTTATCCCGCACTTTCCGTAACTCGAACTCTTGACATCCAGGTCACAATAAAATAATCTTATCGCTATATCAAGACCAAACGCAATTTTATATGTAATAATTAGAGGTCAGTTCTATTTAGAAAACTTATAAGGCTTTAAGTCCATGCCCAAAACATATTTCCTATTTTATAATGGCAATAAATATAATGTACTTGTATCAAAGCAGACCCTTTGTGGGGGGATATTAGTTGCCATTTCACAGCTCTGTTAAATAGACACCATATGTTTCTCAATGTCATAAATTGAAGAGACATAGGGATTTATTGAACAAACATTACAAAAAAAGAAAAAAGAAAAAAACTCAACCAGTGTTCTGCATTCCAGCAGCAATACCCTTCATGGTCAAGATAAGAGTGTCTTCCAATCCAGGAGCATACTCGCTCGTAGGATTAAGCTTCACGAGCTCAGCAGCCGGTTTGCTTGATTCCATGATCTCCTTTGACAGAGGGGGCTTCACCTTCACATTGTAGCTAGGATCGCGGATCTGCTTCAATGTGTAGGCCTGGCACACGTTAAGGGTGGTGATGTATGCATCGCGAAGCCGGAGTCTCTGCCTCAAGTATGGGTCTCCTTCAAGGAGATCTTTGTGCCCAGCAACCTACAAAAAACAGGGATAAAAAAGAATTAAGGTTCCATATTTTCTCAGATTACTGTCACCACTTCATTTAAATGAAAAATGAAACGGGAATTTGGGGCAACCCTAAAAACTTAGTGCTGCAAATTTTTTATCATGCAAACAAAATATCTTTATGAAATTGATCCCTTTCTCCAGCCTATACTCAAGTCCTTGTTTATTCTCATTGAGATATTTTTATATGATTTTATCCACAATTTAGACCCATCAGGAAGATGGTTTCCAAGTTGGGCGAGCATTATTGCACATCCTTAGTTTTAAACAAAGTAAATGGACAATAAATCAGCCAAGTCAACCCATTGATTAGTATCTAGGGAAAAAAATGAAAACTCCATGAAAATTCTGGTGAGATGTCCTACATGTTTTCAGTTGTTTATTAACATTACTCTCACAATTTTCCTCTTTATTACCTGAAGGAGAAGGTTCTTAGTGTCTTCATAATCAGCCCTTAAGCGCTCTCCAAATGGCTGCAATTCTTCCGAGACCAGGAGCTTGTCATACAAAGCAGCGATCCCTGGGTCTCCCTTGGCAAACACCATCTCAACCAAGTCAATTGTCACTCTAAAGAAAGGCCACTCATTGTACATCTCCTTAAGCATTTGGAGATTTCGTGCATCTTTTTCAATGACATGCCTAAAAGCAGCCCCAAATCCAAGCCAGACTGGGAGATGAAAACGCGTCTGGGTCCATGCAAAGATCCATGGTATTGCTCGGAGAGATTCAATTCCACCACTAGGTTTTCTTTTTGATGGACGACTGCCAATGTTCATGCGACCATACTCTAACTCTGGTGTTGCCTGCAGAATTTTAAAAACAAGAATATTACCTAAATTGTAAGCCTACCTCCATAGTGGAAATAATAAAAGCTAGAGATGTAAGAACTAGTCATTCCTGAATTACTCACTATATTAATGCTATTCAAATTTTACTCAAGAAGTTATGAACTAACCTGCATAAATCTTTTTTGAAGATCATTAATTAAAATTTGTAATTTTCCGAAATTGGAGGACTATGCTCCAAGGGGTTGAGAGTAGTCAGAGGACAAAGACGATGGAAAGACATGAAAGATACTCACAAGACGGAAATATTCGACAAATCGAGGTTCTTGGAAAACTATGCGACGATATTCCTTTGTAGCAACGACTGCCATCTCATCCATGAGTTCACGCCATTCTGGCTTTGGCGAGATGGGGGGATGCATCCCATGCTCAAGTGTAGCTGCTGTGAAACGTTGCAGTGTTCTAAAACACAAGTGTTCCTCTCCAAATGACTGTTCAATTACTTCACCTTGAACGGTCACACGAAGGGATCCATTAATCGTGTCAGGTGGCTGGGATAATATAGCAAGATGAGTAGGACCACCTCCTCTTCCAACTGTCCCTCCGCGGCCATGAAACATTGTAAGCTTCACCCCATATTGTTTTGCAACTTTTATAAGCTCCTCTTGAGCCTTATATAATTGCCAAGCTGCAGAAAAACGGCCAGCATCCTTGCCTGAATCTGAGTACCCAATCATGACTTCTTGCTTTCCATTGATCCGGCGTGTGTACCAATCTATTGAGAAGAGACGAGCCACAGCAGCAGGTGCAGCCTCGAGATCCGCAAGTTTTTCAAACAAAGGAACAACCCTTAATGGAGTCTTGACACGGCATTCACGTTGTAAAAGCTCGACGGCAAGCACATCAGATGTGGCAGTTGCCATTGAAATTATGTAGGCACCAAAGCTATCTGAGGGGAGTTCAGCAATGACATGAAAGGTGTCTAACACATCAGCAATTTCTTCGGTTTTGGGAAGATCGGGGCCAAACAGAGGGCGCTTTCCACCAAGTTCAGATAAGAGCCACTCCTGCCTGCGTTCCTCTGACCATTCTTTGTAGGATCCAATCCCTAGGTGCCTTGTGATAGCATCTAAGACATCAGTGTGTCTATCTGACTCCTGTCGGATATCAAGTCTCACAAGTGAGAGCCCAAAGGTGGAAACTTGCCGTAAGAAATCAAGAAGGCTTCCATCAGCAATCGGTCGATCGCCACAAGAGCAGAGCGATCTGTAACAAAGCTCAAGAGGCTCCAGGAACTACAGGCACAAAAATTGACAATCAACATCTTGTGATATATGTACATGTATTACATGCTATTAAGTATAAGCGAAGTTGTGGGTTGTCTAAGTTGGCTATGAGGTAGTTTTTGGGTTTTCATTTGAGCTAATAAAATTCGGAGGAACATGACTGCATGGAATTGAAACCACATCAAGAATACCAAGATAGCGGAGGTAGGGTTGGTGTTTGTCCAGACCACATCATAAGCTAAAGCCCCTATGGATTTGCCCGGGTTCAGGCCATACACAAAATTTCACTGCTAGTATGGTGTTATTGTCTCTAACATAAGAAGAGCATATAACCACATATTCCTTTGCGACTTAACAATGCCAACGGGAGTGAAAGACTGAAAGCTAGACCATATGACTACTCAAACGAGGATACAACATTGTCTGGGTATACTCACCCTCTACCTCCCTACCTCCAAAAAAAACAGCTTGTTGATTATCACTACACTATATATAACACATGTATCATTCTCACCATGAGAAAAAGGATTTTGTTATATAACTGCAGTAGAGTTGCAAATCATTTAATATTGGTATGCAGAAGAGAGTTTCTTAGACCAATAGACCTGCTCAACATTAGTGAAAGTTGTCTCCTCAGGAATATCAGAGATCCCATTGGCTAATAAATGACGAGCACGTTCACGTGTATTATACAGCTTGTCTCTCACATCACCAAGAATAACACGATAAGGCTCATTTGGAGGGACTTGTTTCCAAAACTCTGCGAAAATAAACAGTGAATATCAAGACAATAAATAATACTTCGTGCCACTATTTCTACAATAAACTTCTTTAAATAAAATTTTTTTAGTGGGGAAGACAAAAAAATAAGTTAATTAGCACCCAAGCTTAGTACAATAAACTTCTTTAAAGAAAATCTTTTCAGTGGGGAAGACAAAAAAATAAGTTAAGTATTTCAATAAAAGTATTTTAATAGCACCCAAGCTTAGTAATCTCCAGAAAAAAATAAGAAAATTGCTTGAGAAAATTGCATATGAAGGCTCCACAAGTAGGAGGTATTTATGATTTGGTAAATTATAGAGAACTGACTTCTGAATACTGTTGCTGTTTAGATTCAGGGAATAATTAAACAATTTTCAGCCTTCATCAAATGTTAACCCTTAAGATAGAAGGAGAAACAAAAATTTAAAACCATGAATAAATACCAATATAGTGTTTTGCATCCCTCTTTGAGGACCTATGAAGTTCATCAGCATGAACACGGAGTTCATCATTGCAACGCCACATTGAAAGCTGGAAAGAATAGTACCAGTACCACAAATAAAAACGGGAACATAAGGGTCTTGAAAATCCGGGAAACAGTACAAAATGATCTACAAAGAGAAGAAGCAAAAATGACAAGTTTGAGAGCCAAACGAGTCATTTCGTTCGTTACCTCGAACATAAGATCCTCTATCTGGGAAAAGTACAAGTTAGCAACCATCATTCTAGCTAATAAGCACACATCCCTGGTAACTTCAGGAGTTACCCTCGGGTTTCCTGCAGTCCATATCACAATATACTTAGGCTGCAAATTGCAAAAGAATTTAGAACGCATGCACAGATAACTAACTGGCTAACTTTGGCATGTATGCTGTGCAAACACCATAGCATGTAATTAAATATAAAAATTTCCATCTCTAAGTAAAAATCCTATGAAAGAAATTCAGCTGCAACATTTGTTGCTTGTATGGGCTAGAGCCTTAGTATCAGATGCAGGTACGTGTATTAGTGCCAGATTAGGCTAATCGCCGGAGACATGAGGACAAGATAGATGTGGAAGTTCCACATTTCTCTATCCATGACTAAGGCAATATAAAGTTTATATTAGTGAACAACATGCTTTTCCATCCAAATTAAAGCATTGAAGAAACACATCAAACAGAAAACTCGATTCAAGATGAAGGTTTGTCCTTCCACGTGTCGTTTTCAATGTAACCTAGTATCTGCACATATACAATCTTGAGAGAGGTAGAGATGGTTACGTAGTTTTCACTCTGTTCTATTTTCTTCTGCATCTCCTCTCTTTCTTCTTCTTAGTCACACCTCATGCTGAAACATCCTCTCTTGCAGCAAAATATCTTCTGCTTCTATCTCTCGGGCCATCTGGGTGGCCATTCCTTTAGTTGGATGTCAAAAATACTTTCTACATGGTGAATGGAATGAGGAAGTTTGGGTTTGTTTCTCAAGGGAGTCTAGTCAGGTATATTGTTTGTTAAAAGTTATGTATGGCGCGAGAGGGCTTTGTTCGGGAAGTTTAGTGGAGCAGGTGGATATTGTGATCACGGATAGTGACTCTAAAGGTATTCCTGAACTTAAAGCATTGCTGCAACAAAAATTTCATTCCAAACAGCTTGGAACGTGACATAATTTTTTTGGAATTGAAGTGTAGGTTCAAAAATTACAATATTTTATCGTGACACACAAATGTTTGAATTCCTTGCTGAGATGGGGCTAGTGAGACGAAATCAGTTGATACTCCCATAAAATACAAACTGACTGCAGAGTAGGAGTTGTTTAATCATTCAAAAGTGTATAGAAGATTAGCGGGTAAGCTGAATAACTTAGCCATCATTAGATCAGATATTTCATTTGCATTTAGTGTTATCAATCACTCATGAAATCTCCCATCAAACCTCATTGGCAAGCAATTATCCGAGTTCTTAGATATCTAAAGAAAGCTCCAAGGCATGAATTTTTGAACAAGACTTGCAGACATTTGCAAAGGCTTTACATTTGCAGATTTGGTCTGGTTTTCGAAAAGATAGAAGATGTAGTAAAACTGTACAGGATATCGCATATTTCTTGGAGGAAATTTGATTACATGGAAAAGCACCTGATACAGAGCTGAGGTGGAGTATATGAACTAGGGCTCACACTGTGTGTGTATTGCCATGATCAAAGAGATTGTACATGAACTTGGGTTCCAGATTGACCTGCCCAATGCATTTGTTTTATGATAATCAAGTTTTTTTTTTTAAATTGGTTCCAATCAATCTTTCATGAAAGGACAAAATATATTTGAGGTTGACTACCAGTTTGTTTATAAAAAACTTCTAGTTTCGGATATTGTTATGTGCTTTGTTCGCTCAGAAGATCAACTAGTTAAGTAGTAGTATTATTCAATACATGTAGTGCAGCCTTTGACTTAATATCTGATATATAGAATTCTGCGACACAGATGATTAAGTAATTTTTAATCAGCTTTTTTCTCTTCTGCATCTCCTCTCCATTGTCTTCTTAACCAAGCTCTAATCACACCTTAATATCTCCAAGTCAACAAAACATAAATTCCTACGCCACCGTATCAAGTTCCAAACCAATATCTCATGTTCAAGTATTTTCAAAATAAAAGCTTTTTTGGGTGGTTATTTTTGGAAAACTCTTTGTGACTTTTGAGAGAAATTGGAAAGGTGTGAAATAAAATTGGCATGAAATGCTACATTTCAAAGTTAGTGACTTTTGGCTAAAGATACCAATCCAAATTATTACATTCTTTCATAAAGTCACCATTAACACATTTTAGTTAAAAGACACCATTACAAATGGTCACAACTATTCATAAAGTCACCTTTGATGTCTCTTGGACTAAAAAATACCATTTCATGGTTATACCTTTTAATAAAATCACCATTGATACCTTTTGAATCAAAAGTCACCATTGATACCTTTTGAATCAAAAGTCACCATTGATACCTTTTGAATCAAAAGGCACCATTACAAATGGTTGCACTCTTTATGAAAAGCCACTAGTGAGTCTATAAATAGGTGATGTCTTGCACTCCCAAAATATACCATTGAATAATTCTATACTTCGTACTAGAATTGTTCTTTCACACTTCTTTCTCTCAATTCTCCCAAATTCACATACATCTATTGTTTTCCATTTATCTAGTGTTCTAGTTTCTGCAGAGTTAGAATTGTTACAGTATTTTCAAAATAAAAACATTTTTGGATAGTTATTTTTGAAAAACTCTTTGTAACTTTTAGGAGAAATTGAAAAGGTATGAAGTAAAATGACATGAAAGGCTACTCATTCAAAGTTAGTGACTTTTGCCTAAAGACACTAATCCAAATGATTACGTCTTTTCATAAAGTCACAATTAACACTTTTTACTTAAAAGACACCATTACAAATGGTCACAACTTTTCATAAAATAACCTTCAATATCTCTTGGACTAAAAAGTATCATTTCATGGTTATACCTTTTCATAAAGTCACCATTGATACCTTTTGAATCAAAAAACACCATTACATATGGTTGCCCTTTTTATGAAAAGTCACTAGTGAATCTATAAATAGGTGATGTCTTACACTCCCAAAATATACCATTAAACAATTCTATACTTTCTACTAGAATTGCTCTCTCATACTTCTTTCTCTCCGTTCTCCCAAATTCACATCTACTATTTTCTCTTAAATCTAGTATTCTATTTCCAATATGAGAAAAATCTAGTATTCTATTTCTAGTATAGAATTGCTCTCATACTTCTTTCTCTCCATTCTCCCAAATTCACATACATCTATTATTTTCTATTAAATCTAGTATTCTATTTCCCGCAAAGTCAGAATACTAGAAGTTGACTATTTGATTTTCTTTTGGTACTTGAGTACTGTATTTGTAAGTGCAATATGTTGACAGATTTGAGAAACTTCATTGTATCTTGAGAACAAATTTGTGAAATTCTCGGTACGCACCTTTCTAAACAACTGGTGGGGACAAATACTATTTTTAGGAAAGTGTTCTCGTACACGACTTGAAAGAATTTTCAGTGTTGCAGTGCAATTACTACAATCAAGTTTTCAACAGAGTGACGACCCAATAATTTTTATTCAACATCTTAGGCATATTGAAGTGCTCATGTAGCAGAGGATGTTTGAGCCCCAAAGCAAACAATTATAACTATCATCCATGATGTACCCTCCAATTCCAATATTTTGGTAGTTTTGCTTACATTTGGGGCTTCCTAGCAATATTAGGAACTAACAAACAGATGTAAAAGAATATGCTCAAGAATAGATAGCCAGTTAAGAAGGACCATACCATCACGATCCCCACCCATCCAAGAAGAAAACTGAATAAGAGGGGCATTGTAAGGAACACGTTCATTTATCCCCAAATTCTTCAAAGCAGTGTCAACACGACGTAAGAATTTTGGCACTCCCTTCCAAATTGTCTCATGGAAGTAACTCATTCCTGCCCTCATCTCATCTTGTGGAGTCGGAGGGGACCTCCTGATTTCATCTGTGCGAAATGCAGCTTGGATCTAGAGAATAAGAAAAAGTAGAAGTTTGTCACAAGCAAAAGGGTAACAGCAAAAAGAAAGGAACACACACACAAAACAAAGAAATTAGCACAGAATTCTCAGGTTCCTTTTACTATTATAACACTATAAGCTTAAAAAAAACTTCAAAGCACACCTGAAATAGAAGATGAAGCATGGTGGTGTTCCACAAGCCAAATAAATGAATGAAAATGGATCGATAGTTTTCTAGTTGTAGAAATGCAAGAGAAGGATTTTTTTGTTTTATTTTTTTACATTTTAGATAAGTAAAATAAACAAGTGCAGAGTTTATTAAGAATTAAAATATTAAACGAGTTGGGCTATACCAGCTATATTCATGAACAACAAGGTCTAGATCGGATACAACTCAAATTAACAAAATTGAAGCACAATTATCGGCGATAATTATCAAATCCAATTCTATAAGATAGCTTTGGACTATAAATTATTTTTGGACAAGTTCAACCAGCGAAAGACTTGACAATAAAATGATCTATGAGCCCCAAGCGATATATTGTGAAGTCATACATTGTCATAAGCCCATAATGGATAATTTAGAATTCCTAACAGTTCAAAGCTGCATAATTATCAAAAGCAATGGTAGAAAGTATGATGTTAAAAGTGAATATGCTAGTCAATGAGAGGATGGAGGGAGGATAGGAAGGGGATGAGAACAAGGTAGGGTATGTGAATCCATTTTTGTAGTGACTATACATGCAGTTTAACAGTCTCCTAAATTTTTCCTGCTAAAAGGAACCCTAACTTGAACATGTTTCCAATGTCACCCTTTGAATGTTGCCACATATATCAAACTTAAATCCCATATATACCTTGTTCTGTACAGTAGGTTGCGTCAAAGAAAAATTAGGACAAATTCCATTTTTAACTCATGATTTGATCCTATAACACTTCACCCCCTATAATTCAAATATAGCCACCTAACCCTCATGTTGCTTTGAACCATCTGATTACTTAAAACCATTAATGATTACAGTCACCTAACCCTCATAGCAACCACAGAAGCCCCACTTCAAACCCATAACCATATTTTCCCATACCTAAAATCATATTTTCATTCAACTTGGTTAGCAATGTTAATTAAGGACCAAGTCAAACAAAAATCTCGCCGGTTGTATTTGTTCATTGATTGATCATGATATAGATTGCAAGGACTATTGAATAATGTTTTGTGGTAGAGCACATAGCCTATTTCAAGACCAAAATTTTAGGGGTTGAGGTGATGGGAGTATTTTGTGGTAGTGATGGTTAGGGTGTGGTGATTTGGTTTTTATGAGATGTGGAGAGAAAGGCGGTCAGGCTCCTATGGGGTGCCGTTAGAGAGAGAGAGGGAGGAGAGATACAAAGAGATTTGGTTCGTACTTCATAGAAAGATGGAGTAGCCTAGTGTAGGAACGGGAGGGGGCGTGGGTATTTTTGCCTTTTTGAGAAAATGCAAAGGTACTTATTTAACCATATTACTTTGGTATGAATTTTTTAAATTCAAATTGCTAAAGAGGCACGACACACTTACCATCATTTGGACGGAATGGATAAACTTAACCAAATAGATCAAAACTATATGATTGTTATATAAGCATATTTTGAACCATATGGGAGAAAGTGTTGCATGGTAAAACCACAAGGGGTAAAATATAATTTCCCCTTGTATATAATGTTCCATAAGACATGTTTTAAGTCTTCCATGATCATAGCAATAACAACCATAGTTGTCAAATCGTGTATCAGAAGGCGTATCGTTTTTAAAAAATAGTGAATCGTATCGTATCGTGTATTTTAAGAAGGCGTAAGATATGCGCAATTTTAATTTTTAAATAATTATTAATAAAATATATGTATATACCTTTGTAAAAAAGTCATAGACTCATAATAACATAGCATTTCATTAATATTCCACAAACTATTCAAGTTCCCAACATAGTTCAATAATATCAAAATGTAAATACCTCTAATTCAAATTTCTAACATCAATTGCTTAAACAAACTTAATATTAATCAGGAATTTTGAATTCAATTGAACAACATTAACAGCAGACTTTATTTATTTTTTTTAAACCATAACCACTGAAACGACGTTGTTTCACTAGCTAGTGATTTAAAAATACGTTCTAGGGTAAAACGATATCATTTCAATCCCAAAAAAACCAAAAAAAACTAAAAAAAAAACAGAATCGTCACATATCGTATCGTGTATCATATAATACGGTGCAAAAAACGATACAGAGACATGATACGTATCATTTTTCATGTGTATTGTGACGTATTGTACGATACGTACGATGCTAATAACTATGATAACAACTAAGACCTAACAAGCACAGATATGGACATGAACACGGGACAGACAACATGAACATGCAGACAAAACACTTCTTCAAAAATTAGGATACGAATACGTTGGAGACACGCTACAGATAATTGCATGTTATATATAATATTACATAATTTGTTGTAAATATAGTGATAATAATATCTTATTCATAAAAAAATCAATACGTTATAATAAGTAAATGTTATGTCTAGTCATCTAGTGTGAAGTTTTAGACGTGTATCTAACATACATAGGTTAAATGATTGTTCTCATTTGCTCAATTCTTCTTGTTTGAAACTTTTATGCATCTTTTGCATTTATTATTATATTTTGAGTACAACTTCAACATGTCTAGTCTTGATAATTATATATTCTCTCATAGTATAAGATACCCATTAGTTAAATTTTTAAGCATTATTAGTCACATGTCAAGTATCAACCATGATTATTACTTAGTAGTAGACACGGTGTAAAGAAGTATTGGACACGAGTCCAAATTTAAAATTTTATCATTTAATTATGGATACGGATAAAAGAGTATCGGACACATGTCTGGGGAGGGTCATGCATATTAGGGTTTTGCCAATTGTGTTTTCCCACCAATACCTCACTAACTTTATCAGCTTATTCCTCTCCAGGAAAGGAAAATATTTCAATAGTGACAAAAGCATGCAATTCTCAGCTTTTAGCAGTTCTCCAAATGCTAAATAAAAATAAAAAAAATAAAAAAAAACCCTCTAAAGGAGTCTGTAGTGTTCCACAAAGAGTAACAAAGTAATGAACTCATTAAACTACATACCTCTCTTTGTAAAGCCTCATCAAGCTCCTGCTTATCATCAGGTGTGATGTCTTTGGCATATAACTGAGTCAAGCAATTCCGAATCCTGGAAAAGTTATAGTAGAAGAGCTAAATACCTAGTACAAATTGTAGGGGGGGTTGAAACAATAGGGATAAAAAAGGCCCCCGGGGGCCGAGAGTGGGGAGGGATAAAACACTAACATGTTCTTAGTTGGATCAAATTGTAAACTTGGCTGATAAAGAGTTAAAAGCTCACAGTCCATTTACAGAATAGACAAATTGGAAAACCAAAGGGTTGTTATCTTGTTGTACTACGGATTGTAAAACAACAGTCACAAACCTTCCATGCTTTTGAAGCAAAGATCTACGGACAGACTGAGTAGGATGTGCTGTAAAGACCAAATCTACCGTCTGGTTCTTCAAAGCATCAAAAACTTCTTCTGGGGACTTCTTCAATTGTATCACAAGCCTCTTGAGAGTCTCTTCGATATCTGATTCAGTTGTTGCAGAGGCCTCATCAGCAAAATCACCCTTCTTTAACTTAACCCGGCGTCTGTAAGCTATCTGAACCTCTTCAGCCAAGTTGGCTAGGTTAAGCATGTTGGAAAAAGCCTTAGCAACAACAATAGAATCCCCAGCATCCAAACTAGTAAGCACTCTCCCAAGCTCCTCCAGTTTTTGGAGGTCATGCTTCCCTTCATACTCGGCAGAAAGTTCATAAGATTCTTGAACCTAATCCATTGTACCAGATAAAGAAAATTACGCTTTCTATTACTATATATGTATGGAACAAATTGCACCCAACCAAGAAGCTGGAACCCAACTAAACACCAGTATTCCCACCAAAATCATATTCTTTGACCGAAAGAACAGAAGAAGGAATTAGCAAACAGCAGATTATGAGGATTACAAAGTTCATTCCATTTAATGAAAGCATACAATGCTAAACAAGAAAGTAAAGCAGCATAGCTTTTAGGGTTAATCAAAGCAAGTATCCCGGTAATGAACAAAATGCAAATTAGCAAACCTTTAATTGAAATTAATGGAAGAGAGTAAGTAATCAGGAAGTAGATTTGCATTATCTTGCGATAGTAAAAAGAGGGTATCTCAAAAAAAAATCCACAACACCAGAATTTGTATATTATACATACCTAACAAAAGAACAGATATCAGAAACAAAAGCAGGCAAATTGGGTATTGCCTTTGTATCTGTACGTGTGTCTGAGTGTGTGTAAGTGGAAAGTAAGGATCTTTAGAAACCCAAAATGAGCAGTTTAGCAGACAAAAATTCTCAAAACTAAAAAAAAAATATCATCTAAAGCCCAATTAATAACACTAACACAAAAAATCCGCACAATTTCAGCCAACTAAAATTTCTTTGAACATCACACACACCAATACATTTGTATGAAATGGAATAAACACCAAATTGGATTTCTAAAAATCAGCTATCTTTCCCATTCATACCTTATAATTAGCAAAGCATTAACTGTATTACCCACTTACCACATGATCAGCCTCAAATTAGCTAGCTTTCCAATTTAAACCACTTAATTAGGTTAGACAAAAGCTAAAAATAAAGTCAAGTACTTCAATAATTGAAGAAAATAATTCGAACCCATTACCGTTTCTCTGATATCCTCTCCATGCAAGTCCTGAAGAATATCTAGAAATCGATCCAACAAGAGAGCATCATACTCCACCAGCTTGTCATCTTCAGAGACCTTCCTAGGTGCCAATTGTCTCAACTGTGCATCAATTGATGCCATTTTTTCTATATTTTTCATGGCCATTTCTCACTCCCTATTTGATCACTTAGCTCAGGGGTTTCAGAGACTTTTCCACCAATCAAAGAATCTACCAAAAAGCACACGAGAATTCGAAATGATTTGTCAACCACAATCACGGATTGAATTGGGTTCTTCTAGCAATATCAGCATCAAGGAACTGAACCCCAGAAGTCTCGAGATCAGTAGAACTACAGGGACAGTAGAAAGATAAAGAGGATCAATGAACTGTTGAATCTCGTGACGCTCATTTAAAGATGATCAAAGAAGACGGAGTTTTTATGGTCACAGCGCGATAAAAAAGAGGGGAACCTTGTGAAAGATCAGAAGATTATTGATCAAGAGAGACTTCAGGTTATGTGCGTATTTGCGGTGCCGTGGTGTGTGGGTGTGGGTGTGTGTGTGTGTGGGGGGGGGGGGGGGGGGGGGGGGGGGGGGTGTGAAGAGAGAGAGAGAGACGGCACGAGCCAAAAGTTGGTTCTGGATTCAGATATTTTAATCACACCTCTGTCCATATTGGTTTTATTTATTACATAAAAAAAAATTATACTTTATCCTCAATCATGAGGAATAATAAAATGTTTCCCAATTATTATATTTCTCATATTATTACTTTTATTATTGTTATTTATTTTATATTGACCTATCATTTATCACATTTTTAGACCGCATCTCTAATTTTAATCATTCTTTTGCATTATTACAATTGTAAATAATAAAAGGTGCGTATTTTAGTACACATGGCACTTTTGCTGTCCAAAATATGATGTATATTACTGGGTTTTAGACAATATTATTTTAAGTAATTGAAGGGACACTATAAAAAAATTATATACTTAATGGGGTAAAGTAAGATCCGTATCATAGTTAAAGAGATTAAAATATAATTTATCCTCAAAATAGTGTCTAGATCAACACTGTACCAGTTCCTTAGGAATATGCCATGTAGATGCGTTTTGCTCTCAGTTTTAACTTAGGTTCTAGAAAAAAGTTGCATTATGAACACTATTAATTGACATTGAAAAGTAGCATATTCTCTTACTACAGACTCCATATGCTCTAGGATGCTTTCAATTGATGGCTAATGATTATGAGCAGAAATAGTAGCCCCAACCCAGGCAATGGGAAGCTCGTGAGATTAGTGAGTTTGGTTGAGTGAGTGATTAATCTGTGGAAAGTGGAAGACACAGAATGTAATTGGTTCACCTTAGCCGGTGGACTAAGACTACATCCACTGTAATGAAGTCTTTTTCTCCTTGAGGCTGTATATTGATTTTTCAATGAATACAATGGGGTTGCAGGCGTCGGGCCTTTGCAAGGACTTAAGCTTCGTTTACTCTGTACCTAGGGCTGGGGATGCCGTGGGGAAGAAGAAGAAGAACCTGGTAGGATAACACTGTTCTATTTATACAAGTCGTCCCTCCTAGGGTTTCCGGTGGCTCCTTCTACCTTTTTGTTGATTCTGTGGGACCTCCCGTCACTATCCTGCAACAGCCTCTACTATTCGGCTCTACTATGCCCACGATCTCTGAATTGTTACGCGCACCACCACTCTCTGCGTCTGGGAGGGCGTAACTGTCATAAGCATCAGAGATGGTCCATTTGTCCTTTGAACACGTGGCATGGCGGGATGCTTCCAGGGCAAGGGTTTGACTTCTCTATCCTGGGTTGTTCTTTAGTTGGACTAAATTGGGCCTGGGCTGGACTGTTGATCCTCTGGCGCCGTTGGGCTTTGTCTTTTGGCCCTTTCTGCTCTCGATGTGGGCTGATCAGGGGTACTTCTTTTGAGCCAGTAAGTAAGCAAGAGTTTTCTAGGCTTATTGGGCTCCGAGTTTATGGCGGCCCATGCTCAAAATTCCGTCCTTATCAGCTAATATGGGAAAGCAAACACTTTGGGTATTCTATTCTCACTTTTCTTTGCTCATCTACCAACACTAAAGGAATGAGATCCTTTTTTTTTGGAATAATTAATATTAATTCTTACTCTACGCACTCAAAACTGTCTGATAATAATTTTTAAAATAGATCAATAAAATTCATTTTTTTATAACTGATTTCAAGCAAATATCGAGTTTACTTAAATTCCTATTTTACCCGTTATAACTAAAAAATAATTTTGTCCCTAACTCTAACCATATCCAAATTTAATAAAACATAAGATGCAGCATTTTCGAGAAGTTTATAAAATTTTTAATTATTAACCATTTCTTAGAAATTGACCAATTTAATTTGATGATTTGATTAACTTTTTCACTAATCTTAGTTTAATATAAACTTGATGATTTGATAAATTTAGTATTTTTAGAACTAATGATACAATGAAATGTTAAGGTTAATAAAATATTATTTTTTGAGTTATGGGTAAAAAAGAAATATAAGTGACCATCATCTTTGAAAAGCATGTATGACTTTCTGGTTCACTTCCAAAATTAACATGTCTTGATATGGTGGGAAAAGCAGAGCTTAATGGTTTTCTCATTTCTTTTGTTTTTATACTTTTTGTTGGTAACCAAAAAACTAAAGAATTAAAATTCCCTCCATATAATTTCTTTCAATTTCTCGCAATAATAAAATCATTGTATTTTAGTGGGGCACTAACTTTTATAGTGGATATTTGCACCACTTGCATATAACTACACGATATTATAAAAACGAAACAGATGAAAGTGTTTTTTTTTTGGCATTTTGCCCAAAGCATTATCCCATATGTCATGTATATTGACAATTTTTTAACGAGTCATTTTACTCTTATAAAAATAGTTTATTAAATTTACTTATTAAATTATTGTGTACTATTTAGATAAGTTGGTCTCTTAAATTTTATCAAGTAAAATTCATTGACCAAATAGTTCGTAACTTTTTTTTTAACACATCTTTACCTTCTTTAACAAAGAAAAATAAAATCACAATCTTTTAAAACAAATAAGTCAACTACGTAAGTTTAGTGCCTTAAGATTATTAGGAAGGAGCCATTGTCCACATGCATTATACTTAATTAATTGGTTGGTTGCAAAGCCCTATAATGAAGGCAGGGACGGCTCAAGGCAATTTGAGGCCTAAAACGGTAATTTATTTTGAGGCCTTTTTATTTTTAGTGTTAAAAATTTTGATTAAAATTAATTCTTTTCATTTTTTGAGTTGTAAAAGTATAATTGCGTTTTTATATTTAAATTTTGTTATCATATTTTTTTTCATTGATAATATCGCTAATCTAATTATTTTTTCTTGTGATAGTTGATTTTAAGTACGATTTTATCAATTTTAATTTTGAAAATCTTTTTTTTGTAGAAGTAATTATTAAAAAAATTAATAATAATATTCTATAAGCAATGCATACATTTAAAGAAAAAAAATCTAATGTTTTTATATAATTTAGTGTCTCAATTGGAGTATTTTCTTTCATTTATAAAATCTTCTTTAAAATATTTTATTTTTAAAATAAATCTAGACTATCAATGTCAAAAAAATTGTTATGTTTTAAGAAACATCCGAAATCAAGATAAAATTTTTAAAACTATCAGCATTTAATAATTTTATTTTTTAAGTTAAATAAACAATTAAAAAAAATTCTTTATTTGAAATTGATATAAAGAGAGAGTAAGTGAGAATGAAAATGAGAATGATGGGCTTTAGAGAGAGAGAGAGAGAGAGAGAGAGAGATGTGGTTAAGAATAGATGGGTAAATTATGACTTGACTTTTGAGTATACCATCAATTTTTTTTTTAATAAAATTTTGATTTTTTAGGTTGTTATTATTATGGGATGAATCATGAGTTTAAAAAATTATTAAAATTAAAATTTTTGATTGATCTTAAATTTTAACTAAGACTTTTTTGTAGGACTTATAATTTTCATGGATTTAAAATTCTAAAGTGGGCCAACTATTCACCAAAAATTATGGGCCTAAAGCCCAAGCTTTTTTATTTCTATAGTTGGGCCGGCCCGGAATGAAGGTCAATGAAAGAAAATAAGATGAATTGTTTTATAGATGTTACCCTGGGCACATGCGCATGCAGTCTTATGTCATGCGCCGCATCACATCTCAACCCAATTGAATTTAAAAGAGCAATCTGTCAAAGTCATTAGTCATCTCAATTGCCTTTACATCACACATATTTTGTTCTGGTCCCAAAAACTAGAGTTTTCTTATGGGAGATTTGGCCACAGGTATAAAGTTGTGGATTTTTAAGGTGAAAGGTTTAACTCGCACACTTTTAAGGAAAAATATCTATAAAATTAACCATTGATAAAAATATCTTTAATAAATGAAGTTATTTAAAAATCTCTATCATTATCTTATTTTTATATTATTATCACTATCATCATCATCTTACCGCTACCACCACTATTCGCCACCTCCCACCATCACCCATCGCCACACTCGCCACCCACCGCTCCCACCACTACCTCTGTCCACTATCATTACCAACCACCACCTATTATCGCCAAAAACCATCACCACCACCACCACCATTGTCGCCCAACACCATAGCACATCATTACCAACCACCACTATCACCATCGTGGCCCACCACCCAAAACCCACCATCGCTGCCAACCATCGCCGCATCACCCATCACCGTCGTCGCCCTCACCCACCACCACCACCACCACTCGCTGCAACCACCACAACTTGTCGCTAACCATCACCGTCAACCATCATCACCAAAAAATCCACCATAATCATCAAAAAATCCACCACCACTACCTACCACCGCCACCACCATCGTCACCACTACCACCACCACCATCTTCGTCATAACCACACACCACGCCATCCACCACCACCGCCACCACCCACAAACATCCGCTTCCACTATTACCTTCCACTCACCAACATCTACCGCCACCATTACTCGTCGCCACGCCAACCATCATTACCCAAAACACACCACCACCACTACACCATTCACACCCACCACCACCATCATTGCCCACCACCACCTACCACCCACTACCATCATCAACCCAACTACTAGCCACCCACCAGCGCCACCTCACACCCACCATCACCACCGTGGCCCACTACCACCCTCTGCCTATCACTACCGATCACCGCCACGCACACTCATGACAGTGAATTTAAACAATGAACTTAAGATAGTGAACTAAAAACAGTTTCTCCCTCTCTTTTTATGTGAATATGTCTTTCGTTATATATAAAAGTTATATTCTTTATTATTAATCATATTCGTTTAAACACCATTGCCACCCACAACCATTGCTGCCACCATTGTCGCCAGCCACCACTATCCAAAACCAACCACCACCACCACTCAAAACAGTAAAAAAATTAGTAAACTCAAAAATATTAAAAAAAATATAAACAGTGAACTTTAATGAAAATAATAATCCTAGTTCACAAAATTTTCATAAACAATGAACTTTAAATGAAACTCTTAGTTCACTGTTCAAAATTTTTACAAACAGTGAACTACAAAAATATTAAAAATTTGAATTGAGAAATACATATAAAAAAAAGTAAACTCAAAAAATATTAAAAATAACATAAACAGTGAACTCTAAAAACTGTGAACTTGAATAGAATGAAACTGTTAGTTCAAAAAAATTTCAAAATCAGTAAATTTTAATAGAATGAAACTCTCAATTCACTAACTGTTCTTTAAGTTAAACAGCTTTCATCTGTGAGTTTGAGACAATCAATAGAATTTCTTCTCCCTCTGATAACTGTGTTTGCATGAAAAAATTTAGTGTTCGCATTTCTCTCTTTCATCCATTGCACTATTGATCTTTGCTGCCACAATGTTTCTTCTCTCTTTAGTTGTTCTGCCAAATCATACTTTGGGATTTTTTTCTTCAAGCAGATTGTCTGTTGTGTGCTCTGTCTGCTAGAAGAAATCTATCCTATTCCTGATGTGTTGAATCCTCTTGGTGCAGTTGCCAAAATGATCTCTATTCCACTCCTTTAGTTTATCTTTTGTGGATTTCAATTTCCTATAAAACATATAGGATAGTGATCCTCTTGCTTGGGTGTCCCTTGACTATTGCACGACATTGTGGTTATTTGGATCACGTGACATAACTTCAAATTTAAATTGCCTTGGGAATTTCCACTACTCTCCCTATGTATTGAGAAACAATGGACAGTGATCATAATCGATTGCCGGAATGTGTTTGATGGTAGTTCTTGGAAACAATCTTCTCCATTCAATTATTGTTATTCCTCTATCAAACCTTTTCTTTATGTTAGCAAGCCCCTTCTCTATTGTTTGACCATGTGAATGGGTTTCTTGCATAGCCTAAGTCAACATGTGACGCCCCAAAAATTCGGGGGTCCGTTGATTACCCATCAACCCGCGGAATGCTCGTAGATACCGAGTAACTCGATATCACAACATTATTCCCCATTTACCGGGGTCCATAATTTAACAAAATTGGGCAGAGTCTCCTTTGTACGGGGAGCTCTACCCAAAACACAACCTGTGCATCATAAAATAATAAGACCCATATTAGGTCCAATATTCAACAATGACCACACCAAGTTCTTTGAGGTCTTGATCCAATCCCACCACACTTGGGATTCTCCCTCTAGTTGAAAAGTAGCTAGGGTTATCTTCGTAGCATCGGAGGTGATCTCCACTGCCCCTATGACCTTGTCTACTTGCCGGAACCAATGATCAGCTACCATCGGGTCCGCCCCTCCCATGAAGATCGGAGGCTGATGTGCCTTGAACTTCTGGAGATGACTTGAGCCTCATTGGCCCCCATTTGCACTAGCATGTGCAATGGTAGCTGTTGTAGCACTGGCCTGTGCAATAGTAGCAGCCGCAGTACCAATAGCCTCCATGAAGGCTTGTTGGTCAAAGGCCGGTGGTGGTTGGTTGTTGTTCCGTCCACCCCGACGTCCCCTTCCTCTAGTTGCCATCTACACACATATGAGATAGCAATAGACCAACAACTCCCAAAGTTAGGGATCAAACACAAATGTTGAGAATTCTCTCATTGTCCCCCTAGTAGAACATGTGTTACATACTAGTAGACGTTTAACCCTTGAACTATCCCGTTCATTTTTTTTTTCCGAACTCCCAAGGTTATATTTTCTAACCCTAGTGTTCCTCTTTTCTATATTCTATCATGCATATAAATCACATAACACATAGCACATAACATGTGGCAACTAAAACACATAACATGAAATGCACAATGAATGTCATGGTCTAGACCCACGCCCAATTAAGCCCTAGGTAAATCGTATACCTAGGCTCTGATACCAAGCTGTGACGACCCAAAAATCCGGGGGTCCGTTGATTACCCATCAACCCGCAGAATGCCCGTGGATACCGAGTAACTCGATATCACAACGTTATTCCCCATTTACCGGGGTCCATAATTTAACAAAATTGGGCAGAGTCTCCTTTGTACGGGGAGCTCTACCCAAAACACAACCGGTGCATCATAAAATAACAAGACCCATCTGAGGTCCAATATTCAACAATGACCACACCGGGTCCATTTATGAGTAAATATAGACCACACCGGGTCCATCTATCCACACTCATATAAACATGCAAGGCTATATTAAAATTAGTCCATAAAATTCCAATTACAATTCTTTACATACATTACATGCCAAATTTTACAAACAAAAAGGATTAAAAGCCATAAGTCGACTTTTCTTCAACCATATGGCCCCGATTGTGAGCCGTCCGCCGGTGTATAACCCGCACCTGAAATGTTTCCCGTATAGGGTGAGCCAACGCCCAGTAGAGTATATCCTACAAACACTACTCCCCACCTTAAATGCATATGCAATGTGTATATGCAACAATCAACACATTAATCCATTCAAGCATTCCTATCAAGAATATGCATCAATGATAGGAATTCTATATCATGCCATGAAATGAGATGAGACTCACTTATGCAACTTCAACCCGAGTCCTCACCGATTTTCACAACACCATGCAATGCACTTGTGAAATGAACCGTCATTTGACGAAAAATCCATCCAATGATCATTTGAAATAAAAGTTGTTTCATTATAAAACCAAATCATTGATGGGTGTTACTCATTGAATGAGTACTTTTATAAACCAAAATCTTGTATCTTGTTGGGCAACGGATTTTGGTATCTCAACCACCGGTTCCGTAAACACCAGCACTTTTCTGGAATTTCACCGCCGGAAAGTGCCTAAACCATGTGACCGGGTTTTGCACCCGATGGAGAGTCTAGCCCTACTTGTTATACCCGACACAAGTTTTCTTCCATGCAACCATGCGACTCAAAGGGGATCTTCGATCCACATTTTTCCGAGCCCACAGACCAACCACCAAACAAGGTGTTTGATCAACCATGCATCTTTCACACACACACACCCATACTCATGCCTAAGCCCATGGATTGGATGCCTTCGTGCAAATGCAATGTAATGTGCCATTGCATATCAATGTCATGTCTCATATGTAATGAATGTCATATGTACAACTTAAACAACATATCAACATGTATCATGGACAATTATATCATAGGCAGATAATCTCCAAACTTTCATCTCAATATCAAAACATCAACTAGCATGTATTAACATTTATATTCAACACAATTGACAAGCATTTTATTACATAATCGATGCTAATAACACACTTAAATCACAAGGCGCATGATAACACATAACAACCCACAAAAATCAGCCCAAAACAGTCCGTAAAGTGACCTAAAAATAATCCTTAAAGTGGCTTAAAAACAGTCCGCAAAGTGCCCTAAACATAGTCCACAAAGTGGCCTAAAAACAGTCTACAAAGTGGCCTAAAAACAGTCCGCAAAGTGGCCTAAAAACAATCCGTAAGGTGGCCTATATGCAGTCCGCAAAATGACTTAAAAACCTTCCACCTTTGGGCACCAAAAACAGTCCAATTTTTTGCCCAAAATCAATCCATTCTTCCATCCAAAAATGGTCACAATTTTAGCCCAAAAACAGCCCCTTAAACAAGCATAAAACAGCCCCATGATTTCAACCCAAAAGAGGCCATATAACAGCCCCTAAAATAGTCTATAAACAACCATATATCAGTCCAAAATACAGCCATGTTTCAGTCAACAAAACAGCCCCTTAAGGTAGGAGTAAAAACCCAAGTAGGAAGAACTCACCTCTTTGTAGTGTAGAATGAAGGCTAGAGCTTCAAGAACACCTCCAAAACTTTCAAAACTCTTGATTTCCCCAAAGTCTCATCTTGGATCTTCGGTGAAATCACTCGTTCTTGGTACGTAGACGTAGCCCTCGTCGCGGTGATCGACTTTAACTCTTGGTTCGAGTTGATCCGAGCGACAGAACGTCTTGGATCTTGGATTGAAGCTTGGAGTTCAAAGCTTTTTCTCTTCTCTCTCTTTCCTCTCTATGGCCGGCCAAAGAAGACTTGAATAAGGGTGAGAATATCTGATTTTTTTCAGATATTTGCCCCTATTTATACCCCCTTAATGTGCGGTCCAAATTGTACCGCATATTTCTGACTTCCGGATCCGTTTTTTCGTCCCGAAACGATTCATTATATCTCGGATTAAGTTCAAATCAATTTTATTTGCAATTTAACTTAACTTTAAGAATATTTTATAAAATCTATATTTGGGGACCTTTGTGAGGTCATTCGCCACGCAGTCGTCTCGAACGACGTGCAAAAAAATTCGACTCTCTCGGAATTCGACGAAATTTGACAGGGTGACTAGATTTCGCGATACGAATTCAACGGCGATCTTCGTTTCCTCATCCGAGCTCTAGAACATGAATATTTTAAATTTTCCATTTTTCAGAAAAAGTTCAAATTTGCCCGGATTTTACACAACAAGACATTGTTCATCTATGAGGGCTTGGAATCCACCTGAGGATGAGGATGCATAGGGTCTGACTCCCCTCTTTTCCTCTTGAGATGTGATATTTTTGAAGTCACCGATGAAGAGAGCTAGTCCTAGGTAGTTATTATTAATCTCGATGATAGCATCCTAGAGATGATGTTGCTGAATTCTGTTTGGAGGGGCATACAAACAATTAAGCATCAATTGCGATTCTGCTGGTTCTGAGAAAATCATGGCTGATAAGATACTGGGTTGTGAAAAAAAAAATTGAAGATCCACTCCTCTCCTCCACGCAAGAAAAATTCCCACTGATTTTCCTTTTACAGGTTGTATTTCATACTGATAGAAGCCTAGGTTCCTAAGAGTTTTACTTGCTTTTTCTTGGCTCACTTTGGTTTTTGACAAGAATATATATAAAATATGGGTTGTTCTCCATTTTTTGGGCTCTTAAATGGTGAACCGTCGAGGTATCAACAATTCCATATATATATCCGATCATGGCAAGTTGGGGGGCATGGTAAGGCTTGCCTTCTCAGCCATTGTAGCAATTGATTCTTTGACCCACATACATTGAATTCTTATTGGTTTGTTGTGAGTGATGCACTGACTGTTTTTTGATTTCTTATAGGAAAATTTTTGGTAAGCTCTCCTTGGGCTCTGTTGGGTTTTCTAGTGATTGGATGATTGTTTCTTCTTCCTGATGCGATGTCATCAAACTTTTAACAGATGTATCATCCTCTTCCCTAACCACATAAGGATTCTCATCAGGGTTCCTTGCCTCTATTTCAGTATTTTTGGCCTTGGGATAATGGATCAAGGTGAGTGAACCGTTTTTGTTCCTTTGAACTTTTATAGGTCTTGTTCCTAAAGGGGACTCCACCAGTTGGCGTTTGAGGGATAGTCTATTGAATATTGTAGCCAAACAACTATCCAAAAAAGTATGGATGTGTAGGGGAAAGAGGGTGTTTCATTATGGTGAAGTTATCGGTGAGAGGTTGATATGATGGGTTGCAAGGGAGTAATCTCTCGGTTGATGGGTTAACTGAGAAATTTGATTTTGTGTACTTGATGTTGGGTTGATTGGGATTGGGATCAAGTCAGTGGTCAATGGGCTATATGGTTGATTAATTGGGCTGGATTTTTTTGTTGTAGTGTATGGATCTAGGTAGTTTTATTTGCAATATGGGTGCATGGGTCAGTGGCTAATGAGCTATTTAGTGGGCTAGTTGGACTGTCTAGGCTGGTTAATGGATGTAGATATGGTTCATTGGGTCGATGCATTGGGTCCACATGTGAGGGAATTAGGGGTAATTGAGGGATAGAAATGGTTAGGGTTTTATGGTCCTTACAGAGGGTGGGTGTTGAAGCATCTTCCTGATATGGTTGGGAATCCTGCGAATTCATTATCGCTTTGTTCCACTTGGAGAGGTACACGCATAATGCAGTCATCGCGCGGTTCCTTGTGCGTATTTTTTGACCCCTGGTCATGAATCTTTTCCTTTCAAAGATGTACACTCGCCATAGGTTGCGTGGTTTGACGCGCTACCATCTTTACCCATTTCGTCGAAGATGCTTTTTCCATGGTTGGACCGTATTTGAATGGTTGTTCCGGCGATAAGGAGTCGTGATTGCAATCATCTTGGTCACGCCTAATTCTTCTACATAGATAAAAAAACTCACTTAATCTTTCATATTTCAGCTCAATGAGTTTGTCTAGTTTGCCTGATCGAGATAACCAAAACTGACTATGTAGAGGTTTTGTTAAATTGATGAGTACTCTGGTTCTCAAGAAGTTTTTCTAGAGGATTTTTTAGGTTGAAGGTGTGTCTGTTGAGATTGGCTCTTCTAAGGCTTGTGCAATCATCTTACCATTGGTTAAAGATATCATGTCTAGAGGAAGACCATGGGCTTGCAACCAGAATGGTGCTGAATTGAACCTGATTTCAGCTATAGATGATGTAGGAGTCCATTGCTTGAGCACCAATAGTTGTCCTTTAACAGACCAAGGACTTAGGTTTATGACATGTTGTTTAAGATTTTCATTACCAATATGAAAATGAATGAATTATTTTACCCATCTTTGATTTCCAGCTGATTCTCTAAATTCCAAGCCCTTTTTAGAATGAGTTTAACTGCGTTGTAGTTGATGTTTTTTGGTTGTGTAGAGTTTTCCTATTAGGCAGAATTATGTGAGTAATATCACTGTGTTTTTGGTCTGACTGGAGTTGAATTGTGAAGGGTTTTTGAGGAGTGATTTGGTTGGTTTTTGGGGTTTCCATGTAATCTTGTGTGTTAGGAGGGGAATATTTAGAGAATGAAGAAGAAGATGAAATAGAATCTACTGGGTAAATGATTTATGATTGAAACATAATGGATGAATGAGGATGGTAAAAAAGGCCATATGGAACTATGATGGAGTATTAAGTGTAGCCCAACAAATATAGTCAGGACTTTGAGCTTTGGAGAACAATGGTTGATGTAAGTATGAATGAATAAGAGAGAAAAATAGGCCAATAACAGAGATTGAAGAAGAATGGAGTTTGGTTAATAGAGCAAATGGATTGAAGCAATAAAGGGAATAGTGAAGATAGGGTAATAGAGATTGAAGAGGAAGAAACACGAGATAAAAGGATCAAAGAAAGGGGGAATATTAGAATACATGGACACACTGTGATTTCACTAGACGAGTGCGGAGGCCACTCAAATATGACCGCTATGGGGGGGGGGGGGGGAGGTTGATAGAGGAGCTCTATAGAGAGAGCGAAATTCGTCCTTGTGCTTAACTAAAAATCCATTTATTTGACTCATGGAAGTAGTGAGAAACAAGAGCACAAACACATTGGGCCTACACAATAATACTTGGTGTAAGAGGTAAAAAACATTACAAACTAATAGGAATCCAATCAGGAACAAATGAATAAAAACTGCACCACTCCTCCTATAAAAATGAGCAAACTGTCAGAGATCGGAGTGTGCTGATCGGAGGCACTCTGATTCTTAAGTTAGTAAGGATCCTAAAAATGTGTGCAAAACTGGTTGCAAGAACAATAGTTCATATCTTCGACCTTAAGCTTAACCCGATATTTACAGCTTGATTTAGTACCCTTTCTTCTAGGGTTCCCACCATCGACTACGTGAGGTGGCACACCCAACATCTAATCGAATTACTAGTGATTAATGCTGGAATCCCTCCCAGCATCCCTTATTCATCTATTTATTTGGGCACGTTGATAATATTCACATGTGACTTGAGTAACTTCCTTATCAATCTAGCACCGCCTCTAATTCTTCGAGATAACACGATCTTCCTCTTTCTTGTTAGGTTGAATCCAAACTGAACTCTATCCTCTCTTGCTGAATGCCCTAAATTGTAGCTTGGTTATGTTGGCAGTTCGGCCTACCTGACCGAGCACATTTGCTCGATTGATTGTGGAACCCTTAATGAACACACGATATTTAGTTCAGGACTAATTCGTCAAATGTTTCGGTCAACTCTAATTCACCGACGTTCTGAGTAATCACCCTGCTGGCAACATGGCCTTTGTCATGTACTTGTACTATTTCAAACCATTAAATGTCTAATTATGTGCAATCATTCTACGCTCCTTCACTTGCCTTTAGGGAATGTATGCCATGTGGCACACGTTTGGATGACGTTTCCTATACCCAAACTTACTTTCATTAATTGTTACTTTGTTTCTCGCGTCATGTATGCCCATTTTGCCAAAAATGGAACATTGCATTTAATGTTTTGTGCTTTGATCTTTAGGCATCATTTCCTCTGGTGCTTCTACATTTCTTTTTAAAGGAGCCTTCTCAAATGCTTTCTCCTATGTTTTTCTCATTTTTGCCTTGCAATCCTTTACTTTCTTCTTCCATGGCTCCTCTTACCTCAGGAGAAATTCCAACCTTCAAGACAAAATATAAAATTCTTGATGATTTAGACATTTGTGGGGTTGGTATGAAAGAGTCTCCTCATTGGTACCAGGGAATCCATTCCGATTCATACCAGGGCCATTACTGAAGGTGCTGTGAGGTTTCTACTTCGCCCACTTCTTCTTTAGGTACTTTTAGCTTTGAAGCTATGTCTCATCTAGTGTTGCCACAACTTTTTCAGGATTGTAATGGGGGTTGCTGCTTTGCATGACATATTAGGGGTGAACCTAGGATTATGAGAGATCCTCTTCTATTGCATCATTAAACTAGTGGGTGATAACTATTACTTTGTAGTGAGGAGGAAAGATTGTTACCTAGTAACTAACCTCCACAATTCCAACAAAGGTCATGAGAATGAAGTTGTCTTCATTTTTGGAATTGGGAGTATAAGGTGGGTGAAAGTCCTTCCTATCGATGTCCTTTTGAGGAGGGTGCACCAGGTGTATATATATTTCCTATTCACATTCCCCTGCTTTGCTCTTCTGATATGTTTGTTTCCACTAGGTGAGACTGTTAAAGATAAAATTCTTGAACGGGCGGTGAAGATGTAGGATTTGAAGAAAGTCTGGTCTTTCAGTGAGGGCCTTTTCTATCGAGCTGCTCATGTGTTGCTAGGTTACATTTTGACATAGCACTCCTTTATTGCTGTGCTAGATCGCTAAAATGCAACCCTTGCGGATGACCGAGAGGCATTGATGGCTCAACGTGCTTCAACTCCTCGATCTCACAACAAGTTGGGTTTTGCCGCCTCTGGCAGAGAGAGTCCCGTGAGGAATTTTCTTGCCTTCCTAAGCCAGACCGATGCCCCAAACAGATAACTGTTCAAGATGACTTATCTATTTTGCCACTTCCTCCAACTGATGCCTCCAAACCTCCTGAAGTTCCTACATCCTTATCTCCACCTATCGAAAAGTCTTATCTAGAGATTACTCTTTAATCGTGGTGGCCGAGCGACATGCACACGTCGTAAAAAAGAGAAAGAAGATAGCAGGTCATCAGTTCTTCCTAAAGAAACTATTCCTACCTTTTGCCCTATTCTGAAAGCCAATGGTTGGGAAATCAATGCTCATGATTCAGTTGTAGAAGATATGAACGTGGAAGTTGGGATTACGAGGGGGATTATCCTTCCTTAAGACTTGGAAACCAATGAAAACATGAGTGATGATGAGATAGCCTGAAGGGCCATCCAATAGATGGTGATGGTTTGATTCATCACTTCTTTCCTTTTTCTTCTATTCCCTATTAAAATATTGGTCCCTGTGTAGGGTTTGCAATGGGTTCACAAAGTTAGTGCCAGAATTGCGAGGAAGGATAAGGCTATGAAGCCAGTCATATATGATCGCATGGCTACTATGGCGAAGAATGATACACTAAATGCTGAAAATGCCAAGCTTTGCAAGGATATACTTGTTCTTCAAGCCCAGATGACTGACTTAGCAGAGGAAAGGGACAAACTAAAGGCTTTGAATGATGACTTGAATTCGTTAGAGGAGGCAATGGATGCCAAGTTCTCCTAGACTCAAGAGGAACATGTTGCTCTTCTTGAGGAGTTCAAGTCCTTCAAAGTTAACTCCAAGATCAGGGAGGATGGGGCCTTTGAAGAAGGAATGAAAAAGGCTGAGGGACCTTTGAATTAAGGCATTATACAGCAACCAAAACAATGTACATCGTAAAATAACTCACTCGTTCAACTTCCTTTCCAATTTGAAGTGGCTCATGAGTTCTGGTTTCTTTGAGAAAATTTGTCGAACAAAAAGAAGGTGGTGTTTACATCGGGGAAATAAACTATGAGGAGTTAAACATAATAAAAAAAAGGAAAATCACAAAAACGCAGATGTTCTTTGACTTTTAAGCCAAGATGAAACTCAAAAGTGTCATACTTATGTTCTTTGACTTTTAAGCCAAGATGAAGTGTAATTCTTTCTCTGGCACTTGGCAGATGAATGGAAAAATGGAAAAACCAAAAAGTTTCGCTGTCAATTCTTACCCAATAACATTCAAGTATAGAAAATCACAAAAACGCATACATAGGAAAAATGGGGGCTTGGGGTTATTTTATACACATGACATAACAGAGAGAGATATATTGTGTATGATGTCGGAATATGTACTGGCGTGGAAGTAAGTAGTGGCAAAACGATGCCTGTGTTGAAAAGGGCTTGTTGTACGAATGAAGGAATGTGATTGCCGATTGGTGTCGCTATAAGTAGTGAAGAAGAAAGGTCCAAAATAAGGTTCACAAGATCGCTTCCAAGATAAGGTTCACACGATCGCTTGCAAGATAAGGTTCATTCTACTGACTATTGAGAATTAATCAATGCCCATACATGTTGAGAGTTTACTTTCTGAATTGGTAGCGTCTAAAATTGAATAAGTATTAAGATTTTTTTTGATTTGTAACCGATATGTTTACTTCATTTTTAATCGTTGAAGAAGTGACCATGTGGCTAGTTGGTCTTCACCGACTTGTGAATACATAGGGGGGAGAGAGAGAGAGGGAGAATAAATAATTGTAATGCAGAATTTTGGGAGGCGTGTGATGATTTAGATTTAGTTGAAAGTAGGTTTGTTCCAGTTTTAATGTTAAGGATAAGAATGTTATAGTTGTGGTTTTGGAGGGTAGAAGTGGAAAAAAAAAGTTTTTCAAAAATGCTAATATTTTAGAGTAGTATAGATATATATATGGTTTAATATATTTATCTTTTATCTTAGTTATTTATCACCCTGTAAATGGGTTGAAATGCTAAATTAAACAATCACCAATGAAAAACACATCAATGAATTACATAGAGCGTTTGGTCCGTAAATATAGACACAATGTGATTATATAGAATTCTATAATTATATAAGTCTCTGTTCTCTTGTATTATAGAATTTTGTATGGTATCAGAGCCGTCGATCATTTCTATTTCCCCCCCCCCCCCCCATTCGGCTTCACTAACAATTGATAGTCAAGATTTATCCCAAAGATTGCATCATAATTGTCTGGTAAGGGAAATGTGCGTTTTGTTGTGAAACTAATATCCCATAAGTTTTTACAGAAGCTTGTTATCATCATTCACAACCCTGCAATGTGATATTTATTTGCAGCCACTCAGAACTAGGATGAGAGCCCAATTAGAATTGAAGGAGCTAGAGAAAGGCGTAAAGTGCAGGATCAAGAGGAAAAGCAAAAGAGGAGAGAGAAAAAAAAATGTGAGGAAAGAGTCTGGAGAAAAGAATCTGTGAAAAACCAAAAAAAAAGGAAAAAAAAAAAAAGAGAAAAGTTTTTTTTTTGGGCACAACAAAGTAATCAATCAGAAAAATTAAAATGCACAAGTCTTGTAAAGAGAATAATGCTTCTTTTTAAGTGCAATCACGATGTTTGAATTATGGAAATTGTCTGCAACATACTAGAAATAAGTTTAAGCTTGCATCAAAAGGATATTACATTAAGATGATTACACATCCTCCCTGTTTTGTATATTTGATTGCCTGTCACTTTTTCACCCATAGCATGCATGGTTTTTTTGCTTCTGCTTCAGTTGAGATCCATAAATACAGTGGAGTTCATAATTATATAAATTAAGAAAAATTACACACATTTAACAAAATGGAAAAATCTATCTAAATACACAATAATAATAGTAGTAAAGCTAGACTAAATCAAGGAAGACTTTTTGAGGATCAATTCTGACTTATAAAATAGAAGTTGTTACTAAAACGACATTTTCCAAAAATTACTGAAAACATTTTCAAAAGTGACATATTTGGTTTTTATTTTTGCTCATTAAAAAAAGGGGGTGGGGGCAAAGGAGAGTGCCTAAAGACCACCTCCGATAAGCTTCACAGGAGGAATCATGAGGCCTCTGACCGCGCCAGTTACTCTTCTTGGGAAGGAACCTAGCTAGGCTAGCATAGCAGTTAACCACCGAGCCCTAATGTGGACTCCAAGACTCGAACCTCCAACCTCAGGGTAAGAAGTTCGCACAGTACCCTAGTGGACCACCCAACTTGGTGGTAAGTGACATATTTGTTGATTGATAGTCTAAATG
The DNA here is from genome assembly GCA_951799425.1 of Ilex aquifolium. Classification (NCBI taxonomy): domain Eukaryota; kingdom Viridiplantae; phylum Streptophyta; class Magnoliopsida; order Aquifoliales; family Aquifoliaceae; genus Ilex; species Ilex aquifolium. Next base: position 22,272,515 of record OX637400.1, read on the forward strand.
ATGGAATTTAGCTAAAATATGAGAAATCCATCACAAAATAGTGAATCTAGAACATCTTTCATTTTCTATCAACCATACGTGTTTTACGCAATTCTTACTCTAGAAATTTTGTATTTACTGACCAAATGTATAGTTAATAATCCAATTTGACTATCCAACTGTTGCAACCAATTGTCCAATCGATTTTCTGACTGTTCTACATCATTTTTTTGCTCAACGAGTGGGTTGCAATAAATGATCATGCATACTGTAAGGGGTGAAAAGTGGATTTACCTCTCACAAGAATTGATGAATTCAGATCCTATATCTTGCTTTCTCTTTCTTGTAAAACGAACGAATTGCCTAGGATCGAAGTGCTTCGGTCGAAAGCATTCCGATGCTTAAGTTAGTACTTGTGGGTAAAGCGTATGTATGCAAGGAAAATTTTGTGTACCTTTTACTGCTCATATTCAACCCTTTTTATATCTTTTCTCTGTTAGGATTTCCCTAATTGACAATGCTAGGTGGCACACCTCTTGTCAATCTAGGATTTCTATTAGGGATTTGCTAAAATCTCTCCAAATGCTCCTTCTATTGACCGGCTCTTCCCGAGCCCTTGATTGTGCTTGATCATTATACCTAAATGCCTGGATTATAAGCATCCTTTTAGCTTGAAGCTGTTCTCACTCGGAGCTCGGTTTTATTGAAACCGAGCTCTTATTTTTCTTACCGTGCTCTTGTGCTCATCCCGAGCTCGAAATATTTCTGCTCGAGATTTTGGAACGAGTCCCCATAGTTTAATTTGGCTATTACTTTACTGTTTCCTCACGACATGTCTCGTAATCCACACGTGAGTATATTAAATTCTCCTTGCACGTGGCGTAATTTCAATAACCCTTCACTTGCCCCTGAAAAACGTGTGTCAGCCATTTTTTTTGTCTGGCAGTCGTTTCATGCTCCAAAGTTATCATTGCATGCATCCTTGAGACATGCACTTTGTTTCGACAACATGTCTTGCATTAAATGCTTGACCTTTGGACTTCAGCTATTTTATCAGATCCACGCCCTTTAAAAGGGGTGGAAACCCTAATTTCTTCTTCACTTGTCCTTCTTCTTCTAGTTTTCGCTTTGCTATCTTAGGTTTTGTCTTTATGAAATGGCCCCTCTTACTTCTTCAGATATACCTGCTTTCAGAACTAAGTACCAAATTCCTGACGATGTTTATGTTCGTGTTGCCAGGACTGATGAGCCTCTAATTGGTACCAGAGAGAATATCCTCATCCATACTCGAGCCATTACTGAAGGTGGGGTTTGCTTCCCTTTTCATCCCCTTCTTTTATGGGTGCTTTAAGCACTGAAGCTATGCCCCATCCAATGCTGCCCAAATTTATTTTGGATTGTAATGGGCGTTGTTGCCCTCAACAAGCTACTAGAGTTGAGCCTGGGTCTATGGGAAATCTTATTCTGCTACATCATCAAGTAAGTTGGAGACAACTATTATCTTGTAGTGAGGAAGATGAATCGCTACTTGGTGACCCACCTCCCAGACTCGAACAAAGGTCACGAAAACGATGTTGTTTTTGTCTCTGGCAATTGGGAGTATGCTACTGGTGAAACTCCTTCTTATCGATGCCCCTACGAAGAAGGCGCACCAGGTGACTGACGATATGTTTCTTTCTTTTTTTTTTTCTCTCCACAACCCTTCTCTTATATACTTATTCCTCATCTTCTTGTAGGTGAAACTGTGAAGGGAAGGATCTCAAAGTGATCGGTAAAGATAGAAGAGATGAAGAAGGTGTGGAGCTCCAATGAATCCTTCTTTTGTCGAGCTGCCCATACTATGCTCAGGAATACTCCAACCTATATATCCTTTATTGCTGTTTCTCCTCATCCAAATGCCATTTTGGCCGACGACCATTGATTCGCACTTTTTCGTGATCTGATTTATATTATACACCAAAGTATAAGTGATCGAATTATAGTTTTCTCAGTTTTAAGTCCAAGTATCGATCCCACAAAGAGTTTTTAATAATTAGGAAATAAAATAAAAACAGTTTAGTTGTTATTTAAGTAGTGTGACATGAGATAGCTTGTGATGTGAGCTTAGATTGATAACTAGTCTAATTAAGCTTTTGTTTGCAGATAGATTGTTTAAAGACACTAATATAAAAAGTATCCTTCAGTTTAAGGATCCCATATGTTTTATATTGATCAAGTACTGGAAATGCCATCTTACAACAATTAACTTCCATGTCACTGGAAAGTCAACCGGTAGGTCTGATGTATATAAACCATCACACAGCAACTTCTTAGGTTAGCTAGTGGTATCCATGACAATTGATTAATTCAAGTAAACCAGAAGGACACGCCATTCATGAGGAATACTTGAATTACTCAATTGATCCCATGATAGTAAGTGCGTACATAATAAACCATAACTCAACAACTTCTTAGGTTAGCTGGTGATATTAAATCATAACACAACAACTTCTTAGGTTAGCTGGTTATAGATGTGCCAATTGACTAATTCAAGTAAACCAGAAGGACATGCCATTCATGAGGAATACTTGAATTACTTAATTGATCATCTGTAATATATATGTACAAGTTAAACATCCTCAGTGCCTTTGGAGGTCAAGCCATACTGGTGGAACACCGTAGATATTTGACTGGCAATATTATTATGTATACCAGTTAAACGATCTTAGTAATCCAGAAGGACAAGTCATTCATGAGGATCACTTAGGTCATTAATCTGATAGTTATATATATAAGTTAAACAACCCTAATAACCCAGAAGGACAAGTGTGACACCCCAAAATCCGGGGGTCCCGTTGATAATCCATCAACCCGCGGAAATACCCGTGGATATCGCTTAACCCGATACCACATCAATAACATCCCTAAACCGGGATTATAACTCACAATGAAAATTCGACTCAACATTCATTTGATCCAACCCCAGTCCAACACACCATGGTTTGTACCCCATTAGGGTCCACTTTGATCATTTAAAGGAAGGAAATTCAAAGCCCAAAGATTTGGCAAAACATTTAAAAATTTCAGATTTTTTGACTGGCTACCGGTAGCTGTTTATCGGCTACCGGTAGCTGAAACATTCTGGAGCTACGACTACTCGTTGGCTACCGGTAGCTGTTTCCTACTGGAAAACAACTACCTGTTGGCTACCGGTAGCTGTTGGCAGATTTTGCCCATTTCATTAGTTTTTCATTTCCAACCCTTTTCCAACCTTTCCAAGGTCACCCAAAACATGTATAACAAGGTTTCTTACATTATACATGATCTCTACAAGGTTCTATTATAAGTATTCAAACATGATTACAATATTTACATGTCATAAACCATTCTAAAGCAAAAGGTTTAAAAAATCTTGAGATAAGGCCACACATAGGCCCCCTTCACCCTTGGTGCTCTCCATGGGAGCCATCCCCCGGTGCAAACCCAATACCTGAAATTGTTCCCGTATAGGGTGAGCCAACGCCCAGTAGAAAACTTCCTACGGAGGCTACTCCCCCCTAGATGCTCATGCTCATGTAATATTCACATACAACATGTAATCAATCATTCCACACACACTATGCATTCAATGTTGGAATGCAACAATGCCATGCAATGAAATGAGATGAAAACTCATTCATGCAACCCATTCCGAGTCCTCACCGACTCCCTCAACACAATGCAATGCCAATGTGTGATGACCCGTCTATTGACGGAGAAAAACCTTCCAATGATCATTTGAAAAGAAATCATGTTTTCCCAAAACCGGATCATTTTTGGAAGCTACCCATTGAATGAGTGTTTTTATAACAAAACCCTTGTGTCTTTGTTGGGCAACGGATCTTCGGAATCACATCGCCGGTTCCGTACACCGTGTCACTTTTCTGGAATTGCACCGCCGGCAAGTGACTGAACCAAGTGGTTCCGGGTTTTTCACCCGAGGGAGTGTCTAGCCCTACTTGCTACACCCGACACAAGTTTTTCCATGCAACCATGCGACTCAGTCGAAACCTCGTTCCAACATTCCCGAGCCCATCCACCAAGCACCAAGAATGGTGATTGATTAATCATGTATAACATGCACACACACCCACTCACGTCTATGGATGCGATATCCCCGTGCAAATGCAATGTGATGTTCCATTACACACAAAATAATGCTCAATATGCTCATGACAAACATATAAACATTTCCAATACATCAATGGCAATTATATCAAAAGCATATAACTACCATATCTCATTATGTTCAATATATCATTTCATGCATATATCAACAACACTCTTCATCCAAAAACCATATCCTAAGCATATGATTTCACAATCACCCAAGCATGTTATAACATAGCATCATGCAAGTAACACACACAATTTCACCTAGGCATTTTATCAAACACCTAGTAGTCATTAAAGTCATGTTTTCACATAACACATTCCAAGCAACCATATAGCTCAAATTTCACCAGGTTATAAGAGGAACCACATGGAACTCCTATGTAATAAAATCAAGCTAGAAGTTAGCCTAGGCCAACTCTATGCTCCCTTTTCCATTACCATAACTATAGACATATATATAATTCAATACATATGCATATATAACTTTTAACCCTTAGTCTACTAACACCTAAGGTAAGAATAATCCCAAGTAGGAATAATCCTACCTCAATAGAGATGTAGGCAACCTCAATGCACCAAAACCAACCCAAAGTCTTTGATTTCCAAAATTTCTCCCTTTGAATATTCGGTGAAACGCCTTGTTCTTGGTACGTAGTCGAAGCCCTCGTCGACGTGATCACTTCTCCCTTCTAGCTCGACGGAATCCGAGCGACGGAAGTCCGGGAATCGCCGAAGGAAGCTTGAAGTTCTCTCTTTTCTCTCTCTCTTTCTCCCACACGTTGAACCCAGCACAATGGCAGAAATTTTCTGCCTAAATTGCAGATATTTGTCCCTTTATATAGTTTTAAATACTTGGCCCACGTTGCGCCACGTGTCCCTCATTTAATCGGGTCCGATTTCGTCCCGAAACGATTTATTTGATCTCGGTTTAACTTCAAATTAATTTTATTTGAACTTTAACTTAATTTTAAGGAAATTTAATATTTCTCGTTTTTGGGGACCTTTAAAAGGTCAATCGCCACGCAGTCGTCTCGATCTACGTGCAAAATCCGAATCTCTCGGAATTCGATGAATTTTCTGGTGGTTACTAGATTTCGCGTTGCGAATCCAATGGCGCACTCCGTTCCCTCCTTCGAGGTCTAGAACATATGTATTTTAAATACGTGCAGTAGTGGCAAATTACCATTTTGCCCTTTTTCAGAAAAAGTTCAAATTTTCCCGGGTTTCACAACAAGCCATTCATGAGGATCATTTAGGTTTTGTACCATGCATCAGTAGAACATCCTTAGTGCTCCGGTGGAAGTCAAGCCATACCGATTGGAACACCGTAGAGATTTAACCGGAAGGTTGATGATACACTGATGACATAATTCCAGGCACAACACCAAAATTACGTATATCACTGTATCATGCATGAAATGTATAATGCACACACACACACACACACACACACACACACACACACACACACACACATATATATATATAACATCAGCATTTCCAGAAGTTAACCAATATTATACATATGTTCACCTCTCACTGGAGGATAAAAGTAACTACTCACACTCCATTACTATAGAAAAGCAAGGACTACGGGTAGCTTTCATTACAACTATAACTGAAATACAGACTCAGACACTTCTTTCACAAGGAACAAATGAAACACACCCACCTTTGATTATCAGTCAAGATAAAAAGGTGGCGGCAGTTCAATTATCCGAATAGAAAGATAACACAGAAATGTAGAAATACAAAGTTTCGGTTGAATTATATGACGGACCAGATTTGTGTATGACTTCCTCTTTCTCTCTTCTTTTTTCTCTTTCTTTTCTTTCTTTGGTGGAGCTCTCTTTCTGCCCGCCCTCCTCCTCATCTGAAGAAGAAGACCATGCATGGCCTATATATAGAAAAAAGGAAGCAGGAGGTGGAGGCTTTGCATAAGCCGCCTTTTGCCACCGTCCGGACGCCCCTCCACTGTCCAGACGGTGGAGCCTTGCTGGATCTTTATCTTTGTGGTGTGCTGACTCTTGTTTTGGTTGAATTACATTTTGGTCCCTTGTTCTTTTAAGCTTTGACATCTTATTCCTTTTATTTTCTGACAATTCCGCATCAAACCCTGCAGTTTCAAACCTAATACACGTAAAACCCTAGTTTACGCACAAACCCTAATTGATAGTTTTTAACTACTTTATCTTACCAACTTACTTATTTTAACTATTCTAATTTGTATACTAATTAGGGTTAATCAACCATCAATCTGTCCAAACCACTCGGGATCAAACTCCTCGTTCACGCAAGAAAGCCACAACCGGGTCTTCTAGAAAGAACATGCCAGTGAGGAATTTTCTTGACTTCCTTTCTTCTCCAACTAAAACGCCCTCTATTCCAGCTCAAAATTTTGCTGAACCCGAAGAACTTGCTTCGGTAGACCCTGCCGAGACGGAACAAGCAGTACACTTAGAGAAGCCCATTGATGATTTGGCTAGGGCTTCAGTGAATGTTAACCTCCAGACTTTGGTCCATCCCGAAATCCCCTCTGTCTTTTTTGAGGCAATTCCTTCCTCCTTTGATCTTTCGGAATCCATCCTGGTGCTATCCGACGACCGTGCCCCTAAGAAACGTAAAGTGGCAGAACTTGATACTTCCCTTCTTTCAGAGCCTGTGATTCCACTTTTTGCACAATTTTGAAAGCGAAAAGAAGGGAAATCACTATTCGAGATTCTGCTGCTAAGGACTTCAATGTGGTAGTAGACATTGCTAGAGGGGTGATTCTTCCTTGTGACTTAGCTACAAACGAGGTGTTGTCTGATGATGAAATCACTCGACAGGCTATCCAGCAAATGATTCTGGTATTTTTACGTTTCCCCTCATTTTCTAGAAAGTTAGCACCCTTTTTTAGATATTCTTTACTTGCCTTGCCCTGTGGTCTATAGGGACTTCAAAAGGTTCATGAAGTTGGGGCAAGGATTTTCAAGAAGGATAAGGCCATGAAGGAGGCAGTTCATGAACACATGTCTGCTTTAGTGAATAAGGAATTTGTAACGAAGAGTATGCAAAGTTTTGCGAGGAGAGGCTCAAATGCTAAGCCTAACTACTGAGAACAACAGGCTTGCAATGGAGGTAGAGGATCTAAAAGTGTTAGAAAGTGCGATCAACATAGAGCTCTCCTAAATCTAGCTTGATCATTCCAACCTTTTGGAAGAATTTTAGCGGTTCAAGGTTGGAACCAAGGATCTAGAAGATTCAGCGTTTGAACAAGGGATGGTGAAGGCGGGGAGTGACTTGGCTCTTCAGATTCCTACTCTGGAGAAAACATATTTCTCTAAGGGCTAGCTTTCCGCCTTGACAGCTGTCAGTGTGCCCCAGTCTTCGGAGCTATATACTCGTCATTCTACTGCGAGCTCATCCAAACTACCGCCATCCTGAAAAAAAGTGTTTTGAAGATAGATGTACATTGTTTTTTGAAAGATTGTAACTCTCTTCCCCTTTTTTGATATATATGGAAGATCCTTTCAACAAGTCTCTTTGCATTTTTATTCCTTAGTGATTTTTATCAAAAAGTACTTAGTAGTGAGTTTAAAATTTCTACTCTGAAGAGTTCAGTCCCAAGTCCTTAGTTAGGGACCTTTACATACTTAGAAAAAATTTTACTCTTAGAGGTTATGGCCCTTGGTCGGCCTTTCTTCGAAGAGTTCAGTCCCAAGCCCTTAGCTAGGCACCTTTCGATACTTAGAAAAAATTTATCTAAGAAGTTATGGCCCTTAGTCGGCCTTTCTTTGAAGATTTCGGTCCCAAGCCCTTAGCTAGGGACCTTTCGATACTTAGAAAAAATTTCTCTAAGAAATTATGGCCATTGGTCGGCCTTTCTTCAAAGAGTTAGTCATTACACAATTTGGAAATCAAGACTCAGTCCCCTTGGGTCTTTCAAAGAGTTTGTTCCCATGCATGTATCGACCAGCCAATCCAATCAGACTTAGATCACTACCCAATTGGTTTATATCGTCATGCCTAACCTTGGGTCTAGACCTAATCAAGTGGCTACACCTGATTTGGCTTTTACCTCTATCATAATTTTTGCCTCTCTAACTTGGCAGTAGGATGGATTAAAAAAATTTGCATCAAATTTTCATTCAAAATTCTAAATTTTTTTTAAGAAGTACACGAAAGAACATTCTTAAATAAGGTACTTCTTTTCTAAAGATAGGTCCGATAGGGGGTACCCTAACTTCCCGAAGGTACTTCAGAGTTTATATTTGTGAAGGTACTTCATAAATAGAACTTTCACATATTGGATGTATTCCAGGGTCGAGGCACTATTCTCTGGTCCAAAGTCTCAAGTTTATATGACTCATTTCCTCCCACTCGAATTACATTGTATGGCCTTTCCTAATTAGTTCCTAACTTTCCATGCATTAGATTTTTTGTCGATCCCATAACGCATCTAATAACTAGGTCGCCAAGGGTAAAAGTGTGAGGACTAACCTTCTTGTTGTAGGCTCGAGACATCTGTTGCTGATAGGAGGCTATCTGAATTGCTGCTGACTCCCTTTTTTCTTCAAGCAAGTTTAACTCCTGAGTAATTATAGTGTCATTGTCCCTATTAATGACTAGGTCAGTTTGGATTGTTGGTAAACCAATCTCCAGCAATATTACTTCCTTTATTCCATATGCGAGGGCAAATGGAGTTTCCCCCGTTGCGCATCATGGTGTGGTTTGGTACATCCACAGAACGCTAGGCAACTCCTCCACCCCTTTCCCTTTTGTGCTCTCCAACCTTTTCTTAATCCGGTCTAGGATTTTTTTGTTCGAAATTTCAGCCTGTACGTTACTTTGTCGGTAAGCTGGAGTGGAGTTGTGATTCCGAATCCCGTATTGTTGACAAAAGGCTTTGAAGGGACCGCTTTCAAATTGAGCTATATTGTCGGATATAAGGGCGGTGGGTATACCAAATCTTGTGATAATGTTTTTCTATACAAACCTTCTTGTGTCCGTGTCCTGTATGTTTGCTAAGGGCTCAGCTTCCACCCATTTTGTACAATAGTCAGTCGCAACAAATAGGAATCACTTGTTTCTAGGGGCCCGAGGCATCGACCCTACTATGTCCAGTCCCCACTGTGCGAATAGCCATGGACTGGATAATGGAAGCAAGTCCTGGGTAGGCTTCCTAGGTATTAGAGAAAAGATCTGGCATTTCTCACAACACCTAACAAACTGCTAGGTGTATTTTTGCATATGTATGGCCACCAAAATCCTTGGGAGAGTGCTTGGTGGGCTGGCGACCTTCCTTTAGTGTGCGCACCATAACTTCCCTCGTGGATCTCAGAAATTTTTTTTTGGACTATCTCAAGATGAATGCTTTTCAGGTATGGTCCTTCGAATGAGCATCAGTAGAGCTCTTTTTTTGGGGAGAGCCAGAACCTAGCCACCTTTAGTCATAACTTATGAACCTATTTCTTATCTTCAGGTAAGTCCCCATTTTTCAAATAGCCAATGATTGAGTCCATCCAGCTCACTTGTATGTCACTAGCGAGTAGCTTTTTTGATAATGACACTTAATACTTGATTCCCCCTTGTACTCGACTGTGATAGTTCTTCCTTTCCTTTCTTTAATGGCCAATGCTAAGGATGCAAGCGTATCGACGTGCACATTTTTTGCTTGGCCCACTTGCTAAATGGAGTATTTTGGGATGCGACTAAGCTCTTTTTCAGTCAAATCATGGTAAGAAACCATCCTCTCGTCTTTTGCCATGTAATCCCCCAGTATCTAATTTACCACCAACTATGAGTCGGAGAATATCTAAAGCTTCATCACGCCCATGTCGATTGCAAGCCTCACTCCTGTTAATAGGGCTTCATACTCTGCCTTGTTGTTTGAGGCTTGAAAATCGAGTCTCATGGCTTTTTCCAATACATCCCCATTTGGGCTTTCTAGTATGACTCCTATTCTTGCCCCTTTCTGGTTTGATGATCTGTCAACGAACATGCTCTAACTTCTTATAGGGCCTAGCCTAACACTAGCATCAGGTTATAGACCTGGGAATGGCCTTTCAATGGAGGTATGCTTTGGGGAGAATTCGGCGATGAACTCGGCCACTTCCTGTCCCTTGATCGCCGTTCTAGGCTTGAACAGGATGTCATATTTTTCATGCTTGACTACCCATTTTGATATGCTCCCTGATAGGTCAGCTTTGCGAAAGAGGGATTTTAATGGTTGGTCTATAAGCACAACAATCGTGTGTGCTTGGCAGTAATGACGTAACTTCCGAGCCGAGCTCACTAAGGCAAGCGCCAACTTCTCTAACGGCAAGTACCTCATTTCTGGGTCAAGGAGCATTTTGCTAACATAATAAATTGGGCTCAAGCCCCTATGAGCGTCTTTCATTAAGGCCCCACTAACCGCGTGTTTTGACACGGATAAGTACAGTAGCAGACGCTCCTCTAGCAAAGGTGGCTAAGTAGGTCTTCAGCTTGCTAAAGGCCTCTTCACATTCTTGGTCCCAAAAGCGCACCCCCTTCCCCTGTTGGACGGAAAGAATGGTTTGCACTTATTCGAGGCTCGGGATATCAATCTGCTAAGTGCGGCTGCCATCCCTGTCAACCTTTGAACTTCCTTAATAGTTTTTGGTGATTGCAACTGTGTCAATGCCTTGACCTGATCGGGATTTGCTTCAACTCCACGATGGGTTACCAAGAATCCTAGAAATTTTCCGGAGCCAATGCCGAATGCATATTTTGAGGCATTAAGCTTCATTTGATATCTACGAAAGAAATCAAAATTTCTTTTTAAATTAGAGAGGTGGTCATTAGCCTTTTGGCTTTTTACCACCATATCATCAATATAAACCTCCATAGCATTTCCCAACATGTGTGAATACATTTTTGTCACTAGCCTCTGGTAGGTCCCGCATGCATTTTTCAACTCGAAGGGCATTACTTTGTGGCAGTAAGTCCCTTCGGGGGTTACAAACGAGGTTTTCTCTTGATCATACTCAGCTAGTAGAATCTGGTGGTATCCCCTATATGCGTCTAGAAAACTCATTCATTCATGACCAGTGGTTGCATCAACTAACTGGTCAATTTTTGGCAAAAGGAAGGGCACGTCTTATTGAGGTTGGTGAAATCAATGCATACCCTCCATTTTTCTTTCTTCTTCTTGACAACCACCGTATTGGACAACCAGTTCGGGTACTAGACTTCCTTGATGGTTTGTGATTCTAACAACCTTGTTACTTCTTCCTTTACTGCCTCCCATTGCTATGGTGCCGACTTTCTCTACTTCTGTTTCACTGGTTTGAAATTCGGGTCAACGTTCAAATGATGATAAGCGATCTCTGGGGGGACGTCGGGCATCTCATATTTGGTCCATGCGAACACGTAAGCATACTATTTGAGGAGTGAGACAAGTCTCTTGTGCTCCTCGGCTCCTAATGATGAACCTAGGAGGAAATAACTTTCGCCGTTCCCGTCTAGAGGTACTCTAGCTAGGTCTTCGATAGTTTGGTCGGTTAGATCGGTAATAGGATCCTCAATGGCCATTCTATCGAACTTTGGTTGCTATTTTCTCGTTCTCTCAACTAGATCTTCGTCATGCACCTCGCTGCACCCCCTTACCTTTTACTGACGCTAAAAGACAAGTTCGTGATCTCACCTGGTCCCCTCGAATGTTGATTATCTCCTCCGTTGAGGGGAATCTGAGGAATTGGTGATATGTCAATGGGACTACTTTCATTCCATGCAACCAGGTGCCTCCCATGATAGCGTTGCATGTTGATAATGCGTCCACCACTAGGAACTCCGTCATAATTCCAACTGGCCCTATACGAACTGGAAGTGTGATTTTACCTTTCGGAAGGACTATTTTTCTGCTAAACCCAACCAGAGGGGTGTTAGCTGGTTTGAAATCCTCTTTCTTAAGCCTTAGCTTATGAATGACATCCATGTACATGATCTCAGAAGAGCTCCCTTGATCGATCAGCACTCACCTTATGTCGAAGTTTGTAATTCGTAGTGTGATTACGAGGGCATCATTATTGGGCTAGTGGATTCTGATTAAATCCTGCTCAAAGAAGCTAATCATCCCTGCTGATTAATCTAATTTCAATTTCTTACTTCCAATTTCTGGCGACCGTATCAAATGATAGACCTCCCTTGCCAGAGCTGCCTTCTTTGAAGAAGGGCCAAGCAAAGAACCATAACTTCATAGAAAAAAGAAAAAATTTCTAAGTATTGAAGGGTCCCTAACTAAGTGTTGAGGACAGAACACTTTGAAGAAGGGCCGAGCAAAGGGCCATAACTTCATAGAACAAAAAAAATTTTCTAAGTATTGAAAGGTCCTTAGCTAAGTGCTGAGGACCAAACTCTTTGAAGAAGGGTTGAACAAAGGGCCATAACTTCATAGAACAAAATTTTTTTCTAAGTATTGAAAGGTCTCTAGCTAAGTGCTTGATACCGAACTCTTTGAATAAGGGCCGAGGAAAGGGCCATAACTTCATAGAACAAAAAAAAATTCCAAGTATTGAAAGGTCTCTAGCTAAGTGCTTGAGACTGAACCCTTTGAAGAAGGACCGAGCAAAGGACCATAACTTCATAGAATAATTTTTTTTCTAAGTATTGAAAGGTCCCTAGCTAAGTGCTAAGGACGGAACTCTTTGAAGAAGGGCCGAACAAAGGGCCATAACTTCATAGAACAAAAAAATTGTTTCTAAGTATTGAAAGGTCCCTAGTTAAGTACTTAGGACTAAACTCTTTGAAGAAGGGCCGAGCAAAGGGCCATAACTTCATAGAACAATTTTTTTTTTATAAGTATTGAAAGGTCCCTAGCTAAGTGCTTAGGATCAAACTCTTTGAAGAATGGCCGACCAAAGGGCCATAACTTCATAAAACAAAAAACAATTTCTAAGTATTGATAGGTCCCTAACTAAGTGCTTAGGGCCGAACTCTTTGGAGAAGGGCCTAGCAAAGGGCTATAACTTCATAGAACAAATTTTTTTTCTAAGTACTGAAAGGTCCCTAGCTAAGTGTTGAGGACCGAACTCTTTTTTGTAAAACATGAAAATCTTTCTAAGTGTTAGAGGACGCCTAGCTAAGTGCTTTTGACCAAACCATTAAAAGCAAAACAAAAAAGGAAGAATGCAAAGAAGCTTGTTAAAAGATCTTCTATATATACATCAAAAGCGAAGTGGGTAGCATTTAAAAAAAAAGAGAGAAGAACATAGGCAAAGCAACTGTTTTTCAGGAAGGAGGCCGGTTTGGAGGAGCTCGTAGTAGAATAACGAGAAAATAAATCAAAAGATGGAGGCACATTCATGGATTTCAAGGCAGCAAGCCAAACCTTTGAGAAGTATGCCCTCTCTAGAGAAGGAATTTGCAGAGCCAAATCGTTCTTCACCTTCTCCATACCCTGATCAAAGGCGGCATCCTCCAAACCTTTGGACTCAACCTTGAAAGAATCAAACTCCTCCAGAAGTGTAGAGTGCTCTAGTTGGGTTTGGGTAAGCTCAATGTTGATTGCAGACTCTGAAGCCTTTAAATCTGCCACCTTAGTAGCAAGCCTTTTGTTTTCTTCAGTCAAATATGATGTTTGAGCCTGAAGAATCAGCATATCTTTGCAAATATTTTTTATTATGTATCAGTATTCTCCTTCTTAACCAAAGCCACCATGCGATTATAACAAGCCTGCTTCATCGCCTTGTCCTTCTTTACAATCCTTGCCCCAACTTCATGAACCTTCTGCAGCCCTTGCAAATCACAAAGAAAGAAGTATATAAACCATCTTCCAAAAAAAAAAAAAAAAGGAGAAGAAGATGTAGAATACCAGAATCATCTATTGGATAGCTTGCTGGGCAATTTCATCAGCAGACATCACCTCGTTTGCAATTAAATCACGAGGAAGAATCACCCCCTCTGGAAATACCCACTACCGCATTGAATTCTTCGAAAGTAGAGTCATGAACAGTGATTTCCCTCCCTTTCGCCTTCAAAATTGGGCAAAAAAGAGGAATCGCAGGCTCTGGTGGGAAGGAGAATATCAGGTTCAAACACTTTACGGTTCTTGGGGGCATGATCATCAGACAAGTCCAAGATAGCTTCTACTTGATCGGCTGGTGGAGGGGTTTGCTCCAAAGTAGTAGAAGGGAGTTCGGGTTAAATGACAGAAGTACCGAGGTCGACTTCAACCAAAGTCTTAGTCGTATCACTTGCCAGTACCTCAAAATGCATAACCTGCTCTGGTTCGGCAGGTTCTTCCCGAGTAGGTCCTTCAGGATCGGAAGAGGTTTGAAATTGGCTAGGAGGTATTTCAATCGTACTTGAGGAATACAGAAAATCAAGTAAGTTCCTCACTTGCCAATTCCTTCTAGAGAGGCCAACAACAACCTTCTTGCGAGACCGAGGAGTTTGATCTCGAACAGCTTGGACGGCTTCACGATCATTGGCAAGGGTGGCACTGGGATGAGGAGGAACTGCAATAAAAGACATGTAGGTGGGTGTGTACCCGAGCAACGTGTGAGCAGCTCGATAGAAGAGAGATTCGCTGAAGCCCCATACCTTCTTTAACTTGTCCATTTTCACAGATCGCCCGGGGATCCTTCCCTTCATAGTTTCACCTACAAGAGACATACCCAGTCAAGAGAAGAAAAACAAGCTTAGAGAGAAGATTTTTTTTTAAAAAAAAAGAGGCATATCGTTATTCACCTGGCACGCCTTCTTCATAAGGGCATTGATATGAAGGAATTTCACCAGTAGCATATTCCCAGTTACTGGAAACAAAGATTACGTCATTTTCATGACCTTTGTTCGAGTTTGGGAAATGGGTCACCAAATAGTGGTCCTTCTTCCTCACTATGAGATAGTAGTTGTCCTGAACAGGCTTGATGATATAATAGAAGAGGATCTCCCAGAGACCCAGACTCAAATCTAGAAGCTTCTTAAGGGCAGCAACACCTATTACAATCCTAAAGAAGTTAGGACAGCATTGGATAAGGCACAACTTCAGTGCTGAAAGCACCCATAGAAGGAGAGGATGAAGAGGGAAGCGAACACCACCTTCATTGATGCCCGAGTAAGGATGTGGATGCTTTGGTACCAATTAGAGGTTTTTCAGTTCCGGCAACATGAATTTGAACGTCGTTGGGAATCTGGTAATTGGTTCTAAAAACAGGTATGTCTGAAGGAGTAAGAGGAGCCATTTCAGTGAGGTAAAACCTAAAGCAACAAAGAGAGATCTAGAAGACCCCTTTTTAAAGCTTGGACCTAATGAAGCGACTGAAGCCCAAAGGACAAATATTTAATGCAAGACATGCCGTCAGAACAAGGTGCGTGTCTCAAGTATGCATGCAATGATTAAACTTGGGAGCATGAAACGACTGCTAGACGAAAAAAGGCCTGACACATGTTTCTTGGGGGCAAGTGAAGAGGCATAAAATTATACCACATGTAAGGAGCAGTTAATACACTCATGTTAGAATGATGAGACAAATCACGTGAGAGAATAGTGAAATAGAAGCCAAATCAAGCAGTGAAAACTCGGTTCATGATAGCGAGCCGAGTCATCTGGAGCTCGATAAAAGAAGCAAAAGTTTGGTTTCGATAAAGAATGATCTCAATTCGAAACAGCCTCAAACTAAGGGAATGCCTACAATCAAGGGATTTAGATATAACGAATAAGCATAATCACCGGCTCGGAAAGAGCTAGTCAACAGAGGGAACGTCTAGAGAGATTTCAGCAATCCCTGACAAACATCCCAAATTGATAGGAGGTGTGCCACCTTGCATTATCAATTAAGGGAACCCTAACGAGAAGAAAGAGACTATATAAGGGGGTCGAGTATGCATAGTAAAAGGTACGCACAACCTTCTCTGCATACACATTCTTTTCATACACGTACTGACTTAAGCATCAGAGTGCCTTCAACTGAAGCACTTTGATCCTTTGTAGTTTGTTCGTTTTGCAGGAAGGAGAAGACAGGATATATGAATCGTACTCATCAACTCATGTGAGAGGTGAATCCATTTTCATCGCCCACAGTTCCAAAGCAATTGTAATGCTTGCTATTTCTTTATATACCCCACGAGTATTTTACTTGGGGGGGGGGGGTGGTTAGAGGTATTTCACTTAGTATATCCAAAATGATTAACCACTTCACATTTAAAAATCACGTCACTTTCAAAAAAGATAAAAATGAAATCAAATAAGATAAAGAAAATGTTAAAAAGCAAGGAAATAGATACTTATTTTATTTTCAGTCTAATGAAGCGAATTCAATTGATAATAACCCAAAACAATGAAGTCTAGTGGGAAGACAATAATAGAGTGAAAGTCCAAATTTTGGTAGAAAATGAAAAACCATCCCTAATACTTGCTAATCAAGAAACTAAGAAAGATTACAGACATTTACAAAATGGAAAAACTAAGGTAAATACAAGAATAATAATAGTAAACTAGACTAAACCAAGGCAGAATTTTTATGATAACTTCTGAATTCTAAAACATAAATTGTTACGAAAATGACATTTTCAAAAGTGACAAATTTGTTGATTTTAAAGTCTAAATGATGGAATTTAGATAAATTTTGAAAAACTCATCACAAAATATTTAGTCTGCGTTTCCAATCTACGATATGAGATTTACGTGATTCTTACTCCGAAAATTTGTGTTTCCTAATAGACTGTCTACCTAACCATCCAATCGATTGTTCGATCATTCGAACAATTGGCCAACAAAACATCTAAACCGTTCTACATTATTCTTTCACTTAGCAAGTGAGTTCCAAGCAACAATCACACATTTAACGAAAATTTTCCCTTCTCTAACAAAACTTTCATAAGGCAATAATTTTTGAATGTACGCATGATCATTGCTTGCAACTCACTTGTTAAGCAAAAAAATTATGTAGAACGGTCAGATAATCAATTGGACAATCGGTTGGAACAGTTGGACAGTCAAATTGGATGACCAGCTGTACAATTGGTCAGTAAATACAAAATTTCTAGAGTAAGAATCACGTAAAACAGGTATGATTGATTGAAAATGAAAGATGTTCTAGATTCACTATTTTGTGATGGATTTCTCATATTTTAGCTAAATTCCATCACTTAGACAATCAGTCAACAAATATGTCACTTACCACCGAGTGGAGTGATCCACTAGGGTACTGGTCAAACTTCTCACCTTGAAATTAGAGGTTCGAATCTTGGAGTCTATATTAGAGCTCCGTGGTTGAATGCTATGCTAGCCTAACTAAGGTTCGTTCCCAAGAAGAGTAACAGGCGTGGTCAGATGCCTCATGATCCCACTAGTGAGGCTTATCAGGGTGGTCTCTACGCGCTCTTCTTTGTCCCCACCCTTTTTTTTTTTAAATGAGCAAAAAAAAAAAAAAGAAAGAAAACAAGTATGTCACTTTTGAAAATGTTTTCAGTAATTTTTGGAAAATGTTGTTTTAGTAACAACTTCTATTTTAGAAGTCAGAATTGATCCTAAAAAAAGTCTGCCTTGATTTAGTCTAGCTTTACTACTATTAGTATAGTGTATTTAGATAGATTTTTCCATTTTGTTAAATGTGTGTAATTTTTCTTAATTTATATAATTATGAAATCCACTGTATTTATGGATCTCAACAGAAGCAGAAGCAAAAAGGCCATGCATGCTATGGGTGAAAAAGTGATAGGCAGTCAAATATAGAAAAAAGGGAGGATATGTAATCATCTTAATGTGTTATCTTTTGATGCAAGCTTAAACTTATTTCTAGTAGGTTGCAGACAATTTCCATAATTCAAACACCATGATTGCACTAAAAAGGAAGCATTATTCTCTCTACAAGACTTGTGCATTTTAATTTTTCTGATTGATATCGTTGTGCCAAAAAAACAAAACATTTCTAATTTTTTTTTTCCTTTTGTTTTTGGTTTTCACAGATTCTTTTCTCCGGACTCTTTCCTCACATATTTTTTTTCTCTCTCTTCTCCTTTTCTTTTCCTCTTGATCATGCACTTTACGCCTTTCTCTAGCTCCTTCAATTCTAATTGGGCTCTCAGCCAAGTTCTGGGTGTCTGCAAATAGCTATCAAATTGCAAGGTTGTGAATGATGACAACAAGCTTCTATAAAAACTTATGGGATATTAGTTTTATTGGAATTTGACCTAAACTCTCTAATTGTCATGAGGGAGAGTTTGTTGGGTAATCAATGTGAGAATCCTATTTAGAATATGATTATATTGAAATAATTTTAATATACCATGAATAGAAAATATAAAGATTAAGTTGTATCTGAATAGTTTGGGTTACAATATTTTATCCCTATAAATATGATTGAGTATTATGTAATCAATTACCAGATGACCAGATTTCAGTGAATAATACACCGATGTAGATTCTTGGTCTGTGGATGTAAGTACGGTGTACCAAGGTGGATATGCTGTATCGAACCATGTTATATCTTTGTGTCATGTTTATATTATTTTTCTATCCTTGAATTCCTATCTTCCAACAAGTATTATTTATGTTAATTATCCGTTGTGCAAAACCAACAAGTGGTATCAGAGCCCGGAGATTTAGAAACTCACACAAAAGCCCAAAATGACGAGTTGGGAAGTAATCAGAAGAAAGATAGCAGAGCTAGATTGACGATCTTGGTGCAACAATAAAAGTAAGTTATTGGCGAGTCAATGATCAAGTTGGTGTTCATGTTGAAGAAGACTCATTTGCCATGTGTGTGCGATGTGGTATGAAGATTGATTTTTTCTTCCGTACATTAAGGACATAATCTTGAAAAATTAGTTGATGCATATTTTTGTTTGGATCCACAAGTAAAAAATTAAAGTTGGTATGAAATCAAAAGGAAGACTAAGTTGTATCATATTATTTGGATTTCAAGAATTATCACAGGTGCTTTGTTGAAGATGTTTCTTTAGGATTTTGGCCTCTTAGAATTGAAATTGCGGTATTACAATGGTTTGGGAGCTATTAGGCTGACATAAACCCAGTAATGATGATGTAGTGTCTTGTGGGTTACGAGTCACAGATTATTGAAACCTCCCAAGAGCAGGTAAGACGAGGGCAGAGGTGCACCAAAGGCACAGGTTTTTGAAAGACAGAGAGGATTGTGACGACTTAGAAGAGTAGGTTTGCACGTGGTGCATGAAAAAATTGGTGGATCAGAATCAAGTGTGCTAAGCCCAATGTTGGGTATGACCAAATTTGAAGAGTTTGGTTCAAGCAAGACTGTTGGAATTTGACTCAAACTCTCTAATTGTCATGAATGAGAGTTTGTTAGGTAATCAATATGATAATCCTATATAGAATATGATTATATTGAAATAGTTTTAATATACCATGAATATGTATATTAGACATGTGATAGGAAATATAAAGATTAAGTTGTATCTGAATAGGTTTGGGTTACATTATTTTATCCATATAAATATGGTTGAGTATTATGTAATCAGTACCAATGGATCTTTGGTCCAATGGTACTCCTTACCTTGTGAAGGCTTTGCCTTCTTAAGGTCAAGGGTTCAAGGCCCCTTCTCCCCTCCCCTCCCCCCCCCCCCCCCCCCAAAAAAAAAAAAATTATTACATAATCAGTTACCAGATGACTAGATTTATGTAAATAATACATCAATGTAGATTTTTAATTCATGGATGTAGGTACGGTGTACCAAGGTGGGTATGTTGTATCGAACTATGTTATATCTTTGTGTTATATTTATATTATTTTCCTATCCTTGAATTTCTATCTTCTAACAAGTATTATTTGTGTTAAATAACCGTTATGCAAAATTAACATGTTTCACAACAAAACACGCATTTCCTTTATCAGACAATTATGATGCAATCTTTGGGATGAATCTAGACTACCAATTGTTAGTGAAGCCAAATTACAGGGAAAAAAATAGAAATGATCGACTGCTCTAATACCATACAGAATTCTATAATACAAGAGAGCATAGACTTGTATAATTATAGAATTCTATATAATCACATTGTGTCTATATTTACGGACCAAACACTCTAGGTAATACATTGATGTGTTTTTCATTGGTGATTGTTTACTTTAGCATTTTAACCCATTTACAGGGTGATAAATAACTAAGATAAAAGATAAATATATTAAACCATATCTATATTTATACTACTTTAAAATATCAGCATTTCGAAAAAACTTTTTTTTTCCACTTCTACCCTCCAAAACCACAACTATGACATTCTTATCCTTAACATTAAAGCTTGTGACGCCCCAAAAACCCCCTTGGGTGACATTACATTCTAAAAACCATTCACCGCATGAGAGCACTAAGTAAATTCATCACGACGAAAGTTTCATTCATCAACCATTCATATTTTAACAAAATTTGGGCAGAGTCTCCTTTGTACGGGGAGCTCTACCTAAAACACAACCTGTACAATTATATTATAATTGACCACACCGGGTCCACATATGCATAACTATTGACCACACCGGATCCATTTATCCATCATAAAATAAACTTTCATTCACCATATATCATATCCACACTATCATCCCAAAAGAATAGGCCCAATCTTGGCCTTTACATCTCCAAAATGTAATAATATAACGCAGCGGAAATAACAAAAAAGAACTAGACTTCAAAAAGGATATTCTAAGCATAATCTAGTCTAGAACAAAATAAAAGTGTCACTCTAAACGTCCACCTCGGGATCCACACTCCCGTCAAGCGGAGTCTCCCAATGGGCGGGCTCCTCGGCTCCTAGCTCCTCCTCAAGTGTGAAATTTGAAAATGTTATTTGTAGGGGGTGAGCACGAAGCTCTGTAGCAAAATCCTCTCAACTCAAACAAGGTTTGGAAAACATAGAAAACGGTCGGTCTCATTTCACAACTAACATATATATAGATTTGGAATGAAAACAGTGACATTTTTAAAAACGATCTCAAGTTTAAACAGTAGCAATAATCAATTAAAAGAATAAAGTGAGTTTAGCATCGATAAACAAAATTCCAATTTAAGCTATTTAAGAAGGACTTCTTCCCATGCATTGTCCCATACCAATGCATCGGCAAGAACGACACAACTCCTGATTCCATGTATTTTTGGTTCATCCCCGTACCATGTATGTTGATTGCTTCCCGTGAATCTACCCAACGATCATACCTAGTCCACCAATTCCAACCAACAATCACAAATCTCTTTAGGAAGGGCGTGTACCGTCTCCTACGGCATTGACGAAATCCTCCCAAGGTGTCTAGTATACTAACCATTTTCCTCGATATATATGTGAACAATAGTGATCGCGGTCACAACAACGATCCACTACGAGCATTAGGCAACCATCTCACCTCCACTGGGATAGACTAACATCTAACACTCTACGGCATCTCTCGAAGGTAATCCAAGTCCATCACAACAACCATACAATGAGGAAACCAAGAATATTCACCATTCACAACAATTTCCCAAGTATAGTAAAAATCCCCAATTTTTCACATTTGTCATATAATCGAATAATCCAAGAAAATATGCAAGATATCATAATCTATATCATTTTGTTATACAATATTCAACACTAAAGTTTTGAAATCAAAGACAAAGAAGAAATTAGGAGAAAATCCCATTTTCTTGAAAACTAGGGTTTTGAAGATAAAAAAAAATAGAGCTTTGGTGGTTACTCACCCTTCATATTGTTCAAAACATGGCATTTATTACAAATATAACAAGAATAATGTATTTCATATTATATATATGAGACGGAGAGTGAAGAAACATATATATATATATATACCTAGCCTCAATGTGAGAGATTGAGAGAAAATCCCCTACCTTGAAATCAAGAATTTCAAACCAAAGCCCAAGCTTTTGAGACTCTCTTTCTCCCTTTTCTTCTTCCCTTTATCTTCTCCTAGGGCTCAAAGAGGTTTGTGGTGAGAGTGGAATGGAAGAATGGGACAAATGGGGCTTAAAATGGTGTTTTAAAACACAAAAATCCCGATTTTTTTACTGTTTCGGCAAACACTTTCTGCTCGAGACCAGTCTTCGTAGAATGGGAATAACTCTCTCATCCGAGCTCCGATTGTGATGATTCAAGATGATATGGAATGCTAAGAAAGATCTCTACAACTTTCATGTTTTGAGTTTGGAGAGATATTGGCTGCATCGAGGTCGAAATCGCGCTTGAAGTTGCTGCCAGTGCACTGTTCACGTGCACTGTTCACAGCCTGTTTCATCCCTTTTTTTTTTTTCCATTTCCAATCCATTCCTAAGCCAACCAAATCCATCCCAAACCTCTCCAACACATATTTCTACACCAAACCTATTTAATACAAGTTCTAGGACCTAAAATTTCCTATTTTCACTTATTAAAAACCAAATTTCAACTATTATTTCCACTAACATTTTAAATTTCTACTTTTCCAATCTACCAAATTCAAACACACATCACTATACATATCCACATTTTTACAACAATTATTTACTATATATCTATATACATATATAAAATAAAATGCGGGGTGTTACAATCCACCCCCCTTAAAGAAAGTTTCGTCCTCGAAACTTACCTCTAGTAGCGAACAAATATGGATACTTCTCCCGCATTTCTTGCTCCGGTTCCCATGTAGCTTCCTCCACTCCATGGTGTTGCCACAAAACCTTCACCAATCTGATAACTTTGTTGCGAAACACTTTTTCCTTGGCGTCGAGAATTTCTACCGGTTGCTCTTCGTAGGTTGCTCCGTCTTGAATTTCAATCTCCTCCAAGTTCACGACTGGAGTTGCATCCGAGTGACACGTCCTCAACATCGACACGTGAAACACGCCATGTACTCTGGATAGCTGGACTGGTAGTCGAAGTTGATACGCCGCATTGCCTACCGCTTTGATCACTTCAAACGGTCCGGTATATCTTGGCGCTAACTTCTCCTTCTTGCCGAATCGAAACACGCCCTTCTTGTGTGACACCTTGGGAAACATGTAATCTCCCACTTTGAATTCCAAGGATCTTCGCCTGTGGTCCGCATAGCTCTTTTGTCTACTTTGCGCCGTGCGTTGCCTCTCTCGGATGAGTTGAATCTTCTCCGTAGTTTCCCCATTGTAGTCCTTACTCCGTTAGTTCACTGCGCACTCTGATATAAATTACAATCCACCAAAGGTTACAGTTGAAACCTAACCAGACTTGTCCTCCCATTTTAGCTTCCAAATCCATATACATTTTTTTTTTCAACGAAATAATTTAAGAAAAATTAACATAATATCATCGAAAATACCATTTTAGTGGTCACTACCAATCACTAGAGTTTTGAATTCATGAGCAAATAAATAATCAAGCTTTGGAATCAAGAATAAATGGCTATCAAGCTTGGAAATCAAGAACAAAAGAACAAGCAAGGTTTGAAATTAATAACAAACGAATCTCAAGTTTTTTTGGAATCCAAAATAAAGGAACAATCAAGTCTCGAATTCCATAACAAACCCATATCAAGCTTTGGAATCAAAATATGAAACAATCAAGGCTTGAAATCAAGAACAAAGTAACAATCGAATCTTGGAGTCAATAACAAAGACATATCAAACTTTGTAATCAGGAACTAATAAGTCTCAAGTTTCGAACTCAAAAACAAAGAGTAATCAAGTATTGAAATCAATAATAAACGAATATCAAGTTTTGGAACCAAGAACGAAGGAATATCAAGTATTGAAGTCAAGAGCAATTGAATGTCAAATCTTGCAATCAATAACCAATAAATATCAAGTATTGAACATCGAAAATAATTGAATCACAAGGGTAGAATCAATAACAAACGAATATCAAATTTAGATACCAAGAACAAATGGATCATTAAGCTTAGGAAATTAAGGACAATGAAACAATCAAGTCTCGAGATCAATAACAACGGATATCAAGCTTGGAATCAGAGATAAAGTAACAATCATATATTGGAATCGATAACAAACGACTATCAAGGTTTGAAATCAATGACAAAGGCAAGATAAAGAGAAAACACCTCTCCCTTGAAAACTAGGATTTCAAGGGCATACCAAAAGGATTTGGTGGTCACCCACCCATAACATAGCTTAGAACAAATAATATTTAAGTTCGGGAATCAAGAGCAAAGGAGAAATCAAGAGAAAAACACATCTCCTTTGTAAACTAGGGTTTGAAGGCATAAGAAAAGATTTAGGGTTTACCCAACCATAATATATTTTGGAACAAGTTAGTATTATCCAGAATGGCAAGACATGATGATTCCCTAGCAAGTAGATATAAATTAGAGTCAAAGATTACATATAAATAAACCCTACAGGTATCCCCTTGTTTTCCCGTAGGCAAGTTAACATATACAGTAAGTTCTATTTCCTCGAAACCCAATCCCAATTTCACAGCGTACATAGTACGTAGAAAAGAATAAGTCGCATAGGAATCCAATATAATTCGGGCCGAAAAATTGTAGAGAAGAGCAATACCTTCCACCACGGCGTTGGAGGCATCTTCCTCCGGTTGAGTCAAAACAAAAATCCTTCCTTGATTGGCGCCGCCGGGGGCTTGAGTTTGTAACGGTCTCTGTGGTGGTAGTGGCTGTCGTAGCGGTGGTCTATTTGCATTCACTCGCCCAGTTGCTTGGTTGATCTTGGTAGAAAGCAATGAACAATTATCTATGAAGTGCCCAACACCTCCACAGGCAAAACATCGGCGTGCATCCGTGCCTATTCTCTCTGGTACGCCTCCCGCTCCTCGAGCTATTTGAGGTCTCTGCTGTGCTGGCCTTTGTAGAGGTGACTTGTTTGTTGGTACTTGCTCGGTTGCTTGCTTGGTCATTGGGGGAAACGAGGGGCATCTATGTTTGAAGTGCCCATACTCTCCGCATGCAAAGCATTGGCGCTGGTCCATGCCTGCTCTCGTTTGAGTAATTCCATCTTCTCCAATTGTCTGAAGTCTTTGTTCAACCGCGTCCACGTCCACGTCCACGTCCACGTCCACATCCACGTTCACAAGATCTTGTATTCTCGAATTCAGAGTGTAACCAGCTTCTCGCGGATGGAAGGCCTCAAATTTTGTTCAAAGCGTTTTGCCCTCCTTGCCTTAGAACGCATCCCAAGTCTCGTAGTGAAGCATCGGTGTAGACATCATAGCCTTCCCCAATGCTCGGAATAATGAGGATAGGTGCCGTCATCAACTTCTCCTTCAAGGTGCGAAAAGCTAGTTCATACGCTTGAGTCCACAAAAATTTCTCCCCCTTCTTTGTAAGGCGAGTCATCGGCATCGCAAGCTTGGAGAACCTTTCCACAAACCTATGATAATAGCCGGCTAACCCCAAGAAACTCTGTACTTCCGTTACGTTCTTCGGTGGTTCCCATTTCATCACGGCCTCAATCTTTGCGGGATCAACCGCTACTCCTTGCTCGGACACAACATGGCCAAGGAACTTCACTTCCTTCATCCAAAACTCACACTTGCTCATCTTAAAAACATCTAAGTGAACCTTACCTCCACACATCCAAATTGGGTTATAACATCTCCTTGACTTCCAAAAATATAAGCAATACTAATATTAGAAGAGAATACTTAGAGTTGACAAGACACCAAATTGTAATCAAATTTTATATCGTTATCCATCAAAATAATTCAATCAACATGGGGGTGTCTCTAAATCAAAGCCTAAATAGAGAGGAAGCTTGTGCAAGGATAAGTCCTTCAGAGTCTAAGAAGAAAAACACGACATTTTGGCTATCCTAGGAATACCACATTTCGCAGATTTTAACCCATTTCAAAGAATAAACTGATTTGACTCAGGTATTTCTAGCATATGTGGCCTATATGATTGGGAAGATATACGAGTTAGGATTCCAACAAAAATGACGGTGCACCATTTAGACTTTCCTACAAAGAGTTATGATCGAATTAGTGAAAGGTAGTCTGCCGGACTGCTTGGTTCTTCTATGCTTGTCTAACTCGAGTTTGGGTGTCTTTTGTCACAAATCCTATCTCATACCTATCTTCAATATAGATAATGTCACTTGCATAAAGATTTATGCCTAACATTATTCATTAACCAAAACCAAATTACCATCCTTCTTCTAGAATCATCCATAACGACATGATATAGAACAAGCATATCCATCACAATTTTCTTCAATTATTCTAATCTAGCTAATCCATGAATTTGAACGAATAATTAATTCATAACCTAACTAAACAACCCATCACACTTATCTTATCAACATATCACTTCAAATGACTTCAAGTCTAGAGTTTTTTTTTTTTTTTTTAACCTAACCTAATAATCCAGTGATAGTCCACAACCTATAGCTCCCATGTAAGACCTAATTCCTAAGCTTTGATACCAACTTTGTAATGCCCCAAAAACCCCCTTGGGTGACATTACATTCTAAAAACCATTCACCGCATGAGAGCACTAAGTAAATCCATCACGACGAAAGTTTCATTCATCAACCATTCATATTTTAACAAAATTTGGGTAGAGTCTCCTTTGTACGGGGAGCTCTACCCAAAACACAACCTGTACAATTATATTACAATTGACCACACCGGGTCCACATATGCATAACTATTGATCACACCGGATCCATTTATCCATCATAAAATAAACTTTCATTCACCATATATCATATCCACACTATCATCCCAAAAGAATAGGCCCAATCTTGACCTTTACATCTCCAAAATGTAATAATATAACGCAGCAGAAATAACAAAAAGGAACTAGACTTCAAAAGGATATTCTAAGCATAATCTAGTCTAGAACAAAATAAAAGTGTCGCTCTAAGCGTCCACCTCGGGATCCACACTCCCGTCAAGCGGAGTCTCCCAATGGGCGGGTTCCTCGGCTCCTAGCTCCTCCTCAAGTGTGAAATCTGAAAATGTTATTTGTAGGGGGTGAGCACGAAGCTCTGTAGCAAAATCCTCTCAACTCAAACAAGGTTTGGAAAACATAGAAAACGGTCGGTCTCATTTCACAACTAACATATATATATAGATTTAGAATGAAAACAGTGACATTTTTAAAAACGATCTCAAGTTTAAACAGTAGCAATAATCAATTAAAAGAATAAAGTGAGTTTAGCATCGATAAACAAAATTCCAATTTAAGCTATTTAAGAAGGACTTCTCCCCATGCATTGTCCCATACCAATGCATCGGCAAGAACGACCCAACTCCTGATTCCATGTATTTTTGGTTCATCCCCGTACCATGTATGTTGATTGCTTCCCGTGAATCTATCCAACGATCATACCTAGTCCACCAATTCCAACCAACAATCACAAATCTCTTTAGGAAGGGCGTGTACCGTCTCCTACGGCATTGACGAAATCCTCCCAAGGTGTCTAGTATACTAACCATTTTCCTCGATATATATGTGAACAATAGTGATCGCGGTCACAACAACGATCCACTACGAGCATTAGGCAACCATCTCACCTCCACTGGGATAAACTAACCTCTAACACTCTACGGCATCTCTCGAAGGTAATCCAAGTCCATCACAACAACCATACAATGAGGAAACCAAAAATATTCACCATTCACAACAATTTCCCAAGTATAGTAAAAATCCCCAATTTTTTACATTTGTCATATAATCGAATAATCCAAGAAAATATGCAAGAGATCGTAATCTATATCATTTTGTTATACAATATTCAACACTAAAGTTTTGAAATCAAAGACAAAGAAAAAATTAGGAGAAAATCCCCTTTTCTTGAAAACTAGGGTTTTGAAGATAAAAAAAAATAGAGCTTTGGTGGTTACCCACCCTTCATATTGTTCAAAACATGGCATTTATTACAAATAGAACAAGAATCATGTATTTCATATTATATATATGAGAAGGAGAGTGAAGAAACATATATATATATACCTAGCCTCAATGTGAGAGATTGAGAGAAAATCCCCTACCTTGAAATCAAGAATTTCAAACCAAAGCCCAAGCTTTTGAGACTCTCTTTCTCCCTTTTCTTCTTCCCGTTATCTTCTCCTAGGGCTCTAAGAGGTTTGTGGTGAGAGTGGAATGGAAGAATGAGACAAATGGGGCTTAAAATGATGTTTTAAAACACAAAAATCCCGATTTTTTTACTGTTTCGGCAAACACTTTCTGCTCGAGACCAGTCTTCGTAGAATGGGCATAACTCTCTCATCCGAGCTCCGATTGAGATTATTCAAGATGCTATGGAATGCTAAGAAAGATCTCTACAACTTTCATGTTTTGAGGTTTGAGAGATATTGACTGAATCAAGGTCGAAATCGCGCTTGAAGTTGCAGCCAGTGCACTGTTCACAGCCTGTTTCATCCCTTTTTTTTTTTTCCATTTCCAATCCATTCCTAAGCCAACCAAATCCATCCCAAACCTCTCCAACACATATTTCTACACCAAACCTATTTAATACAAGTTCTAGGACCTAAAATTTCCTATTTTCACTTATTAAAAACCAAATTTCAACTATTATTTCCACTAACATTTTAAATCTCTACTTTTCCAATCTACCAAATTCAAACACACATCACTATACATATCCAAATTTTTACAACAATTATTTACTATATATCTATATACATATATAAAATAAAATGCGGGGTGTTACAAACTGGAACAAACCTATTTTCAACTAAATCTAAATCATCACACGCCTCCCAAAATTCTGCATTACAATTATTTACTCTTTTTCTCTCTCCCAGCTGTGTATTCACAAGTCGGTGAAGACCAACCAGCCACATGGTCACTTCTTCAACAATTAAAAACAAAGTAAACATATCAGTTACAAATCAAAAAAATTCTTAATACTTATTCAAGTTTAGACGCTACCAATTCAGAAAGTAAATTCTCAGCATGTATGGGCATTGCTTAATTCTTAGTAGTCAGTAGAACGAACCTTATCTTGGAAGCGATCGCCTGAACCTTATGTTGGACCTCTCTTCTTCTCTGCTTATAGCTACACCAATCAAAAATCACATTCCTTCATTCGTATAGCAAGCCCTTTTAAACACCGGCATCGCGTCGCCATCAGTTACCTCCACGCCGGTACACATTCTGACATCATACACAATCTTTCTCTCTATGTTATGTCATGTGTATAAAATAACCCCAAGCCCTTATTTTTCCTATGTACGCATTTTTGTGATTTTCTGTACTTGTATGTTATCGGGTAAGAATTGACAGCGAAACTTTTTGGTTTTTCCATTTTTCTATTCATCAGCCAAGTGCCAGAGAAAGAATTACACTTCATCTTGGCTTGAAAGTCAAAGAACATAAGTATGACACTTTTCAATTCTATCAATGGTTTTTTTTTTAATTATTTTTAACTACTTATAGTTTCTTTCCTTGATTTAAGCACCACCTTCTTTTTGTTCAACACATGTTCTTAAAGAAACCAGAACTCATGAGCCACTTCAAATTGGAAAGGAAGTTGAACAAGTGAGTTGTTTTACCATGTACATTGTTTTGGTTGGTGTATAATGCCTTAATTCTTTCAATTTTCATTTAGATTTGTTGAAATTATGCAATACACTGATTCAGGTATATGTTGTTTTGGCTATTCAAGTGTATCCAAAGGTGAAAGTGAGGGAACCATAACGTGATGATGCAACTATTACTCTGCAAGATCATACCAACTCCTTGTCTTTATGGAAGGAAAACGGTTGCCTTGGCTTGGTCACTATGATCTCCTTTGTGAGGAGCCACCCTTTCTCCCGAACCATTCCAGGTACTTAATTGCTTGTTAGTGCCCTTCAATGGGTTAAAGTTTCAATTTTTTTTGCCTTTCTCAAATGGGTTATTTGTAATGCCCTTGCCTTCATTAGTTATAATAGAAAAATGTTGCTCTTCAAAATACCATATGTTGGCTACTTGTTCTTGGTCTTCACCTCTTCTTTTACAAGTTTCTCATTCAAATTCTGAGAAGTGGAATGCCACTTGATCCACTATTGGTTGTACTGGTTGATTCAGTTAGTCAAGTGAGTGATTTTTTTTTTTTTTGAGCTTCTAGCGGAAGATACTCAAAAACAATTCTCCATCATTAGTTGCTAGAATTCCAAAATCTTATTACCCAAAGTTGGTGATGCCACCAATTCCTTTTGGTAAAGGTCAAATTTCCAATCAAACTTGATTTTGGTCCACTAATCTCATTAGCTTTTTTAATTTAGGGGAGGGTTCCTTCGATTGATCTAAGGTGGTGCTTTTTTTTTTTGGGTATTTGTTGTGTACACATCCTCTATGATTCTAGAATGTGAAGTATTGACTCACAGGAAGAACCCTTATAATCCATCTAATGGGTTGATTGCATTTCTTGGGTATCATCTGTGTTGTTTTGATGTGCAGGCATCCATTAAAGATGCATATGCTATTATAGGAAATGGACAATGCCGGCCATGCGATGCTTAATTCATTGCAACTTAAATATTATGGAAAATACTTGCATGAGGTAAAATTTGAATTATTATTCCTTTTTGGAAATAATACATGCCAAAGCCTATTGTTACTGACTATTGATTAAGTATAACTTTGTCTGTGTGCATAATAGTCAAACTTTTTTAATCTGGTGTGGATATATGGTTGCAAATGCCATTCATTGCTAAATTGGTCTGAAGACTTCTCTGTGATAGCATGTGAAAAATGGAAAAATCTCCTTATTCTATGTCTATGAAAAATTTTATTATCAAATTCGGTAGTATTATTAGTATTGTTCTTATTGTCATTCCAATGCAAGCAGGGTGCATTCATTCTCTGTTGTAAGTCAACAAAAAAT
Organism: Ilex aquifolium; assembly: GCA_951799425.1. Taxonomy (NCBI): domain Eukaryota; kingdom Viridiplantae; phylum Streptophyta; class Magnoliopsida; order Aquifoliales; family Aquifoliaceae; genus Ilex; species Ilex aquifolium. Next base: position 22,303,355 of record OX637400.1, read on the forward strand.
AAAAATTATGTAGCTGAATAAGCATTTCAATTTTTTGATACTATTTATGAGAGTTCCCAGATGTGGGGATCGACTTCTTCAAATATTGTGGAAAATAAGTCATCTAAGTCTAAAAGAGGAAAATATGTATTAAAAGAAGATGATGATTTAAGAGCTAAAATGGCTAATTTATCTCGAAAACTAGAAGCCTTAGAGATGAAAAAAATTAAGCAAGTGTCTGTTGTTTCTTCTACTGACCAAATATGTGAAATTTGTGCGTTGTCAGGACATACTGCCGAAGAATGTCCAACTATACCCGCAATTAAAGAAGTTTTGATTGAACAATCTAATGCTATTCCAACTTATACTAAGCCTTATTCAAATCCATATTCTGAAACCTACAATCCAGGATGGAGAAATCATCCAAATTTTAGTTGGAAGAATACACAACCTACAAATCAAACACAAGGTCCAGTACAGCCACAGAATCAACAACAATATCAACCTCCTCATAGAAGGACTCTAGAAGATACTATGAATCAATTTATTCAGAGTCAAATGAGTTTTAATACTCAAACATCTCAATCATTTAATGAATTTAAAGCTCAAACTTTAGAAAGTATTGAAGACATCAAGAGTCATTTAGCTAAGTTGACCTAGTCCTTGAGTATGTCAGAGAAAGGAAAATTTCCATCTCAGCCTAAACCTCCACAGAGTCAAGCTAATACTGTGTCATCTGAACCTTCTCCGAGTCAAGTACAAGCAATCACAACACTAAGAAGTGGTAAAGTGATTGATAAGACCATTAAACCTAGAATTTCTAAAAAAATACGTAAGTCAATTCCTGTAAATGAACCACTTAAACCTGAACCTTTAGTCGAAAAGCAACCAGAAATACAAAATAAAGAAGATCATTCGTGTCCTATTCCTTTACCTTTTCCTCAAAGGGTTAAGAAGTCCTCATTTGTAAAAGATCAATCTGAAATTCTTGAGCTGTTTAAACAAGTAAAAATTAACATTCCCTTATTGGATGAAATACAACGAGTTTCAGTTACGCCAAGTTTTTGAAAGATCTTTGCACAATAAAAAGAAGAACAAACGTAACAAAGAAAGCATTTCTAACTAAACAAGTTAGTACTAAAATACAACATAATCCTCTTCTTAAGTACAAAGATCCAGGTAGTCCTACAGTCTCATGTATCATTGAAAATTTCCTAATTGAACAAGCTCTGCTAGATCTTGGAGCTAGTTGTAATTTAATGCCATATTTGGTGTATACACAATTAGGATTAAATGAGTTAAAACCTACCAATGTTACATTGCAATTAGCAGACCGATCTATAAAAAATCCACGAGGAATTGTGGAGGATGTTATTGTCCAAGTTGATCAATTCTATTTTTCAGCAGATTTTATCGTTTTAGACACGCAACCAATTTTTCAGGCATTTGCATATATACCTATTATTTTGGGTCGACTATTCCTAGCTACATCAAATGCATTGATTAATTGTAGGAATGAAGTCATGAAACTTTCATTTGGAAACATGACCTTGGAATTGAATGTTTTTAGCATTGCAAAACAACCCAGAGAAGAAGATGAAGTGCATGAAGTAAATTGGGTCGAGTTGTTAACTTAGAGTTTATTTGAAAATATTTTTATGAAAAAAGAATCATATGCATTAGAATCTATACTTGATACTGAATCTGAAGATAAATCAGCAAGGAATCCACCTAAATCTGAAGAATCTAACATCAAAGTTTTTAAACCAGAATTAAAACCTCTTCCATCTAATCTAAAATATGTCTGTTTGGGGAAGATGAAATTTATCCAGTGATAATATCTTCAAAATTGTCTGGAATTCAAGAAAAAAGAATTGACAAAAATTTTGAAAGATCATCAAAGTGTTATTGGATGGACAATATCATATATAAAAGGAATAAGTCCACTTCTATGTACTCATTGTATCAGTTTAGAAGAAGATGCTAAACCATCTCGTCAAATGCAAAGAAGACTAAATCCACACTTAAAAGAGGTAATCCGTACTAAAGTACTTAAACAATTAGATGCTAATATTATCTACCATATATCTGATAGTAAATGGGTTAGTCCTACACAGGTAGTTCCTAAAAATTCTGGTGTTACTGTAATAAAAAATCAAGAGAATGAATTAGTTCCTATGCGTACAGTCATAGGGTGGCGTGTGTGTATTGACTATCGAAAGCTAAATTCCCTCACCAGAAAGGATCATTTTCCGTTGCCTTTTCTAGATCAAGTTTTAGAAAGAATAGCTAGTCATGCATATTATTTTTTTTAGATGGATATTCTGGTTATAATCAAATTGAAATTGTAATAGATGATCAAGAAAAGACTACATTTACATGTCATTTTGGTACTTTTGCTTATAAAATGATGCATTTTGGATTATGTAATGCCCCAGCTACTTTTCAGCGTTGCATGCTAAGTATATTTAGTGATATAGTAGAACGATAGCTAGAAGTTTTTATGGACGATTTTTCAGTATATGGTGATTCATTTCATTTATGTCTAGAAAATCTTGAAAAAGTACTTGTTCGATGCGAAGAAACAAACCTTGTTTTCAATTGGGAAAAATGTCATTTCATGGTTACACAAGGTATTGTTTTAGGTCACATAGTTTTTGAAAAAAGAATTGAAGTTGATAAATCCAAAATTGACTTGATAGCTAATCTTCTTTCTCCGAAAACTGTAAAAGATGTTCAATCTTTTCTAGGTCATGCAGGATTTTATAAAAGATTTATTAAAAACTTTAGTTCAATATCTAGACCTATATGTAATCTTTTGTGTCAGGATATATTATTTGACTGGAATGATGCATGTCAATTAGCATTTGATAAATTAAAAAACATGCTTATTTCTGCACCTATTATGCAACCTCCTGACTGGTCTTTACCTTTTGAATTAATGTGTGATGCGATTGATTACGCAGTAGGAGCTGTATTAGGTCAAAGAAAAGATAAGAAGCCTTATGTTATTTACTATGCAAGAAAAACTTTAAATGATGCATAAATGAATTATTCAACTACAGAAAAAGAGTTACTTGATGTTGTGTTTGCACTAGATAAATTTCGTTCATATCTGGTTGGATCGTCAATTGTACTATTTATAGATTATGTGGCTTTAATATACTTACTAAGAAAGATGCTAAGCCACGTCTCCTAAGTTGGATTTTGTTATTTAAAAAATTTGATCTTATCATTAAAGATAAAAAAGGAGTTGAAAATGTGTAGCAGATCACTTGTCAAGGTTAAATTATGATATAATGGAAGAATCAATTCTGATTAGAGAAATCTTTCTAGATGAACAACTTTTTGCAATAACAGAAGTACCATGGTATGCAGATATAACCAATTATTTAGCTACTGGTACTATCCCTTCTAATTATACCTGGACTGATAGAAACAAGTTTCTAAGTGATCTACGTAATTTTTTTTTGGGAAGATCCTTATTTGTTTAAATATTGTAAAGATCAGATAATAAGACGCTGTGTACCTAATCATGAAATTGGTCAGGTAATTCAGTTTTGTCACTCTAAAGCTTGCGGAGGCCATTTTGCTTCAAAGAAAACCACTGCTAAAATTTTGCAATGTGAATTTTATTGGCCAACTCTTTTTAAAGATGTTCATATCTTTTGTTTAAATTGTGACAGATTTCAAATAATGGAGAATATTTCAAAAAGAAATATGATGCCTTTAAATCCTATTTTAATTGTTAAATTTTTTTATTGTTGGGGCATTGATTTTGTGGGACCATTTTCCCCATCTTTTGGATATCTGTATATTTTGGTTGCAGTCGACTATATCTCTAAATGGGTAGAGGCAATTCCATGTAGAAATAATGATCACAAAACAATGGTCAAGTTTTTAAAAGAAAATATTTTGTCCAGATTTGGAATTCCTCGAACCATTATCAGTGATGGTGGATTACATTTTTGTAATAAAGTTTTTGAAAATCTTATGAAAAGATACTCGATTTCTCATAAAGTATCCACTCCGTATCATCCACAGACAAGTGGACAAGCTGAATTAGCTAATAGGGAGATAAAATACATTTTAGGAAAAACAGTAAATCCAAATCGTAAGGATTGATCTTTAAGATTGACTGATGCGCTTTGGGCTTTGGGCTTACCATACTGCATATAAAACTATTTTAGGAATGTCACCTTATCGGTTAGTTTTTGGTAAACCATGTCACTTGCCTGTAGAATTAGAACATCGAGCATATTGGGCAATCAAAATGATGAATTTTGATATGGATAAAGTTGGAATATCTCGTAAATTACAAATTAATGAATTAGACGAATTAAGAAACGAAGCTTATAAAAATGCAAAGATTGCTAAATCTAGAACAAAAATTTGTCATGATAAAAATATCATGCGAAAATCTTTTAAACCTTCTCAAAAAGTTTTGTTATATAATGCAAAACTCCGTTTATTTCCTGGAAAGTTAAGATCTAGATGGACATGTCCTTACATTGTCAAACAAGTTTTTAATTATTGGACAATTGAAATTAAAAACCCATTAATTGGAAATATTTTTAAAGTAAATGGTCAAAGACTTAAACCCTATTATGATGGATACACTCAAGATATAACTTCTATACAACTGTTAGAGCCAATCTATGTGTTCTGAAAAATTTATATTGTTGTTTGGTTGTTTATAATAATATTGATTGTTTGTTGTTTGCTTTACAGATTAGGCTTTAAATTATCAGTTATTTTAAGTTGGGGAGGAAAAAGTAATTTATTTAAATTTTTTTTTTGTGTTTTGTAAATTGTTCGTCTTTGTGACTGGCAGACGTTAAAGAACCGGATAGTGAGTCAATTTTCAATAATTTTTGAGGCATTTTTAAAATTTTGCGAAAAATAATAGCACAATGGATGAGAAACTGTTTTGGTTAAGTTTAATTTTACTACGCTATCTTCCAGAAGATATACATGCATTGATCATGCAAAAAGCTAGAAAAGTTAGAAATTTAGAAATTTTTGAAAGTCAAGCAAGACCGTTATGTGGAAAAAGTTCATTCGCTAAACACCGACGAACAAATCGTCTCGGTGGTTGTGTGAGGTGTGGTCGTTTAATGCATTTAAGACAATATAATCAGTGTGCGAAAACAATTTCAGGTCGAGCGTTAGATCCTCTCCAATGGATTAGGTATGGACAGAGTATGGAATATCCTGAGACGCCATCTTATTCCACTCCTATGTTGTCAAGATACGTGAGAAGTGAAGTTAACCGTGTCACTGGAGTTGTTGATTTAGAAGACTCTAATTCTGAATAAAGTGTGATCAAAAGATGTATAATTTTGGAATAGTACATAAATGTAAATAGTTATAGATTAATTAGGAAAATGAGTAAATATTAAATAAACAAATAAATAATTAATAAAACCAATTTTTTGAAAAAAAAAGAGTGGTTAGCAAAGTTATGTGGAATATTTAAAATTGTAATTAAATTTTGTAACTGTAGGAAACTGAAGGAAGCAGAAAATCAGAAAGTCAGCAGTGCAGAGCAAAACTAAAAACCAGCGTTCTAACACCGTCTAGATGGTGGTACTAGCGTCCGGACGACAGTGCAGGTACAAAGCCCTCTTGCATGCAGAAACCGATCAGTTTTCATTCCCTCGCAAGCCAAATATGAAAACAACCGGTTTTCTCCAAAGAAGTTATCTCAAATCTACTACACTCGACCGTTTTTCTTCAAATCTTTTCCGATTATTCACTTACCCATTACATTTTTAAGGTTTCTACTGATTGAAATCAGTTGAAATCAAATATTTGAAGAGAAATAAGTAAAGGCATGGATTCAAGGCGTTGAAAGAGAGAATCTTCAAGTCTTACTCAAAGAGATCAACCTCCGCAACATCAAGCACCTCCACAGCAACCCCAGCCAGGAAATGTCTACAATGAGGTGATTTTTGAGAATGTTAATCAACAAGCCTGGTATAATGCTCATTTTATCTCCAAAACTATCATTCCTGAAAGGCCAGTAATTTTTGAAGATTTTGAAAATATAGGAGTTAGACAAATTCTTACTGCACGTGGGTGGCTTGATTATGTTAGGTTTATTGCTCCTGCATATGATTGTTTGGTTCGTGAGTTCTATAGTAATGCAGAAATAATTGGGGAAAGACAATCGGGGATGTTTGTATGGGGTAGAATTTTTCAAGTTACACCGGCTACTATAGCCGATTTTTTTCAGCCCATGCAAAGACCACCAACCCACAATATCCTTACACTCAATTGCCTGATTTAACCATCGTAGGGATAGAATTGACAGGTAATCCAGAATTTATTTGGGGAAGGCCAAATAAATACATAAAGCAAAAGAATTTGATAGACAAATACCGAATTCTGAATTTGATAACAGTAAACAATTTGTTACCCCGAGCCCAGAAAAATCAGATTTATACTGAGCAGACCTACTTCTTGTATGCGTTTGGGATGGGACACACAATTGATCTTCCAAATTTCATCATGGATCAAATGTTGCTTATTGTGGATAGAAAGAAACTCTCACTCTCATATGCTATGTTAGTTTCTCAATTATGCAAGGACAAGGGAGTGATTGTAGATCCCACATGGAAAACGGTGGAGCATTTTGTACCATTAGATAAGACTTCGTTGAAGAACAGCCATGGAGTACAACCTAAGGAACAACCCGAAGCACAACCTCCACCACAAGAGGAGCCATTCCAAGTACCCGAAGAATTTTTCCCACAAGAACAACCTCCACCACAAGAAGATCACCTATATGTACCAGTGGATGACATGACCGATATACAGATCTTACTAGGGTTGGAGACTACTGTTACTCAACTCGGTACCAACATCACTCAAATCAATCAACATATGGATGACTATGAGTAGAATCAAGCTAAGATACTGAGGCTACTGAGAGAGCGTTTCGGTGGAGGACCATCTACATCTTGATCTGAGACACTCGAAATTCTACAAAGACTTTGCTACCTTTCACTCATATTTTAATTATGCACTTTAATTTACTTTATGTTTTGAACCTGTTTTGGTTTTGAACTTGTTTGTGTTTAAGTTTGTTTTCGTTAGTTAATATGAAACTTATGTTTTTAAGTTAGGAGGATTATTTCATATAATTCACAGTTGAATTAGATTAGTATTACCATGCTTTGCAAGAATAATCTTAATCTGATCACGCGAGATTTTCATATTTTAGTTGTATATTATCTTAATATTTGTGTTTAAACTTATTCTTATGAGCACAAATAGATTTCTTTATTTTAGAAACCTTGTGAAATATTACACTATTTGCATATATAGTGGAGATGTAAAACCAATTGTAGAATTTGAGCCAATCTTTCTTGGAGAGATATTCTACATCTACTCAAATAAGAATCTTCGATTCAACGGTAAATTTTCTTTGAATAATCTCATTAGTTTTGTTTTGATTAACACTCATTAGATTATATTGTTTGCATTATCCTTAAAATCCTTTTACTTAGGAATTATACAGGTGTATGATTTCTGAAAAATGATCTTAGGCCATTTTTGATTAATTTTGAGCCTCGACCATTTCTTTTACAAAATTATATCCTTAGTCAACCATGATTGAGCCTGAAAGAATATAAATTCTTTTCATGAAACCCAAAAAATAACCAAGCCGCATGAAAATATATTAAACATACCTTTTGCTATCTAATTTTCTTGCACCCTCTTCTAAATCAGTATGATACAGAAAAACAAAAGAGGAAAAAAAGGTAGAGAAGAAAAGATGGAAAAAAGAAAAGGGTATTTACTAAACAGAAAAAAGAAAAACCCTTGAAATAAATTTAAAGAAAAAAAAAGAAAGAAAAGAGCCAAGAAAGTGAAAAATTGAAAAAATAAAAAGGATGAATATGCAAAGTCTTAGAAGGCTAGGAAGAGGTGTGCCACAATACGAAGAAAATATAGCTTTTGAATCCTATTGACGTCTTTTCTTAAACCCTAAATATAGCTTTTGAATCCCATTTACAACCTTAAGAAAGTCCTTTTTGATTCCAGAGATTATGCATTTGTATAAATCCTATCAATCCAAAAAAGGGAGACTGTTGATAATATGTCTGATGTAGTGTTAATATCCTTCCATGAGATTATGTCAAATTCTAATTTTATTCGAATAACCGTTCTTCTGATATATTATTTGTTTTGTTAACAATATTCCAATCACATGTAACTATTGAAGGAATAATCACTATAACGTATGTGTATTATTTGCTGAGTGTATTCAAGGAAAGGATTGACATCAAGACTACCATGAAAGATGATAATATTTCTTGAGTGATTTTTGAAATAAAAGAAACCATCATCACACACACACAAGTTTTTATAAAAATATATAGATAATGTTACTACTAATGTGTGTTATTCTTATAGTGATCAGAAAAAGGAAGTATTCTAGCAATGCATAGGAATATTGATTTAATTTTATTTGTGAAGAGTATGAATTATGAACTCCTAACTACTGAAGTTTGTAGGTAGCTTCACTGAAAACCTTTACGTGACAAAACTCGTCCACTAGGGATCACCTAGGGGTTTAAAGGCTTGTTGCATATGCTAAATGCAATTGTGAAAAAATCTACGAAAATGATATTACTCTGTTTGTATTTTATTTTCATTTTGTTAATAGTTTTTATTATTTATTAGGCACTAGTAAAGTTTAAGTTGGGGAGTGTGATTAACCCTAATTAGAATGTAAATTAAAATAGTTAAATAAGTTAATTTTGTTAGATAAAACAATTAAAATTATAAATTAGGGTTTGTGCATAAACTAGGGTTTATGTGTGTACTGTTTAAAATTTCAGGGTTTTTTGTGCGGAATTGCCGAAAATAAGGAGGAGCAATCTGTCAAAGATTGAAACAAAAAAGGAGGCAAGTGTAATTCCAAAATAAGAACATGCAAGAACGTCATGGAACCTCCACCAACAAACAAGGACCGTCCGGACGGTGGGGGTAGCGTCCGGATGGTGGCTCTAGGCAGTTTGAGTTGATCCTCCATCTCCTGCTTTCCTTTGCCTATATATAAGTGTAGCCTCTTCATTTGCAGCCGGCTGGGATGGGAGCTCCAGAAAAGAATTAAAAAGAGAGAAAAAGAGAGAAAGTCAGAAAATTCAAGATCTGGTCCAACCTACTCTCCAACCAAAACTCTGTATTTCTATTTTTCTGTTATATCTTTCTACTTGGAGAGTTGAACTGCCGTCACCTTTGTGTCTTAAGCGATATTAAGGGTGATCGTATTTCAACTATTCCTTGCGAAAGAAGTGTCCGTGTCTATAATTTATTTACTACTGTAATGAGAATTACCTGCACTTGTTGCTTATTTATAGCAATGAAGTGTGAGTAGTTTACTTATACCCTTCAGTGAGGGATAAACATATGTAGAATATTGATTAAGTTATGGAAATGCCGATGTTTAATTATCCTATACTAATATATATATATACCTCCCTTAATTGATGGATGATTATAGTTATAATATGCTCTACCATACTATATATTATTATGAACTTCATGCATGATATAGTGATGTATATAATTGGGTGTTACTAAGTAGCCCGAAATTATGTCATCTGTAACACCCCGCATTTTCTTTTATATATGTATATAGATATATAGTAAGTATTTGTTGTAAAAATGTGGATATGTGATGATGTATGCATGAACTATGTAGATTGGAAAAGTAGCAATAAAAATGTTAGGCGGCGTAATAGGGTATGTATTAGAAGCTAGGAAGATTTTCGGAATGAAAGCACATTTAAGAGAAAACTTGGGTAGAAAGGATTTTGGACACTTCCTAGTATTTTGATCATAACGTTTTATTCTAATGTTCGTTGGCTCTGAAATTTTGACAGTAGATATCATACTTCCAGGGCTACAAAAGAGTATTTCACGAAAATTTTCCAAATCAATCTCTAAATAGGCCAAAACTTCACTGGAAGTTTCAGCAGAAACTGGGATGATGTTCGAACGTGAATCGACGTTCGAACGTGAGGGAGTCCCAGTACTTTGGTGTCCGCAGAGCTCTGATGGAAATGAAAAAGTACTGGAAGCAACCAACGTTCGAACGCCAAACTGACGTTCGAACGTGAATCAATAATTTGCACTAGTGACGTTCGAACGCCAATGACGTTCGAACGTGAGTTACGAATTCTGAACTTCAGAATCGCACACAGGAGGTCATTTCTTCCACTATAAATACTTAAGGACACCCCCATTAACCCCATTTCAACATTTCTAACCCTAGGAAGACTTAGAGAGGAGGAAAGAAGGGGAAAACACAAGACCAAGTGAGGATTTACACATTGAAGAGGACCAAAACTCCAAAATTTTTCAAGAACACTAAGGAAGAAGAAGGTAGGGGGTTTTTCTCAAATTCTTTCATTGAGTCTTGGTAGTTATATGATAAATAGCTATGAGTTCTTGGTTCCTTGGTTATTGAAACATAGCTTTGAAGAAAATACATGTTTGGGTCCAAGAAAACTTGTTCTTGAATTTCCAAAATCTTAGTTTTGGTTAAATACATATTTGGGTTATGAAAAATACATGAATTCTTGATTTCTAAATGCCTATTGTTGATTAAATCATGTTTTCATCTAATCCCTATTCTTGTTCCAAGAAATCATGTTTTGTTTGGCAAAACCCTAGAATTTTGATATTAAGATTTTGAAAGTTTTATTGATATGATTTATTGCATATCTTAATTCCTTATTATTATAGTCTATTGAGAATGGTACAATTGTGATACTTAAATTGTAAATGAGAAATTGTGGATTTTGTCTTTATTTTGAATTGAGGGTGAATTGAGAATATTTTGGTTTCCTCATTGGTATGGTTGTTGTGATGGACTTGAATTACCATCGAGAGATGTCGTAGAGTGTTAGAGGTTAGTCTATCCCAGTGGGGGTGAGATGGTTTCCTAACACTTGTAGTGGGTTGTCATTTGGTAATGCGACCACTATCGTTCACTGGAGTTCGAACAAGGGATGGTATACTTTTCCTGGGAATGGACTCGTCACTGCCATTGGGATGGTAGACGCCCTTTTCTAAAGTGTTTGTGATTGTGATGGGGATTGGTGGACTAGGTATAATCGTTGGGTAGATTCATGAGAAGCAATCAACATACATGGTACGGGGATGAACCAATATACATGGGATGATGGGTTGGATCGTCTTGGCCGGTGCATTGGTATGAGACAATGCATCGGAAGGCGCCCTTCCTAAATGGCTTAAAGTTGAAAATGGTATATTGTTATGAAAGTTACCTTAACCTTTCACTTGATTATTGTTACGGCTTAAACTTGAGATTTGTTTAAATGTCCTCGTTTTACTTCAAATATTATATATGTTATTTGTGAAATGAGACCTACCGTTTTATATACTTTTCTAAACTTTGTTTGGGTTTGGGAGGATTTTCTACAGAGCTTCGTGCTCACCCCCTACAGTTGAACATTTTTCAGATTTGGTGCCAGAGGATGAGCTCGGTGCTAATGAGCTGGGCCAGGGAGAGGCTTCACTAGAGGGATACTTGGATCCCGAGTAAGACATCTAGAGATGTCGCTTACTTTTGTTCTAGACTAGGATATTCATTTTGAACCTTGTGAAGTCTAGTTTTCTTTTGTTATTTCCGCTGCGCTACATTAGTTGATTTTTGAAATGTAAAGGCCAAAGATGGCATATCCTTTTGGGATAATGATGTAAGTGTTATGAATGATTTTTATGAAGTCTTATTTATGAAGGGTTTAGTTTAGTGCTCTCATGATATGAATGTTTTAGAATGTAATGCCATCCATGGTGTGTTTTGGGGTGTTACATCATCAGTGAATCATCAACCTGCCGGTTGAATATCTACGGTGTTCCAATTGAATGGTTTGACCTTCTGGTGCACTGAGGATGTTTTACTGTTGCATGATACCAAGTTGCCAGATGAATAACCTGAGTGATCCTCCTGAATGGCTTGACCTTCTGGTTCACTAGAGTTGTTTAACTGGTACATAGAGCTGTCAGATGAATAACCTGAGTGATCTTCCTGAATGGCTTGACCTTCTGGTTCACTAGGATTGTTTAACTGATACATAATATCAAACTGACAATTGAATAATTCTAGTATTCCTCTTGAATGGCTTGCCCTTCTGGTTTATGTGAATTATTCAACTGTTACATATACCACCAGCTAACCTAAGAAGTTGATGTGTTATGGTTTAATATACATCATACCTACCGGTTAACTTTCCAAGTTACAGGAAAGTTAATTGTTGTAAGGTCGCATTTATAGTACTCAACCAATATAAAACATATGAGATCCTTAAACTGCAGGGTACCTTTCATATTATTGTCTATCACCAGTTTACCTACGCACTTTATTAATTTAGACTAGTTATCAATCTAAGCTCACACCACAATCTATCTTATATTCCGTTGCTTTAACAACAACTTTACTGTTTTTATTTTAAATTCCAATTATTAAAACTCTTCGTGGGATCGATCTAGAACTTAAACCGAGAAAACTACAATTTGACCACTTATACTTGGGTGTATGATATAAAACAAGTCGAATCAGGAATAATTAAAACTAGCTGAAGCATTGTTTCATAGAAATCTCTTAAATTCTAAACCAAAAATAAAACAACTTTATTCCTCTAAGACAGAGTCCACTTCTTGATTCTCTACCGCCTCGTTGTCAATTTGCTCATCTACATTGACATTCTCTTATATTCCAAAATCTGTAAATGTATGGTTGTAGGGGCTGAACAAAAGCTCGTAGGAAATTCCTCTTGAATCCTATCAAGGTTTTAAAACAATGAAAATGAGGCAAGTCCCTTTTAGAAAATAACATATATATATATATATACCTTTTGAAAGTAAAACAATGACAGCTATAATGACCTCAATTGTACGGAATAAAATAAGTCAATAACAGGAATAAACATTTAAACAGTCCAAATCATCAACAATTAATTAAACTACAACATCCCATTTATCGCATACATGTTGGTTGCTTCTCAAGACTCTATATAACGATTCTACCTTGTTTACCCACCACAAACCAAACAATCTCAATCATTCCCCGCAGGGCCAAATCACAACCACTTCAGGAAGGGCATATACCGTCTCACACCGCATTGACGAATCTTTCCCAGGAAAGGTATATCATCTCTTAGCCTCGAACCTACGTGAACAATAGTGGTTGTTCTCACAAACAACAACCCACTACAAGTGTTAGGTAACCATCTCACCCTCACTGAGATAGACTAAGCTCTAACACTCTATGGTAGCTCTCGAAGGCAATTCAAATCCATCACACCCAAACCATACAGATTAAAAACCACAACTTTCTTAAAAACCGTAAACTCAACCAATTATGATTTACATCCAAACTCAATAATCACAATTTCAACTATTTTCAATATACAACAATAATAAAAAATTAAAATATGCGAGAGATCATGTCAAGTAAACCTTTATAATTTCGATATCCAAATTCTAGGGTTTTGCCAAAAATCACAATTTGTTGGAACAAGAACATATAGTAGATTCAAAACCTAATTTAATCAATAATAGGAATTTAGAAATCAAGAATCCTTATGTTTTTCACAATAGAACTTGTATTTTGGAAAATGTCGGGTTTTGAAAATCCAAGAATAATATTTCTTGAACACAAGACATTTATCTTGTTTAAAAACACATACTAATTGAAAAGAAATCAAGAACGAACGGTTATTTAACATATAGTAATCAAGAAGATTTAAAACGTACATAAAATAATACCCTAAATCTCAATGAAAGAACTCAAGAAGAATCTTCTACTTCTAATCTAGAGATTATGTGTTGATACATGTATTTGACGCAATCCCCGTGTGTTAATCCTTCGCGTGGACCCCCCGTTCTTGCTTTTCTTCTTTCTCTTAGAAGTTATTAAGCTTGTTGGGAGTGAAAAGCAGATAAAAGAACATAAAATCGCGGCCCTAGGGTATATATAGGGTGAAAAATGGAGAAAACTCCTAAAAATTGATCGGGGCCATTTTTAGGTGTTGTCCGGACGGTTCTGGGGGGCATCTGTATGGTACCAAATCTCTATTTCTGATGAAAAACAAGGTTTCGTGTTCAGGAGAAGCGTCCAGACGGCTGAAACTTTATGTCTAGACTTCAAACTGGATTTTCACCTAGTTAGATGCCGATCCATGAAATATTTGTGAAATATGCTTTTGTAGCCCTTGAAGTCTAGTTTCTACTGTCCAAAAATCATCTCACTCGGAGTTTGAAGTAAAGAGTGATATGCAAAATACTAAGGTAGTGTCAAATTTCTTCCTACCTGAATTCTCTCCAAAATGTGTTTTAACTCTAAAATACTTCCAAACTTCTAATACACCCCATGTTACCTCTCCCAAGGTTTCTTGGCCTTACAGATTCAATGATGCCCTTATTTTGACATAAAAATATTTAGAAACTTACCTAGTCAACTTTCTCAAGCTTAAACGCCTCCGAAACTAAGTTTGATTAGAAAGTCAATTTGCTTGAAACTCAAATTTCATAATCATTCTTTCAACAATGATTCGAGGTTTCAACCATCCTTTTATTCATCCTAGGAGAAATATTAAGATGATATTATTCTTATTTAATTCTAGTATGAGGTCTTACAGAATATCCTGACCCACATTCACATACCCAAATCCTCACAAGGATACACAAACTTTAGGAAGGGCATATACTGATGCATCGGTAGTGACCAATTCAACCCATAAATAGTATTCTAGTCCCTAGCCTCGATAACCATGAGCAAATACTGATTTGGTCCTCGCAAGGCACCAACCCCACTACGAGTGGTAGGGAACTTTCAAACCCCTCGGAGTAAGAAATGCATCTACTCATACTATGATCCCCAGTCAACGGTCACCCATGTTCATCAAACTATCCATACAAGAGGTAATAATATTCCAAACCAATTCACCAAAGCACATGTAATTCAAGAACAAAGCACATGTAAGTGCTTTCCAAAAGAACGATTCAATAAACACGCAACAGATTATCAAGAAACATAATTTTATTTTTCAACACCAAATTGTAAAGTTTTCAAATCAAGAACAAGAGAATATCATGTGAAAAACTATATTTCTTGAAGTCCAGGGTAACAAAAATGATAGTTTCATGAATATAAAACATAAACCTCATTCAAAAACATTACATAACTTGCAATGAAACAAAATTCGATGACTATTTATCATAAACTTAATATTTAGAATAAAAAACATACATATACATTAACTCTAGCCTCAATGAATGAATTTAGGAAGAAACCCTTACCTTTAGTCCACAATTTATGCAAAACTCTAGCGTGTTCAATTCGTCTCTTACGCAAAAATCCCTCCAAATCTTGCTTGCTCTCTCTTTCTCTCTCTCTCTCTCTCTCTAGGGTTTTCTAGGGTTCTAAACTAATAAAATATAGATAAGGAGGCATCCTTAGGTATTTATAGGGTCAGCATCTAAAAAGGAATCGCGCGTTTGATCGCTGTTTAATTTACGCTAGCGTTTGAATGTGAGGTTGACGTTAGAACGTCGTGAGCTCCCATTATCTCGATTTTGTCAGACTTTCTTTAAGACTACAAAGTACTAGGACTAACTGGCATTTGAACGTTATTTGCGTTTGAACGTGAATCCAGTTTTTTGCATCCACTTCCAACACAGTTTTGACTTACCTAGGAGTCAATTCACGAAATCCTTATGAAACACACTCTTGTCTCCCTTGGAATATAGTTTCTACTCTCAAATTTTCAGATTAATCTAATGTCAAAATAAAATGTTATAGATCAAATACTAAGACAATGTCTTATTATCCTCTTCATTCTTCTCCCTAACTCATGATTTATTCTATATAGCTATAAATACACAGGGGTTTACAATCTACCCCCTAAAAGAAATTTTTAGCCCCGAAACTCACCTCAAGTTGTGAACAAATGCTGGTACTTTGCTTGCATCTCCATCTCTGGTTTCCACGTAGCTTCATCCACTCCATGGTGTTGCCACAATACCTTCACTTGTAAGATTACCTTATTGCGAAACGCTTTCTCTTGGGTATGCAGAATTCTTACTGGCTGCTCTTCGTAAGTTACTCCTTCCTGAATTTCAATCCCTTCTAAATCCACGACATGCGATGTATTAGCTTCGCATTTCTAGAGCATTGAAACATGAAACATGTCACGTGCTTGACTTATTCCGTCAACCCTTATCTTCGACCATGATTCCGATTATGTGTATGTAGCTTATAAGATTAGGTGAGTGTCACCCTCCCTCGGATATCATGCAAGAAATGGGGTGAACGTGTGTGTGGATGTGTGACACCCCAAAAACCCGGAGGTCCTTTGTCAACTCGTTGATCACCCGTCAACCCGCGGAACACCCGTGGATATCGTGTAACTCGATAACACGCCATTATATCCCATTTATCGAGATCTATAATTTAACAAAATTCGGGCAGAGTCTCCTTTGTGCGGGGAGCTCTACCCAAAACACAACCTGTGCAATCATACAATCACATGACCCATCCGAGGTCCAATATACAACATTGACCACAACGGGTCCATTTATCCATACTTGTGATGCCCCTAAAATCGGGGGTCCTATGTAAATGTATGCAGTGTGACATTGACTTGTAGTAGTGTGACACTAGTTTGTAGCAGTGTGACATTGGCTGGTATCAGTGTGACATTGACTTATATTAGTGTGACATTGTCGTGTACCATTGTGACATTGTCGTGTATCACTATGACATTGTCGTGTGCCATTATGCCAATGTGACATGTACCGCAACTACTTATAAACGCATTGAATTTATGCATCAAATATAGTTAATACAAGTTCAAATTACAATTCTTTTACATACATTACATGTCCAAAAAAAATTTACATGAAGTTTTGCAAAAATAAGATTTAAAAGCCACATGTCGGCATTTCTTTAACCATGGAGGCCCGATTGAGAGCCGTCCGCTGGCGCATATCCCGCACCTGAAATGTTTTCCCATATAGGGTGAGCCACGCTCAATAGGGTATCTCCTAAAGAGGCTACTCCCCAACCTAGATGCATATGAAATGTCACATGCAATTTCAACAAGTAACATACATTCCAAACAAGAATATGCAATTCAATGTTGAAAATCACTATGCCATGCCATGAAATGAGATGAGACTCACTCATGCACTTTAACCCGAGCCCACTCCAGCTCCCACAACACAATGCAATGCCAATGTGTATAAATCTGTCATTCATGAAATACATCCAATGATCTTTTTGAAATAAAAATCATATGTCTTTATTATAAAACAAAATCATGTATCTTTGTTGGATGTTACACATCGAATGACTATTTTATAAAATAAAATCATGTGTCTTTGTTGGGTAGCGGACTTTTGGTGTCGCACCGCCGGCTCCGCACATCGATACACTTTTTTGGACTTGCACCGTCGGAAGTGTATCAACCAGTAGCCGAGTCTTGCACCCGAGAGAGAGTTTAGCCCTTCTTGGTATACCCAACACAAGTTTTTCATGCAACCGTGCGACTCAGTCGGAACTTCGTTCCAACTTTTCCCGAGCCCACCCCATCATCCACCAAGTATGGTGTTTGATTGAACCATGCACACACACACACCCACACTCATGCCCAATGCCCATGAATGTGACGCCAACATTATGCCCAATATGCAATGAATACCAAATGAGCAATTTCCACCACTCTATTTCCAATTATATCAAAAGCATATAATCTCCACACTTATAATAATGCTAACATATCATAAAACATATATTAACATCTCACCCATAACAATTCCCTAGCATGTTATCACATTATCTGTGCAAACATAATTAATTTCACATTTTCATTTATTTCAAACACCTTCAAGGCATCCAATCATATAATCACATAATTTGCCCAATTAATCACACAACTTAAGAATCACATTAGGTAATTTCCATATACCTAATTCATGATAGAAATTATTCTACACATTCTCAATACCTATTTCCTCAATTGTTTTACAACAATAGGCAAGTGATACAACTTCTATCAACCTACCCATTCTATATTTCAAACCTAGGTTGGAAATAAACTTAATTAGGATGAAAACCCTACCTCTTGAAGCGTAAAACGACGTTGAGAAGCTTCAAGAACCCGATTCAAGCTAGAATCTTCACTTTTCCCAAATCCCATTTCTTGGACTTCGGTAAAACCTGCGCGTTTTGGTATAGCCGCGTAGCCCTCGCCGAGAGGAACGACTTTAATACTTGGCTCGAGTTGATTTGAGCGACGATGAGGCGTAGATCGTAGATAGAAGATGGATTTTATCTCTTTTCCCTCTCTTCTCTTTAACGTTAAAACCCAGCTGAATGAATAGGGGAGAAATCTGATTTTTCTCCCCTATTTATACTTCTAGGATACTTGGCCCACAACACACCACACGACCTCCTTTCCCGGTTCCATTTTCTCCCCGAAAAGATTAAATTTCGGCCCCGGTTCAGGTTCAAAATATTTTTCTTTCAATTTGATTTAAATTATTTTTCAAATTTCAAAATTTTATTAAAAATTTCGTTTTTGGGTCACCCGAGACCCGACTGCCTCGTAAAACGCAAAAAATTCGACTATCTCCGAATTCGATGAAAATTGACAGGGTTGCTAAATTTCGCGAGAAGAATCCAAGGGTGAGGTCCATTTCATCATCCGAGCTCTAGAAAATTTCAGGTTTGTACCCCGTACCGTAGTGGCAAATTACCGTTTTGCCCCTTTTTGTAAAAAGTTCAAATTTACCCCGATTTTTACAAGATGAAAATGTGTGCGTGTGTACAAAAGTGCTCCCCAAGCGTAAAGAGATTTTTGAGTGTCGTGTTTTACTTAGAACGGTATTCTAAGGTCGTCTCCTCAGAGAAGGAAGGTGAATTGTGTGAAGGTGATTTGGTAAAAAAATGAAAAACGTAAAATCTTTTGAGTTTGAGTTTTGGTGAGTGAAGATTGGTTATAGAAATGCAATAAAAATAGGGTTGACTAATCCGAAGAGGTCATTCCAATGGGAATGCCAAATCAACTCAAAGCATTCAACCAATGGTGCCTAGGTGCTTGATTGATTCGTAGGAAGTGGGGGACTAATATGAAATGTTGGCTCAAGCATACCCCGTGACAAGTCTACGGTGTATCAAGAGCTCACAACCACGTCCACACACAACCTAGTCAAACCAAGCAGTTTACACTACGAGGTAGAGTGAAGAAGAGTTGATTTAGCATACCCAATAGGAAGTTTCCCTTGGATTAACCAACATAAAGCTTAGCTACTCATGGTTGAAGTAAAAGCATTCATGATGTAAAGAGACATGTAGAAGAAATGGAAATGGAAATGAGTTGAGAATGAAACTTAGAACATATATTAAAGCTAGGAAGAAGTAAACTACAAAAAGAAATTCATTTCATAGCAAAATGAAGAAGTTACAGCGCATACCCAAGAGTAAATGTAAGAGTGCAAGAGCAATAGATTAAACTCGATTACACTTGAAATAAGAGTGCAAGAGCAATAGATTACACTTGAAATAAAGTAGATTATAATGCAAGAACTAAAGATTAAAAGAGTCTTGCAGCTTGTTACAAGTGAAATGGTTGAAGAAATTGGAAAAATCTAAGTTTTTTCTCTCTTAAACTATGTCTTCTACCTTGGGAGCTTCTCTCTCTAAAAGTGCTGAACTATGGTGTGAAGTTGGTAGTCCTCCTTTCCATTTTCATCCATGAGAGGTATATGGTCTGTGTGCTAAATAGATTAAGTGATTTGGGGAGGTTTGGAAGCCTGCACAAGCAAGGTGTAGACATGTCTGCACTCCCCCTTGTCCTTGACCAACTTCCATATTTCTCTCTCTTCTTCCTCCATGCTTTTTCTTCCAAATTCACTCTTGTATAAGAATGGCATGTTTTCAGGTAGAACATGTCAGGGTAGGTGTGGGAGAAGTGTAGGTGGGCCCCCCAAGAAGTTGGAGTTGAGTTGCAGGTTGTCTGACATTTCTGGGCAAAACCTTCCAGAAGGTCGATGCAAACCTTCTGGAAGGTTTTTGCAGGAACAAGGGAAAAGGCAGTCTAGTGAGCAGAACCTTCCGGAAGGTTTTGGCAGGGGTTGGGGCTGGGGCAATTCAAAGTGCAAACCTTCCAGAAGGTTTATGACCAAACTTTCCCGAAGGTTTTCACCAGATTTGCATTTTTCTTGATTTCTTCACCTTCCAAGCCTCCCTTTAAGCTACCTTTCATCTCCATTGACTTTGAACACTACGATGGGGGCTTAACTCACGCCATTTCCAAATCTTTACCTACAATCACACAACAACATCATTAATTGTTTGCATAATTGTATTTTCTCCCATTTCCAACAAAGCAAGCATAAGAGGGTATAAAAACATACAATATATGCAATATTTTGTGTTAATCATCATGTACTCCTGACAATTGGGATGAGAGATTCAATTGATATGCCGTCTTTCCCACCACCTTAATTATTTCAGAAGGTCCCGTATACCTCAGAGCTAACTTTCCCTTCTTTCTGAAGCGCATTATTCCTTTCTTTGGTGATACCTTTAAGCATACATAATCACCTAAATTAAATTCCAACGACCTTCTTCTCTTATCTGCATAATTCTTTCATCGGCTTTGGGCAGTATGCAGTCTCTCACGAATTAGTTACACCTTTTTAGTGGTTTTCCTTACTATTTCAGGCCCAAATAAATTACTCTCTCTGCCTTCCGCCCAACATGTCAGTGATTTACATGGTCTTCTATACAATGCCTCATAAGGTGCCATCCTATAACGGTAGATTCTTACTCCAACTCACTTTGAAATCTAAGGCACACGCCCTCAACATGTCTTCCAATCTGAATCACTTTCTTAGATTTTCCATCCGTTTGAGGATGAAAAAACAATGCTAAAGTATAAGTCCGTTCCCAAGGATTTCTGTAAACTTTGCCGAAATTGGGCCACAAATCTATTGTCACTATCCGACACAATGGATAGAGGCACTCCATGAAGCCTCACTATCTCACAAATATACAAGTGACTCAAAGTCACCAATTTATCCATTGTCTTCATAGATCAGAAATGAGCCATCTTAGTGAGCCTATCCACAATCACCCAATCGCATTATACCCTTAGTGGTCTGTAGTAAATGCCACACAAAGTTCATTGTAATATGATCCCACTTCCATTCAGGAATTAGTAAAGATTGAATTAATCCCCTCGGTCTCTGGTGTTCAAACTTTACCTGTTGACAAACCGCACACTTTGCTATGAACTTAACTATATCTTGTTTTATCCTTTTCCACCAGTACTGGCACCTCATATCCCGGTACATCTTTGTGCTACCCGGATGTATGGTGAGTCAAGAATGATGGTTCTTATTCAGAATTTCTTCTCTCAACTGACTATTATCCGGAATACACAACCTTCCTCTAAACCTCACTTAATATCTCTACAAGGACCAATTTTCCATTGTCTCTCCTCTCTCCAGCCGACCTCGAATTTCCTTCACTGGTGGGTCCACCCTTTGGACTTCTATAACTCTATACCAAAGAACAGGTTGGGCCACTAAGTTAAACAAACAAGTCGGCTTCCCTATTTGTCTACCAGCAGATCAAAATGCTCTAAGGCTTCTATCATCTTCCACCTACACACTGCCATAGTCACTACACTCTGAGACTTCCTACTGAGTGCATTCGCTACTACATTTGCCTCTCTCGGATGATAATTCAGGGTACAGTCGTAGTCCTCCAAATAATGGATCCAACGTCTTTGTCGTAGATTGAAATCTTTCTGAGTGAAGATATATTTCAGGCTTTTATGATTAGAGTAAATCTGAAACTTCTCTCCATACAAAGAGAACCTTCACAACTTGAGAGCACATATTATAGCTGCAAGCTCTAAATCATGAGTAGGATAATTCTGTTCGTGAATCTTCAACTGTCTTGATTCATAAGCCACTACTTTTTTTATCCTGCATCAATACGCAACCCAATCCCTATAAAGAAGCACTGATGTACACATCATAACCCTCACCACTACTTAGAACAATGAGTACCAATGTCGTGGTCAAGTTCTCCTTTAGAGTAGCAAAAACTTTCTCACAATCTTCAGACCACACAAACTTCTCTCAACCCAATCCCTATAAAGAAGCACTGATGTACACATCATAACCCTCACCATTACTTAGAACAATGAGTACCAATGTCGTGGTCAAGTTCTCCTTTAGAGAAGCAAAAACTTTCCCACAATCTTCAGACCACACAAACTTCTCTCCCTTCTTGGTGAGGCGGGTCATTATCATTGCTAGCCAAGAAAAAAACTTCCACAAACCTCCTATAGTACCTACCAAACCCAAAAAACTTTGGATCTTGGTCTCATTCTGAGGTCTTTCCCATTTCATCACCGCTTCAATCTTAGTAGGATCTACAGCTTCTCCCTATTTCGACACCACTTGTCCAAGGAACTTCATTTTTTCTATCCAGAATTCACACTTGCTCATTTTTGCGTACAACTTGTGTTCTTGTAATGTTTGTAGCACCAACCAAATGTGTTGTGCATGCTCATCATGTGTCCTTGAGTAGATTAAAATATCATCAATAAAGATGATGACAAATTGATCTAAACAAGGCCTGAATACCCTATGCATCAAGTCCATGAAAGCTGTCGGAGCTTTCATTAACCAAAATAGCATTACAGTATATTCGAAATGACCATAACTCGTGTGAAAGGGAGTCCTAGGAATATCTTCTTTCTTTATCCGTAGTTGATGGTACCCAATGTGAAGATCAATCTTAGTACTTGGAACCCTTCAACTAATCAAACAAGTCGTTAATCTAAGGTAGAGAATACCTATTCTTCATAGTTACCTGATTCAACTTTCGATAATCTGTATATAACCTGAGCATATCATCATGTTCCTTCACAAAGAGGATAGGTGCTCCCCAAGGTGAAGTACTAAATCGAATGAACCCAATCGCCAAAAATTGGACCAATTGTTTCCTTAGCTCCTCCAAATCCAAAGGTGTTATTCTATAGGGAGCAATGGATATGGATTTAGTTCCCTAATAGAGATCAATTGTAAACTCAATCTCTCTTTGTGGGGGAAACCCAAGCAGTTCATCCAAAAAGACATTTGGAAAGTCCGACACTACCAATACACAGTCAGACTAGAATTTAACTTGATCATCCCCCATTAGGCTAGCTAAGAAGCTCAAACTACTCCCAGCCCTAGCTTTCAAGAATCAATTGCCCATAGTGACAAATGGGTGGGAATAATTCCGTTGATTGCTAAAGTTGAAACTACCCCTCCTGGTAATTGGAATAAAATCTATTTCAGAAAGCAATTCGTTACCGCATGAAAATTTGACAAGTTCATCCCAAATATTATGTCATAACCCTTTATGTCAAGTGTCACCAAGTCTACCTTCAACTCTTGCTTCCCAATCCGGAGCGCACAACTCTTGCATATCCACCGTGTATTCAACCATTCTCCTATAGGTAAGTCAATACTTAAAGCATGTTCTAGATTGTCAAATTCTAATCCCAATGTAACAACATTTGCAGTGCGAATAAAGGAATTAGTAGCACTGGGATCAAACAAAATATGTGCCAATAATTATATAGGAGAACAATACCTTCCACAGTGGCATTTGAAGCATCCTTATCCTGTCCAGTCAGAACAAAAACAATTCCTTGATTGGTACCGCCTGGTGCTATAGCTCATAGAATTTTTTATTGTGGTGGCTTCTATAGTGGGGGCTTGTTTGTACTTGGCGCTCCCACAATCTGGGTATTCTTCTGGGGTGGAAAGTTCGGGCAATTATTCTGAATATGCCCAAGACATCCACAAGCAAAGCAGACCCGTGGGTCTATTCCTACCTTCTCCGATAAGCCCCCAACTCCTCGAGCTGACTTCAATCTCTATCCAACCACCTGGACTGGGCGATGATATGGTGTCTCCCTCTGCACTCTGCCACTACTAGTACTAGTCGTAATGGGACCTCCCATCGCTAAGTTCTATTGCTGCTGATTACCCTCCATGTCTCTCTCTACAAGTTCATCCTGCTTTACCAAATCTCCATAATTCCTAATCTTTAGAGCAACCAACTTCTCTCGTATTGCCAAACTCAAACCTTGCTCAAACCTCTTGGCCCTTGTCGCCATAAACTCCAGCGCAGAACGAGATAGCTCATCAAACCTGTCTTCATACTGAGCTACAGTCATGCTATTTTGTCACAATGCCAGGAACTCTGCACCCATCCTATCCTTCACCAATTTTGGAAAATAATTATCTTGCAATACCTGGTGTTGAACTCTTTCTAAGTCATTGCATTAGTGTTCCTCATTCTTTTCACCGATTCTTACCAATGATCTGCCTCTCTTTCCAACAAATAGGTAGCCATGCCAACTCGCAGATCCATTGCAACTCCCACGCTATCTCACATCTTCTTTACCCTGTGAATCCACTTGTCTACATCCATAAGGTTAGGGCTTCCTTGAAATATAGGTGGGCGTTGCCTCAAGAATTCCTAGAGAACCACTATTCTTCAATTCTCGCTAACATCCACTTATCCCATCGCCAATGGTTGTGCAACCCTATTCTGGTTGTTGTTTCCATTCCAGTGTTGTACTAGAGTGGTTAACTCCCTTAGGCATTGATAGATACCGTTCATGGCATCTGGAGGTGGTGGTTGTGGGTTCACTTGACCTCCACGACCTCGTCCTCGCCCTCGTCTACTGTTCATTCTGCACATCAAGCTATAGTTTCATTTCTTTAACAAACCAAAAACTCTAACTCACACTTTAATCAAAAGCATACGACTTATAAAAGATTCAAGCCTATATTTTTCTTTCCTTCTCTACCTAAATCTGTAGCGATTAATCTATAACCTACAACTCCCATATCAGACCTAATTCCTAAGCTATGATACCAAATTTGTAACCACCCAAAAACCACCCTGCAAGGTATTACTATCTATAATTCATACATATCATTAGAGCAACTAATACCATTCACAACTAAAAAGAGTTTCATTTATCACCCATAAAAACTAAAGCATAATTCAAACGGATATGCCAAACCTTGACATATGCATCCAAAGCCTGAATATTACATTATTCCCCAAACAAACAAATTACACAATGTTTAAAGAACTGAAACAATCCCAACAAAATGTAATTAAAAACCTTCAATTACATCCCAAAACTAAATAGTATATCGCAGTGGAATAAATAAAATATCCTCTTTAACATTGTCTTATAATTAACTGTCAAGTTAAACTGTAAAAGACATATCCCCAGACATCCACATTGGGACCCACGTCCACATTAACCTGGGCTTCCCAGTCTACCTGCTCATTCAATTCGAGCTCCTCCTCTAGACTGAAATCTATAAAATGTTAATAGTAGGGTTGAGCACGTAGCTCTATATAAACATCCTCCCCAAAACAAACAAAGTTGAGGAACGAGATAAAATGGTCCGGTCTCAAGTTACAAAATATCATATATACTTTTGAAATAAAAATAGGGACAATGTATCAAATCTCAAGTTTACATTGAAAGCAATAAAATAAATGCAGAAATAAAACCAATCTTCAATTCATAAACCAATCCCAAACAATATATCTCAGGTATGTAGGTAGACTTAGCATTAATACACACATTAAAAATATCCTGGCCCACACTCACGCACACAATCCTCACAAGAACAAAAAAATTTAGGAAGGGCGTGTAACAACCTGATATTCAAAAATTAGAAATTGGATCAAAATCTGGGTGTGTGCGGTTAGGGGTTAGTGTATCGGAGAGCTGGACTGTGGTTAGGGAATTATTAGAAGGTATGTGGGAGTGTTTTAATGTTCATTGATCTGTTTAAATAGGTTAGGAACTGGATTTGTGAGGTGAGAGGAAATCGAAGTGTGGAACTAGTACATTAGGTCAAATCTGAATTTGGGAATCAGGGGTGCAAAATGAAGAATTCGGAGATCGAATTGGATAAAAAATTGAATTTTAAAAATTAAGGAAGTATTTTTCTAGGGCATGTTTTAATATGTATGTAATTATAATATATATATATATTAAAATTGAATTTTCAGATTTTAGGTAATTATGGAACTACCATTGCATGGCAGCCAATTCCAAGCTACTTGTTGTCTAGCTTGGGGTTTATCCACCTCTTCCCATCCATCTAGAAGATTAAGCAGGTGTTGAAGACCTCTGCTGAAGGCTTGGATGATCTAGAATTTCCAAGAAGAGAGAGAAAGAGACGAGATAAGTTAGAGATATAAGTTGGATGATCTAGAATTGCCAAGAAGAGAGAGAAAGAGCTCAGTTCAGGAAGAGCTCAAAACATAAGCAACACAATTTAACACGAGTGTGAGCTCAAGTGAAGAGCTCTTTAGCCCAGCCCAAGCAGAGCTCAACAGCTCACAAACAATTCTTTAGCCACTCAACTCATCAATTCTTTAGCTCTTCAACTATTCAGCTTCTCCAAATCAAGCAAATCTACTCCAAGAAGAACTAAGTCCTCCTCGAAGTAAGAGGACAAGGGGACTAGAGAAAATGCAAGAGCATAGCAGCACAACAAATAGAGAAAAAATATTTACATTAGCAGCACAACGATTAGAAATACTGCAATTCAGAAAGTAAAGTGCAAGAAATATTTACATTTCCCAAAAGAAACAGAATACAAGGTAAAAAAAAACAAACAAACAGAAGTTCCTCAAAAAATCCTAAGTCTCTGTAGTAGGAGCAGAAGAAGCATCTGGCAGCTCAGCGACAGAAGCTCCTGAAGGTTCAGGAGCAGTTAAAGAGAGAGGGACCTCAGGAAGAACAGGAGCATGAGCCTCAACTTCAGCTAGTGGCAAAATAAACCCAAGAGCCTGAGCTGCGAGGTTGGTAGGGACATCACAAGAGACAGGAACACTAGTAGAGGCATCAACAGGAGCAACAACCAGTTCAGCAATTCTAGTGGTAGAAGTAGGAGCAGAGTCAAGAGCTATAGGGATAGCCAAAGTAGAAGAAACCTCTTGGTCAAGGACCTCAGCAGTAGAGGTAGGTACCTCAGCACCTTCAGGAGCAAGCTCAAAAGTAGAGGGAGCTAAAGCCCTAGCCTCTTTCTCGACACTTGGCACCTCCTCCTCCTCATCTGAAAGGGGTTCAAAATCAAAGTCCAAGTCCGGATATGCCCGCATTGCTTGACCTTGGAAAGCAAGGTACCCAGTGGCCCACTTGGTAGTAACATCATTTGCCAACTTGGCAACCAGAGCATCTTTATGTTTAGCAGCAGCTCTTTCCACTTCAATTTCACCCCGAATAGTCACTTACCTCAGCCAGAATGTCATATTCCCTCTTCATGGCAACATAAGAATCTAAAGCCTCGAGTTCCTCCTTGCGAGCTTTAACCCAGTCATCGATTTTCAACCTGAGATCCTCCATGGTCTTCTTGAGCTCCTCCTCGGTCTTCTTGGCCCTATCCTCGATCTCCTCTTTCTCGGCCTCCAAAACCTTAATAACAGAAGTTTGCCTCTCCACCTACGCCTGCAGGTCCTGAACCTGAGCCTTAAGGTCATTATTGGCAAAATCCAGCTCGGTAGTCTTGAGCTCAAAATCCTTCGACACCCTGGCAGAACTCTCCAAAGCTCTGATTCGACTAAGCAAAACACTCACGTGAATGGTCAACTAGGAACAAACATAACCAAAGGCTAAAGTTAGCATAAAGTGACAACACAAGATGGAACGCGAAAAGATCATAAGCCTACCGAAGTAGCCCAGTACAAGGCCATGGTGATGGAAGTGCCGAGGGGCATAGTGGAAGCCCTTTGAATATCAGACTCAAGGGCGATGGAGGCGATGGCGTCTGCAGCACGTTTCACATTGTCAATAAGGGAGCCTTCGCCTTTCTCAGCCTTGGAGCCCATCGAAGTAGCTGATGAGACTTCTCAGCCGACTCAGGAGAGGTAGGCCTGGACAGAATGCGGGCGATGGCCTCCAAGGCTTCCTTTACCTCTGCCGAGGAAGGAGAGGTCGGAACTGCACCTTGTTCAGAAACCCCTCCAAAATAGGGAGGCATGGCCCCTTGAGGAAGAGAGGTCTGTGCGACCTTCGATGAGCTCAACGGCGGAACAAGGGCCACTTGGGACGAAAGGGGAGAAGTAGGAGGCACCTCCAACCTCGGCACCTTGGCTGAGAGGACTTAACCACTTCCTGACCCGACCTCGGCCTTGCGCTTACCCCCAATCCTGGTTTTCTTTAACATGTCAACTTTTGCCATAAAATCTTTTGAAGTAGGCTCCATTGAGGAAGGACCTGGAAACTCAAAACAAACAAATCAGAAAGGAAGAAGGAAGAAGTGAGATAAAAGTTAAGAACAGAAAGAGGAAGTGTTACCTACCACCTCCTTAGCTCTAGCCATAGAAATGGGGATAGGGATCTCAACCCTCACCTCTGGAGGACTAAACCCAAGTTCAGTAACAACAATAGACAAGTGTTATAAATCTCTAACAACCTACCCATTCCATATCACAATCCTAGGTTGAAAATAAACCTAGTTAGAGAGAAAACCCTACCTCTTGAAGCGTAAAAAAAAAGGTAGAAAGCCTTCAAGACCACCAATGAAACCTTAGCCTTTGATTTCTCCAAAATCTCATTTTTTAATCTTCGGTGAAATCTATCCTTTTTGGTATGGTTGTGTAGCCCTCGACGAGGAGAACAACTTTTGTTCTTGGCTTGAGTCGATTCGAGCAACGTAGCGGCGTAGATCATAGAGAGAATGTAGAGTTTCCCTATTTTCTTTCTATTTTTCAGATAATCTGATGGGTATGGGGAGAAATCTGATTTTTCTCCCGTATTTATACTCTTTAAATGCTTGGCCCTCGTTGCGCTACATGGCCTCCATTTTCGGGTCCGATTTCATCCTGAAACAATTAAATTTCATCCGGTTCAAGTTCAAAATATTTTTATATGAACATTTTTTTCCAACTTTTGAAATTTTATTCCATATCTCGTTTTTAGGTTATGCGACACTGGATCGTCTCGTAAAATGCAAAAAATTCTACTGTCTCGGAATTCAGCAAAAATTGACTGGGTAACTAGAATTCTCGAGATGAATCCAACGGTGAGGTCCGTTTCATCATCCGAGTTCTAAAAAAACTTGAATTTTCAACCCGTACTGTAGTGATAAATTACCGTTTTGCCATTTTTCATAAAAATTCAAATTTACCCGGGTTTGACATTCTTCACCCCTTAAAAGAATTTTGTTCCCAAAATTCACACATTCATGCACACTTAACTTCATGCATATGCAACAAGTAATAAAATACTTATGATTACAAAAATGTACCTCCATCATCGAACAAGAACATATAACTGGTACGTATAGTGTCCTCACGCTCCTATGTCGCCTCCTCCACACCTCAGTGCTGCCACATCACCTTCACCAACCTCACGGTCTTGCCTCGCAAACCTTACTCTCGGCTATCCATGATACGCACCGGTCCCTCCTCAAAAGTCTCATCCGCATGAACAATCAACGCACCCCAATCCACCACATGTGTCTGATCTGGAGTATACTTCTGAAACATGGGGACATGAAACACTGCATGAACAACCGATAAATTCGGCGGTAACACCAACCGGTAAGCAACTGTACCAACCCTCTCCAGTACCTTGAAGGGCCTGATAAACCTCGGTGACAACTTTCCTTGCTTCCCAAACTTGACCATTCCCCTTTTAGGCATCACCTTTAAGAAGACGTGATCTCCCACCTCAAACCCTAGAGGTCGCCGCCGTCTGTCGGCGTAGCTCTTCTAGCCGTGAGAAGACGCTTCCATATCAAGTCCACATTCTCCGATGTGTCTCTAACTAAATTTGGACCCGTAGAGGGTCTCTCTCCAACCTTCGTCCAACAAACCGGAGAACGGTAAGGCCTCCTATAAAGTACCTCATAGGGTGTCATCTGTATGCTCGCCTGATAACTATTGTTGTAGACAAACTCCATTAAGGGTAAGTGCTCTTCCCAGTTACCCTTGAGATCTAGGACGTATGCCCGTAGCATGTCTTCTAAAGTCTGGATGGTCCGTCTAGGGATGAAAAGTTGTGCTCATCATCAACTGTGTCCCCATGGCCCGCTAAAAACTCTCTCAAAAATGTGCCATAAACCTGGGATCCCAAACCGATATTATAGATACGGGCACCCCATGCAATCAGACTATCTCACGTATATAAAGTCTGCAGAACTCCTCCAGTGTGAAGGTCATCTGCACTGCCAAAAAGTGTGCCGACTTCGTAATCCGGTCCACTATCACCCACACTGCGTCATATCCCCTCGATGTCCATGGCAAGTGGGTCACAAAATCCATCGTGACGTGCTCCCACTTCCACTCAGCCACCTCCAAAGGCTGGAGCAACCATGCTGGTCTCTGGTGCTTATCCTTGACCTGCTGGCACGTGAGACATCGACTAATAAAATATCCGACGTGCCTGTTCATCCCACTCCAGTAGTACTGGCGACGAAGATCATGATACACCTTCGTGCCACCTGGATGCACATCAAAACGGGAGCAATGAAACTCCCTAAGGATCTCCTCTCTTAGATCCGTAGACCGGGGAACTACAACGCTTCCCATAACCCGAAGACTACCATCCGAGTGAATGTCCCAACCCTCATCACCTGTACCCGACTGTACCCGGTCCCTGATGGACAATATCTCTATGTCCTGCACCTGGGACTCGATCACTCTGCTTAGTAGGGAAGACGTAGCCACCAAAATCCCTAAAGTGCCTTGAGCCTGACTCTTGTAGTGTAGCTCGAACTGTCCCACAGTCTCGAGCATCTGCTACTCCCGGGAAGCCACACTGGCCAAGACTCCCCTTGACTTCCGCTTGAGTGCATCAGCCACTACGTTTGCCTTACCAAGATGGTAATGCAAAGTGAAGTCGTAGTCCTCCAAGTACTCCATCCACCTGTGTTGCCTCATATTGAGGTCCCGTTGTGTAAAGATGTACTTCAGACTCTTGTGGTCCAAAAACACCTCAAACTGCTCACCATATAAATAGTGGCACCAAGCCTTCAAGGCAAAGACAATGGCCGCCAACTCCATATCGTGTGTAGGGTAGTTCTGCTCGTGATTATTTAACTATCAAGAACCATAAGCCACCACCCTCCCAGACTGAATCAAAACACAACCAAGTCCGTCCTTAGAGGCATCACAGTACATTGTGTACCTCTGTCCCCTCTCCGAGACTATCAAAATAGGAGTTGAAGTAAGCCTCCCCTTCAATTCTTAGAATGCCCTCTCATACGGGTCATCTCACTGAAACTTGACATCCTTCCGGGTCAATCTAGTCATAGGTGCAGCTAGTCAGGAGAAGTCCTCAATGAACTTCCTGTAAATCCCAAAAAATTGTGTATCTCAAAGACTGACTTTGGCCTCTACCAACTCATAACTGCCTCAACCTTCTTCTGGTCAATTGACACACCCGAAGCCGACATCACGTGTCCCAAAAATTTCACCTTCGTGAGCCAAAATTCACACTTGCTGAACTTGTCATACAATTGATGGTCTCTAAAGGTCTGTAGAACGACCCTTAAGTGACCCTCATGCTCCTCCTCAGACTTGGAGTAGATTAAAATATTTTCAACGAAGACCATGACAAACTGATCTAGGTAGGGTTGGAACACCCTATGCATGAGATCTATGAATACCGCCGGTGCATTCATCAACCCGAAAGGCATGATAGTGAACTTGAAATGACCATACCACATCCTAAACACCATCTTAGGGAAATCTGCCTCCCTAAAACTCAACTGATGGTAACCCGTGCGTAGATCTATCTTAGAGTAGACTCGCGCCCCTCTCAGTTGATCAAACAAATTATCAATCCTCGACAAAAGGTATCTATTCTTGATAGTAACCCGATTCAACTACCGGTAATTTGTACATAGCCGAATGGTCTTATCCTTCTTCTTGGCAAACAACACCAGAGTGCCCCAAGGTGAGGTGCTCGGTCTAATGAAACTCTTGTCCATCAATTCTTGCAATTGGACCTTGAGTTCTTTCAACTCTGCAGGTGTCATTCTATGCAGTGCCATAGAAATAGGCGATGTGTCGGGGTGCAACTCAATGGTGAAGTCTACATCCCTATGTGGAGGTAATCCCGGTAGTTCGTCCGAAAAAATATCCTCATATTCACAAACCACCCGAGGTAGACCCGACTCCTGTCTTGCCTCGTCCTCCAAGGTAAGGCTCGTAAGCTAGCCCATCAACTGCCTGTGTCAATGGGAATTATACAGTACTTAGGGTAAAACGTCATATTTTTCCTCTTGAAACTTGAAACAAACACTCTCCGGTGTGTAGGCAGTGACCCTTTTTCGATCACAATCGATGAAAACTCAGTGTGCCGTCAACCAGTCCATCCCAAGGATGACATCAAATTCTGACATGTCCATGACCCTAAGGTCCACGGTGAGTAGAATCTCCGAGATCTCTAACTCACAACCCCGACATATCTGATCAACACTCACCCTAGCTTCTAGGGGAGAACTCACATGCAATGGCTCTTCAAACTTTCAACCTTTAAGCTCAAATCTCTCACACTTGATGCAAAGATAAATGAATGTGATGCAACAGAGTCAAATAATACACGTGCCCATAAGCGAGAGAGTAGAAATGTATCCTGAATAACCGATTGATTCACTGGCTCAGTTTGAGGTGTGATGGCGTAAACACGCCCCTAAGTCCTCGAAGTCCCAGCCTGTGAGCCTTATCCTCGGCCTCGACCCATGCCCTGAACCATCTGGCCCATGGTGGGGTAGGAAGGAATGAAATACGTCTGTGTATGCCCCACCAATGACTAGGACTAAGATGCCCCATAGCTCTGGGATCCCTGCCCCTGAGAACAATCTCGCTTCATGTGACCCGGCTAGTGGCATATGAAACAAGTTCTCTGGCCTGCTTGGGAGGGAGCCCTGAAGTGTCTCCCACCTTGGGAGGATTGACCTTGGCCTTGGCCTTGATAGCCGTGACCCTGTCCTTGAAACCCTTGTGGGGCAGAAGTCATTTTCTTCTTCCCCGAACTAGAAGAAAAGGATTGACCTCCTTCTTCTTGTATTTAGCACCCGCCTCCCGAATGCTCCTTGCGTCATCGACCTCTCTCTCAATGGCCATAGCCGTCTTGACCATCGTGTCAAAATCCTGTAGGCGGTGGCCCATAATCTTTCTCCGGATGGACAATTTCAACTCATCCTCAAACCTCCTTACTTTGGCCATATTTGTTGCCACATAATCATTGGCAAAACGGGCTAATTCAGTGAAATTAGCCACGTATTCCATCACCGTCATTGTTCCATGCTTCAAATTCAAGAATTCCCGGGCTTTCGTGTGTCGAACAACCGATGGGATGTAGTTGCCCATGAAGAGCTCCCAGAACTCTCCCTATGTCATTGTCTCTAGGTTCTTTGAGGCCTTTGCTCAATCCCACCACAGATGGGCCTCTCCCTCTAGTTGGAATACAGCTAGCCTTATCTTAGTGGCATCAGAGGTGATCTCCATAGCCTCTAAGATCTTCTCAACTTTCTGGAACCAATGGTTGGCCACCATCGGATCCACCCCTCCCATAAAAGTCGGAGGCTTGTATGCCTTGAATTTTTGGAGGTTACTTGAGCCTCCTTGGCCCACATTGGCGCTAGGTTGTGCAAAGGTAGCCGCCATCGTGCAAATAGCCTCCATAAAGGCTTGTTGGTCAAAAGTCAGTGGTGGTTGGTTGTTGTTCCACCCACCTCCTCGGCCACATCCACTTCCTCTATTTACCATCTACACACATGTCAAATAGTAATAGAGCACTAACTTAGTATCCCAAGATAGGGATCAAGTTCAAACTTTGAGATTTCTCTCTTTGTCTCACTAGTAGAGCTTGTGCCACCCACTAATAGACATCTAAACCCTGAACCGTCCCGTTCATTCTTTTTCTGACCCCCAAGGTTATGTTCTCTAACCGTAGTGTCTCTTTTCCATATACATTCAATCATGTATATTGTTCACATAACATGTAGCATTTAAAACACATAACATGTAATGCACAATTGATGCAATGGTCTAAACTCATGCCTCGCAAGCCTTAGGTAAATCGAAAACCTAGGCTCTGATACCAAGTTGTGGCGCCCCTAAAATTGGGGGTCATTTATTAACCGTTGATCACCCATCAACCTGCGGAAGAACTCGTGATTGTCGCACAACCCAACATCACGTCAATAGCATCCCCTTAACCAGGATCATAACTCACACGTGTAACCTTCATACACTTTATCATTTACTAATCCGTGGTCCTTTATACATCAGTTTAGAGTCATTAGTATCCCATATAACCTCTTTGAGTACAAGGAATCGATGCCCGAAGACTTAGTAAAACATTTAAAGATTTTGAAGTTTAAAGAAAACCTACCGGTAGAAGATTTCAAAGTTCTACCGGTAGAAGTTGTGCACTGGATTTCAGTTTTTAGAAAATCTATGAAAACCTACTGGTAGAAGAAGTCCCATGTTCTACCGGTAAAAATAGTCTACTGGAATTCTTCTACCGGTAGGAACAATGACGTTCTACCAGTAGGAGAACCCAACTGGAAAAGTTCTACTAGCTAAATCTACCGGTAGAAGCCGTATACTGGACCACATCTACCAGTAGAAGAACCAAAAGTTCTACCGGTAGGTGATTAGCACAAAACATTGCATATTTAAAGTGCTTTTACATTCCTTTTGGCACTAGCTTTGGTGGTTAAGATGAGTGGATTTGCATCGTTTGTGCTAATTATGGAATTTTGGTATGTTTGAGATATATGGTGATAAAATGATGCTTGCTAAGCCTTCCCATGGTGTTTAAGATGAATAAGGGTAATGGGATGGCTTGATGATAGCTTAGGTGGAGAGAAAACCAAGAAACCAGCAAAACAAGGGACAACCTACCGGTAGGCCATACCGGTAGGTTTTAGCTACTGGACCTCAACCTACCGCCAGACATACCGGTATTTGAAGCCTACTAGAGTGAAACCTACAGCTAGGTTGTACTGAAACAGCCCAGATTCTGCATATCAGGCTCTGTCACTTTGAGGGTCCCACCAGACATTCTCCTACCTGTTCCTGACACTCCCTTACACAATGGACATCTCCCATACACCTCTTCTTAGAATTTTGGAGGCTTGATCATAAACGAGGAGAGATGAGAGAGATGATGCTGGGTGTGGAGACAAGGTTTGCACCACCCTGTCCAGCCCACTCTTTGGCAGCCCTATGGAGAGAGATGACATCTCACAGCTATAGGGGGGACTCCATGGATGTTTTTTTAGGCTTCTAAGGGGAATATACATGAGGATGGAAGATACATTGGAATATAGAGAGATAGAGAGAGTCTAGGAAGAAGATGAATAGTGTTAGAGAGAGAAGTTGAGATTTTTGCATTTCCTTCCACACATTATCTTGTAATTTCATGTAAGATCTTTCTAAGCTTTGTTTAAAGTCATTAATTCTAGTTATTTCAAGTTGATTTTAAGTTTAATCGTCTATTCAAGCTTTTACCATTAATGCATCCATGTTCTTCAATTTCCTAGCTTAAAATGGGTAGTGAATGTATTCTCTTTTAGTTTGTGTTTCTTGCATTAACTTGGCTACAATCTTCATCTCTTTATAATGTCTTCTTATTATATTTTTTTCTTTCTTTTAACCATGAGTAGCTAAATCTTTAAGTTGGCTAATCCAAGAGAGACCTCCTCTTGGGTATGCCATTTCAACTCATCTTCTTTCCTCCCCTCGGTGTACGATGGTTCGGTTTGACTGGGTTGAGTGTGGACACGGTTGTGAGTCTTTGATATTCCGTAGACTTTTCATGGTTTATGCTTAGATCCTCACTCCCATCTCGTCCTGAGTTTCCCGTGAATCAATCGTTCATCTATGCATCATTGGAGGAAGGCTTCGAGTTGAATTGACATCCCCATCGGAGTGAACCTTTTGGATTAGCCAACACTTGTTTCCCATTCAATTTTATCACAACACAAATCACAAACCAATTTCAAACCTCAAAAGATTTTACACTTTGTTTTCACAAAAATCACTTTCTACACGATTCACATCCTTCCCCGAGGAAATGACCTTGGAATACCTCCAAGTAAAACACGATACGCAAAAGTCTTCTTGCGCTAGGGAAGCATTTTTTCTCACACATAGACTTCATATTTCACCATCCCCTTGCCCTTTCTTTTGACATCATTCTAAGGGAGAGTGACACTTTCCTTCACACACACACACCATACATACATTTGAGGAATGATGTTAGAAGGTTAGGAACAACAAGGAAATAAATCAAGCATTTTTGGCGCCGTTACCGGGGAAGGCAAGCGTTGAATCAAGAAGGTGATTTCTGGACAACGGAGGTAAGTCTCGTGATGTTCATCATGGGCTGAGGTACGTTGATCCTTGTATATATTGTTGTTGTTTATATTTTCATTTATAAATAGTTTTGTTATATGTGGGGTCAGGACGAACAATACCGACTAGTTAGACAACCC
Organism: Ilex aquifolium; assembly: GCA_951799425.1. Lineage (NCBI taxonomy): Eukaryota > Viridiplantae > Streptophyta > Magnoliopsida > Aquifoliales > Aquifoliaceae > Ilex > Ilex aquifolium. The sequence continues at coordinate 22,339,955 of OX637400.1, forward strand.
TTGGGCCCCAACATGAACATTGACCAAGACCCACCCAAGGATGCGGGTGATAACTTTGAGAATGTAGGTGCCAACCCAAACATGCAACGGGGTGGGGGAGTGCCAGAACCTAGAATACCCAATCCATGAATGTAATTTCCCCCTCCCAGAAATGAAGGGAACAATCTCCCAATTGATCCTCCGGCGAGGTCAATGTGGGAATTTCTTCAACCAACCCGTAGCACCACACCCTCGTGCATCCTTTTACCGGTCCAAGCTCATCTCTTCCAGGTTAAGCCCGGGATGTTACAACTACTTCCTACATTCCACGAAATTGAAAAGGAAAACCTTTATTTGCACATAAAAGAATTCGAGGATATAGTTGAAACCTTCAATGCTAATTATGTTGTGGAGGACATAGCTCGCTTAAAATTGTTTCCCTTCTCCCTCAGAGATAAGGCCAAATCATGGTTGTATTCCTTGCGACCTCGATCCATTACCTCTTAGGCTCAAATGCTTTCGGAGTTTTTGAATAATTTTTTTCCAGTTCATAGGACCACTGCTTTAAAAAAGGAAATTCAAAATTTTTCGGAGAAGCCCAATGAGCAATTCTACCAATGTTGGGAGTGGTACAAGGAATTGTTGCAATCCATTCCACATCATGGCTTTGAATCATGGCAAGTGGTTAGTTTCTTCTATGAAAGAATCACACCGAGCCATAGACAATTCATTGACATGATGTGCAATGGCGAGTTTTTGAACAAAGACCCCGACGAGGCTTTAGACTACTTTGATACGTTGGCACAAAATGCACAATCATGGAACATTACGGATCCCACCGATGTACCAAGGTCTTCTCCTCAAAGGAGTAGTCAAACTCAAGGGGGAGGGATTTATGATTTGAGAGACCGGAAAGATTTGCTTTCCAAAATTGCCAAATTTTCTAGGAAGGTTGGGAGTCTTGAAGTCAATAGGAGGCATGAGGTGTCAAATGTTTCAAAGATAGAGGAGTTTTTCTCAATTTGTGAGAGTGTGAAGCATTTCATATCGGAGTGCCCTAACATTCCGGCACTTAAGGAATTGTATCACGAGCAAGTCAATGCATTTAACCAACCAAGACAATCATTCTCTCCACAGTCCAACACTTATAATCCGTGGTGGAGCAAACACCCTAATTTTAGTTGGAGAAATGAGAACCCCACTCCTCATGGGTCTAATGCATACACACCTCCCGCACCTTCTAGGCAAAATCAATATCAAGGCCAAGGGCAAGCATCTAGCTCTCAATACCCCCGGTCCAATCCGCAAGGGTATTCGTCAAACCCACCACCACAGAATTTTTCACCAAGTCCACCTCCGCAAAGCTTCTCCCAACAAGGACCATCCAATCCTCCCACATACCAACCCCCTCACAAAAGGAATTTGGAGGATATGGTTCATGCTTTCATCCAAAGTCAGACTACTTTCAACCAAAATCAAACCGCCATCAACAATCAAAATGCCATATCTTTTAATAACATTAGAACCCAACTCACGAAGTTGACAAACTCCATGGGGGCATCACAACAAGAGAAAGGAAAATTTCCCGCTCAACCCCAAGAAAACCCTAGGGGTCAACATTGCATTGAGTCATCCGAACCTTCTAATACGAGTTGTGAGCAACTCAAAGCGGTTACCACCCTTCGTAGTGGCAAAAAAATTGATAAAATCATTGTGCCGAAGGCCTCACCCAAGGCCACATTGCCAAAAGAAATAGATACCTTGGGTGACACCAACGAGGGTGAGGTGAGTGAGAGGAAAGAAAGTGAGGTGGTTGAGAAAGGAAAATCGATTGATGATAGTGTGCTTGTTTCCCCCATGCCTGATCCTTTTCCTAATCGTTTGAAGCCACCTATCAAGGTGGCTAATTATGCTGATATACTTGAAATGTTTAAGCAGGTGAAGATCAACATCCCACTCCTTGATGCCATAAAGCAAATTCCATCATGTGCAAAGATTTTAAAAGATTTATGCACGGTAAAGAGGAGGCTCAATGTCCACAAGAAGGCATTCCTCACCGAGAAAGTGAGCTCAATCTTGAGGACGAACACCCCACCGAAGTTTAAAGACCCCGGCTACCCCACCATTGCCATAACAATTGGAAATTGTCAGGTAGAGCAAACATTGCTTGATTTGGGTGCTAGTGTGAACCTCCTCCCGTACTCGGTGTACGAACAACTTCAGCTCGAAGAATTGAAGCCTACTCCAATCACGCTTCAATTGGCGGACCGTAGTGTTTGAACACCAAGGGGAGTAGTTGAGGATGTCTTAGTGCAAGTTGATAAATTTTATTTTTCTGTTGATTTTATTGTGCTTGACACTCACCCGGTTGTAAATCTTAGCTCCCAAATCCCTGTAATACTTGGAAGACCTTTTCTTGCCACATCTAATGACGTGATTAATTGCAGGAATGGTCTTATGAAGTGAGCATTTGGGAACATGACTATGGAGCTCAACGTGTTCAATTTGTGCAAGCAACCAGGAGATGATAAGGAGGTGCATGAAGTCAACAGGGTTGACACCTTGGTGGAAGAACACTTGGAACTTGTGTGGATGTTAAAGTTCAAAGAAGAGGGGAATGTTTATCTAGAGGAGTTTGAGAAAAAAGAGGAATCAGAAAGTTTGAAAGGGGTAGAGAAATGGATCCCTACATTTGAGAAGTTCCCACACCAAGACAAGAAGATTTTCCCATCCAATGAGCAAAGGCCCAGGTTGGAATTGAAGCCATTACCTTCCCATTTGAAGTATGCATATCTTGGGGAAGATGAGACATTTCTGGTGGTAATTAGCTCAACATTGGAAGCAAAGCAAGAAGAGGAGCTCTTGGAGGTATTGAGAAGGCATAAAGGGGCAATTGGTTGGACAATTGCCGACATCAAGGGGATAAGCCCCCTCATTTGCACACATCGTATTTATCTTAAGGAGGACTCCAAACCGTCCCGAAAACCACAAAGAAGGTTAAATCCAATCATGAAGGAGGTGGTGAGGGACGAGGTGCTAAAACTACTTGACGTGGGGATCATTTTTCCGATTGCTGATAGTAAGTGGGTTAGTCCCACGCAAGTAGTACCCAAGAAGTCGGGAGTCACTGTTGTGGAGAATGAAGAGAATGAGCTTATTCCAACAAGAGTGATCACCAGATGGAGAGAGTGCATTGATTACAACAAGCTCAACCTGTGCACAAGGAAAGACCACTTCCCAATGCCATTTCTCGATCAAGCGTTGGAACGAGTAGCGGGGCATCTATTCTATTGCTTCTTAGATGGATACTCCGGCTACAATCAAATCGAGATTGCATTAGAAGACCAAGAGAAGACCACCTTCACTTGTCCCTACAGTACCTTTGCTTACCGTTGCATGCCTTTTGGGCTATGTAATGCCCCTGGAACCTTTCAACGTTGCATGATGGGGATCTTTAGTGATATGGTGGAAAAGATTGTTGAGGTGTTCATGGATGACTTCTCGATTTTTGGAGTTTCTTTCAGTGGATGCTTGGAAAACTTGGAGAAGGTTCTTAAGAGATGTGAATAGAAGAGTTTAGTTTTGAATTGGGAGAAATGTCACTTCATGGTGACACAGGAATTGTTCTCGGCCATATAGTGTCAGCAAAGGCTATTGAAGTTGACAAATCAAAGGTGGAGGCCGTCTCCAACCTCCCTACGCCGAGAGTCATTAAGGATATCAAGACAGATACCACCGCAGTGGAGCCTAGAGGATTGAAGGAGATTCATGGCAGATGTGAAGTACTTTTACTTCGATAACCCATACCTGTTCAAGTACTGCCCTGACCAAGTCATGCGGAGATGCGTACCGAAGAATAAACAACGGGATGTCCTTGCATTTTGCCATTCACAAGCATGTGGTGGTCATTTCTCTGCCAAGAAAACTTCTACGAAAATTCTTCAATCAGGTTTTTACTGGTCATCTCTAATAAAGGACTATATTTCATTTTGTAAGGAATGTGATACATGCCAACGTTTGGGTTGTGTGACCCGAAGGAACATGATGCCCCTCTCCCCCGTACTTGTTATAGAAATATTCGATTGTTGGGGCATCGACTTCATAGGTCCTTTCCCTATGTCGTTTGGCTATCTATACATTCTACTGGCAGTGGACTACGTATCCAAATGGGTGGAGGCCATCCTAACCAAGACCAATGACCACCGGGTCGTGGTCAAATTCTTGAAAGAGAACATCTTTTAGAGGTTCGGGATACCTCGTGCGATGATAAGTGATGGTGGGTCACATTTCTGTAATAGGCCATTTGCATCTTTGATGCACAAATACGGTGTCACCCATAAGGTATCCACCGCATACCACCCACAAACCAATGGTCAAGCCGAGTTGGCCAATAGGGAGATTAAAAATATTTTAGAGAAGACGGTGAACCAAAATAGGAAAGATTGGTCAGATAGACTGATTGATGCTCTTTGGGCTTATCGCACTGCCTACAAGACTGTTTTAGGCATGTCTCCCTATCGGCTCGTCTATGAAAAGGCTTGCCATTTGCCAGTTGAGATGGAACACAAGGCCTATTGGGCCATAAAAACTTTGAATTTCAAATTGAGGATGGCCGGAGAACATAGGAAGCTACAATTGAATGAATTGGAAGAGCTTCGAAGAGACACGTATGAGAGCTCTAAAATTTCAAAAGAGCGGGCTAAGATCTTTCATGACAAATCCATTGTACGGAAGTCATTTGAGCCCGGCCAAAAAATGCTCTTGTATAACTCTCGTCTCTCGATTTTCCAAGGCAAACTCCGATCCCGTTGGGATGGCCCCTATCTTGTCAATGTGGCCTACCCCAATGGAGCTGTGGAAGTCACAAACCCCGAGAATGGCCAGACATTCAAGGTTAATGGCCCAAGACTTAAGCCATTTTTCGAGGGTTTTGAAGGACAAGGAGTGGAGGAGGATTTAACGGATCCGGTGTATCCGGAATTCGTGGAGGAGTAACCAGTTTTTTATGTTTTCTAGTGTACAGTCTTTTTACTTACTTATGTTATTTTCATTTTCATGTTACTTATTTTACTTGGTCGTATAGCATTGTTTTTCTTAGTTTCAGATGTTGGTGCTTTTGCCAAAGCTCAAGTGCGAGGTGTTCTCTAACCCTAATCATCTTTTTACTGTCATTCATTGCATATCATATCTTTTTGTTGCATTGAGGACAATGCACGAATCAAGTTGGGGGGTGAGGTGCATCATTTGCATGTTACACCAATGTTTGTGGGAAATTTTTGTGGATAATACCAAATTTTTGGGTGAAAATTCACCTTTCACATATTGTGTAGATTTTTGTTTACATTTAGTGCAATTTATGTGGAAAATCGGAAAAGTTTTGTGAAAAATATCTGAATGTTGATCAGTATTCCCTTATTAAGAGTGTCTGGGTTGATTGATAGGTTGTTCTTTGTTTCGAACTATGAGCACATGAGCACATTATAGAAGTTGATATTATGCGTGAGTATCACTTATGTATTCGTTTTTGAACTCAACTGTATGTGCCCCTTGAATGTGTAATTTTAGCAATTTACAGATTGGATTCATATTTTAGGCTTGACATAAATAATGGAGATGAGTAAGGACCTGCGAGAGCTTTAGTGCCAATCCTTGTTGGAGGGATCTTACATTTACTCAATGAACAATTTTTTTCAATGTCAAATTTGTTCAATAATCTCATTATGTTTGTCTTAGCTAGATGCATTTGGATAGTAGAATGATGATGTCTTGTATGTACAATGCCCTCACATGCGTATCTGGAAGTGATCTTAGGCCATTTTTGAATATTTCGAGCTTTTGCCTTATTCTTGTGAAAATATTATCCCTAGTGCCGTGATTGTGCCTAATTGAAATTCGTTTCTATGCTACACATTTGACCAAGCCGATGAAAAATAGAAATATCTACCTTACATTGGTTGTTCCTAAAGCTAAAAATGAGTGATTGCAAAAGTAAAGGAAGTGTGGTGTGGAAATTCAAGCAAGGGATGAATGGAGGTGAAACTCAAGGAGTTCATTAGAAAAAGAATGAAAATTCAAGAAAAGGAAGAAAAGGGGTGAGAAGAAGAAAGAATGATCAAAAGAAAAAGAAAATGTTAAGGAAAATAAAGAAAAGAAACAAAGAGTGTGGTGAAGGTGTAAGAATGGAATGAAAAACCCATGAAAAGGGAGGTGTTTTGAAATAAAAAGTTTTTCACTCGGAACAACCCTCTTTGTATCCTATGTCCTTCGTTTCTTTTGCCTCAATATCACCCCAAGGCCCCATTATAACCTTCGAAGTCCTAAGTGATCTAGTGAAGCATGGGAGATACATAATTTCAAAGAAAATGATGAGTTAGTCTTACCACCCAATGCCTTAGTATTCTTTTCATCAGATTATGCCAAAGTCACTTCATTTTCATAACATGAACTTCATTTTTTGGATTACATGTGAGCATACTTTTTTTTGAGCACAAGATTCTATCTCACATGTACACATGGAGTGTATACCAGGATAACGATAGTGTATTTCATTGGTATGAGTGACTCTTGGTGAGTTTTGCATTGAAGCTGAATTTGGTTAGCCATTCGAATGTGAATTCTGTTGCGTAAATGCTCAAATTACTTATCCAATTCACACACACAGAGGTTGGAAAATGAATGTGTAGGTGCATACTTTAGACTAGTATTGGAGGCTATAGTGATGCTCATGTGTGTTTAGTTCGGCCATTTGAACGATGTGTTAGTTAGCTCCATGCTTGTAGAATAGGGGAATATTGCTCAAGTTTTTTGATATTTGAATGATTTAGGAATATCCGTGTGTTGAATATATGACTTGCATTTTGGGTATTCATTTTGATAGTTAAATATAGAAATCCATGCCTTGCGTGTTGAATGCATCAAAATTTTAAATCGCATTGCAATTTCGATAATGAATTAGGCATGATGGTTCAAATTTTGGTTTACAAATGTAGTACATGTTTAGGGTGGAGGAGAGGTCATAGAGAGAGTGTTAAAATGTATGGGGTAGGTCCTGTGCTAAAGAGGAATGGAGGTATGTAGCACAGCAGGGGTATTTTGCAAACAAGGCAAAACCTACCGGTATGCCATACCGGTAGATTTTGGCTACTAGTGTGCAACCTACCGGTAGGTTTCGCCTTGAATGCCAAAATTAGGGCTTTTAATCGACATTTCTCGGGGAACCCTTTCATTATCCTCTTGAATCACAGACTCTAGTCCACTTCTCTCTCACTCAAAACCCTCATAGGCTTCCAAATCACCCTCCTCATCCTTCAATCTCTCAAATCTCCATTCCTTGTGCTGTGATTTACTGGATTTCACCCCTTTTGAAACCCTAATTACCAAAAACCCTACAAGCCCAAATCCTCTCTACTTTCTTCAATCTTTCCAACCACACTTTCAATGGCTCGTCATTTGGAGATTGTACATGAGGCAATGGACCCAATTGAGGGTCTTTTCTTGGTCTTCTTCGCATTCCTATCTATGGGGGCATTGTTGCATTGCATGGCCCGAACCAAGAGAACTGGATCCAAACCCCCTCAACCCGAGGAGCCTAGCAGTTGCAAGAGAAGCGGTGAAGGGTCGAGTGGGGATAGAAATGAGCAGAGAAAGAAGGCGAGAAATGAGGCAAGGATCCAGTTGATCCGGGAGAAGAATGTTACATGTGAGGGCACCTCGATCACATTTCTCTTGGCCGAAGGAACGAGGTTGTCAAGATTATTAATGCCCATGGGATGAAGTTTTGGTTTGAGCCCGTTGATGGGTACAATTTGTCGATGTGTAGGGAGTTCTACCAAACACTCAAGGTGGTAGAGGTGAACGAGGTGGAAGTTCTGAGAATGAATGTTCGGGGTAAGATGTTCGAAGTGACCCCTGATGTCATTGCCACTCTCCTAGGGAAGTATGAAAGACCACCTTCTTTCCCGCCTGTATATCCTCATAACATCACCCGAGCCAAGACCATTTCTGAGTGTGTAGAGTTGATGTATGAGGACCCTAGTCAATTCAAGGGGACAGTCCAAGTTGGGGGATTAAAGCATTCCTATGGGCTGTTGAATAAGCTTCTTCATTATAATCTACTCCCAAGGGGCGCGAAAAAGACGCCAAATATGGAGAAGTTGGCCATTTTAGACGCAATCATGTCAGGAAAGACGGTTAACTTTGCCCTTTTCATATGGGAGGTAATGAGAGACTTTGTCGTGACACAGAAGCCTGAGACCAATTTTCCATACGGGAACTTGGTGACCCGGATGTGCTAGCACTTCAAGGTGAAGGCCTATGCCTTTGATAAGCTCACTTCCCCTGAGACTGGGGCTATTGGCAAGGCCAGTAGTAAGAAGAGAGAAGGGCAATGAGTCGGGGGGAGCGAGCTAGGACTTTGGGCTCTGATTCTGAGCCTCCTGGACCATCTTCATCTGCCCCAGCTGCGGAGCCTTCCATCCCAGGCTCCTCATCTGCTGGGCCATCCACAGCTGTACCAGAACGCTCAATACCTCAGCACCTGGATGCTTTAAAGATGACAGTGCATGGTTTAGAGGTGTCGGTGCATGGTATTTCGTTAATGATCAAGGAGTTGTTCATACACACATTTCCAGGATGACCCATCCCGGGAGGACCCACATCACCAGCTGCTGCCCCCTCTGCATCTATCCCCTCTGCCTCCACAGTAGTTGAGGTGGATGATGATGATGAAGATGCTGATGAGGATGTGGAGGGTGAGAGTGATTTTGATAAGGATGATGACAGTGATGATGATGGAGATGGGGATGAGGAGTAGAATGTTTTGTGGTGTCTGTCTTTTATTTTTGTATTGGATTGTACGTAGCTAAGTTGGAGTCGTTGACCTAGTAGAAGAACCCTTAGGTCGTAGACCATTTTTGTCTATTTTTTATGCCCGACTCTATGTACACCAACTTTGAAACACATTAATGGAATACCACAATTTTTGTTTCTATCTGTCCAAGTTTATTTTTACAATTGCATTATGTTTTATGCATTTTGATTGTTTGAGAAAATTGTTTATTTAAATGGATTGTTGTATGTTAGATTCTTGTTTTGAAAATAAACTTTGCTAGGGACTAGCAAATCTCAAGTTGGGGGGTGTGATTAGCACAAAATATTGCATATTTAAAGTGTTTTTACATTCCTTTTGGCACTAGCTTTGGTGGTTAAGATGAGTGGATTTGCATCGTTTGTGCTAATTATGGAATTTTGGTATGTTTGCAGATATATGGTGATAAAATGATGCTTGCTAAGCCTTCCCATGGTTTTTAAGATGAATAAGGGTAATGGGATGGCTTGATGATAGCTCAGGTGGAGAGAAAACCAAGAAACCAGCAAAACAAGGGAAAACCTACTGGTAGGCCATACCGGTAGTTTTTAGCTACTGGACCTCAACCTACCGCCAAACATACCGATATTTGAAGCCTACTGGAGTGAAACCTACCGGTAGGTTTCCATCGACCTACCGGTAGGTTATACTGAAACAGCCCAGATTCTGTATATCAAGCTCTGCCACTTTGAGGGTCCCACCAGACATTCTCCTACCTGTTCCTGACACTCCCTTACACAATGGACATCTCCCATACACCTCTTCTTATACTTTTGGAGGCTTGATCATAAATGAGGAGAAAGGAGAGAGATGATGCTGGGTGTGGAGACAAGGTCTGCACCACCTTGTCCAACCCACTCTTTGGCAGCCCTATGGAGAGAGAGGAGATCTCACAGCTATAGGGGGGACTCCATGGACGTTTTTTGAGGCTTCTAAGGGGAATATACATGAGGATGGAAGATACATTGTAATATAGAGAGAGATAGTCTAGGAAGAAGATGAATAGTGTTAGAGAGAGAAGTTGAGATTTTTGCATTTCCTTCCACACATTATCTTGTAATTTCATGTAAGATCTTTCTAAGCTTTGTTTGAAGTCATTAATGCTAGTTATTTCAAGTTGATTTTAAGTTTAATCGTTTATTCAAGCTTTTACCATTAATGCATCCATGTTCTTCAATTTCCTAGCTTAAAATGGGTAGTGAATGCATTCTCTTTTAGTTTGTGTTTCTTGCATTAACTTAGCTACAATCTTCATCTCTTTATAATGTCTTCTTATTATATTTTTGTCTTTCTTTTAACCATGAGTAGCTAAATCTTTAAGTTGGCTAATCCAAGGGAGACCTCCTCTTGGGTATGCCATTTCAACTCATCTTTTTTCCTCCCCTCGGTGTACGATGGTTCGGTTTGACTAGGTTGAGTGTCGACACGGTTGTGAGCCTTTTATATTTCGTAGACTTGTCACGATTTATGCTTAGATCCTCACTCCCATCTCGTCCCGAGCTTCCCACGAATCAATCGTTCATCTATGCATCATTGGAGGAAGGCTTCAAGTTGAATTGGCATCCCCATCGGAGTGAACCTTTTGGATTAGCCAACACTTGTTTCCCATTCAATTTCATCACAACACAAATCACAAACCAATTTCAAACCTCAAAAGATTTTACACTTTGTTTTCACAAAAATCACTTTCCACACGATTCACATCCTTCCCCGAGGAAACAACCTTGGAATACCTCCAAGTAAAACACGATACGCAAAAGTCTTCTTGTGCTTGGAAAGCATTTTTGCTCACACATACACTTCATATTTCACCATCCCCTTGCCCTTTCTTTTGATATCATTCTAAGGGAGAGTGACACTCCCCTTCAGACACACACCATACATACATTTGAGGAATGATGTTAGAAGGTTAGGAACAACAAGGAAATAATTCAAGCAGTAGGTGTGCCCAATTTTGCCCATTTCATCCATTTTCGATTCCCAATCCATTCCAACTCATCTCATATAAATCCGAACACATATATCATGAAGTTTTACATTCAACATAGTCTATATGAGTTTGATTACAATCAATTGCACATGATTACATGCCCAAAACCAAATTACATAAAAGTTTCACAAAATATGGTTTAAAAGCCACAAGTCGGATTTTCTTCATCAATGAGGGCCCGAGTGAGTGTCGTCCACTGACGCATATCCCGCACCTGAAATGTTGTCCCCATAAAGGGTGAGTCACGCTTAATAGGGTATCTCCTGAAGAGGCTACTCCCCAACCTAGATGCATATGAAATGTTCACATGCAAATTCAACAAGCAACAATCTTCCATTCAAGAATATGCAATTCAATGATGGATCCTTTATGCCATGTCATGTTATGAGATGAGATTAACACATGCAACTCAGCCCGAGCCTTTACCGGCTCCCATCACCCATGCAATGTCATGAGTATAAAATCGGGCATTCCAAGCCCTTACCATTGATGTTGCACATCCAACGACCTTTTTAAAAATAAACCATGTGTCTTTGTTGGGTAGCGGGATTTTGGTGTCTCATCACCGGTTCTGCACACCGATACACTTTTTTGGACTTTCACCGGCAGAAGTGTATAAACCAGTAACCGGGTCTTGCACCCGAGGAAGTAGCTAACCCTTCTTGCTATACCCGACACAAGTTTTTCATGCAACCGTGTGACTCTATCGAACCTTGGTCCGACTGTATCAAGCCCACTTATCAACCACCAAGGATGGTCTTTGATCCAACAACATGTACACACAACCACACTCATGTAATGCCCACGAATGCAATGTTTTCCGTGCAATATGCAAATGTAATGAACCATTGCATTTTATATACTTATGCAACTAAATATCAATTGCAATTTCTCAACTATGTTCAATATGTTATGAGTGTCATATGAACCATTTCAACCACATTTCAACATATTCTATGGCCAATTATATCATATGCATATAATTACCATAAATCATCTTAATGTCAACACATCACCAAGCATATATCAACATTATACCCAATAACAATTTCCAAGCATGTTATCATATAATCTCATGCAAATAACACACTTAATTCTCCAATGCATAATATAAACACATAGCATGCCCACATATCACAATTTTCTAAGAAATTACAAGCTAGCAATTTCTACACACCAATTCAAGCTAGAATTGATTTTTTTTTACCCATTTCCAATACTCATTTCATCAATTTAACAACAATAAGAAAGTGTTATAAATCTCTAACAACCTACTCATTCCATATCACAACCCTAGGTTGGAAATAAACTTAGTTAGGGAGAAAACCCTACCTCTTGAAGCGTAAAACAAAGGTAGAAAACCTTCGAGAATACCAATGAAGCCTTAGCCTTTGATTTCCCCAAAATCCCTTTTTTGAATCTTCGATGAAATCCATCCTTTTTGGTATGGTTGTGTAGCCCTCGACGAGGAGAACAACTTTTGTTCTTGGCTTGAGTCGATTTAAGCAACGTATCGACGCAGATCGTAGAGAAAAGGTAGAGCTTTCCTCTCTACTTTTTATTTTTCGGATAATCTGATGGGTATGGGACGAAATCTGATTTTTCTCCCCTATTTATACCCTTTAAATGCTTGGCCCTCGTTGCGCCACACGGCCTCTATTCCGGGGTCTAATTTCATCCCGAAACGATTAAATTTCGTCCCGGTTCAAGTTCAAAATATGTTTATATGAACATTTTTTTTTTTATTTTCCAACTTTCGAAATTTTATTCCATACATCGTTTTTAGGTTACGCGATACTCGACACCTCATAAAAAGTAAAAAATTCGACTATCTCAGAATTTGACGAAAATTGACTAGGTAACTAGACTTCACGAGACGAATCCAACGGTGAGGTCCGTTTCATCATCCGAGTTCTAAAAAAATTCGGGTTTTCAACCCGTACCGTAGTGGCAAATTATCTTTTTGTCATTTTTCATAAAAATTCAAATTTACCCGAGTTTTACAGAGACCTACTATTCGGGCATAGAAACTTGTAGGAAAAGACAGCATCTTAATCTGATATCCGGTTTGAACGTAAAACTAAAAATTTCAACACTTTAGAATTAGGAAACCATAAACTTGGAGCTAAGGGTCTCAATCGGCCCATTTCCATTTTGTTTGCCGTGAAAACAGACAGAGACCTACTATTTAGGCATAGAAACTTGTAGGAAAAGACGGCATTTTGATCAGGGACCGGTTTGAGGAGTTTGACGAAAAATTATAAATTTCAACACTTGGGAATTATAAAACCTTAAACTTAGAGCTAAGGGTCACAATCAGCCCATTTCCACTCTGTTCGCCATGAAAACACATAAACCTATTATTCGGGCATAGAAACTTGTATGAACAATTGACATCTCGATCCGAGACTCGATTTGAGAGTTTGATAAGAAAACTCGTCGTTAAGGGTGCGAATTCGTGAAAAACCTTACCGGTAGCCACAGAGACTTGACGACCACCTCAACATTGTCACAACAAACTTGAAGGAATAAACAGTGCCTCATTTAGAATCCCGGAATATGATTTTGATTGTAAAACACAAAGGTATTATCCTAAAGTCCTTCAAAATGGCCTGTTAAGGGTGACTTTGTGGAAAACTTCTCCGGTGGCCACCTCGACTTAGTCAAGTTGTCACAACAAACTTGATGATTTTATATTTGAATGTATATGTATGTTTTGGAAAAATTGATTTATGATTTTTTAATGTATTTTTTTCTTTTTTGTAACAGATGGATGAGCATCAAAGTGACTGAAGAATTAACTTAGTAATGTATTTAAATATTTTGAAAAACTTGTATGTTGATTAAACTATTGGATACTTTGATGACTTGTATAAGTTTTATGTATGAAAAGTTAAGTGTACTTTATTGTCTGTTTTAGTTAGTATAGTATTTGATGCTATAGTTTGTGTTGGTTGTTGAATGAAAAATAGATGATATGTATTAGTTATGTTGGTTTTTGATTGAAAAATATGAGACAAGTATTACAGATGACATATTTGATAGGAATGCTACTTTTAAGGAGGGTTATTTTAAAAAAAAAATTCGATCTTTGCGACGAAATTAAAATCGTTGTGAAAGATTCTGTGAACTTTTTTTTTTTGCGACGATTAGTATTTTTCATTGTGAATGTATTTATTTTGCGACGTTTTTTAAGTGTTGCAAATATGTTTTACATTTCGAAAAATCAACCTTTTAGCGATGACTAATGGTTGTGTCGCCAAAAAAAAAGTTTTTGTGACGTTTTCTATAGCACTGCAAATGTGTAATAATTTTGATATATGTAAAATTTAATTAAATTATTATTAATTTTTTTCAACGACGATGGGATATGTTTTTAGTGACGCTATTTTTATTTTTCACGATGTTTTTTTTTTCGCAACAAAAATAATAGTTCGTTGCAAAATACTGTCCTCGACGAGGCTATTATGACGAAAACAAAAAAAAACGTCGATAAAAACAATCAGTGATGACTTTTATACTTTTTTGCGATGAAAAAAATCATCGCAAAAAATGCTTTTTATTATAGTGAGTTTTGGGGATGTTAGGTGGTAGTGAGAAGGTTTGCCTCGGATGGTAGAGACAAAACCATGTTTTGGGTTACGGTTTATCAAACTTGAAATTTGATTCTCTTGAATTCTTGTTTAAGCTTCGAAGGGGTCCTTGTTCTAGGAAATTTTGACCCATGGAGTTCATTTTGGCTATGAATTTGAGTTTAGAGGTCATTTGAAGGGGTCAAAAGGTCAGTTGAAGGTTTGGTTTGATTTTGGAAAAAAGCTTTTTGGTCAACTTTGACCTTGAATTGGTAGAGGTAGAAGGAGAGTTGGAGGGTGTGGTTTATAGGTCTTAAAACTAGGCCATGTGGTTAGTATTTTGGCTTTCAAATGAGGGAAAGAGAGTGAGTGTAGAGGTAGAAACAAGGGGATGAAGCAAGGGTGTTGAACTGGTTGCAAATGAGTAGGGCAACTTGGTCAATGGCTAATGGAAGAAGAAGAAAATGAGGAGGAGGGGGGGGACCAGTCGTTAGTGCATGTGAGCGCGTGGGAGGTCCCCTAGAACTCTTGTTAGTGGTCCCAAAAGAACCCTAACACACAAATGGAGGCTCCTGTAAAATTTTGTCACGATCCAATACGTTGGTCAATTCGAGGTGTAAAATATCCATTTTTCCCTCCGGGGTTAATTTGACCTACTTCTTGGGTAATTTTGGTCAAACAAATTTAATATTTAATTTTAAATAGTTAAATTGCGTATGTGTATGAAAATTCATTGAAAAATAACATTGTTCTATTTTTTGCTAGGTCTGAAACAAAATACCACACGATGTAGAGTTTCTCAATTCCAGAATGGGTGAGATTTTTCGAACTTCTTTCGAACTTATTTAATATGTTATTTATGATGTCTAGCATGTTTTTGAATTATTGGGTGATTTTGAATTGGTATGGAATTCAAACCAACTTAGGGTTTTGATGCGCGTGGAGCGCGGTTGTTCGTATTGAAATGAAACTTCGAGATCATTTTGAATGAAATGTAAATGCACACAGGATCAAGTGACAGAGGGTTTATCTTCCAAGTTGAGATTGTAAAGGGTTTCATTGAGTTCGAAATGCCTTGGTGGCCTAGTTGGTCTTCGAACTTAGGTGCCGAATTGTGATTTAGGAAGCGTATCTTCCTTGGGGTGCATGTCTCTTAAAATGTTAGATTGTATGTTCGTATGGACCCTGAGTGGCCTATTAGGTTGATTGGTCTTCTGTGTGGCATTGTATCCGTATTTTTGAACTACCTTTTTTATTTTACATAACTGGTATTGTTTTACATGTGATGATTTATGTGGTGCCTAATCATGAAAAATTATTTTTTTTCAAATTCGTGTATTTTGGAATTGAGTTAATCTACTGGGTAGTTGATGCTCGCACTACATTATTTCCTTTTTTATTGATTAGCCGGTGCCGAAAGAAACTGTGAATAGTCGAACTGTTAGCTTTTCTTTTATTTCTGTTAAATAGTGTGTGGGAGTTTGTAAAGCATGTAATTATAATAAGTTGTATGTCTGGGATGCAACTTAGAGTTAGGCAGAGTAGTTCTACTAGTTGTTTCTAATTTACGTTAGTTGAGCTATTAGCAATGCACGAGTTATTTTATGTGGGTTTAGTTTACTTGTATCATGTTGTACTGCGTTAGTTACATTACATGCTTTTGCGAGTTGAGGTAATATACGTCGCATGCTTGGGCATTATAAATGACTTGTCTGATAGAACCGAGGTGTTACAGCTAATGTAACCAACCAAAGCAAACAATGAAATAGCCCTAATTATGTCCAATCAGGTAAAATTTAAATTGTTTTGCATCGGTGGGGGTAGCTTTTTCCTGTCAACTCCAATGAAAAAAGGCTAAAAAGAGTTGTTGCACATAACCAAGGCCCACATTTCTCAAGGACACCAATCTTCTACTTTGGGGCTTTAAAAGAACAAAAAATAACCAAAAAATGAAAAGAAATGAAAATTGAAAAAGGAAAAAGGAATGAAACACTGAATAAAAAGAACAACTGGGTATTACTTGCGGGAAAAAAGAACAACAATGACTTGGCGTTGTTCGTTTAGTCGGTAGAGAGGACACCAAGCACATGCCCCAAAAGCCACTGATACCGTTCAAATAAGTGAAATCGTGCAATTATTTGCCATGTGTTGTCGGTAATCCCTACAGTCAACAAGTTGTTTTATATCAACAGATTATTGATTGCGTCAACCAAAATTCAAAATAGTATAGCCTGTAGAGTATTTAGTTGTCCAAGATTTTCAAGAGCCACTGTGGTAACTAAGCGGAAGCCAATAATATGTTTTAAGATTTGTTAAAAATTTAATAGACGAAAGAAATGGTTCCCAACGCACTCGTATCTCATCACGGAGACAGTGAAAATCGTACACAATTCACTCATTATTCATTACAGAAAAAACTTAGGATACTTTCAGATACCCGCAAACTATTATTTTACTCTTTTAATTTATCATTGTAAATAAGATCATTTTATAAAATAGTACTCACTATATAATTTTCTCAAAATGCAGATCTCAAAATAATATTGTAAGGAAAGGAATGGCATATTTGGAGGGCCAAAAACATTTATTTACTGGCTAGGATACATGTTGACGCCTCTAACATAGGGTTGGTCTTGAAACTTCTTTTTGTCTTTGATCTACTTTCTGATAGGTTTCCATTTCTTACTTTCCATGGTGGTGGGCATTCCATCTCTAGGCTCCTATAGGCCTATGATGTTAGTAAGACATTTCGGTCATTTCTTAGCTCATGAAATTAAACAATCAACATGATACTATTACTCTGGAATATATGAAACTAACCTCAAGGATCTTACCAGTGTTTGGTGTCTGACACAGTAGTATGGAATAATGCCGTACCCAAGTGTTATTTTCGTACTCTGTCTCTACTTTTCATTCAATGAAAATATAACGAGTGTAAAAAAAATTTATTTTATTATTTTTTTGCTACTTTATCATTTTTCAATCTATAGTTGTTCTAAACCAAAATCAACTACTTTATATTAATTTTCGTGCAATACCTTCTCGGTACCATAGTCTTATCCTATTATTTTATGTGTGTGTTGTCTAGTTGGATGGATGCGGAAGAATAAGTCAATTTGATAGCTGTTATGCAATTTGGGTAAATATATCTCCCAATTGAGTTACTTAAACAGTAACATCTCCATAATATTTTATGTCCATTTCTCTCAATAATAAATTACTTGTTATATGTTCAAGAGGAATATAATAGTGTTTAGAAATGAGTCCCCACATATACATGATGAGTTATATAACATTGAATGTGTATTGAAGGGGATTGAAATGCAATCACTTACAATGGTTACTAAATACCATACATCCAAGTTACACTAAATGAGATTTTGAATACAAAAAAAATATTTATATACAATTTATCTAACATCATTGGAGAATCAAAGAAAACTTCATAAATTCAAATCCACTAACGCCAAAGCTATTTCGTTTCTTGAATTGCACATATCTCCGGATAGAATTCTTGGGACAGGCTCACAAATGGCATCAAATCATAAAAAACAAGCAAATCAATAGTGATGATCATGAGTGCATTTCCTGAAGGCCGGAGATTTAGGTTATGGCTAGATAGTTGTCAATTTCATCAGATAGGGAATCTTCCACGTGGGTCCTACTGGAATTTGTCTACGTTCTATCCCTCATCTTGTCATCTATTTTTAAGCTTTCTTGCACTCCAGCAATTTTGTTACAAACTTAATTGTGTTGCTTAACAACAATCAATATAGATTTATAGTCAAATATTTCCACTTAGTCAGTAGAGAAGACACCAAGCACATGCCTCAAAAGCAACTAGTAATGTTTCAAATGAGTGAAATTGTGCAATTATTTGCCATCTACTGTCGGTAATCCCTACAGTCAACAACTTGTTTAATAACAGATTATTGATTACCTCACCCAGAAAATATAGTCTGTAGAGTATTTAGTTGTGCAAGTTTTTCAAGAGTCACTGGGCTACTTAAGTGGAATCCAATAATCTGTCGAAACAATTGTTTTACTCACTTAAGAGCATCTCTAACAGATGAACTAAAGAATACAAAATCTTCAAATTTTAATTATTTGACCCAAAAATTCCATTCCAACCTATTATCTTCAAAACATCTAAAATAATATTTTGATACAGTAATATTCTATATTTATAGTATCACTGTAACGGTATGTAAAAAAAATTTATAATATTTTCTCTCTCTTCCTCTCCTTTCATCCATTCTCTCTCTTTCTCCCTTTCACTATTCTCAAAAAAAATAATACAAAAAGAATGAGAAATAATATTTAAAAGAAGTGATTAAAAATATAAAAAATTTGTTAGAATGTGTATTGAAAAAGTGAATAACTAAAATAAATAATATTACTTTTTAAATAATTAAAATAATTTTTATTGTTAGAGATGCACTTAAAAGTACAGTCTGTGCAAGATTTTCAAGAGTCTCTGTGGTAACTAAGTGGAATCCAATATTCTGTTTCAAGATTTGTTGAAAAGTTGAACATTATGTTTCAAGATTTATTGAAAAGTAGAATATTCAGACATAATGGTTCGCAATGTGCTCATATCCCCTCACAGAGACAATGAAAATCGTACACAACGCATTCATTGCTCATCACAAAAAGAGCTTATAATGCCTTCAGACACCCGCAAACAATTATTTTACTCTTTTATTTCATTATTGTAAATGGGGTCATTTCATAAAATGGTACTCACTGTATAGTTTTGTCAAAATATATATATCATGAGGGACGGAATCAAAAATTTGTTTTAAAGTGGGCATACTTAACCTATAAAATTTAATTTTTTCTCCAATCAATTTGCATATTTTAAAGACTCATCAAACACAAAAGAATCAAACGTCAATTTATGTAGTCTATGAAAACAACTCTCATAAAAAAAAAAGGCTAATTACAATCTTTTGCAAAAAAATGAGGCTAATTATAGCCATGCACAGTAGACTCCGATAATTTTTCAGATTTTGAAAGGATTGTATGATAACGTTATCAATAATGTTATCGAAAATATATTTCCATAGATAAGCAATTAAATTAATAGTAATCAGTTTCAGGCTAAGCTGCATCAAATTTAAAAAAATTTATCAATTGTATAAGATTGAAAGTTATCGAAAAAATAAGCTCAATCACTAGTTGCAGGTCGTCGAAGTTACAAAAAAGAAACATGCACTCACTAGTTGTTGCACATGTCTTGAACTCAAAAGGCCGAAATGATTAGGGTCAATTTGTGCAAATAATCAAAATAAAACCCAATACAATCCCAACAAAAATTACAACCCAATACAATTTAACGATTTCTTCCATTCACTTGTGTGTACATGAGTAGGCAGTGGGCCCAATTTTTCCTCAAGATTTTTTAACATATTTTCACATTTCTTTGAGTTAAAAGGGGCCAGATTATTTTTTTTAGTGAAAATTGGAAGTGAATCCCTTTAGATGTACTTATTTGGAGATAAGTCCTGCAAGGAAACTTATAAGGGGCTAAGTCCATGTTTAAAATTATATGTAATGACTTAAGTCCACTTTTTTTTTTATCTTAAAAATATCCTTCCTTGAAAAGAAGTTAAATTAATTTCCTATTTTGGAAATTGTTATCCCTTAATTCAATGTCAATTAAAATATGCCAATAAAATCTCCATCATAAATTTAAAATTCAAATTCAAAGCTCTCTCTCTCTCGAGAGAGAGAGAGTTTTGCTATATATATATACGTTGGGTTGTTATGGAGATAATGCAAGTATAGTGGTGGCGGTGGTGTGGAGTAAAAAGGAGCTATCGGAGTGGAACTTGAATGGGTTTTTGTGTGGTGGTGAGCGTTGTTGTGAAGGTGATGACAACGTGATGGTTGACGTTGCTCGGGAGGTGACGATGGTGGCAGTGCTACGGTGAAAAAAGTGGTAGCCGAATATATATATATACCTAACATATATATTCAAATTCATGTTACTAATTTTTTTTATTATATTACTGTTCATGTTACTGCTTTTATTGAGTATGTTACTGCTCATGTTACTATTATTTTGAGCATGTTACTGTTTTTATTGAGCATGTTACTACTATTATTTTACTAAATATTAATATTCAATGTTACTATGTTTTTTTGAATATTATTATTTTTTGTGTTTGAATGGTACTATTTTTTGCGTTTGAATTTGAGAGAAATAATTATTGTTAAGTATGTTGCAGTTTTTCTTAAGCATGTTACTATTTTTGTTGAACGTGTTACTGTTGTTATTTTTTAAAAATATTAATATTGAATGTTTCAATTTTTTTTATGTTTAAATGTTACCATTTTTTTGTGTTTGGATGTATTATTTTTTGTGTCCAAATGATAATTTTTTTTTGTATTTGAATGTTACTATTTTTATTTTTAATGTTACTATATATATATATATATATATATATATATATATATAGATATGAGAGAGAAAAGATTTTAATGTTAGTCAAATTCCTAAGATTTAGGAGTTTTTAATTTTTAGTTTTATTTCACTTCTAAAGGGAAGGAATAGTATGATAAAATTGACAAAAAACGGACTTCATAACAAATAAGTTTCCTTGACGGACTTAAGTCCAAACAAATCCATATAGGAGAACCGGCCTCCAATTTTTCCTTTTTTTTGCGCAAGATTTAGTTGGTCCAAACTTATTACAGTGGGTCTAATATTTTGATTTTTGGTCATAAGGGTGGGCCTAATTCCACCTACCTAATAAAAAACCAAAAATATACAAAGATAATTTTTTTTTTTCAGGGTGGGCCTAATTCCCCCTGGTCTCTGTGTCCCTCCGCCCCCCGCATATCATAGATCATCAAAATTATATTGTAAAGAAAGAAATGGCAATATTAGAGTGCCAAAAAACATTTATTTACTGGCTTGGATGCATATTAATGCCTCTAACATAGGGTTGGTCTTGAAACTTCTCTTTGGCTTTGATCTTCTTTTTGATAGGTAATGAGCCCGAAATTAACTGGGTCAGGCCCAATGAATTAAGAGGGGCCCACGTCACCAAAGTCATCAAGGAGGAGACTAAGGGAACACCCCCAAGGGGGCGTCGCCTAAGAGGTCACCCAAGAGGGTGCCACCTAAGGGATACCCCAAGAGGGCGCCGCCCAAGGGGGACACCCAAGGGGCGCCGCCCAGGTGTTGGTCCTCTGCCTCTCCTTCGCCCTCTTGACTTCGCCACTCCAACTCAAAGTCCGACCCAGCTCAGGATCCTCCTCCGACGAAATAGGAGCACAAGGGAGAAAATATCGGAATACACACGGAGATCTAGTCCTACCATGATTATACTTACCAAAGTGGTAAAGTCCTACCTTAATTATACTTACCAAAATAGTGGTGACCGCCTCACCTCACCGCCTTACCATACCTATATAATGTAAGCATTCTTAACACAGAGGGCATGTCCAATGACCTTGACATCTCTAGACCTTGAAATCCCTACACACACTACACCTCCCTACACATATTGCTTCTCTCTCCTAAAGCACTATAATTCTCCCAGAGTTAGTCTCCCGATAATATTATTCATCAATAAAGAAATCCGGCCACCACAGCCGTTCCCGAGAGTGGAGTAGGTCACCCGAACCGAACCGTGTTCACTCCATATTTATTACTTTATCATCGATTGTCTATTTATTGCTCATTAATTATACATGTTCATATACTTGACTGTTGATCTTGCACAATACCGATTTGTGCATCATCAATAGCTTTCCATTTTTGTTATGTCTTCCCTTTGTTTAGGTTTCTATATTCCCTTTCTCGATAGTGCTTTCAGCCCAATTACCTGTTGTTTGACTTGGTTTCCATGGGAATTTTGAAGCATACCTACAAGACCCTATCTTTAGTGGATGTGTCTTTTAAGTTACTCCATGTCAGGATTCCTATAGGCCTCATAATACTAGTTAGACTTCCTGCCATTTCTTAGTTCATGGAAATAATATATTCAACATGACACTACCAGTTTGGAATATATGAAAATGACCACTAGGATTCTTATTCCAGTATTTCATATCTAACACAGTAATATGAAATAACCATAATATTACCTCGTGTGTATAATTCATTGAAAATATTCTTGGATTTTTGACATGCCCTCAATAGATGACTTTTACAATAAGGAAGTCCTATAATTGGATATGTATAAATATGAAATATATGGACACTAACTGATTTCTTGAATGGCACTTATCCCTAGATAGAGTTCTTGGGACCAAACAAATCAAATCATTAAAAATAAGTAAAGCAAGCAATGGCCCCATAATGTCAAACGAAAAGAGGACTTGAGCTCTATCATGACCTAATTCTGGTAAGCAGAAAGGGCATGGCTACGGGACACAATGACAAAAATGGAATAGAGAATATATAACCTTCTTAAAATGTGTTTAGT
Source organism: Ilex aquifolium (assembly GCA_951799425.1). Lineage (NCBI taxonomy): Eukaryota > Viridiplantae > Streptophyta > Magnoliopsida > Aquifoliales > Aquifoliaceae > Ilex > Ilex aquifolium. The sequence goes on from OX637400.1 coordinate 22,362,803, forward strand.
CTCATGATCATTTAAAGCTCTAACCTACCTACTACTAGTAGGTTGCATTCAGTTTTCTATATTCAAACAACATAATGGTACTAGTCACTAGTGAGAATCTGTACATGCTGATGCGTGTTCAATTAGATGCCGCAAACTTATTTTTTTAGTATTAGACTGTGATATGTGTAAAGTTTTATTATTTTATTATTTATTTACTTTGTTATTTTGGATCAATGAACTTAAATAAATTAAATTAAGATCTATGAATGCAAATCAGTTTTGGGTGTCGTATATAACTTGTGAAGGATTCTTTTATCTTGTTGATTGCTGGATTGTTGACTGGGGACTTAGGCAGGTGGACTAGGTAATATTTTGAATGTTTTTCTTCTAATAACATGTAGATTTAGACAAAAAAGCATAACAAATCTGAAACTGCTGGAGCAGGTTTAAGTTTCGAAATTTTAGATCTTGCCACAATTTAAACAATCTATCATGACTGGCTGTTAAAAGTTTCAGATCTCGCCATAATTTAAACAATCTGTCATGACTAGCTGTTAGAAGTTCCAACCCGGGTTGTCGATTACCCTTCTGTTGAAGCTCAAGCAACAACTTGATGATGTAGTACTGACCTTCTTTCACCGTTGGTGTATCAGAAATGGACACTATTAATAGATGGCTTGAAAAAATTCCAGCTCTTGATAATCATTTACTTGAAATCGGTTGCTTCAAAATATTGGTAGCTTGCCTAAACAGAACCATTAAATGGTGAACTGTTGATCAAGATGTTGTAGAACTCTCTTGTTTTGTTTTATTTTGTTTTATTTTTTTTTTCGGTTTTGTGGAGAAATATTGAGAATATATGATCATTTAGGCTGTTGATCTCTCAAACAACTTAAAATTTTAAAACAATGGTATTTTGTGACATCATATTATAGAAGGACGTCTTACATTTAAATCTCGTCGTCATGTTGATGATTATTATATTTTCATATCATTAGCACATCCATGGAGGAAACTTGGCTTCCACATGAGTAGCTTGTTGAAACTATGAATTAATATTACATTATTCTTTTGCCCAACTTAAACTTTTAGAACAACTAGAAGTTTAACAAAAATTCTGTCGCATTTATTGTTTTCCTTTGGTGATTTTGTCTGATTTTCAACCACCCATGAAAGATGCTAGGCATACAATTAAACACGCACACACTCAAGAAATTCAAAACACTGTTTAATACTGTCTATTGAGTACTAAGCAATCTGATTTAACATAGATCAGTTTTTGCGAACAGTCAGATTGAGTTTAAAAAGGAAAATATTTTTTAAGATTGGGTGTCTTCCAAGTGGGTCCTACAAGGACTTGTTATCTATATTGTCTTTTATTTTTAGGTTAATTATAAATTGTATCTTGAAAGATCGTTCGAAATTCAATTCGCGCCTTTACAGATAAAAAAATTTTAATTTATACCCTCAAAAATAAAAATTCGTATTAATGCGCACCTAAAACTAACAGCCGTCAGTTTATAGTCTAAAACTAATAGATTAAATTACACTTAGATCCCCTCATGCTTGTCACTTAATCATTTAGACCCCCTCACATTTAGAATATTACTCCTACATCTCCCGATGTTTGTGCATGTGTAACACATAATCCCTTGTCATTGATATCTGTTAATATAACTGTTAAAAAATATGATTTCATCCTAATAAAAAATTATAATTTCATACTACCCTTTATTTTGTGGACCCATTATAATTTCAAGCTTATCATTTGAATGCCCAACATAATGTTCTTTATATCCAATGCAATACATCACTTAAACAAAATTATTTAAATGCCCAATTGGGGGAACATTTTTAGTTATATTTAGATTCTCAAATGATGTAGGTGTAATATTTTAAATATGAAGGGTCTAGGTGATTATGTGACAAACATGAGGGGGTCTAGATGTAATTTATCTATTTAGTTTTAAACGGCAAACTGACGGCTGTTAGCTTGAGATGTGCATTGATATAAATTTCTATCTTTGAGGAAGCAAATTGAGATTTTTAATCTTTGAGGATGCAAATTGAAATTCAAACGATTTTTCGGGGTGCAATTTGAGATAGATCCTACATTTTTAGGCTTTCTTGCAACCAGATAATTATGTTACTATCTAGCGTATTTTTGGATTGCGGATGTGCCAGTTTTCAATTGGACTTAAGATTCAAACACATACGATCTTACCTATTTACATCGGTATGAGATTCTAAAATCGTGACTGTTCAGACAATTGTAACGGGGCGTAAGATTACTTATAAGTTATTTTCTATGCCTTCGTGATCAAGGAATTTAAATAATTTCCCAAATATTAACGTAATGGGCTAGAACGTAAACATAAAGTTGGAATATAAAGTAGCAGATAAACTAAACTTTGAAGATGAAAAGAGTATTATACTTAACATTAAACGAAAGTAGTAACGATCACTGGAGTGATGAATTACAGGTCAAAATAAAGTTGTTGGGAAGTAAAAACAAATAATTAGAAGAGTGGTTGGCTCTGTGTAGAGTTTGTTTTGTTGTGGTTGATAGTGGATCTTTTCTCTATAGTCTTGCCCTTTTTATTTATAGAGATAACCTTCAACCGTCGGAACAACCTTTTTCGACCATGATTGTAATCATAGTCTTTTCCCTAGAGATGTGCAAATGTGTACTGAACCATCTCTAACTGACGGCTCATGATGTCACGTTTCTCTGCTTCTCGGGATTCTTAGAGTCCCATTATTTCATTATCTTTAGAATATGTGATTAAGTCATGATAATTTTTTGTGTTTTAACCACACATAATAGCCAAGTCGAGAAAAAAATAAGGGATATATACCTTACCTTGGTTATCCCTAGATTTGTATCAACTTGATATATGTTTGAGAGTTGTGGTGAAATGTTCAATCATGAGTGAATGATGAAAAGAAAAAAGAAAAAAATAAATATAAAAGGTTGAAAGAGAAAAATGAAAAAAAAAAAAATGTTAAAATGTGAAGGAATATTGAAAGTGAAAGTCAAAGGGTGGAAAGAAAGAATGAAGGAAAAGAGTTTTTATGTTGAATCAAAAAGAAGAGTGCAACTGTTAAATATAGAATTTGTCTAGGGATAACTTCTTTTGAATCCTTAATTTCTTAAACATTCACTCAGGTCCTGTTACAGCCAGATAAAACCCTATTTGATTTTAGGAGGTATGGTTGAGTGTGTATGTTTTAATGCCTGAGAGATATATTAACTACATTACTTTTATATCTTCTAACATTCTTTCTTAAGATTATGCCAAGCTTGTTTTATTTGATTTATGCTATTTATTTTTCAGACATATGTGTAACACCCCGAATTTTCTTTTATATATTTATAGAGATATATATATATATATAGTAAATAATATTTGTAAAGATGTAGATATATGTAGTGACATAAGAATAAACCGTAGGAATAAATGCTATGGAGACAATTTGATTGGGAAGTTACGTGTCGAAGATGTTTAAACTTGGAAAGGGTGATTAGACAAGTTTCTAAAAGTTTGTAGGTCAAAATAATGATTCCATTGAGTCCGGAAGGTCAAAAAACTTTGGGAGAGGTAATATGAGGTGTATTAGAAGTTAGGAAGTATTTTGGAGTTAAAACACATTTTAGAGAAAATTTGGGAATTTAGGATTTTGGACACTGCTTAGTATTTTGGCCATAAATTTTTATCCTTAAGTCCAATTGATCTGAAATTTTTACAGTAGCTAGTAGACATCTAGGGCTACAAAAGTGTGTCTCATGAAAATTTTCCAATTCGACCACTAAATAGGTGACAACTGCTCTGGAAGTTGGGACAGAAAGCTGGGACAGAGAGTTGCTAGCGTCCGGACGTCCAAGGCACCGTCCGGACGGTACCATTAATATATACCCAGATCAGTTCGCGATTTTCCCCAATTCTTGCTTTCTAAATACACCAAAACCGCCTCCTTCACCCCATTTTCCCCATTTCTAACCCTAGAGAGCTTTGGGGGAGGAAGAAGGAAGGGGATTCTCACCTCAAAGTAGATCAATCCTCAAGGTCTTCACACCAAACTAAGGAAGAGGTAGGGGTTTTCTCTCACTCTCTCACATTGAGGCTAGGGCTATATATATATATACATATGTATATACATATGTCTCTTTCTCTAAATCTTGGATATGTGTTAGGGAAATCTTTGATTCTTTATATTTTTGCAATCAATGCCATGTTTTGAACCATGTGATGGTTTGGTAACCATTTTATCTTTCTTTTTCATCTTCAATCATTGATTTGTAAGGAAAATGGACTTTTCTCTTGGTAATTCCTTGGTTTTCACTTTCAAAACTTATAGTTTTATATTGTGCAACAAATGATGTTTATAATGATCTCTTGCATTTTTCTTAGTTGGTTATTGAAAATGTCGCATGCTATATTTGGGGATTTTTGAGATATGCTTATAAATTGGGTAAATTGGTTTGATGTTGTATCTCTAATGGGTGTGGGATGACCATGGGCGTCCTTTGACGAGATGTCGTAGAATGGGTTAGTGCTTTGGTAAGACTAATCCATTCGTAGTGGGATTAGTGCTTTGGTAAGACTAAACCACTATCGCTCACGCGGTGCCGTGTAAGAGGGTTAGTATACTAATGCCTAGGTTGGATTTCGTCACTGCCATTGGTATGGTACACGCCCTTCCTAAAGGTTGGATATCTTTGATAAGATGTGTGTGTGGGTGTGGGCAAGACGTTACTCAATGTGTCGATTCATGTGGATGTCTTACATCATTGTTGAGATACATGTACATATATTGCCGGAAATGTTCAAGTGTGAGTTATCGTTCATTGTACCAAATACGATTTCTGCAAGAGTTTTAGGGTAGTATGGGATGCCACAAGAACTTGTGGAAATGGTGTATGGTGGGATGGATTATGTTTTGGGAATTGATTCTTATTGGTATCTTGTGTTCATTTATTCTTTTAATTACCGTGGTTCCTTAAACTGGAGATCTATTTAAATGCCCTGTTTTCCTTCAAAAATTCTATACTATATTTGTGAAAATGAGACCGACCGAATTTTAAATGTTTTCTAAACCTTGTTTGGGTTTGGGAGAAATTTTCTACAGAGCTTCGTGCTCACCCCCTACCGCTAACATTTTCAGATTATATACTTGAGGAGGAGTTGGGAGTCGAGGAGCCCGCATATTGGGAGACTCCGATCGACGGGAGTGTAGATCCCGAGGTGAACATGTAGAGATATAGCTTCTTTTGTACTAGACTAGAGAGTTTATTTGGAGATCATGTAAAGTCTAATATTTTGTTATTCCGCTGCAAATGTACTTTAATTCTCTTGGAATGTAAATGCCATTGCTTGGCCTATTCTTTTGGGATGATAATGTGGATATGATATATGGTGAATGGAAGTTTATTTTATGATGGATAAATGGACCCGGTATGGTCAATAGTTATGCATATGTGGACCTGGTGTGGTCAATTGTAATATAATTGTACAGGTTGTGTTTTGGGTAGAGCTCCCCGTGCAAAGGAGACTCTGCCCGAATTTTGTTAAAATTAAGAATGTTTCTTATTTGATGGATATATATTTAGTTGCTCTCATGACATGAATGGTTTCATAGTGTAATGTCGTCCAGGGTGGTATTTGGGGCGTTACAGAGTTGGTATCAGAGCTTAGGCTTTAGGTCTTACATGGGAGCTGTAGGTTATGTATTACCACTAGAGATGTAGGTTTAGGGGGAAGGAAATTGTAAGTTAGATTTTGTATATGCCTTGTGCTTAAATCAAGACATCATACATATCATTTTAGTTTATATCTTACACATCAAGGAAACTAAATTGTGGATTGATGTGTAGGATGGACGGTACACGGGGACGAAGACGTGGTCGTGGTCGTGGAGGCCAAGAAAATCCACCACCACCACCTCCCGATGCCATGCAAGGCATCTATCAATGCTTGAGGGAGCTCACCACTCTGGTACAACACCAGAATGGGAACAACCATAATGGTGGGGCTCATCCACTAGCCCAAGTACCGGGCAACAGAGAGGAGAATAGGAGAATGGTAGTTCTCCGAGAGTTTCTGAGGCAACACCCGCCTACTTTCCAAGGGAGCTCTAACCCCTTGGATGCGGATAAATGGATCCGCCGAGTGAAGAAGATATGTGATGGCATGGGGATAGCCGAGGATCTTCGGGTCGGCTTGGCGACTTATCTATTCGAGGGGGAGGCCGACCATTGGTGGGATTCAGTGAAAAGAAGGAGGACCACGGATGCACTCACTTGGGAGGAATTTGACCAAATTTTCCAAGACAAGTACTTTCCGGAATCAGTAAGAGATAGAATGAAGGCCGATTTCCTTGCTCTCCGACAGGGCAGTAGGACGGTGATCGAGTACGAGAGGAGTTTCGATGAGCTATCCCGTTATGCTACAGAGTTTATATCTACTGAGGCCAGCAGGGCCAAGCGCTTTGAGCAGGGCTTGAGGCCTGCTATCCGGGAGAAGCTGGTGGCTCTCAAGATCCGGGAGTATGGGGACCTAGTTGACCGAGCTGCATTGGTGGAGAGAGATATAGAGGACAGCCAGCAGCGACAGAGCTTCGCGAGAGGAGGTCCGATCAGGACGGACCTTAGCACCAGTGGAGTGCAGCGAGCGGCACCATACCGAAGTCCAGACCAGGCAGGTGGACAGAGACTTCTGACAACTCGAGGAGATGAAGTGACTCAGACTAGAACAAGAACTGACTCGCGCCAATGCTTTGCATGCGGAGAGTATGGGCACTTCAAATATAGATGCCCCTCGTTTCCCCCAAGGACCAAACAAGCAACCAAGCAAGTACCAGCAGACAAGCCACCTCTACAAAGGCCAGCACAGCAGATACCTCAGATAGCTCGAGGAGCGGGAGGCGTACCAGAGAGAGTAGGCACGAATGCACGCCGATGCTTCGCTTGTGGAGGTGTTGGGCACTTCAAAGATAATTGTCCATTGCTTTCCACCAAGACCAACCAAGCAACTGGGTGAGTGAATGCAAACAGACCATCGCTACGACAACCACTACCACCACAGAGACCGTTACAAGCTCAAGCCCCCGGCGGCGCCAATCAAGGAAGGGTTTTTGTTTTGACTCAACCGGAGGAAGATGCCTCCAACGCCGTTGTGGAAGGTATTGTTCTTCTCTACCATTCTTGGGCCCGAATTATATTGGATACCTATGCGACTTATTCTTTTCTACGTACTGTGTACGCTGTGGAATTGAGATTGAGTTTCTAGGGAATAGAACTTACTGTATATGTTAACTTGCCTACGGGAAAACAAGGGGATACCAGTAGGGTTTAATTATATGTAATCTTTGACTCTAATTTATATCTACTTGCTTGGGAATCATCATGTCTTGCCATTCGGGATAATACTACCTTGTTTCAAAATATATTATGGTTAGGTAAACCCTAAATCTTTTCTTATGCCTTCAAACCTTAGTTTACAAAGCAGATGTGTTTTTCTCTTGATTTCTCCTTTGTTCTTGATTCCCGAACTTAAATATTATTTGTTCTAAGCTATGTTATGGGTGGGTGACCACCAAATCCTTTGGTATGCCCTTGAAATCCTAGTTTTCAAGGGAGAGGTGTTTTCTCTTTATCTTGCCTCTGTCATTGATTACACACCTTGATAGTCGTTTGTTATTGATTTTCATACATGATTGTTCCGTTAAATCTTAATTTCTCCTTTGTTCATGACTTTCAAGCTTGATACGCTTTTATTCTTGATTTCCAAGCTTAATATTCATTTGCTCTTGATAGCCAAAATTGGTATTCATTTGATTGATTCTAACTATTGTAATTTATGTATTCTTGATATTCAATATTTGACATCCTTTGGTTCTTGATTTCAAGACTTGGTTGTTCCTTTGTTTTTAATTTCCCCAGGCTTGATGATCCATTGGTTCTTGATAGCCAAATTTAATATTCATTTGTTATTGATTCTAACTCTTGTGATTCATTTATTCTTGATATTCCATACTTGATATTCATTGGTTCTTGATTTCAAGACTTGACATTCAATTGCTCTTGATTTCAATACTTGATTTCTCCTTGTCCTTGAGTTCAAAACTTGATACTCTTTAGTTATTGGTTACAAAGCTTGATACGCATCTGTTATTGATTCCAAGACTCGATTGTTACTTTGTTCTTGATTTCAAGCTTTGATTGTTTCTTATTTTGATTCCAAAGCTTGATATGGGTTTGTTATGGAATTCGAGACTTGATTGCTCCTTTATTTTGGATTCCAAAAACTTGAGATTCGTTTGTTATTAATTTCAAACCTTGCTTGTTCTTTTGTTCTTGATTTCCAAGCTTGATAGCCATTTATTCTTGATTCCAAAGCTTGATTATTTATTTGCTCATGAATTCAAAACTCTAGTGATTGGTAGTGACCACTAAAATGGTATTTTCGATGATATTATGTTAATTTTTCTTAAATTATTTCGAAAAAAAAAATGTATATGGATTTGGAAGCAAAAATGGGAGGACAAGTCTGGTTAGGTTTCAACTGTAACCTTTGGTGGATTGTAATTTATATCAGAGTGCGCAACGAACTAACGGAGTAAGGACTACAATGGGAAAACTACGGAGAAGATTCAACTCATCCGAGAGAGGCTACGCACAGCGCAAAGTAGACAGAAAAGCTATGCGGACCACAGACGAAGACCCTTAGAATTCAAGGTGGGAGACTACGTATACCTTAAGGTGTCACCCAAGAAGGGCGTGTTTCGATTCGACAAGAAGGGGAAGTTAGCGCCAAGATATACCGGACCGTTTGAGATAATCAAAGTGGTAGGCAAGGCGGCATATCAACTTCGACTACCAGCCCAGTTACCCGGAGTACATGACGTGTTCCACGTGTCGATGTTGAGAAAGTGTCAATCGGATGCAACACCGGTCGTAGAATTGGAAGATATTGAAATTCAAGAGAGAGCAACCTATGAAGAACAACCGTTGAAGATTCTCGATGCCAAAGAGAAGGTGCTCCGTAACAAAGTCATCCGACTAGTGAAGATTTTGTGGCAACACCATGGAGTGGAAGAAGCTACTTGGGAACCGGAGCAAGAAATGCGGGAGAAGTATCCATATTTGTTCGCTACTTGAGGTAAGTTTCGAGGACGAAACTTTCTTTAAGGGGGGTGGATTGTAACACCCCGAATTTTATTTTATATATTTATAGAGATATATATATATAGTAAATAATATTTGTAAAGATGTAGATATATGTAGTGACATAAGAATAAACCGTAGGAATAAATGCTATGGAGACAATTTGATTGGGAAGTTACGTGTCGAAGATGTTTAAACTTGGAAAGGGTGATTAGACAAGTTTCTAAAAGTTTGTAGGTCAAAATAATGATTCCATTGAGTTCGGAAGGTCGAAAAACTTTGGGAGAGGTAATATGAGGTGTATTAGAAGTTAGGAAGTATTTTGGAGTTAAAACACATTTTAGAGAAAATTTGGGAATTTAGGATTTTGGACACTTCTTAGTATTTTGGCCATAAATTTTTATCCTTAAGTCCAATTGATCTGAAATTTTTACAGTAGATAGTATACATCTAGGGCTACAAAAGTGTGACTCATGACAATTTTCCAATTCGACCTCTAAATAGGTGAAAACTGCTCTGGAAGTTGGGACAGAAAGCTGGGACAGAGAGTTGCCAGCGTCCGGACGTCCAAGGTACCGTCCGGACGGTACCATTAATATATACCCAGATCAGTTCACAATTTTCCCCAATTCTTGCTTTCTAAATACACCAAAACCGCCTCCTTCACCCCATTTTCCCCATTTCTAACCCTAGAGAGCTTTGGGGGAGGAAGAAGGAAGGGGATTCTCACCTCAAAGTAGATCAATCCTCAAGGTCTTCACACCAAACTAAGGAAGAGGTAGGGGTTTTCTCTCACTCTCTCACATTGAGGCTAGGGCTATATATATATATATATATGTATATACATATGTCTCTTTCTCTAAATCTTGGATATGTGTTAGGGAAATCTTTGATTCTTTATATTTTTGCAATCAATGCCATGTTTTGAACCATGTGATGGTTTGGTAACCATTTTATCTTTCTTTTTCATCTTCAATCATTGATTTGTAAGGAAAATGGACTTTTCTCTTGGTAATTCCTTGGTTTTCACTTTCAAAACTTATAGTTTTATATTGTGCAACAAATGATGTTTATAATGATCTCTTGCATTTTTCTTAGTTGGTTATTGAAAATGTCGCATGCTATATTTGGGGATTTTTGAGATATGCTTATAAATTGGGTAAATTGGTTTGATGTTGTATCTCTAATGGGTGTGGGATGACCATGGGTGTCCTTTGACGAGATGTCGTAGAATGGGTTAGTGCTTTGGTAAGACTAATCCATTCGTAGTGGGATTAGTGCTTTGGTAAGACTAAACCACTATCGCTCACGCGGTGCCGTGTAAGAGGGTTAGTATACTAATGCCTGGGTTGGATTTCGTCACTGCCATTGGTATGGTACACGCCCTTCCTAAAGGTTGGATATCTTTGATAAGATGTGTGTGTGGGTGTGGGCAAGACGTTACTCAATGTGTCGATTCATGTGGATGCCTTACATCATTGTTGAGATACATGTACATATATTGCCGGAAATGTTGCCGGAAATGTTCAAGTGTGAGTTATCGTTCATTGTACCAAATACGATTTCTGCAAGAGTTTTAGGGTAGTATGGGATGCCACAAGAACTTGTGGAAATGGTGTATGGTGGGATGGATTATGTTTTGGGAATTGATTCTTATTGGTATCTTGTGTTCATTTATTCTTTTAATTACCGTGGTTCCTTAAACTGGAGATCTATTTAAATGCCCTGTTTTCCTTCAAAAATTCTATACTATATTTGTGAAAATGAGACCGACCGAATTTTAAATGTTTTCTAAACCTTGTTTGGGTTTGGGAGAAATTTTCTACAGAGCTTCGTGCTCACCCCTACCACTAACATTTTCAGATTATATACTTGAGGAGGAGTTGGGAGTCGAGGAGCCCGCATATTGGGAGACTCCGATCGACGGGAGTGTAGATCCCGAGGTGAACATGTAGAGATATAGCTTCTTTTGTACTAGACTAGAGAGTTTATTTGGAGATCATGTAAAGTCTAATATTTTGTTATTCCGCTGCAAGTGTACTTTAATTCTCTTGGAATGTAAATGCCATTGCTTGGCCTATTCTTTTGGGATGATAATGTGGATATGATATATGGTGAATGGAAGTTTATTTTATGATGGATAAATGGACCCGGTATGGTCAATAGTTATGCATATGTGGACCTAGTGTGGTCAATTGTAATATAATTGTACAGGTTGTGTTTTGGGTAGAGCTCCCCGTGCAAAGGAGACTCTGCCCGAATTTTGTTAAAATTAAGAATGTTTCTTATTTGATGGATATATATTTAGTTGCTCTCATGACATGAATGGTTTCATAGTGTAATGCCGTCCAGGGTGGTATTTGGGGCGTTACAATATGTGAGTATAATTTACATTGACCACATAAATTCAACCCTCATATATACTTATGAGTAAACCAGTTAAAACTAGCTTGTTTAGTATTGAATATTGCACATTTCATAACCTAATTCATTCATTCTATGTGTTAATTCATGTTTATTCCTCATAACATTGGGCTATGAAATGATTTATGGTGTATTTGTGATTGTTGGTGTGAGCAATGCATGGGAAATAACTTGGACTATGTTTAAGAAGGAGTGAAGATGCGGCACGAAAGGAATCAGAAAGAATTGAAGAAAGGTCACTTCAACGGGTTGATCAAAGCATAAAGGATACTTCAACCAGTTGAAGACTACATTTAACCGGTTGATCAGAGGTTTTTGGAGATACTGGGACAATCTAAGATACTGAGAATATTTCAACCGGTTGAACACCAATCTTCAATCGGTTGATCAGAGAAACTTCAGAAAAAGCAAAAAATACTGAGAACATTTTGACAGGTTGAGCACCAATCTTCAACCAGTTCATCAGAGCACTTCAACCTATTGAAACCCTTACTCTAATCGGTTGAACTTAAGTCGACTATTATAGAAAAACTTTCCAAAGTTCTGATTTGTCCACGAAGGTTGGCAAAGTGCAATCCTATACTCTTGGGGTAGCTGCTAATCCCTAGGAAGTCTTCTTATTGGTTGATGGCACCTCCTACTTGTCATATGATTTATCCGAATTGGTTGGCCATGGCAGAGGAAGCTTTTTCACAAATTTATTCATCACTTGTGTTGTGCATCTGGGCCAATGGAAGGAGAATCTCATGCATATAAATACATTTGCATTTCTTCAGATTACAGGCTACGAAGTTTAGGTTTTCAACAGAGTTTTAGTTTTGTTTTAAAGGGTTTGTTACTTAGTTTTTAGTTTTCAAGGCTTTAAGCATCCAGGGAAGACAACTGTGGGGTTTTCTATTAGGTTTGCCTTTGTAACACACCAAAACACACCATGGACGGCATTACATTCTAAAACCATTCATATCATGAAAGCACTAATATAATCCCTTAAGAAACAAGACTTCATTTGTCATCCACAATATTTACAAAGTGATCCAAAAGAATAAGCCCAAATTATGGCTATTACATCTCAAAAATTAATTAAAGTAGCACAGCGGAATAAACAAAAGAAGCTAGACTACACAATGTTCCAAAAAGAATGTCCTAGTCTAGTACAAAAGGAAAGGAGGTCGCTCTATGCGTCCACCTCGGGATCCACACTCCCGTCAAGTGGAGTCTCCCAAGTAGCGGGCTCCTCGACCCTTACGTCCTCCTCAAGCGGGTAATCTGAAAAATGTTAGCGGTAGAGGGTGAGCACGAAGCTCTGTAGAAAAATTCTCTCAAACCCATACAAGGTTTAGAAAAGCATTTAAAACGGTCGGTCTCATTTTTAACATAACATAGATACATAATTTGGAATAAAGTAGTGACATTTAAAAAGGATCTCAAGTTTATGTAAAAACATTACTTAAATGAATAAACGAGCACCACATACAATTAATCACCATTAATTGCCATAAACAATCCCCAATAATTCCTTCGGTAAGTGGCATACTTTGTGGTAACCTCCACCCCCCTTTAGGTCTCCTTTGATTCTCAAGCATCCTTACCGGGAACCTCTTGAGAATGGATGAGCATCCTTACATGGAACCTCTCACCATTCACTACATTGTTTCCCAAACATCCTTAACGGGAACCTCTTGGGTAGGGGTGAGCATCCTTACAAGGAACCTCTCACCAATCACTACATTGTTTCCCAAGCATCCTTAACGGGAACCTCTTGGGTAGGGGTGATCATCCTTACAAGGAACCTCTCACCAATCACTACATTATTTCTCAAGCATCCTTAATGGGAACCTCTTGGGTAGGGGTGAGCATCCTTACAAGGAACCTCCCACCAATCACTACATTGTTTCCCAAGCATCCTTAACGGGAACCTCTTGGGTAGGGGTGAGCATCCTTACAAGGAACCTCTCACTCATGTGCATCACAAACAACCCAACCAAGCATACAATTCCAACATTTATCTTAATTTACAATCATCTATCCAAAATCCCCAAAATATAACATGTACAAATTCCACAACCAACTAAGAAAAATACATGAGATCACAATCACATTATTTTTCTACCCAACACAAAGCACTACGGTTTCGAAATCCATAATAAAGAAAGGATTTAGGAAGGAAATACATCACTCTCTAAAAACTAGGGTTTTAAAACTAGAAAAGAGATTTCATGGGTATTAAACCCTAACTTTGTTCAAAACATGTAATCTTTGCAAAAAACCTAAGAGATGATGATTTCATAGCATATATATACCATTGATAGCCAAAACATATATATATATATATACCCTAACCTCAATGTAAGTGAATGAGAGAAAACCCCTACCTTGGTGTTCTTCAAACCCTTGAATCATTCTTAAATCCTTTGTTTTTCCCTTTTGATCTTGTGTTTTCTCCTTCTTTATTCTTTTCTAAGACTTTCTCTAGGATTCCAAGAGGTGAGGATAAGGGTGTAGTGAAAGTGTAGAAGAAGAGAGTAGAAGAATGGTGTTCTTGAGGAATTTCGGTTTTGATCTCTATAAGGGGTAACTCTCTCAAGATCTTTGTGTTTTTCTCTCCTTTTCTCTCCTCTTAGGGCTCTAAGATGTTTGAGGTGAGAGTAAGATGGAAGAATGGGTCAAATGAGGCTTAAAAGGGTGTTTTAAAACACCAAAATCCTGACTTTTACTGTGCCAAACTTCGGGCGTACCGGTACGCTGTACCGGTATGGTTTAGCTACTGGTTCGGGCGTACCAGTACTGTGTTTCGGTACACTTCGGCTATTTCGACTTCCAGGGCAGTTTTGACCTATTTAGAGGTCGAATTGTAAAATTTTCATGAGATACACTTTTGTAGCCCTAGATGTCTACTATCTACTGTCCAAATTTCAGATCAATTGGATATAAGAATAAAAATTTATGACCTAAATACTAGAAGGTGTCCCAACTCATTTTTACCCAAATTCTCTCTAAGTGTGTTTTCACTCCGGAATACTTCCTAACTTCCAATACACCCCATATTACCTCTCCCTATGTTTTTCGACCTTCCGGATTCAATGAAGAACTTATTTTGACCTAAAAATATTTAGAAACTTCCATAATCCATCTTCTCAAGTTTACACACCTTCGAAACTTAAACTTTCCAATCCATTCATAAGCCAACCAAATCCATCACAAACCTCTCCAACACATATTTCTACACATATCCACATTTTTACAACAATTATTTACTATATATCTATATACATATATAAAAGAAAAATGCGGGGTGTTACAGACTTGTAAGCTCTGATTTTGTATTTGAACTTAGTTTTGTGAAGCAATATCATTGCAAGTATTTTCCGTAAATCTTGTTTTTTTTTTCTACACATGTTTACTATGTTGCTCATTACTAATTTCGGAGTTTGAGTTTTGCTGTCGACTAAGTCTCTGCATGATCCGAGGGATGATTCTTGTTCGTGATTAAGTTTTGTTGATTCTCTAATGTGTTCTTACCACATAATATGATTTTTGGATGATATAAAGTACTTTTAAAAATTGGTGTTTATTAATACACTTTGATTAATCGTCGACGGTTTTTCGACACAACTAATGCTTATGGTATAGGTTGACATTTATGTGTTTATCATTAGGGATTTTACTATTTTATCTTCCAAGTAACATATAGTTTATATTGGATTTGGTGAATATTCTCTGCCCAAATAAGTTTGATTATGAGCTTGGGTGAGTAAAAAGGAGAATCAATAAGTTTACACATGACAAGATAATTCCTGAGGATTTGTTGACTATTTTCATCTAATTGTTATTACATCAATTTCAAACTCACCATCTTTCCACTAAATCAATGTTGTTTTTCATTTCTTTCACAACTATATCACCATTCAAGTACGAGAGTGTTCTTGAGGAGACGATCTTGAAAATTTTTCAAGTTACTACACTGCACAATTTTCCTATGCTTGGGAATTTTGGATCGTTTGATCAATAATCTTAAAAAAATCTAAATTGCGAAAAACTCAAGACAAATAATGATAGCTCCTTTAGTATATAGATATATCACATTACATATATATTATTCGCCTATTATACCATTCGAATATTATAGTATTTTTATTTCAATACAAAATATGACCTATATTATAGTCATTCGACTCGTTTTAACGCAAAGAATATTTATTTAAGGTCCATTTGTTTAATTGAAAGTTTTAAAAATAATCTTTAATTAGAATGATAATTAACGATCTAATTAATGTGTAGTATGAGATAGAGAGATAGAGAGTTATAAGAGAGACATGAGTCTTAAAATTGTGAAAAGAATGAAAATCTTACTCATTAAATTGGGGAGAGAGGAAATTTCGTATTAGAACCGTCGGATTAAATTTTTTTCAAACGATTTGAACCGCGAAAAATTAAAAACAAATAAATTTAACTACTTTATTATATAGATATTCAGACAATGCCAAAAAGGAAAAGAAAAAAAAAAGGACAACCCAAAAATATAGAGCATTACCATTTATCACACAACTTAGCTTTACATGTGCATATCATTTCTGGAACAAATGCTTTGATGCTCCCAAAAAAGGGACACAACGCTTCAATTATTGAGACAAAATTTGAATGTATCTTAGGGTGCGAGTGCCTTGAATATTCTCAGGTCTGTAAATACAATGCATTTGACTACGTTAAGGAAAAAAAATCGATACAATACCTCTACTTATCACATTTGTGATTATTTTTATTATATTTGTGGGTCATTTTACCACTATTGTGGTACCTCAAAAAATGATAAAAATAATTAACACAGCAGTGGTAAAAATATTCACAAATGTGGTGAAAAAAAATCTATAAATGTAGTAAAAATACTCACAAATGTGACAATTTTTTTTTTGTACTAAAGAAAAGTGAAAATAATTATCACAAAAGTGATAAAAACACTCACAACAGTAGTAAAAATACTCACAAAAATAATAAATTATTCACAAAAATAATAAATTTTTTAATTATAAAATGATCCACAAAAATTATAAAAACAACCATTAAAATAATAAAAGTAGGAGGTACCATACCGAATTTGTACCCTAGTCAAGTCCAAATACAATACTCAAAGCTACCTTTGGAAAGGACAGCCAGAAACAGCAACAGAAAATCTTCAAGTCTAGATTTCTTTCACATTTAACCTTCCAATATCTGAGTCGAAATCAAGCATTTTTATACTAAAACGGGTTTTAGTTGCGTAGCGGCTTGTTTAACTGCTAATGGTTATTATTGCAGTGTAGCATTAATAGATTTTTTATGGGTATAGCTTGTTAACTATCAATATAGACGTAGTTTTATTGTTTACACAGCACAAGTGCTTCGTATTTTGCGGGTAAGAAGTTTAATATGTCAGTAAACAAATGTTTCAACATTTACCCGATTTTAGGAAAGTAACATAGTGCTGGTCACACCCGAATCACTGTGCTATAATCAATAACTAGCGTTAACTTGTGCAATGCACGAGGGATATTATGTATCCAGCCCTCCACCCCCCACAAACCCCACCTCACACCGCTATCCTCCCAGCCAGGCCCCCACATAGCTCCTCCATTTGACTACATCCACCGTGAATGACCTCTCCCAAACCACCACTCCGAACCAGCCTCCCCATTTAACCTCGCCAACCCATATCCCTTGCCGCCATTTTGTGGGTGCGAGCTCATACAAAGTAGCTTAAAGTAGAGAGAATTTTTCAAAAGCCCAGAGAGGAAAGAGAATGATTGAGAGGCGGTTAGGTGCAGTTTCTGATTGGAGGGTATGGGAGAGATAGAAGGGGGAAGAAAATGAAAGTACGTAGAGGTGAGTGAGAGAGAGGTAAGAAAGAGAGTAACCTTAATTGTGGTTTTTCTTATTAGCTTTTTTGGTTAGCTTGATTTTTCTGCTTAATTTTTTTCTTTTATGGTTTGTCACGCATTAAATATAGTCACTAGGGTTTTCCACTAACCACCTAACCATTAGCAGATGTACCTTCCAAGGTTGGTGAAGCTATTTTGATTGATCCTATAATATTGTGATAACCACTGAGTGTAACTAAATAATTTTTGAAATCTTGCTTTCGATGGAAAGGCTAGAATAACCAAACAATGGGACAGCATTGATTTTCAAGTTTGGCTACTGCTCGATCTTTCAAATAAATTGATCATAATGTATTGGAGTATTGACATGAGAAGTTTGTTCATCCCTACTTAAGTCTTACATATGAAGTGGAAAATATATACCCTTGTTTACCACCTGATTTTGATGCGGCATAGAGGGAACCAAAGACATCTTTAGAATTCTGGAACTTACTTAATTCTCCCTTTCACAAAGCACTCTTTTTTTCTTACCGTTGTTGAGGACTTTGTTAGTCGAGATCTTGTTCTGGGAGAGGGTGAATATCGTGTATATCATTTAGCAAAGCTTGGACTTCATTTCTCACAATTTTTTTGATGGAAAGAGTGCGCATAGTCGAGACAACAGATATACCTCTAGAGTCTTTATCTTGCTACTTATTAGTATTTAACAAGGCACATTCAAATCTAGCTTTCCAATAGAACAATGCTATTGAGACATAATTTGGGGACTTAATAATTGTGGTCATTAGATTGTCAATGATCCTAATATTAAATTATCACTAAGTAAAAAAATAAAGACAAAAAATAAACATTAAATGACTACTAAATTTGAATGATTATGAGAGATGAGAGGTGTGAGATGAGATAGAGGCTGATAAACCTAACTTGTTTTTTAAAAATTTATTGTACCACTGTTAACGGGTTAAACGGATTGAAACGAGTTTATGGGTTAAACACGAAAACGGTTCGTTTATTTCACAAGTCTGCCGAGTTAACCTATTAACCACCCGAATCCGTTAGAACTACACCCAAATCCGTCAAATCCGTGTCGAGTTCGTGTCGGTTTCACGAGTCGTGTCTAGAATTGCCAGACCTACCTCCAACTCATATACTCCAAATATTTTGGAGGGAAGTGAAAAATTTCCCTTTCCTACCAATCCCAATTTAGAATGTATTATTGTACTATATGTATACTATATATATATACATGTATTTAATGTTTATGACAATTCATACAAATGATGTTTTACTAATCAATATATCATTATTAGTAAATAACTATATATATATTTATAACATATGAGTGGCCAAAATCGCTATTAGCAGCTGAGGTAATTCAAACGTAAGACTTTTGAATTAGCTATGGTCTATGGAGTCTCTACGTCAAGAGCTGGAGCAGTTGAAGGACAATAACATAGGAGAGAGAATGATAACCTCCTCTAAAATTAAGGATGGAGAGGCTTTTAAAATCTCATACATTGCTATTGTACAATAATTGTGGTTACCAAGAAACCTATATTTAATTGTGCTAGTACTATTATTAAAGGGACAGAAATCAGCATCATATGGCCCATGCATGTCAACTCAAAAAGCTAATGATGTAACCTTCATTTTCGTCCACTCTATTCTCTTACTATTCCTCTAACCTTCACTAACAATCTGCCCTATTTAGCGAACAAAAAGTTAATCAACCTTTACTGATATCTGTTTATGTCGATCGACAGAGGGAAAGAATTGGCAGAGGGGTCATCAAGGTCCCCAGGTGATCAACCGGCAACCCCGAGCCGGTATGAATCGCAGAAGAGAAGAGATTGGAACACTTTTGGGCAGTACTTGAAGAACCAGAGGCCTCCAGTTCCACTCTCGCAGTGCAATGGCAACCATGTTCTGGAGTTCCTTCGATATATGGATCAATTCGGAAAGACTAAAGTTCACTTGCAAGGATGCATCTTTTATGGACAGCCTGAACCGCCAGCTCCTTGCACTTGCCCACTTAGACAAGCTTGGGGCAGTCTTGATGCACTTATCGGAAGGCTTCGAGCTGCCTACGAAGAGAATGGAGGCTCACAGGAGACAAACCCCTTTGCTAGCGGTTCAATTCGTGTCTATCTGAGGGAAGTCAAGGACTGCCAAGCTAAGGCAAGGGGTATTCCATACAAGAAGAAGAAGAAGGCGGCAAACCAAAGAAATGAAGATGAGGAACCACATTCTACAATGCATTTCTGCTGATACTTACTGCTGCTTTGGGAAAATGGTAATATTTGCTCATATTTCTTTTGTTGGGTAGCTTTACTTTTAACGTGGTTAGCCCTGGCATTATTACATCAGTAGAGAGAATCAATTGAATGTAAAGTTACTATACTATATTTTGAATCTGGAAGTAAATTTGATGAACCCCAACTGATGAGAGAAGACTAAACACAGCAGAAAACTGTCTATTTTCTTGGAGAAACGAACTATTGAATTTTAATGGGAATAGATCAATCTCTTTACCTTAATAATGCTAAACCCTAGATGAAAACAGTGCACACCAATAATAATAAATCCGTCGATATATTATGATGTTCCGTGACTTAATCCAACATCTATAAGCCTCAAATACATAAAAAGCAATGATGAATTTGTAGTCTTCAGCATCTTCCAATCTGAAAAATGGTATTTCTCTCTCTCTCTCTCTCTCTCTCTCTCTCTCTCTCTCTCTCTATCTCTCTCTCTCTATATATATTTCTCTCTCTCTCTCTCCCCCACCCACACACACACATACACATCAGCATGCTGCATACCTACTTTAGTACGTCTCAGTTGTGTGAATTTTTAGCTAGTTTGGGCCATTTCGGGATTCTGAAGATTTTCGGCCCCCACATATAAATATCTCAGGTAGCAAACACTTCTGCTTCTTAATATCTCTTCTTGCACCAGAAATGTTATAAATTAAGGTTCCTTTCCATGTATAACTAACATGTAAATAATTTAAGTCCATGCAATGCTTCTTTTTTATGGCCTTTCAGGCTAAGTTTTCATCGAACAATTAATAGCATCCTTTCAAATTTTCCAAATTTACGAGGAACCAAATTGTTGATTAAATAATCTGATTTCATATTGCTTGAGATATTTGCACGGGGCCCTTTGCAAATCTGCACCTCAATATGTCATTGTTCTTTATATCTTTAGTAGATTGCTCGTTGTCTGCATTTGATTTTGTGGGACATTACTTTTATTCCATTTTCTGCTTATGCTTTCATTGCTTTGTCAAAAATCTATTGGGGCATGGCCTCGGAAATCTATTGGGGGGGGGGGGGGGGGTGTGTGTCAAACTTGCTTATTGTGATTGTAAAAAAAATAATAATAATAATATAACCTTCCATTGAATGATCTGCTTTGTTCTCCTTTTGAATGATTTTCTCAATTCACGTGTTCTTTTTTTATTGAAAAGTTATTCAAAAACACACCACCTTGCAATATTATGGATTAATTGGTAAAGGCTACTCAATACTCCTAGAAAATTGATATAATTGGCAAATACTGTGACGGCCATTGTACTTATATCTCAACTGCAAGGATAAATAATATTCTTGTGTGGAATAATCGTTCCTTATGATTACACACATGAGATTAAGGGTAATTTCAATTTCGTGTGAACAAACTATAACATTATCTAACACAATTACCTCTTTCTCAAATTAATTTATCAATTAACAATTGAGGACCCTTAACAAGAACAACCCAAAAAACCATGATGATTGATGTAATGAATTAGTCAATTTTATCGATTAACACTCGATCATTCACGGCGATCCAACACAAGAAAATCAACCCAATATCAAACCACTACGAGTGTAATGATAGATCAAACAATCACAATATCAAAAACAGTGTGCGTGTGTACTACAAATCACAAGTGTGTACAATAAACAATAAAGAACAAATGAGATTTTTTAACACAGAAACCATTCTCGAAAAAAACTTTAGAGAACAACTCGGGATTCATCAAAGCCTAATCTACTATCCCACAATCAATCTACAAGTATTCGAGTCTTATATCTCAACCAATACCATGGTTAGACGCTTATTTCATTCAATAGATCTCTCCACCAGATACACCCACTGATGTCGTGGATAGCTTTACTCGAACTCCCCACCAAAAAGTTCGTTTAGGTCTCGAGCACAACTAAGACGCACCTAAGAATCTCGGTATGCACACTATTCTAGTGGGTTTAGTAGAACCAAACAAGTTCTTATCTAAGGTGTGAGGTTGGATATAAATCAAAAGACGGGCTTAACTTTTAGATTTAGGGATCTAAAGTTGCTCAATAATCTTTGAAGGTTTAGAGGTAAGAAATAAAGTCACAAGAAAGATGCCCCAGCTTTGGAAGGCTCCCTCTATTTATAGGGTTTCTCAATTTCAGATCAGACGAAGCATTTCAAATTTGTTTTCAAATTATGCCTTACATTATTTATGACTATTTACCATGTTTTAAATCATATGATTGGGATTTGAACTTGGGCTGGAACTTACAAATCTGATTAGGCTTTTGAGTACGATAACGCATAGCCGTTAGAAATGATTGATTTGTCAGAATAAAATGAGATACCGGAATCCTTTTAAATTAAATGTAAGTGCATACATGTCGAGTGACAAAAGGATTTATGTTCCAATTTGAGGCCGTAGAGGGTACTCATTGAGTTCGTAAATGCCTGGGTTGCTTAGTTGGTCTTCGAACTTGGGTATAGAAATTTGACTAGGAAACATATTTTTGTCGGGGTACAAGTCCCTCAAAAGGTTGGATCCTATGTTTGTATGGATCCTGACTGGTCTATTAGGATGAATGCTCGCCAGTGTACCACTGTACATGATATTTCTAAACTCTCTTTTACTATTTAGTTTTTATTTAAGTGATTATGTTTACATGAAATGACATTTTTATCTATATGTGTATATCAAATGCTTGATTTTCTTTTGCCTAATCATGCTAAATTATGTATTTTCAAACTCATTTGCTTGAAAATTGAGTTACTCTACTGAGCTATTGATTCTCACCCTACAATATTTCCCTTTTTTCAGGTTAGTAGGTGATGGGAAAGTTCGTGGTTGTTTGAACTGCTGATTTTTCCTTAGTTATTATCGAAGAGCTAAACATGTGTTACGTTATAAGTATCGAGTTGTATGACTATTTGTAGTCAGGGGTCATAACTGAATAGTGTATTACATCTGAGGCGTGTAAATTACAATACACTGGATGTACATGTTTGAAATGTATATGAAATTGGTGTCAGAGTTTATTCATTATTTGGAGACTGTATTATTTAGTAACTACGGAGGCTATTAGCGCTTTGGATAATACGTGATTGGATCATGGTTTTACAGTTTTGTATCAGAGCATAAGTTTGAGATTCAATAGAGCGTCCTATGTTTAATTACTTAGGATGACGACCTATGGGTATTGGAGGAATTGATTTGTGGTGAACATAAATGTATCATATCAATGATTTTATATATGGTGACTTATCTATTGTTTTGTGGAATAACTTTGCTTTTGATTGGAGATTACTTTTAGGGATGATTTGTACATGAATTATTGTTATTGAGGCCACACCAATACAATTGGTATTATATCTGAGCTGCATAGAATCGTAGTGGAACATTCGAATGGAAACCTAGTGAATGTGATAAAAGGCTGTGTATTTATGATGATGTCTAATTAGCATATGTAAAAGCGTTTTAGAAATCAGAAATCAGATTAGAATCTGGGTGTGAACGATTAGGGGTTTAGATATAGGAGAGTCGGACTGTGGTTAGGGAATTGTTCGAAGGTGTATGAGGGTGTTTTAATGTTAATTGGTATGTTTAAATAGGGTAGGAAATGGATTGGTGATTTGAGAAGAAGCCGGAGTGCAGATCTAGTATGTTCGGTCAAACTTGAATATGGGAATCAAGGGTGCAAAATTAAGAATTCAGAGATTAAATTGAACATTAATTTGAATTTTAAAAATTAGGGAATAGTTTTCTAGGGCAAGTTTTAATAAGTATTTGATTATAAAAAAAATATAAAAATTAATTTTGGGTTTGAGGTATTTACGAAAATACCATTGCATGCATTTCCTTCCAAGCAGTTGCTTGGCAGCAGAGGAGGGCCTCTCGTCACTCACCATACATCCAGAAGGTTTGAGGAGCTGCTGAAAACCTCAGCTGAGCCTCTGGATGAGATAGAACTGCCAAGAGGGGAGAGAAAAAGATAAGTTAGAGAGAGAGAGAGAGAGAGAGAGGGAGAGAGAGAGAGAGAGAAAGAAAGGGTGAAGATCAAATTTTCGTAGGAGGAGATTCGAACTTCAAGGGGTATTGTTCTAACCCAATTAGGACCCTATGAGTTCATTTTAAATCAATTTTTATGTACTGAATAAGCATGAATTCATGTTTTGAATTTTCAGGTTTTTATGAGTTTTGAAACAAGTTTGATTTCTATTGAGTTTTGGTTTGTAAATGATTTCTAGGAGTTTTCTATGAAAACTGAATGTGGTTTGATGGGTGGCCATGGTCTGTAGAAGTTGTGAGGGTGGTTTATTTGAAAGCTAGGGTTTGGAGTTTTTGAAAATCAAAACTTGGAATCTTAAGTTTTTAAAATATGTAAGGGATATTGGGCTAGACTAAAACCAACCCTAGGAATCCATTGGTGACCTTAGAAATTGATTTAGAGTTCATTTGGTGGGTGAAAAAGGCAGTTGCAAGTCTTCCCACAACTTGTAAAACCTTATTTTTTTTTTCAGACTTTGCTTCAATTTTTGGATGAGTTAGATTTTGATTCAAAGGGTCTCACCTATGGGAATTTGAAGAGGGACATGTGGTGAGTGTCTGGGCTCTAAAAATAAGGAAAAAGATCTACTATGGAGTGAGAAATAGGGGTGAGAAGGGGGGTACTTGAAACAAAATTTTGGAACTTAGGGTTGCTACAGGTTGAAGGTGAAGTGGACCAAGAGAACCACTGGACACCTCGACGGTGCGTGAAGGCGCATTTGAAATGTATAATAAGATGGATGTACATGTTTGAAATGTATATGAAATGGGTATCAAAGTTTATTTATTATTTGGAGACTGTATTATTTAGGAGGCTATTAGCACTTTGTATATTATGTGATTGGATTAGGGTTATACAAGGAGAGGAGCACCTAGCCTTAATTACAACAAAATTGAAAAAGTACTGCAAGGCTAGTAATGTATAGTTCTCAAGGATGAAAGGAAAGCCTAGTAAACCTACTACTCCTAAAGACGGAAGAGAGAAAAGGGGAAGAAGCTCTCGATACAAGGTTGGAGAATGGGACAAGGCTTCCAATGCTTTGAGTGTCAAGAATTTGGACACATAGCTTCAAAATGCCGAATCGAACAAAGAAAGATTTGCCCAAAGAAAAGAGGAGAGCTATGAAGGCCAAATGGAGCGACAATGAAAGTAAGTCCACATCGAGTGATGAATTCTTTTCTCAAGATGGTGAATAGAATTCCACAGCCTTTGTTGGTCCACTTTCTTCTCCGCTTAGAGAAACTTCGACGAGTGAAGTTGGAGCAAGTCCTACCACGAGGTTAGAAGACTTGGAAGAAGAAATCCCCATATGTGTGGAGGATGAATAGTATTTTGTGAATAAACACGATGTATATGACCAATTGTATTTACAATTCCTCAAACAATAAAAGAAGGTGCTTACCTTGAGTGATCGAGTTAACTCACGTGAAGTAGATAGCAAAACACTTCATATGGACTTAGTGAATTCCAAACCTCAAATTTATGGGCATGAAGAGTAAGAAAAGTCTCTTCTTGATTTTTTTTTTTGGGAGGGGAGGGGGACTTGAACCCTTGATCTCAAGAAGGCAAAACCTTCACAAGGCAATGAGTACCATTAAGCGAAAGTGTCATGAGCTTGTCAAGTCAAAGAAGAATCTTGAGTTTAAATGTGTTAAACTAGATAACGATCTTCTTCACTCAAATGAGCTCTCAAAAATATTTCTCTTAAGTAAGGAAAAGTTTGATAGAATGTTGTCTATGGAAAAAAGTATGGGTGGCAAGCATGGTCTAGGCTACACACATGAATACAACACCAACATTTCTTCTAAGATTATGTTTGTGAAGGGTAACCCCAACCCATTAACCCTAAAAGTAAGCACAAGTTCTAAAAAATACTAAAAATGGTAAGGGTAGGCACTTAAAGAAGAAGGTTATGAAGGATACGCAAACCTATACTTCTAGAGAACATGGTCATTGTAGTAGACATTGCTTGAAAGATAAAGATGTCTTAAACAAAAAGCTCTTGCATCTAGCTAACTAATCTAAAGTTTTAAACAACCAATTGTTAAATTTTTCTAAGCTCTTAGATAGATTAAGTGAGTCCAAACATGGTCATGCATCTACATCTAAAGGAGCACAAGCTAGATTGCACAAAGCTCCATCTACACCTAAGGTCAAGGTTGATCTACACACTTCTGGGGAGAAGAGAGTTAGTCCTCCACTGATTCCGTAACGTAACCTGAGTTTTAGGAAGGTAAAACAAGTTTGGGTGATTAGTGAGGACTTTGAGAAACTCACTACCACAACCAAGTTAGAGGCTCTGATTGCTTCTAGCAAGGTCATGGCTCCTATGGACCTAGATGTATTATTCATACATTGCATCAAGCACCCGAGAGTCATACATTGTATATATTTTTACTTTTTTATTTTGATTTTTTTCCCTATGAAAATTTCAAAGACAATAGAAACTTGAAAAACCCAAAAACAAAAGGAATTGGAAAACCCAAAAATAGTTTTGATGTCAAGTTTGACATTCATTTTTTAGGATTTATAGTAATTACTTTATTTGTTCTTTTCTTTGTTTAATGCATTTTTTTGTGTTTATTTATTTGAAAAATACAAAACTATTAGAAAAGAAAAAGCAAAAATATTTTATTTTATTTATTATTGATATTCACACTTTAGTTTGCATTATAATGATTCCATCCTTAAATCAAAAGTGAAATGTGCACTACTCTGAGTCCTACTAAGAGATTAAAAACTTAGTGGCATAAATATTATTGTATGATTCACGAGCCAAAGTCTCTTTCATCATAGTGTGCTTGTATAGTGTACATTTGAAAAATTCAAAACCAAGTACACGTCAACCATTCACCTTCAAACTTAGTAGTCTTGTTAACTTAAAGGGTACCTCTAAGTGTTGGTGATAAGTGAACACATGACTAAACGCTAGTCAACCTCCAATTCCTTAAAAGGTGCCAAAGGCCAATTGTGAGAAAAGAGCGCAATGAGGTCAATCATTCAAAGCTGAGAAGAAAATAAATGGCTAAAAACAACTGCACTTGAATTGTTGAGAGTACTTATGCTAAATTCAAGTTTCTCATTTATAAATCTCATAGAGCTCATGCTAAACATGTTTAGAAACATCTCGATAAAGTAAAAAAATTCAAAATCGTGCTAATTGAAGCCACAAGATAATAAGGGATAAAAGATAGGGAGAGTTGTCTAAAGAGAAAAATGATTAGGACACTCACTAATCGGTCATGAATTTAGTTAGACGATGCCTTGGGATTTCATGTTAGTTTTATGAATATTTTGAACTAAATGGAATCCTAATGATGTCGGATTTTGAATTCACACACGTCACACTTGAATTTGTCAAAGTTGAACAAAATCTAAATACGTGTGAATGAAATTGAACCAAGTGAGGGAACATTGCTCTAGGATGCATGAAATTGAATTCTAAATTTTTTAATATGTCTTGGAGTAATGTGATGAGAAAATGAAATTTGGATGAAGCTATTATAACATGAACATGTGTGATGTTCATGTTTAATGAAATTGTGCATTTATATGATTAATTTGAAAATTGAATTACATTTAGATCTGAATTCATCCATGCATGTGCATATAATTGCATATTGGTTGTTCAAACATCCATCATGCATTTTAGGACTCAAGTGAGTAGATTGGAAATGAGTTTGATAGCAGAAGAGGACTAGACAATGGTCTGCTCTAGGGCTCACTCAAGCGGCCGCCAACCTTACTCAAGCGGTCTGCTTCAGTGTTTGGTCCAACGAGCTTAAAAGCCCAATTTTAACGGGAGTATCTCACTTTCTTCACTTCCAAACTCAAGCCCACCCATTTTCTTCCATACCTATTTCATTTCATTGAGATCTAACTTGATATTTAGTGAGATTTAGTGTGTTTCAGCTTTAGTTTTGTGATTGTCATCTATATTTGCACTATTTCACCAATTGTTTTGGTAAAAGGTCACCAAGAGTTGAAAAGAGAGCTAGGGTACATGCATCAAGTGGGAGAAGTTGTGTTTAGACTGCACATTATCGTGAGCTATAGAGGAGGCTGTTCTCGTCCGAACTTGTGATGGGTGTGCGAGGTGTGAACTTCACTCGGATAAGTTATACCACTGTCCCTTTGAATTTTGAGTTGAGATATTGAGTGGGCTATTTGTAGCCCTTGTGTTTGCAAATATTGATATCATCGGGAAGTTTTACACACATTAGGGACACCACTGAGGATATTGAGCTCTTTTAGACCTATGTTCGAGGTGTGTTGTTCGAGTCCTCAACTGACCTGAATTTCACTACCTTGCATCTTCCGCAAGTAGCACATGATGCTTATCACTTTAGACCCGATAGTGCTATATCCAGGCTTCCCATTGTTGCATCTGAGCTATATGGAGCTTCCTATCTTGATGGGTGCAACCAAAAACTTTGCTACCAAAAAGATTTAAATAGGGAGTATTGGTTGATAAACTTGATTGTTAATTGGAACATTGACATGACGACTCACTTATCTACATTGCATACACCACGAGCTTATCTCTCACATGCCATTGGTACGAGTTTGGAGATTAATATACCATGTGTAATATTTAGAGTTATTCAGAGAGCCTTTGATGAGGGGAGGGTTAGTGATAGTCTGCCATTTGGATCTCATATCACCAGAGTTTGTCTAGATAAGGGTGCACTAGCTTTAGAGACTGTTGAATTGTTGAGACCCAAGAGACCTCTGGGGAAGGAGTCGATCAGAGAGAGCAAGACATATGTTCGTTATAAATTTGACCCCATGGAGGTAGAGGTAGAGGTAGAGAGAGACGAGATGGAGACTGAGCTACACGCTTCAACTACTGAGCCTGGATCATCGAGTCATGCACCACCATTGAGACAATTGCGTGCTAGCACCTCATGTACACCGCTCCCTAGGAATTCTCCTTCTACTACACTAGATCAGTGGAAAACTATTACAACAACTCTAGTCATATATAGAATTATGTCGATTAGCAGCACAACCTCATGGCTCTCAAACTGAATGCTCTTGACGTAGGGATGTCTAACTTTGTGAGAGATTAGAGTGACATACGCAAGGAGGTATAGCATCTTTGGCACATACTATAGAATGCCGAATTAATCGTTGATGATGATCAACTAGAGACCTAGCTGTGACATGGAGATGATGATGATGGTGGAGATGATATAGCGACTAGAGCTGCTTAGAGACTTTAGTATAGAATCACATAAGAGATTTGAGTGTTTTATTCATTCGTGGTCTGCACTTATGTACTCTATTTTTTGTTTTTGACTTTTCTACTATCGTGAGGGAATGTATACTTTGTTTCTCCCCCTCCTGGAACAATAGAATCTACCAAAGAGATACATAGTTAAAAAACAAGAAGTGTTCTTCTTCTTAGAGAAACCAAAGATAATTCATTCCATAATTTGCTCTTTGAATACAATACTTTAGAGTTTACGTATTGATCTGGAACAACCCTCCAAAAAGATTTAACAAAAAAAAAAAATCCAGCAAAATAACACATCCCAAACAAGGAAAATGAAAAGACATACACTACAACAAAAATCGTTTTTTGCGACGATTTTTTTCGTCGCTAAATTAAAAAAAATCGTCGCAAATTATTTTTTGCGACGTTTTTTTTTCGTCGCGTGTTCGTCGCAATAGCCTCGTCGCAGAAAGTATTTTGCGACGCAAATTTATTTTCATCGCAAAAAAACTTTTTAGCGACGAAAAAAAAACGTCGCTAAAAGTAAAAAAATCGTCGCAAATAAATTTTTACATGAATAAAAAATTTTAAAAAAATAATTTAATTAATTTTTCGCGACGAAAAAAAATCGTCGCAAATAAATTTTTCGTAAATAAAAAATTTTAAAAAAATAATTTAATTAATTTTTCGCGACGAAAAAAAATCGTCTCAAATAAATTTTTCGTAAATAAAAAAATTTTAAAAAAATAATTTAATTAATTTTTCGCGACGAAAAAAAATCGTCGCAAATAAATTTTTCGTAAATAAAAAAATTTTAAAAAATAATTTAATTAATTTTTCGCGACGTAAAAAAATCGTCGCAAATAATTTTTTCATAAATAAAAAATTTAAAAAAGAATAATTTAATTAATTTTTAACGACGTAAAATAATCGTCGCAAATAATTTTTTAAATAAATAAAAAATACAAAAATTAATAATTAATACCCATTTACAAGCCAAGTCTTGAATGCACTTTGGTGTACTCAGTGTTTCAATATTTTTTTTTTTTTAAACAGAAATTTTATTTCCAAAAACAATGAATTACAAGAATCAAAGAACAACCTGTTTTAAAAAATACAAAACAAGACTTTAATCCTTCAAGAGGACTTAAGCCATTTTTGATTACATTTTGTGCAAAAAATGCCTTGACCAGATCCTGATACATCACCATCTCTTCAACTTCTGGCCCTTGGATCACAAATCACCATCCTTTGCATGCTAGCAGTAGGCATCCCAAACTGGTCATATTGTAAAAGTAGCATTTTAGACAAAGGCAACATATCAGCATAGACCCAATACCATTGCAGCATCATACACCCCAGCATTTGAAACTGGAGGCTCTGAACAAAAATCTATTTACCTTACAAACTATTGATATTATCACAAAAAATACACTCAAGCCATGAAAAATAGCCAAATAGCTTAATGCATTTCTTTACAGTCTACCTTTTTACATGAGCCAAGCATATCCAAATCCACATTATCCAGGTCCATACCAAGTTCCTCAGTTATAAGCTGTCATATAGAAAAAGTAAATTCATATTTGAAGTGTCATACAATAAAATTAATTATATATAAAGACTACACAACAGTGGACCTACTTCGCCTCCGGTAAGAATGGCAAGATCCTGCAGACAGGCCTTCCTATTTTCTCCAAAGCCAAGAGCTTTTATGGCACAAACCTGCCAACTTGCATAAAATCAACATGATGAAATATATATATACTAGTAATAACCCGTGCCTGAAGGCACTGCACCACACTAAACATTAAACACTTAAAAATGAATATTCATTTTTATAATAAAAACATGCAAGATCCCCCTTCATTAATAACCAAAAGTAGTGAGGGCATAAACCTTATCCCTAAAAGAGAAGGAAAAAAATTGAAAATTACATGATAATTTGAAAAACAAAACCCCAAAAAATAAGGCTTAGATGCCTTTTGAAAACTCTTGTCAAATTATACTTTAGAGAGCTTTAGACTTCTTTCCATATAAAACCACCACTTCCTTGTTTATCTCTCAAATATTTGTTGATCCGTAACTTATTTATACGGAAATCCAAAAAATTTGCCAATCAATTTGCCCATTAAAAACACCAGTGCTCCAGGACTTGCTAAACTTGGAGATCCCTTCGTTGTGCTAACCCAGAACCCAAAATATAGCTGGTCCATTCTCATGGAAAAAACCCCACCCCTAGCTGGTCCATTCAACCATTAGAACAACAAAATGAAAGGTCAATGGGCTTCTAGTTAATTAAATGATCCTAAGTACTCTAAAAGCTTAAATTGTTAGAGGGCATAACATAAGCATTTATATATTTCAACACGACCCCTTACTAGTTTAGATTTTCGGTCAAGCAAGTGCAAGTATAACAATTATCAGGATGGCAGTGAGATGGAACACACGACCTCTTACTCTAATAACATGCTAAACCACTGCTCACTTTAAAAGCTTGGGTTGTTGGAGAACATGTAACATAAACACACATATATACTTTAATAAAAAGCCAAATTGATATGTGTAAGAAATTCCCAAGCATAAAAGGTCTAGTGAATTCAAGGTTTGATAGCATGGCCTTCTTGGCTAAAACACTTAATCCTTGTGGGAAATTGAGCTAAATACCTCAAAGGGGAGCCAATCCTTAACCATAGACTCAAATACAATGCCTCTACTACATGGAAAGAATTGATGCAAGTTTTACAAGGTGGAAGCAGGTAATAGTGGAATTAACACAAGGAAGGAAGGAATATCCATTTTTGGTTTGATGTGTGTAATGTTAAAAGGCCCCCCCTATGAGATGATAGAGATTGATATGCACCACGAAGGTATTACCCTTAGAGACTTGCTGTAATAATTAAGTGGCCAAATAGGTTCTGGACTTGCCAGTATGAGAAACTACTTCCCTAGAAATCAAAAACTAATTTTTTTGGAATTATTAGCTCCGATCTTCCCAAATACTAGTTCTATAAAACTCTTGCAAACTTGCATTTTGAGACTCTGAGAAGCAGATAAAGAATCAATAAAACACATAGCAAAGAGATTCCATGTGCACAGAAATGGCGGTGCATTTTAGAGATAAATTCCCTAGCAATGTAACATACAGTAAATCCAAAGTCCAAACACTATAGGAAGAATTCAAATCTGTAGATGTGGAATGTAATGCATGGAGAAGTGTAGAAAACCTTACGTGCAAATCATTTCTGATGTAGTGTGAAGCAGTGAAGTTGAATATGATCAAAGGAAAATCAAGAAGTCAGTCCACAGATAGAACTCAACACATACATCCATGTTGGGCTTTCACATCAGTTTCTAAGTTTTGAAGTACATGTACTGATGAAGAAGGCTGCTGACTCTGTTCAGTCGAGCCTCCAATCTTTCAATGTAAATAAAACCTATCATAACATGCACACATTCATCTATTATCTCTTCTACATGTATCACTACGATCATTGAATAGGTAATAAAACAGTTGCAACATCTTCCATCTCGGCAAACAAACTTCGAATTAGTATTCAAATTTTAGCATTACATCCTTCTAAGCATACTGTCATAGGATTAAAATCATTGACATAGTATATGAAAACGTAAATTATGCAAGCACTACCTCAAGAGTATCCAAGGATAAAGTAACAGACTTTGCATTTTGGAGCTGTCCAAGCATCTTGATCAGATTGAGCGGCATCCTTCCCTTGACTTCATCTGTATATGATTCCTCAAAAGATGTCCAAAGGTCAACATATATCTTGTCTAGAACCTCTTAGAATAGAACCTCTTAGGCGTGAATGAAACAGCCTGCCAAAACAGCCCCAAGATCCTTCACTGCCCATCCACACCGACAGCCCAAAAACACAAAACAGTCCCACCGACTGCCACCGACAACCTGCTAACCAACATACCACATACCACATACTGCCCCCATCAAAGCATAGCACCGACAGCCACCCAGTCCACTCAACCCACTTCTAGCATAATCAAATCAAAGCAAAACCAACTGCCATAGCACCGACTGACCGACATATATTTTTTACCAAAACAAAACAGACATATCCATAGCACCGACAACCATAGCAGTTCCCAAAATTAAAGCAATAGTAACATATCAATGGTGTAGCAATTAAATCCATGTTTTTATCATTCCACTGCTCAATGGTGTAGTAATTAATCACTTCCATTTCATCAAACAGGTTATGTGCAAGAAGGGTAAGAGAGATATTCATACGCAACATTAGTAACCCAACACTCCAGAATTTGCAGCCTTTTTTTTAAAACAATTCACATAATTTATGGGTGGTTGTGGTTCCACAGTGGCAATTGTGATGGTGGTGGGCCGTGGGTTCGGGTGATTCAAGGTGGAGTTGTAGGAAGACCGTCGGTAGAGTTTTGGGGGTAGTAGGGGGTCACCGGTGGTGGTCGATTGGGTCAGTGGCCGGCCGTGGTGGGTTTAGATGAGGGTTTTGACCATAAAAGGAAGAGGAGAAGAATAGGAAACAAAAAAAAGGAGGATAAGATGAAAGAGCGAAGGAAAAGGGCTTACCTGGAAGTCTTCGCAGCTACAACGGCGGCTGTGGTGACCGGCGACGGCGCTCACAGTGAAGGGAGAGTGAGAGGAGGCGGCGACGATCGATGGTGAACTGGGGCTTCGACTGGCAGGGAGAGGCAGAGAGAGAGAGAGAGAGTCTGTGTGTGTGTATCGACTGAAAACGAAGAGGCAACGATGGGGACAGAGCAAAAGAGGGAAAAAGAGTTACTTAAGTAGATGTAGGGATTCAGAGTTTTGATTTCTGCGACGATTTAAAAAAACGTCGCCAAAAATATTAAATATTTCATCATCTTAGTCATCTAATTCAAAAAAAAATTTTTGAATTCCGCGACGATTCAAAAAAACGTCGCAAATAATATTACTATTTTACCTTCCCTCACAGATACATATTTATCAAAAAAAAAAAAATTTCAATCTGCGACGATTTATAAAAACGTCGCAAATAATATTCACCTTTAAAATATTTCAGAGCCATTTCTCCCGCCACAAAAAATTTTGGAGGGAATCACTTCTGCGACGATTTATAAAAACGTCGCAAATAATATTAAAAATAAAGTTTTGGATTCTGCGACGATTTCAAAAAACGTCGCAAATAATATTAATATTTTACCTTCCATCATTGATACTTATTTATCCCAAAAAAAAAAAAATTGAATTCTGCGACGATTTATAAAAACGTCGCGAATAACTAGTTAACATTCAATTAAAACCCAATTCATCATTTACATTCAAATTAGCAAATTAACACCAAATTAATATGTAATTTTATTCAATTAAACACTCAATTCATAAAATTAACATTAAATTTCTTAAATAAACATTCAATTTCATTCAATTAACACTAAATTCATCAAATTAACATTCAAATTATCAAATTAACAGCCAGATTTATCAAATTGACATTCAATTTCATCAAATTAACATGTAATTTATCAAATTGACATTCAATTTCATTAAATTAACATTCAATTTATCAAATTCACATTCAATTTTATCAAATTAACATTCAATGTATCAAATTGACATTCAATTTATCAAATTGACATTCAATTTCATCAAATTAACATGTAATTTCATCAAATCGAATTTCCACTTCATTAAATTAACATTCAATTTATCAAATTGACTTTCAATTTCATTAAATTAACATTCCATTTATCAAATTGACATTCAATTTCATGAAATTAACATTCAATTTATCAAATTGACATTCAATTTCATCAAATAAACATTCAATTTAGTAAATTGACATTCAATTTCATCAAATTAACATGTAATTTCATGAAATCGACTTTTAATTTCATTAAATTAACATTCCATTTATCAAATTGACATTCAATTTCATCAAATTAACATTCAATTAAACATTTAAAGTAATCCAATAAACTTTCAATTTCATTCAATTAACACCCAATTCATCAAATTAACATTCAAATTATCAAATTAACATTCAATTTCATCAAATTAACAAGTAATTTCATCAAATCGACTTTCAATTTCATTAAATTAACATTTAATTTATCAAATTGACACGCAATTTCATCAAATTAACATTCAAATTCATCAAATTAACCACTAATTTCATCAAATCGACTTTCAATTTCATTAAATTAACATTCAATTTATCAAATTGACATTCAATTTTATCAAATTAACATTCAATGTATCAAATTGACATTCAATTTATCAAATTGACATTCAATTTATCAAATTGACATTCAATTTCATCAAATTAACATGTAATTTCATCAAATCGACTTTCCACTTCATTAAATTAACATTCAATTTATCAAATTGACTTTCAATTTCATTAAATTAACATTCCATTTATCAAATTGACATTCAATTTCATCAAATTAACATTCAATTTATCAAATTAATATTCAATTAAACATTTAAAGTAATCCAATAAACTTTCAATTTCATTCAATTAACACCCAATTCATCAAATTAACAAGTAATTTCATCAAATCGACTTTCAATTTCATTAAATTAACATTCAATTTATCAAATTGACATTCAATTTCATCAAATTAATATTCAAGTTCATCAAATTAACCACTAATTTCATCAAATCGACTTTTCACTTCATTAAATTCACATTCAATTTATCAAATTGACATTCAATTTATCAAATTGACATTCAATTTCATCAAATTAACATGTAATTTCATCAAATCGACTTTCAATTTCATTAAATTAACACCCAATTCATCAAATTAACATTCAAATTATCAAATTAACATTCAATTTCATCAAATTAACATGTAATTTCATGAAATCGACTTTTAATTTCATTAAATTAACATTCCATTTATCAAATTGACATTCAATTTCATCAAATTAACATTCAATTAAACATTTAAAGTAATCCAATAAACTTTCAATTTCATTCAATTAACACCCAATTCATCAAATTAACATTCAAATTATCAAATTAACATTCAATTTCATCAAATTAACAAGTAATTTCATCAAATCGACTTTCAATTTCATTAAATTAACATTTAATTTATCAAATTGACACGCAATTTCATCAAATTAACATTCAAATTCATCAAATTAACCACTAATTTCATCAAATCGACTTTCAATTTCATTAAATTAACATTCAATTTATCAAATTGACATTCAATTTTATCAAATTAACATTCAATGTATCAAATTGACATTCAATTTATCAAATTGACATTCAATTTATCAAATTGACATTCAATTTCATCAAATTAACATGTAATTTCATCAAATCGACTTTCCACTTCATTAAATTAACATTCAATTTATCAAATTGACTTTCAATTTCATTAAATTAACATTCCATTTATCAAATTGACATTCAATTTCATCAAATTAACATTCAATTTATCAAATTAATATTCAATTAAACATTTAAAGTAATCCAATAAACTTTCAATTTCATTCAATTAACACCCAATTCATCAAATTAACAAGTAATTTCATCAAATCGACTTTCAATTTCATTAAATTAACATTCAATTTATCAAATTGACATTCAATTTCATCAAATTAATATTCAAGTTCATCAAATTAACCACTAATTTCATCAAATCGACTTTTCACTTCATTAAATTCACATTCAATTTATCAAATTGACATTCAATTTATCAAATTGACATTCAATTTCATCAAATTAACATGTAATTTCATCAAATCGACTTTCAATTTCATTAAATTAACACCCAATTCATCAAATTAACATTCAAATTATCAAATTAACATTCAATTTCATCAAATTAACATGTAATTTCATCAAATCAACTTTCAATTTCATTAAATTAACATTCAATTTATCAAATTGACATTCAATTTCATCATATAAATATTCAATTTTTTAAA
Source organism: Ilex aquifolium (assembly GCA_951799425.1). Taxonomy (NCBI): domain Eukaryota; kingdom Viridiplantae; phylum Streptophyta; class Magnoliopsida; order Aquifoliales; family Aquifoliaceae; genus Ilex; species Ilex aquifolium. The sequence continues at coordinate 22,399,713 of OX637400.1, forward strand.
TTGACATTCAATTTCATTAAATTAACATGAAATTTCATCAAATCGACTTTCAATTTCATTAAATTAACATTTGATTTATCAAATTGACATTCAATTTCATCAAATTAACATTCAATTGATCAAATTGACATTCAAATTATCAAATTAACATTCAATTAAACATTTAAAGTAATCATATAAACTTTCAATTTCATTAAATTAACACCCAATTCATCAAATTAACATTCAAAATATCAAATTAACATTCAATTTCATCAAATTAACATGTAATTTCATCAAATCGACATTCAATTTCATCAAATTAACATTCAATTTATCAAATTGACATTCAATTTCATCAAATTAACGTTCAATTTATGAAATGTATATTCAATTTCATCAAATCGACTTTCAATTTTATTAAATTAACACCCAATTCATCAAATTAACATTCAAATTATCAAATTAACATGTAATTTCATCAAATCGACATTCAATTTCATCAAATTAACATTCAATTAATCAAATTGACATTCAATTTTATCAAATTAACATTCAATTTATGAAATGGATATTCAATTTCATGAAATCGACTTTCAATTTCATTAAATTAACATTCGATTTATTAAATTGACATTCAATTTATCAAATTGATATTTAATTTTATTAAATTAACATGTAATTTTATCAAATCGACTTTCAATTTCATTAAATTAACATTCAAATTAACATGTTCATTAAATTGATATTTTTTTTTAAAGTAAAATAATTATTGGCGACGTTTTTTAAAAATGTCGCGAAAAGTCAATTACATTTGATTTTTTTTTAAATTTTTTTTAAAAGTAAAACGATTATTGGCGACGTTTTTTAAAAACGTCGCGAAAAGTCAATTACATTTGATTTTTTTAAAATTTTTTTAAAAGTAAAACGATTATTGGCGACGTTTTTTAAAAACGTCGCTAAAAGTGAATTACATTTGATTTTTTTTAAAATTTTTTTTAAAAGTAAAACGATTATTGGCGACGTTTTTTAAAAACGTCGCCAAAAGTCAATTACATTTGATTTTTTTAAAATTTTTTTTAAAGGAAAACGATTATTGGCGACGTTTTTTAAAAACGTCGCCAAAAGTCAATTACATTTGATTTTTTTTTAAATTTTTTTTAAAGTAAAAGGATTATTGGCGACGTTTTTTAAAAACGTCGTAAAAAGTCAATTACATTTGATTTTTTTTTAAAGTAAAATGATTATTGGCGACGTTTTTTAAAAACGTCGCGAAAAGTCAATTACATTTGATTTTTTTTAAAATTTTTTTTAAAGTAAAACGATTATTGGCGACGTTTTTTAAAAACGTCGCGAAAAGTCAATTACATTTGATTTTTTTTAAATTTTTTTTTAAAAGTAAAACGATTATTGGCGACGTTTTTTAAAAACGTCGCTAAAAGTCAATTACATTTGATTTTTTTAAAATTTTTTTTAAAGTAAAACGATTATTGGCGACGTTTTTTAAAAACGTCGCTAAAAATTAATTACATTTGATTTTTTTTTAAATTTTTTTTAAAAGTAAAACGATTATTGGCGACGTTTTTTAAAAACGTCGCGAAAAGTCAATTACATTTGATTTTTTTTAAAATTTTTTTTAAAGTAAAACGATTATTGGCGACGTTTTTTAAAAACGTCGCTAAAAGTTAATTACATTTGATTTTTTTTTAAATTTTTTTTAAAGTAAAATGATTATTGGCGACGTTTTTTAAAAACGTCGCGAAAAGTCAATTACGTTTGATTTTTTTAGAATTTTTTATTTAAGTAAAATGATTATTGGCGACGTTTTTTAAAAACGTCGCTAAAAAAATTGCCAAAACTGAAATTTGCGACGAAATTAAAAAATCGTCGCTAATAGTAAACTATTTGCGACGATTTTTAAAACGTCGCAAAAAAAACGTCGCCAAAAATGATTTTTGTTGTAGTGATATACCAAGTTGACCAAATAACCACCTAAACTTAATAGAGACTTAGGGTGTTGAAAGAGCAGTTAAAAGACTGTAAAAACATAAATTTAGGAGTGAAAAAAGCCACCAAAACTTAGCTGGAGAGAACCCAAACTAGAGTTGGATATCTACAACAGAACCATTAGTCAAACTGAGCACCCATTCACTAATTGGACCATAACTCTCTATAGGAAAATAAAAATTGTACACCATATATTTTTTTTATTAGAAACTAGACTCATATAGCTTCCCAATGATATATGACACACATGTCGAAATGTCCTAAAGTTAATTAGTTTTTTCTCGAAAATTAGCTAAAATCTGTACTCTACTCTTTCTAGGAAAACATAGTTGGTATGCCCTTCGAGGACTTATCCTTAAGCAACCTTCCACCAACCTTTAGGCTTCTATCTAGAGACAGTATGGGGTCATTTTCCTTTGGTTGATTAGGTACTTTCCCTCAAGTCTAAACCAAATTCATCATCATGGTATGGAGATGGTTCTGCAACATTCAAAGTTGTTGAGACGCCATAATCACCCGTTATCTCAATCTTGTAAGCATTTACCCCAATGCATTGTAGCATGTTGAAAGAAACATCAGTTCTAGGCTTAAGCTTTCCATGACTCCCATGATGGAATATCTCTTTTCCCAAATGAATCCACACTAAGTCACCTTCTTTAAAAGCTGTCAACTTCTTATGCTTGTTTGTACTACTTTGATACTTATCGTTATGCTTGATTATCTGGTCTCCAACTTGCTCGTGCAACTTATTTATAATATTAGCATGTTCCTCAACATCTTCACTATAGTGATGAGTGGAGGAATCGGAGCCAAGTCCAATGGACTAAAAGGATTTCGTCCATACGTCAGTTGAACCATTGGCAAATATTTTCATCAACTAAGATCCTAACCAATCCCCCAAACTCTGATTAAAAAATTTAGTTTGTCCATTAGTTTGTAATGTCATGCCAAGCTTTTTCCAAAGATTACACCAAAAATGAGCAATGAACCTTGAATCCCAATATGAAGTCATCGCTTTAGGAATACCATGGAGCTTCAAAATCTCTATAAAAAAAAGATTAGCCACATGAGTTATAGCTAAGGTCTTGTTACATGGTACAATACATGCCATCTTTGAGTATCGATCAATGACCACCATGATTGAATCCTTATTCCTTAAGGTCCAAGGAAAACAAACCACAAAATCTAGGCTCACGTCTTCCTTTGGAGTAGATGGTACCGGTAATGGAATTTAAAAACCCATGTTTTGAGCTTGAGTTTTAGCAATGTGACAAACTCGGCAACGCTCCACATGTCGAATGACATCTCGCTCAATTCTTGGCTAGTAAAAATTGTCCTTCACAAGAGCAAGTGTCTTGTCTCTTCCAAAGTGTCCAACTAGTCCTCAACCATGAGCTTCAAACACAATGGCTTTCCTTAGTGAAATTTCGGGAATTCAAAAGCAATTGTCTCTGAAAAGAAAGCCATCTTGCAAGAAAAAGTGCTAAAAAGGGTAGTTGGAACATTTTTCCCAAATATCACCAAAATAAGGATCATCTTTATAAAGTCCTTTCAACAAATCAAAGCCTAAAACATTCACTTACTTTCTAGACAATAAGGAATTCCTAGGGTTTAATGCATTGACCACTTGATTAGAAACTTTGGGTTTGTGCTTGTTGTGAAAAGTGAAAGCTTGAAGGAATTCAACCCACTTCACTTGCCTATTATTATGCTTGTGTTGCACATTGATGCATCTCAAAGTGTTATGATTCGAGAAGAGTATAAAATTGAATAGAGTCATAGAATTCCCTATCATCTGTAGAGTATTTCTTACAAGAATTATTCAAATTTTCACAACAGAAAGCAATGGGTTTGCCTTCTTGACTTAGAACTCCACCATTACCAACATTTGATGCATCACAAGGAACCTCAAATACCTTGTCAAAATTTGGTAGAGTGGGAATAGGAGCCTTGATCAATTTCTTCTTCAAGACTTCAAAGCTATTTTGGGCTTCCTTTGCCCTTTTAAAATTTTATCCCTTTAGGTATTCGGTGATAGGAGCAACGATGGTGTAGAAATCCTTAATGGAAAAAAAATTAAAGAAAGCTATTCCATAAAAAATTTAAAATATCATGGAGAGATTTCGGAGTTGGCCAGCTTGTAATCGCTTCTACATTTTTTGTATTTCTTGAGCACTCGACAATGCATTATTTTATAACTTAACATATTTACTTTAGGTTTGCTAATGTAATAATTCACTTTACTTAGCATAGTTTGCGTGTTAAGCCTTGATTTATGTGATTGCAAGTAAATTGGGTGCAAATGTTGAGTTTAAGCATTAATAAGATGGCAAGGGACAAGTTTGGATTGAGTTTTCTTGGGAGAAGATAAAGCCAATAGCCTTAGATATATTTTGGAAGAAAATAGAAGTTCGACCGATAGGTATTATACCGGTAGGAAGGCAAAAAGATGAAGGTTCTATTGGTAGTAAGACAATTCTACTGGTAGCAAAACTCACAGTACTTTATACTTTTTCATCAGATAAGTTCTACCGATAGTCAAACATGTTCTACCAGTATTATACCGTAATGAAGGATATGGTCCGAGCTGAAGTTTTGAAGCTGCTTGATGTAGGAATTATCTTACCCATTGCTGATAGCAAGTGGATGAGTCCTATATAGGTAGTTCCTAAGAATTCGGGAGTCACTCTAGTTGCTAATTAGAAGAATAAGTTGATTATGATAAGAACAGTAAATGGCTGGAGGGTTTGCATCGATTATAGGAAGCTGAATTCATGTACCATAAATGACCATTTTCGATTGCCATTCCTTGACTAAGTCTTGGAACGATTTGTGGGGCATGCATTCTACTAATTTTTAGAGGGGTATTCGGGCTACAACCAAATTGAGATAACCCTGAAGATCAAGAAAATACAACCTTCATGTGTCCCTTTGGAACGTTTGCCTACAGAATGATGTCATTCGGCCTTTGCAATCGGCCACGTTTCAGAGGTGCATGATGGGGAGTTTCAGTGACATGGTAGAGAAAATTGATGATTTCTCTGTATTTGGTGATTCGTTTGAGGGTTGCTTGAACATTTTGGAGTTGGTATTGCAGAGGTGTGAAGAGAAAAGGTTGGTGCTTAACTGGGAAAAGTGTCATTTTATGGTGACTCAGGAGATAGTCCTTGGTCACATTGCGTCAAAGAAGGGGATAGAGGTAGATAAAACTAAGGTTGAGTTGATTTTTAACCTCCTATACCAAGAAAGTTAAAGATCTCTGGTCATTTCTTGGTCATGCCGGGTTCTATAGGCGATTCATAAAGGGTTTTATTGCCATGACACGACCTTTATGCCATCTTTTGGCCAAGGATGTTTCTTTTGAGTTGACAGTTTATTATGAGGCATCTTTTAAAGACCTAAAGAACATGCTCATTTTTCCTCTAATTGGAAACTTCCTTTTGAACTCATGTGCAACGCGAGTGATTACATGGTTGGCGCAGTGCTAGACCAATGACATTACAAGAAACCCCATGTCATCTACTATGCTAGCAAGATATTAAATGAGGCTCAGATGAACTATACTACTACTGAGAAGGAATTGCTAGCCATAGTTTTAGCACTTGATAAGTTTAGGTCATACATTATTGGGTCACCTATTATTGTTTATACTGACCATGTTGCTTTGAAGTATTTGTTGACTAAGCAAGATTCCAAGCCAAGGTTGATTAGGTGGATGTTTCTCCTCCAAGAGTTTCATATCATTATCAAAGATAAGAAAGGAGTGGAGAATGTGGTGGCTAACCATTTATCGAGGCTCATGATTGAAGACATAGATGCTCACATTCCTACTCCTGACTTTTTCCCTATTGAGCATTTATTTACTTTGAATATAACTGTACCATGGTACACTCATACTGTGAATTAACTTGTTACAGGACAGCTGCAAAGTAATTGGAGTCCAAGGGACAAGAAAAGATTCTTGATCGAGGTGAAGTAGTTCTACTTTGATAATCCATATTTGTTCAAAAACTTCCCTGATCAAGTGATGAGAATATGTGTGTCCAATGAAGAGCAAAAGGACGTGATTGCTTTTTTTCCATTCAAAAGCTTGTGGATGCCACTTCTCATCCAAGAAGATATCAGCTAAGATTTTACAATGTAGATTTTACTGGCCTACATTATTAAAATTTTGTTTTACATTTTGTAAGCATTGTGATAAATGTCAACGATTAGTAGGTGTGAGCCATAAGAATATGATGCCCTTTACACCCATATTTGTGATGAAAATATTTGACTGTTGGGGAATTGATTTTATGGGTCTTTTCCATATGTCTTTTGAGTATGCTTACATTCTTTTGGCAGTAGACTGTATCTAAGTGGGTCGAAACAATCCTAACTAGGACCAATGATCACAAGGTTCTGATCAAATTTTTGAAAGAGAATATTTTGTCTAGGTTTGAGATGCCTAAGATAATAATTAGTGATGGTGGTTTACACTTTTGTAATAGTTCATTTGCTAATCTCATGCATAAATATTGATTTACACACAAAGTGTCCACGACTTACCACCCACAGACCAATGACCAATTATAATTGACCAATAGGGAGATCAAGCATATCTTAGAAAAGACAGTCAATCCTGATAGAAAGGATGGGTCACTTAGGTTGGCAGATGCTCTTTGGTCTTATATGACTGCTTTTAAGACACATTTAGGTATGTCTCCGTATAGGCTACTGTATGAAAAAACTTGTCATCTCCTGATAGAGATGAAACATAGAGCATATTGGGCTATCAAAACTTTGAACTTCAATTTAAAACTTACTGATAGCAATAGGAAATTGGTATTGAATGAGTTGGGAGAGATAAGAAGAGATGGGCATGAGAGTACTCAGATTTACAAGGAAAAGATAAAAATTTTTCATGATAAATCTATTTTGAGAAAGACCTTTAAGCCAGGATAGAAAGTTCGTTTATACAATTCTTACATTCATCTTTTCCCAGGTAAGCTACACTCAAGATGGGATGGCCCTTACATAGTGCATTTAGTTTTCTCGCATGGAGCAGTAGAACTAGAGAATCCGAAGAATGGGCAAACATTAAAAGTGAATGGTCAACGATTGAAGCTATTCTTGGAGGATTTTCCATCAGAGGAGTCTGTGGAGGAGTTAGTTGATCATGTTTATCAGGATCTTCCGGATAAGTGATTCTTCTTCCCCACATGTTTTGTTGTATATTAGTTGTTGCTTGTTTTACTTTACTTTATTTTTAGTTTTACAGTTGAATTTCTTTTGGAGTCATTCTTTTTCAGGTGACTTTGTTTCCTTATATATTTCATTAGTACTCTTTCATTTTTGTTGCATTGAGGATAATGAATAATTCAAGTCGGGGGTAGGGGTTTACACACCTGTAAAACCTAGGAAAATTTAAAATTTTTATTATGAAGGGCAAAATGATAATTAGCCATTGCGGTACGAGTTGAAAACCCAAAATTTTCTAGAACTCGAATGATGAAATGAATCTCATCATTAGATTTATCTCGCAAAATCTAGTTACCCAGTCAATTTTCGTTGAATTCCGAGACAATCGAATTTTTTGAGTTTCATGATGCGATCAGGTGTCGCGCAATTAAAATAAATGCAATTGGGATTTGATTGCAAAACATGGAAAATAATTTAAATTTAGTTCAAATATAATATGTTGAACACAACATGAGACGATATTTAATTGATTTGGGACAAAATCGGATCAGAAAAAAACGGGACGTGTGGCTTAATGTGAGGCAAGTATTTGGGAGAATAAATAGGTGAGAAAAATCAGAATTTTCTCCCCATTACCAGCAGATTTTCAGAAAAGAGATAGAGGGAAAGAAGAAAGAGAAGCAAGGGTTCTTCAAGCCATTCTCCTTGAGATCTAGGGCCAACCATTCGTCGGATTGCTTCGGACCAAGAACAAAAGTTGTTCTACACAACGAGAGCTACGACTATGTACCAAAAATCGTGAATTTCGCTGAAGTCTCAAGAACGGGATTTTTGGAAATCAAGGTTTAAAGTTTGAGTTGGGTTTGTTGGAGCTTCCTCTACATTTATTATGCTTCAAGAGGTAGGGTTCTCTTCTCCTAACTAGGTTTATTTTCAACCTAGGGTTTGTATATGAAATGGGTAGCATGATTAGAGATGCAATCTCTTGTTTATATATACTCATACGCTGCGTTTGATACATGATATTAGATCTTAGGAATGAAATGGTCATTCTTTAGTAATACCCATTCCTTTGTTTGGTTTGTGGGAATAAAATTTGATTTCCATTCCTAAGGAATAACTAATTCCAAAAATAATGGGATTAGTCATTCCCAAATAAACCAAGGTATTAGTCATTCCTTACCCATCGATAATTAGCCTACATTAAGTCGACGAAAAACATGATCGTCTTATTCCTCTCTATCTCTCTCTCCTCGCATCACTGCTCATCGTTCAGCCCCCATCCTTCTTCTCTCCTCTATTCTCCTCCCTTCTCCTCACTTAACTTCTGTGACTTTTCCTTCATCAACAGGAAGCAGGACAGTCCATCCCTCCCCAGCCATTGTCAGCTTCTTCCTCATCTATTTGTGATCCAAGGGGCAAGATTGAGGACCAAACTAGATTTAACATTGCCGCTAATCTCAGGTAATTCTTCACTTAGTTTAGACAACAATCTCAAATCCAATTTTAGAATTTAGTTTCTCTATTTCCTATTTAGATTAACCTGCCTGCCAACTATATGATCAAAGAACCCTTGGAAATGAGTTATTTTGTAGTAGGCCTCTGTGCTACAACTCTACTTGAAAGAAAATTTTGACTGCCCTTTAGACGAAGTCACCTCCTTGTAATCATATCCAGGAGCAAGGGAAGAACATTGTGTTATATGTGGTTCGTCTATCAGAAATGATGCAAGGTATCAAATTCCTTTTTATTGATGTGTATAATGCAAACTTGTAGAACTATTGTTTAGACTCCAATTCCTGGGGTGGTTTATGTATCGTTAACTCCTACTAAAGTGTAAAGAAACTTGGAGGAAGAAATATTTGTAGGTTGCGTAGGTAGTTAATGGCTTGCTGAATTTCACAAGGTTATTGACTAAAAGTGGCAATTAGTAGATTTTTTCTTTGAAGTTCTGTGGATTTCTTCTTTGTTTGAAGTCTTGAATTATTTTAATTAATCGATGTATGCTATTCTTAGTTGGGCAATGACCAACTTATGACTTTATTTTCTTGAATAGTTTCTCATATGCATTGATTAAATGTCTGCTAACATACGTGATGCTTCACGGTTGTATGAATAACACATGGTTTTGAGAGTTTGAATTAAATTCTGATTTATTGAATTTTTTTACACTTACCTTGGTTTCTATATTCTATAACATTGGTGAATATTGGTGATTTGGGTTTGGCTGCAATGGTTAGCAAGAATCACTCGGTGTGTCTGATACTTGGGACGCCAAATTTCATCCCGCTAGAGCTATATAAGGATAATTATGTTGAGATGGTTGAGATTTACTCATTTGAGATGTATGTGGTTGAGTTTGTATGATGAATGTGATAGTGTTGCCAAGCTATACAAAAATGTTATATATGGGGTAAGAGGCCTTAGGCAATGAACAATGCAATGAACTCCAAGGTGAAGGCATTCGTTGAGAAATGTATTTCTTAGCCAAAGAAGAGACCCTATGTCTTTCATCATCATCGAGATCAATTTAAAGGTGAGGGAGGATTTAAAGTGAGAGAGGAATGAGTGGTGACTATTGTCTCTCGTGAATAGTAGAAGGTTGAGATGTATTTTATGGGCATTTTGGTTTTGATTTATGTTTTACATGATTATGATATCTTTCAACAACAATAGTTTGGTGTTAATACATCTTATTATATATTTGGCTTGAATTTGGTGCTTATGATGGTATTTAATTGAGTGAGTGTGTTTGTACGTGTGCATTTTATCATATTTATTAGATTTAAAATCAATAGGTTTACTTATTTTCATATGTTATCCAAATTCATTTGGAAATATTATGATATCAAAAATCGCTACTAATCCCTTTCCATTAGTGGTATTTTGGTCAAATTATATTCCATCCCAACAAAAAAACTGGTTTATCCAAACATAGGAATGGAATATGAATTCCATTCTAGCACTTAATCCCAATAGACGCCAAACATGGGAATGACAATGTCTATTCCATTCTTGTTCTCATTCCATTCCTTCATTCATTCCATTCCCACTTGATTCCATTACTACATACCAAACACAACGATAGTGTAACTAGAGTATGGAAAATGGTATAAGAATGTGTAAAACCAATTTTTGCATGAATTAAATTTGTTGAAATTGCTTGTTTGGTAATTTCATGGAAAATGTGATGGATTAGGCATGTTATGTGTTTACATGATTTTGTGCCTTTTGGGTGTTTGATAAAATGCCTTAAATAATATGAGCGTGTTATTTGAATGAAATTGATATAACATATTTTGACAAAGTTGAAAATTATAATTGTTAATTGAGAATGTTGGCTGAGATGGAGTATTGTTCATATTGTGCTCATGACAAGGAAACTGCAATTGTGCATTACATTGTATATGCATGGGAAGCATCACATTCATGGGCATGTGACATAAGTATGGGTGTATGCATGGTTTTGATCAAACACCATTCTTGGTGGATGATGCGTGGGCTCGAGAAAGTTAGACCAAGGTTCGACCGAGTCGCATGAGTTGCATTGAAAATAGGGTCGGGGTTAGCAAGAAGGGCTAGATTATCCCTCAGGTGCAAGACCTGGTGATTTGGATATGCACCCTGTTGCTATTGAGTCTATAAAGTGTGTCGGCGTACGTGGAGCCGTTGGTGGAAGTCCATAGATGTTGTGTTAGTTGAGTACTCATTGGTGGAAGTCCATAAATACCCACCCCAAGAAAGACCTAGAATTTATAAGTGGTCAATGGATGTGTAACATCAATGGCGGAGACTTGGAATACCTGGGTACATACGCATGACATTGCATGTGGTATGGGAGTCAGTAGAGGGCTCGGGTTGCATTGCATGTGTGAGTCTCACCTCATAACATGGCATAGCATTGCGATATTTATTTCTTGAAGTTGTATGTTCTTGGATGAATATTTGTTTGATTGTTGAATTACATGTGAACATTTCATATGCATCTGGGTTAGGGAGTAGCCTCTTTAGGAGATACCTAATTAAGTGTGGCTCACCCTTTATGGGGATATATATTTCAGGTGTTGGACAAGCTCCAGCGGATGGCCCTCACTTGGGCATTTGTTGACGATCGAGCCGGGTTGTGGCTTGTGAATCCTATTTTGTACTTTGTTTTTCCTTCATATATTTTAGCAAAGGCATGCAATGAGACATTGTTCTTTTGTAAAAGGAATGAATGGAATGGGTGTGGCATGTATTGGATGGCTAAACATTTGATTTCGGAAAGTTTGGAGAAAATCTGGACTCCAGGTACCTGGCATCCAGAGAGCCCAGGTACCGGTACCTGGCCTCACAGGTACCGGTACCCCTCTAGTAGTGGGTTCAAGTACCGGTACCTAGGTTCACAAGTATCGGTACCACGTTGTAGAGGGTACAGGTACCAGTACCACGTTTACAGGTACTGGTACCTGGTAAACAGAAGGCTCAGGTACCGGTACCACATGTAAAACCCGAGTAAATTTGATTTTTTTATGAAAAAAGGGCAAAACGATAATTTGACACTATAGTACGGGTTGAAAACCCAAAATTTTCTAGAATTTGTATGAAAAAACGGACATCACCATTGGATTCGTCTCCGAAAATCTAGTTACCTAGTCAATTTTCGTTGAATTCCGAGACAGACAAATTTTTTTGTGTTTTACGAGGCGAATCGGGTGTCGCGTGACCTAATAAAACGAGACATGAAATTAAATTTTGAAAATTAGAAAGTAATTTAAAGGAAGTTCATATAAAAATATTTTGAATTTGAATCGGGACAAAATTTAATCGTTTTGGGACAAAATCGGACCCGAGAATGGAGAACATGTGGCGCAATGAGGGTCAAGCATTCCAAGGGGTATAAACAAGGGAGAAAATCATATTTTCTCCCCATTTTTCAGCTGGTTCTTACATTGAAGAAGAAGAGAGGGAAATGAGGAGAAAAAGAGAGTGTTTACAACTTCTCTCTACGATCTACGACTACCCATTGGTCGGAATCCTTCGGGTCAAGAATTAAAGTTCATCTACGCGACGAGGACTACGAATACGTACCAAAAATCACGGATTTCACCGAAGTTTCAAAAAATAGAATTTTGGGAAAATCAAGAGTTTGCGCTTGAGTTGTGTTCTTGAAGTTTTCTATTGTTGTTTTACGCTTCAAGAGGTAGTTTTCTTTACCTAATTAGGTTTATTTTCAACGTAGGGTTCCATATGATATGGGTAGCATGACTTGAGATGAATTCTCTTGTTTAATGTACTCTTAGTGTAAATAAAGTGTGGGAAATGAGTATAAAGATATGCTAAACCAATCTTGCATGAAATGAGTTTGTAGAATTTTCTTGTTTGGTAAATTCATGAAAAATGTAGGTACTTGAAATGTGGGAAATGGGCATTAAGAATGGTTAAAATCAATTCTATCATGAATTGGGTATATAGAAATTACTTCTTGTGATTTCTTGAGATATGTGATGAAATTGGACATATTATGTATTTATATGATTTGGTGCCTTGAAGGTGTTTGATTAAATGCCTCTTTGGATTAAGTGTGTGATTTGCATTGATTATGTTATAACATGCTTGGAATTTGATGTTGGTAGGTGTTGGTATATGCATATGATATATTGACATTGAGGTTGTTTATGGTGGTTATATGCTTATGATGTAATTTACCATGAAAAAAGGGTTGTTGGATATTGAATTGTTCATAATGTGCTCATGACTTATTGAACATAGTATTGTAATTGCAATTGAGATCCTAGTTGCATAATGACATGAAATGCTATTTTACATTTATATTGCATATGCATAGGTAACATCACATTCGTGGGCGTTTGACATGAGTGTGGGTGTGTGTGCATGGTTTGATCAAACACCAATCTTGGTGAATGATACGTGCGCTTGGGATAGTTGGACCGAGATTCAATTGAGTCGCACGGTTTGCATTGAAAATAGGGTCGGGGTTAGCAAGAAGGGCTAGATTCTCCATCGAGTGTAAGACCCTGTGATTCGGATACGCACTCCATTGATATTGAATCCATAAAGTGTGTCGGCATACACGGAGCCGGTGCTAGAAGTCCATTAATGTCGTGTTGGTTAGGTGTCCGTTGGTATGAGTCCATAAATACCCACCCCAAGAAAGACTCGGGATTTGAAAAGGTCATTGGATGAGTAACATCAATGACGGGGGCTTGGGATGCCCAGATTCATATGCATGACATTGCATGTGTTGAGGGAGCTGGTAAAAGCTCGGGTTGATTTGCATGTGTGAGTCTCATCTCATATCATGACATGACATTGAGGATTCCATTGTTCAATTTCATATTCTTAAATGGAGTGATTGTTGCTTGAGTATTGCATGTGAGCATGTCATATGCATCTAGGTTAGGGAGTAGCCTCATTAGGAGATACCCTATTGAGCGTGACTCACCCTTTATGGGAACAATATTTCAGGTGCAGGACATGCGCCGGTGGACGGCTCTCATTCCGACCCTCATTGATGAAGAAAAGCCGAAGTGTGGCTTTTAAACTATGCTTTTGTAAAACTAAGATGTCAATTAGTTTTTGGGCATGTAATGTATGCAAATGATTGTAATCAAATTCATATGGATTATTTTGAATGTAAAATTTAATGTTGTTATATGAGTATGGATAAATGGACTCAGTGTGGTCAATGTTGTATGATTGCACATGTTGTGTTTTGGGTAGAGCTCCCCGTACAAAGGAGACTCTGCCCGAATTTTGTTAAATTACGAATCCCGGTAAATGGGGCAGAACGGCGTGGTATCGAGTTACACGGTATCCACGGGTATTCCGCGGGTTGATGGATGATTAACGGGGTAATTACAGACACTCGAATTTTGGGGCGTCACACCACGTGAGGTAGATTTTGGTAGCTCTTCCAATATTTTCAAAATTTTAATTATAACTTTGCCAAGCCTTTGGGTATTGAGCCTTCTTATTTAATGAATGTAATTTGTGAAATACTAAGGACAAATTGATGTGTATTGGACCTTGAAATGGTCGTGTGAGGACCTGGTGTCGGGTTATGCGGCATATACGGGCATTTCTGTGGGTTGATGGATGATCAACGGGTTGAGCAAGAACCCCCAGATTTTGGGGCGTCACAACACCACTATTTTGTTTGTTATCTTATTTTTGTGTTTCTTTTTGTTTGTTTGGTTTGTCCCAAAAAAATGAAAAAAAAATCTGCATTAGCTATTTTGAAAGTTTGATGCTCGAGTTGAATTCTTTGAGAACTTTGATATGTAGACAATAATTTGAGTTGACTGCGTATGGACTATTGGAAGAAATTTATTATATGGTTGAGTATTATGTGTTATTGTCATCAAAAACTCAAATTTTATGCACCATGATTGTCTAGTTCTTGTGATTTGTGAAATTGATTTTTGCCTTTCAAAGCCTGATATGTGTAATGGAGACAAATATATTACCTTGTGAGTTTAAAACCTATCATTTTGGAGGGTTATATGGAAATTACTCAAAAAATAGTTCTTTCATCATTTCTTTAAATAATCTGATTATATTTGTTTTGGTTAAAGTATGAGGAAGATTAGTTGATTATATCCCTATCAATTAAAAATTTTCATTGTTCTTGGAAAAGGATTTTAGGCCATCTTTTGGCTAAATTTGAGTTTTAGCTTATTTTTTCTTATAATTTTTCCCTCTAACCCGTGATTGAGCCAACTTGAATGCCCAATTCTTAGCCATATAGTTAACCAAGCCAAGTAGTATATATATATATACCTTACCTTGGTTATCCCTGGAATTGCTAAATTGGGAGAGTTATGGCAAAAACTTAAACATGGGCAACATAAAAGAAAAGGGAATGCAGCTGAAAAGAAAAAGTGGAAGAATCAGCAGAATGTTTAAGGAAAAAAAAAAAAGGAAAGCCAAAGGCTTGGAGAAAAAAAAGGGTAAAGAAAGAAAAGAGAATGAAGTTAAAGTGAAGAGAAAAATGTTCAAAAGGAGGAGTTAAGTGTTACAAAAGAAAGCAAAAAGGTCTCTTGGGATAACTCTTTTTGAATTACTTAATCCTTCGTATCTTTTACCCCTACCCATAACTCCATTATAACCTTAAAAAATTCCTGATTTATTCTTAGAATGATGGTAAAATGAATTTTAGGGATAGGGAGATACATCAATAACGTTATTCTTATTACTTTGACATTTTCTCATGAGATTATACTAATATTGATTCATTTCATAATGCTTTTCATTGTTAGAAATATGTAGGATATACTTGAACTAGTTGAAGTGATACATGCACGAGTTTCTGATGATAATATGTTCAAATTCTCTTGCATATCGTTTAGGCCTAAAAATAGCTATGTGTTAATAAGCTTAAATTCTATTAAGATATTGTTGTTTTTGTTGAATTTGATAAGAGCAATGCAATTTGAAATAGCTAAAATAGAGAGGTTTATCGGTCTCTTTGCTGAAAACCTTCATGAGACAAAATTCATCCACTAGGGATTACCTAGGGGTTTAAAGACTTATTGTATAGGCAAAATGCAATCGTGATTCCTTACGAAAATGGTCTTTTTTTACTTAGTTATTTTTTAGATTGTGTTTTTAAATTCCAATGCATGAAATTTTGGATTTTAATTGGATCAAGTTTTATTGCATAATTTTTAGGAATTGGATATGAAATTAGATCACTGGTTTCTTAATTAGGGTTACTTTTGTTTTAATTTGTTAAATGGAAATAATTAAAAAGAAATAGAAAATAGAAATTGTTTTTTCGGAATTTTGTAGTTCTAATGGTAGAATGTGTATTTACTACCAGTAGGTTGTGGACAAAGAGTCTTTCTACTGGTAGGTCGTATATGTTTTATCTGTAGGAAATAGATCTAAGGCATTAAAACAAGGGTTTTTTCGGAAATTCTATAGGTTTTCTTCAAATTGAAATTTCCCTCTCTCTAAAAGCTCTCCCTTATCTCTAGAAACATTAGAAAATTTCTCTCTATGCTTGGGCAATGATTTGCACCTCCTATTGCTGAAGATACCTACGTGATTTGTGATTCATGGCTTCACAAGGTTTGATGATTTCTCCCTCCTTTTGCCATTATTTCTTGGATTTGGTCAGTGCTTTCCATTGCGAGTGTTATGGGGGCTATTTTGTGCACAATGGCTTGCACCAAAATGCCCGCTGCTACTGACTAGCAAAAATCAGGGAGGGGGAAGTCGATACCTCTAACTTCGAAAAAGCCGAAAAAGAAGAAGCGAAAGGTTTACCATTCAACCTCTATAGATGCCAAGAATGTGACTTGCGAGAGGAAAATGGATATACATGGGTTAGTTTTCTTTGGTATTGTCTAGCAGATCACTGTGTGAGCTCTGAATGTGTGGTTTCAAGAGGTAAAGTGGTTCAGGTTAGCATTGTGGCGGGAGTTCTGTAAGGGACTCAATATTGTTGATAGTGATTTACAGCTACTCAAGATCATAGTGTGGGGGAGGGTCATTGATGTGATGCCCGCGATTGTGGTTGAGATATTGAACTATGAGCAACCTTATCCATTCAAGATTGATTTCCCTTACTCTGATTTCCAACCCAAGACCTTAGAGCAGTATGCAATTTTGATGTATGGAGAGTACAAGACCTTCCTAGGAAAGGTAACAAGAAGAAGTCTGAAAGGGGAGTACCATTAGGCCAATAAGGTTCTCCACTACAATGTGTACCCAAATGGATCTGAGAAGGAGCCAGGTGTGGAGAAGCTAGCCTTGGTTTATGAGTTCATGGCACGTTCTCGCATTGACATAGCATTGGTGATATGGTGGGTTATGCGAGAGTTTGCTGCCACTGTGAAGCCGAGTGTGAATATGCCTTTCGCTTACATGGTGAATCATATATGTTTGAAGGCTAGGGTGAAGCAGACATCAAAGCATATATTGTGGCCTGCTGAGATGGGACCCATTGGCCGCCAGAGCAAGAAGAAGAGTGCGACAATGTTGAGGGGGACCAAAGTCAAAGAGGCTACCACATTGCTCCTACTGACACTACCACTTCAGATCCACCTACTACAACTACTTCTCCTACCCTTACTGTTGTACGACCACCATTCATCTCTGGAGGGACACTGACTTAGAGGGTGATTAGGATAGAGGAGTGGATGAATTGTGCAGAGAGATATGCCTTCGAGATGAGGCATGCAGTGGAGAGATGCGAGGGGAAGATGGACTGGCTTATGACTGGCATGCAGAGACTGTTAGAGCATACTTTTCTAGTGTGCCCATTCCACTAGTGCCATCTTCAGGACCCTATACATCTTCTGCAAGGGAGGTTGTGGCACTGGATGTGGAGAACACTGAGGAAGAAGGAACTGGGACTAGAGATGAGAGTGGGGCTGAGGGTGATGAGATGCAACAGATGATAGTGATGAGGCTGCTGCTAGATAGTTTTTTGTTTTTAGGGTTTGAGTGTAAGGTATTTTTTATAGCCTAGGTAGAAGAACTTCTAGGGCTAGGCTATAGTTTCTTTGAGTCGATGTAAGTAAAATCAATGATTAAAATCAATGAAACACATATTTTGAATTTTGTGCCTTGTGTTCTTTTAATTTATGCCTTATAACTCGAGTACTTATTTATGTTCTCTTGCCTTGGATGTTTGTAAAATTATTTTGTGTTTCTTAGTTTGATGTTTGCTACAGATTAGCAAAGCCTAACTTGGGGGGTGCGTTAAGCACTCAACATTGCATTATTTTATAGGTAAACATATTCACTTTAGGTTTGCAAATGTACTAATTCGCTTTACTTAGTATAGTTTGCGTGTTAAGCCTTGATTTATGTGACTATAGGTAAATTGGGTGTAAATGTTGAGTTTAAGCATTAATAAGATGGAAAAAGGACAAGTTGAGATTGAGTTTGCTCGAGAGAAGATGAAGCTGGGAGCCTTAGAAGTATTTTGGAAGAAAATAGAAGTTCTACCTGTAGGTATTAAACCAGGAGGAAGGCAGAAAGATGAAGGTTCTACTGGTATTAAAACTCACAGTACTTTGCACTTTTTCATCAAAGGAGTTCTACCGGTAGAAAAACTTATAATACTTTTGTTAGATAAGTCCTACCGAATGTTCTATCGGTTGTAAAAGCCACAGTACTTTCAGAAGTTTTATCAAACAAAGGTTTTACTATTCTACCTATGGGTCGAGGTAGATTTTCATAAGAAGCTTAATTACAGATTAGATCTTGCCATATCTTTCGGGGATTCTCAACCAATCAAAGAAGGAGATATTTTGGGGAAGATATTTACCAAAGATCTGAAGATTTTCCTTCCAACCAGAATAAATAGGGACCCTTTTGGGAATACAAAATACATGATGCTGTAGAATACGTTGAGGAGTTTTTTTTAGTTTTTCCTGTTTTTTACGTTAGAGAGTTTTAAGGTTATTTTACAGAGTTCTACATTCTTCTTCTTTTAGGTTCAGTTTTTTTATTTGTTCAAACGATATTTATATTCAGTTGTCTTTACTTTCGAGGCCTTGTTATTTACATTCAGTTTTTCAATACAAGCAATTGGTTTCAATTCAATCTTTACCTTTATGAATTTAATTATGTTTTATTTAATGCTTTATGTTTCCATTATCATAAGTGAGTAGTCTTCCTCAGGATAATCTGAGGAAGGAGTCCCAACCTATGAAGTAGGGCGTATAATTTAACTAGGGTTTTAACGTTTATGTGATTGATTGAATATGTTATGTTTTCAAAAACCTAATTGTGATTATCTGTATACAATTAGTTTTTGTATAGATAATTAATGGTGTTTCCTACGACCTTTAGGATATTGATTCTTCAATCATAAACCATATTTCAATTGCTACATTAGTTCTTTCAAAGTTTTTAGTTGAAAGTCATCCGTCTGTAGTAGTTTGAATGCGAAAGCAGATGAGTTATAGATTTAGGGTAGAAACTCCTATTCATAGGTGAGACGAATTCTGAAGATTATACAGTATTCCATTTATTGAATTTCAATTTCATTTGTAGTTAACTCTCAAAATTCTCAACTTCAAAGAGCTTTTTCTTTTTATTGTTCATCAACTTGGATTCCAATTATTTACCTGAGGAGACGACCTTGGACTTTTTGTTCGAGTTACTACACAATACATTTATCTTATGTTTGGGAGCTTTCGTGAAAATACATCCCCTTTTGAGGGCAAGTAGTATTCACCTCGATGCCTTAATTGGACACAATGTAGCGAAAAAGACAAGGTCATTTTTGAAGAAATGAGATTTCTTCAAGATTTCATACAACTTTTGCTTCTTTAGAACCTTGGATAAGAGCTACAAGAATGTCCTCAAAATAGGTGACAA
This sequence comes from Ilex aquifolium, assembly GCA_951799425.1. Taxonomy (NCBI): domain Eukaryota; kingdom Viridiplantae; phylum Streptophyta; class Magnoliopsida; order Aquifoliales; family Aquifoliaceae; genus Ilex; species Ilex aquifolium. Next base: position 22,419,222 of record OX637400.1, read on the forward strand.
CAAATCTACCAATGAAAGGTTTAATGATATGATTCATTAGATGCATAAAGATACTAGGAACATTGGAAAGGCTGAAAGGCATAACCTTCCATTCATAGAGACCATCCCCTGTCTTGGAAGTCCTATTCCATTCATTTCCCAACCTCAGTAAAATTTGATGGTACCCACTTCGAAGATCTATCTTGTAGCAAAATGAAGTACCATTAGTTGGTCAAGAAGATCATCAAGGCATGGGATAAGATAATGGTTATTTGATGGTAATCTTGTTTACTGATCCACTATTGACATACATATGCCAAGCTCCATCCTTCTTGGGCAAAAGCAAAGTCAGGGCAGGACAAGGGCTCTTGATTTCCACCACCTAACCCTTGTCCAACATCTTATTTACTTGTCATTTAAGCTCTTTAGGATTCATCCTATAAGATGGTTTGTTGGAAGAGCAGCCCTGGAAATTAAATCATTGCAATGTTGAATTTCTTTTAGGTGGTGAAAGGCCAAATGGAATTTCATGTCGAAGAACATCTTGAAATTCCTTAAGCAGAGGTTTTACTCGTGAAGGGATGTCATGCTCTTCTTCCTTATCTTCAAGCACCACAAGAGCATAGGTCTTCAAAGCTTCTTCCATAGCCTTATCAATTTTAGATTTAGAGAAGAAATTATTTGCCTCCACCTTAGAGGGCTTGGGATGTTTTTCAAACCACAATGGCCCCATAATTACTTTCACTCCATCTTTGGTAAATGAGTATGTATTTTTGAACCCATCATCAACTACCTTTCAATCCTATTGCCATGGACGCCGAAGAAGTACATGGCATGCATCCATAGGAACAACATCACACAACAGATCATCTATGTACTTGCTACCAATAGAAAATTGAAAAAGCATCTCTTATTTACTTTTATCTCATTTCCCTTACAAATCCAATAGTGCTTGTAAGGTTAAGGATGATCCTCCATATTGAGTTTCAATTTTCCACCATCTTCGTTGATACAATATTTTCAAAGCTCCTACTGCCGATGATAACATCACAAACTTTTTTCATGAGAAGTACATCATGTATGGAAGATATTGTTGCAAACCCAATAGTTTTCATCTACATGGGTTGTATTAAGGCTTCGGCGGATGATTAGTGATTCGCCTTGGTCTCCATAAGTGATATTATCTTCATTATCAAATTCCTCTTTGGCATTGAAAAGCTTCTCTTCGGCTTCCTTTTCGATCCCTTTTTCAACTATAAAGAAAATCTTACAATTTGGACAATTCCAAGATATATGACCTAGGACTTGATATTTGGAGCATCGACGGGCACTAGAAGGATTAGGACGACCAGGGGTAGCCATATCATCTTGGTTAGGGTGTGTCTTAAAACTTGAAGCCTTTGCCATTGAAGTAGGCTTAGAAATTGTAGCACTTCCCCGATGAGAAAGGTTGTCACAGTTCAAGGAATGAAAGCCGCTGAGATTCTTTAATCGTTTATCTTCCACCTTTAATGCAAGCTTGAGAACATCATTGAAACTCAAATAAGGTTGCAACTGTACTACATCACAAATTTCAAACCTTTGCCCACCAATTTAACGAGCAATGATTTGTTCCTCCGATTCAACCACATCACATCACATCACATCAATAGGTGCTAATACTCAACAGTATACTCTACCATGGACAACTCCTTTTGCTTGAAATCGTGAAACTTCAGGAAAACATCTTTCTGGTATTGCTTTAGAATGAATTTCCTCTTAAGCTCTTTCTTAATATTTTCCCAAGTCGTGATCTTACTCTTTCCATTACGAGCTCTTTGTTTCTTGAGATTTTCCCAACAAATAGATGCACGTTTCTTCAATTTGATCACAACTAGCTTTACTTTGTTATCTCCTATGATATCCTTGAAATCAAAAACTCTTTCGACGTTGTTTAACCAATCTATGAAATTGCACGGATGGTGTCTTCCTTCAAATTATGGGATTTCAACTTTCACATCATAATCTTGATGTGAATGATGGTTTATTTGGCCTTGTTCTCGAGGAGGAGGCCCTTCACTCGATGCCATACTAGGAGCATGATGGAAGGGGTTAATCTCATCTTTTTCTTCTTCAGATGATTCATGATGTAAACAATGATAGGGTTCATACTGATTTATAGCTTGATTTTGTTCAAGAAGCTATTGTACTTGCTATATTTGTCTCATCAAATCGTCCAACTCGACATCTCGTAGGTCTCTCTCATGACCATGTGGAACTTTGACATTTGGTCCATGACGATGACGACCAGCCATCGAATCGGAGCTTTGATGCTAATTTGACACCGGAAACATGGAGAAATAGGAGGTGTCACAAGGACAGTCTCAAGGATTAAGGAAAAATCTCCACTCTAAGGAATCAACCAAAGAGATACAGAGTGAAAAAAAAAAAAAAGAAACTGGAATAACCCTCCAAAATTGGTGCATTTCTAAGACACCAAAAAAAAAAATTCCAGGAAATTATACAAGTACCAAACTAGGCAAATGAAAAGACATACCAACTTTACCAAATAACCACCTAAACTTAATAGAGACTTAGGGACTTGAAAAAGTAGTAAAAAGACAGTGAAACTATAAATTAAGGAGCAACAAAAACCACCAAAACTCAGCTAGTGAGCATCCAAAATTGAGTTGGACAATTGTAGTAGAATCATTAGGCAAACAAAATAGTAGTTCACTAATTGGACCATAACTATTTGTAAGAAAAATAAAAATTGCACACTGTTTTTTTTTTAAAACTAGATTCGTATACTTTTCCAACCATGTATGGCACACATGCTGAACATTCCCAAGTTGAATCAGTTTTTGCTCTAAATTGTCCAAAATCTCCACCCTACTCTTTCTTGGACAACATAGTGGTATGCCCTTTTTCTTGGACTTTTGAGGACTTATCCTTAAGCAAGCTTCCACCTCCTTTTAGGCTTGATCTTGAGACACTCTGCCGTCATATTTTTCTGGTTTTCTTCATTCAATGCCACCGGTTAGCTTCTCCACACTACTTATGCTAAAGTCTCCGATAAGAACTTAAGGAACTACAAAATTCCTCCTACAAAAGTACTCCAAAGTTTAATTCTTCCCTTTTATCATTTCTCCCATATGCCATGGTAACAAGAAAAAACTAATTTACTCTCCAATTGGTGAATTGAGCAGTGGACTAGTTGGTCCATTTCAGCAATTTGGTTCACTTGAAATATCAATGGCCAATCCAAACCCTACTAATTATGTGGCTTGCATTGTTATCCATGCAACTCCAGTTGGTAAACTTAGTTGTCATTATACTGTCCCTATTTACAGCTTTAACCTTTCTTTTTAAAATTCCCATCATGTCAAGTAGTTGTTCAAAATTCAACTTTCTAGAATCTAATTGTTTTGGGGGAGAATTTAGTCCCCTTATGTTCTAATTCTACCAAGTCCATCTGATGATTCTTATAGTCAATGCACGTTCAAAAGTTGGTATGTATTTTGAGTAAACAATTGTTTGCTTTGTTAAAGGTTTTTTTTTTTTGGTCTGGATTGTTAAAGGTTCAAAAATTGTATGGATGTTGTGGTTTCTGGTTTCCTTGTGCTTATAAAAAGAATTGTGGGCTTTCATCTAAATAACTCATTTTAGGGGTTGTTGGTTTTGAGAATTCATCTTGGCCAGTTAGCATTGTGTATGATCTTGCTACAATTCATTCAATAAATATTTTTCGTATCCCACATGGAAATACTCTTAGATGATCATTTCTTTTAAAATATTTTACATAATTCATTAATGGAATTATTTTATCAACGTAAAACAGTCCCACACCAAAAATTCTTTGATCAAGGATGATGTTGAGCATAAAAAAATTAGGATTTCTCATAATGAATAAATATTTAAAGTATTTTTAATTTCTGAATAAGTTGAGATAAGGGATATTAAAAGGTATAACTAATTTAGTTATTCAAAAGTGATAATAAAATGGTTGTATAGATGGAAGCACAAAATCTATAGAGGGAGAGCATATCAGAATAGTAAATTCCACACAAAATGTAAAAAAATTATGTTTTTTTAAGGGGGTGGGGACTGCATTGCTTAAGGGTACCCCTAACCGATTTGGCAAAAAGCTTAAGTGTTCATTAAAGCTATTATGAGGAATGTGTTGGGATTTTATCATTTATATGAAGGTTAAGAAAAAAATAGTACGATTCTAAAGAATTTTTTTCTTTAATAAAAAAGCCTAAAAAATTACTACCTCGCTTTTGTACTTTCCCTTTGCTAATATACAAATTACTTGAAAATTAGCAGATAAAAAACAAGGGACAATTATCAAACTAGAAGCTGAACTATAGAAGTAGTTTTAATCTACTAGCCATTATAGGTTTTGGTCTTCCTATCTGAAATCTGCTAAATCCATGAGGTTGGAAGACCAAACTCTAGTTGATCCATGAATCAACCCCATGTTGACCCAAACACCACCCCAATCATTAACAAGGGTGAATCGCACTATTCACTCAGTAGCTCCTTCTAATGCTCTCACCCTACTGCCATGCACCCCAGGACATCAACCCTGTCACTATAAGAAGCAAGAAAACACTTAATGTAAAATCTAAGATACTTTTTAGGAGAATGGATGGAAAGTATAAATGATAGAGTTTCCATCAATCATAATTAATATTTTACAAAAGAGTTTCACCAACTTGCTAACATGTAAACACTATGAATAAAGCAACCATAGCAAATAAAGTATCATGGCCCAAACTCATTTACCATGACTACTCTAATAACGAAGCTACTAAATATGCTAATGCTCTTATTAAAGAAGTTGGAGATCTTCATTCCAACTCAAATTTTTTTGTTGATTATATAATAGATAACATCACCTTATCTTCATTCCCTGTTTCTTTAGCTAGGATGTACATACCCATTACCATGGGATAGTTATCTCTTGTAATGTTGTTTCTATATATATTGAATACAATACACTCTAATCTCACTGTGAAAAAGAGTATTTTCTCTCTTTATTGTATCAGAGCCTACGGCGAGACAAGAGAGACTTTATTCCTTCAATTTTTTCTTCATGTCTACCACACCGAGTTCGTCCCCCACTATGTCAGCAACATCCAGTTCATCCCTCTCCTCCAACCAATCTTCGGATTACCCATATCCCATGACACAAAATGTCGCTAATTTTGTGTCACTTCATCTCTCTTCCACAAATTTCATCTTATGGAAAACACAAATGCTCAATATCCTTGAAAGCAATGACCTTCAATGAAATCAAACCATGACCTTAGTTTCTTCATGTTGGTGAATCTGATGCTCTACCGAACCCCACATTTATTCAGTGGCAAAAATATGATCGTTTGGTTAAAGGAAGACTCATTGCCACTCTTTCTGAAGAAGTTCTAGGCATTGTTGTCAGACTCAACACTGTAGTTGAGGTCTGAAATGCTCTAGTCCATGCTTTTGCTCGAGTTTCATATGATCGTAGTCTTGCTTTCAAGTGGCGGCTCACCTCAGTGACTCGAGGGACTAACACTTATGGCGGTTTATATGCGCCATTTCAAGTCAGTTGATGATGATCTTGCTGCAATCAACAAACTTCTCTCTGATGACAAAAAATATGGTGGCTTCTTAATGGTCTCGACAAGAACTCTGAGATTTTGACAACCATGATGCTTCGACTTGCCGTGCCTCCATACTCCGAGGTCGTCACTCTGCTCGAGAGTTATGCAGATTGCCATGATCTCAATGTGTTGCAAGGGTAGCAAATGGCTTTCTTTGGCCAGCACTCTACCCACTATTCCAGCAAAGCCAAAAGGACACAAGGTAGATATACGAAGCATGGTGGAACATCATATTTTTCCTCTAAAGTTTGTGGCTTTATTCAAAGCCAACCATCTGGACAAAAATCAAATTCAGTTGCCATTATAGTTGCGGACACTGAGGACCCTGCCTTGTTCCCCGATACTAGAGGTGGATCATATTACGGGTAACTCAGGTAATATACATTCTTTAAAACCTTCTCATGGGTCTGATGGTGTCATAGTTCAGAATGGACAGATCATGCCGATGACTCACATTGGTCAAGCCTCTCTTAGTACTGGCACTTCATCTTTCAAATTGAATAATGTTCTCTTGGTCTCTGTCAATAAACTTACTACCGATTTTACTCACTTTTACGTTTGATGGAATTGGTTTGTGATAAAGGATTTGAGAACAAATTAGATAGTGGCGAAGGGAACTAAACAAGATGGACTTTATGCTCTTGATAGTGTGCCCAAAGCTTTTTCTCATATCAGTTTTGGAAGGTAGATAATTATTGTTGGCACCAACGTCTTGGACACTCGCACCAACAGATTATTGATCATTTACATTCTAGACATTTTATTGGTTTTGATCCCAAGTTTAAGGTTTTTGAAATTTGTACTAGTTGTCAAATAGGTGAGTCTTGCCAACTACCTTTTTTGCCTATGGACAATACAATAAAATCTTTTTTTTATAAGATTCACTGTGATTTGTGGGGCCCTACTCCTATGCAATCTCAAAAATAATTTCGGTTCTACGCTATTTGTATTGATGACTATACAAATTTTACTTGGTTTTTTTTTTGCATCACAAGTCTAACTTGTTTGCTTGTTTTGATCATTTTTACAGGTATGTGCAATGCTAGTTTAATGCCAAAGTTTGTGTGTTTCAAAGTCACGAAGGTGGTGAATTTGCGGATCAAGACTTTAAACAATTTTTAGCAAACCAGAGAATTTTCCATCAATATGCTTGCCCCAAAACTCCAGGATCAAAATGGTAAGGTAGAGCGTAAACATCGCAACATAACTGAGTTAGGCCTCACTATGATGTTTCATGCTCATCGTCCACCCCAATTTTGGGTGAATTGCTACTCTACAGCAGTGTTTCTCATCAACCAATTATCATCGCCTAATCTATCTATGGATTCTCCATTTTTCTGCTATATGGTAAACAACCAGATTATGACCCATTACGTGTGTTGGACTCCAAATTATTTCTGAATCTTGCTGATAATCGGAATAACAAATTGGCACCAAAATCCCTCCCGTGTGTTTTTATTGGCTATAGCACCAAACATAAGGGCTACAACTGTTATATCCGCCCATAGGTCGAGTTTACATTTCTCGTCATGTCGTTTTTTATGAAACCATTATGCCCTTTGCTCAGCCCACTTGGCTTTATGACAATCCTTCAGTTGATGGGGATTTCTGTACATTTTTGGATTGGGCCGACTCCTCCTCTAGCAACTCCTTGTTGCCCTCTTTGCCTCAACCTACATTTGCACCTCCAATGGGTGGTCTTAGAGCATTGGATTCTGTTTCAGTAGTGCCTCCTACTGCCACAGTTTCAGTTGCTCCAATGTGTTCTTCAACAGTGCCCATAACTCAGCAAACTTCAATTGCACCTGCCAGTCCCACTACTGTAATTTCTTTAGGTGCACCAATGGCCTTTTCTCCATCTTTGCTTGTCTCTCTACCTATTGTTTTAGCAACAACTTCATCTGGATGCCCTTTGTAGGAGCCCTTTGCTAGTTCATTGCCACCACTTGCTTCTTCACAACATATAACTTAGCACCCATGATTATTCGGACCAAGAGTGGCGTTCACAAACCAAAACCGAAGTAGCAGAATTTATTAGCACTTTGAGCTTATTCCACTATACCTACTTAACCTCGTTTTATCACTACGGCTAAGCATCATCCAGGTTGGCGAGTTGGCATGGATGAGGAATTGGCCACCTTTGCTGCTAATTAGATATGGACTCTTGTTCCATCTTGACCAGCCTTGAATATAGTGGACTGCAAATGGGTGTACAACGTTAAGCTCAATATCGATGGATTGCTTGACTGCCTTTAAGATATGCTTGTCGCGAAGATATTTAATCAGGTGGACCGTGTTGATTTTTCTAAAACCTTTTTCCAAATGATCAAACCTACTAGCATTCGCCTCGCATTAACAGTTGCAGTTGTAAAAGGTTGGGAGATTCGGCAACTCGACATAAAAAATGTGTTTCTTCATGGCTCTCTTTCTACCCCGGTTTATATGAAACCACCCCCGAGTCATCTCGATCCTTTTTTTCTGACGCATGTGTGTAAATTAAGTCATGCCTTGTACGGCCTAAAACAAGCTCCTCGAGCTTGGTTTGATCGTCTTAGTGATTTTTTTCTCACGCTCAGGTTATACTATAGCACTGCTGATCCAAGTCTTTTTATCTACAAATATCAGGTTGGAATTCTTGTTCTCCTCCTCTATGTTGGCAACATAATCGTCACTTGAGATTCTCCCTCCCAGAATAACTGGCTTATTTTCCAGTTAACTGAGTTTGCAATGAAAGACTTGGGCTTTCTTCACCATTTTCTTAGCGTCGAGGTTCATAAAATTGCTTTGGGTCTTTATCTTTCTCAAACCCACTAAGTTATGGATATGTTGAGCCGTGCTTTGATGGGGTCCCCAAAGCCTATATCAACACATATGCCTTCTAAAAGGTCGGTCATTGTCTAGTTCGACTGATCCATATCCTGATCCTGCTCACTAATGTAGCGTTGTGGGAGGCTTGCAGTATCTCACTTTTTCTAGATCTAACATTTCTTACAGTGTCAATTTCATTTGTCAATTTATGCACGCCCAAACAATGGCTCATTACAAACTTGTGAAACGAATTTTGCTATATATTCATGGGACTACTAACTTCGGGTTACCTGTTTTGGCCTTTAGCACTCTTGATTTGTATGCCTTCTCAGATGTAGGTTGCCCACTAAGTCGCCATTCTACCACTGGATTTTGTACATTTATAGGAATTGACTACATATCTAAATGTTGGAGTTATTGCCTAGTCTATTAGGGTTTTTTTTCCCTTTTTACCCTTACTATGACTTTTATGTCTTGCCTAGACCAGAGAGATGTTCATGACTTTTTATGCTATTGTTTGGCTATATATATGGGGCTCTATACTTATTTTGTATCCCTTTTCACTCACAGATATCTCTAGTTGGTGTCAGAGCAAAACCCTACCTCTAAACCTAGCTGCCAACCCTAACCCTAACCTTAGCCTCCACCATAATCAATCATCGCAACCAGCCCCCTCGGTCCACCCAGCGACAGCTGCTACCCAACCATCTTCCCACCTTCATCAACCCAGCCAACCGACATCAGCTTCTAACCTAAAATTCCACCGACAACCACAAACCAACCAAAATCACAGCTTGCCCCATAACCTCCAAATAACATCTGCCCACCGACATACTACCCAGAACAATCAACAATCACCAAATAGCATCTACCCAGCCACGAACCATCCTACCTAGCATCTGCGCAACTAGTGATACACCTACCTACCAACCTACCATAACACCTGACAAACCCAACAGCTGACGAACTGACACAACCTCAGCATCGACGACCAACAACATCCCAACTAGCAACCCAGCGCAACCCAACTAGAAACCCAGCCTAACCCAACCAACAACCCAGCAAATCCCAACTGAACCAACATCCTGGGCCAACCAGCACCGACAGCTAACAACATCCAAACCAGTAACCCAGCCCAACCCAACCAGCAACCTAACTGTTATAACTAGTAACCCAGCCCAACCAAACTAGCAACCCAGCAAATCCTAACTCAACTAGCATCCCGACCCAACCAGCAGCTAAGCCCACCCAGCCAGCCTTCAACCCAGCTAGCCTTCGCCCAACCCAGCTGCCCCGCCTTCGTGCTTTACGCTCTTCATCACATTTTTGCCATTTTTTCGTGGCACTAACTTCTTTTTCCTGAGATTACAACATCTAGGAACTTTTAAGAGGGGTTAGATCCTCTTTTCTGTTGATATGCTTTTGATGTAACGTATAATGACTCTCCCCTAAAAAAAGTATCAAAATCAAATGTGAAACCATTCTTCGGGTCTTACGTTTTGTTTTAGTCTTTTCTTTGATTTTAAATAAAGAAATTAGCGGTAGCTGGGCTGGATCTTATAAATTCATTAGGGGTGGTGGAGCGAGCTGGATTTTGTAGCTGGAATCAATCCCTCGCTTGGTCAGCGCTGGAAGAATTCCATCTATACGGACCATTTTAGTCTAGTACCCCCTAAGTAATCCCATAGGTACTAAAGCCCCATAAAAGCTAGGTTTATGAAATGAAATTTGAATGAGACTATTAAGATCAGAGGAGTACATCATACCATAAATATGATTACCAAAGAAAGGGAATACGGCAAACAGGAAATGCGGTAGACGAAGGAGCTGTTTAACAGAAATAACGGTAAACCAGAGTAGCAACAGCATGGGCGGTGAGAGCGGATCGGATACCATGAATATGATTTTAGAGGAATACAAAAAAGAAACTAATACGGATGCGGAAATTAAGACACTACTTATATATTTACTAGATTTTTGGGCACCGTGACCTGATTATTGGAAAGCTTTTTGGACCTTCTTTATATATCGCTACTGTTTGACTGGAGGTATATTGTTCTCCCTTATTTTGTCCCTATATTTATCCTAGAGTATTTTCTGTCATGGGTTCCCAAGAATTACTGTGGATATGGCTACTACTACTTGATTATAACTTGTTAGGTACTTTTGGATGTGCCTGTTACCCAGTTGTACGTTAATCACAAACTTGATTCACGAGCTATTCGGTGTCTTTTCTTGGGCTATAAAATCCGACATAGAGGGTATTGTTGCTTTGACCTCAATTGGTCATCTTATCATGCCAGAAGTCTACAATACGAAATGAAATTGCTACCTTTTTGTTTTGGGTAGAAGAAATAACAAACCGAAATAAAATTTAAAACTATGGTACATACCCAATGAAAACACAACTAAATAGAATTCACTACATGTTAAAATACAATAGAAAGGATATCAAAAGCAAAACATATATAACAGAAATAAAAGTTGAAATTAAACACTCTATCTCCCTCTATGTGGTAAAAAAATAAAAATAAAAGTTGAACTCTCTTTCTCGACAACATTAACAAATCATTCTTTTGTCTCTTTCTCACATGGAAAATTAAAAATAAATTAATTTTTTTTAAAAAATAATACTAAAAATAAAAATGCTTCATTTATTGTTTTCGCTTTAGGCCTCCAATTGCCTTGAGCCAGACTTATACTAATGATGGACTTACACTCTAAAAAGAATTCATTCTACGTCAACCTGGAGAGTATGATATATACATAAAAGATTAAAAGGGGTGTGAATTTGTAAATACATCAATAACATTGATTGAAAGAGTTGACTACATTCAAGGGACTTAAGGTTCTTGTTTTCAACCTTAGATTATCCTCATGCACACCTTGATTGGTAAGGCAGCTTGATCACTTATCATATATGTGTATTTTTTTTATGCTTCGTTTTATTTATGGGAATGAGCGAGTTATGAATTTTGGTAATTTATTGAAACCTTAATATAAATTAAGGTTTCAATTCTATGCATGCCTGCATGAAACCTTAGTACCCGTTCAAGAATCCACATCGGACATAGAGTATTCTTTGCCGATGAATATTTCTTGAATTGTCCAATTTCGGACAGTTTGGGAAGGCACAAGTCTATATTGTAGTTAATATCTCTTCGCTTAATTTGTTACATCTCTTGGATATTCTGTGTGCCAGATCCCATTGTTCTCTATGTACATAATAGACGGGTTTAGCAACGACACCTAGTCTATGTCGTGTATTTGGAGAACTATGTGGAGAGGCTGCCGGATTTCCATTAGAGATGAACGAAGCGATAAGAGATGTTTTCTACTATATAGAATGTGCATTCCTGAATGGGATAGGACCACCTACCAAAATAGGAAGGAGTCTATGGCATAGTTTGCATGATGCTTGGTACATGACATTGATAAATATGTTATTTTGTAGGCTATCAATTATGGACAAGAGTTGGATGACAATTAGACATAGGTTGGATTCGAAATACATTGATGGGGTCAAATATTTTATCAATTTTGCCATGGAACATTCGAGTTGAGATGGAAAAATTCGATGTCCATGTAGGAATTGCATGAATGCAGAATGGCATGATGATGAGACTGTGAAAAATCATTTGTACATGAAAGGGATCATGACCTCTTACGCGACATGGGTACACCATGGGGAACCCGTTCCTTTAAATGTCACCCAATTTTTTGTAGATGATGATGATGATGATGATGCTGATAGTGTCGAGGATGATATGACCGACAGTGAAGATGATGATCGAGATGAAATACCCGAAATGTTGGAAGATGTTGGTAGGAGAATGTTCATGGATAATGATTTAGGGGGTGTTCATGCTGGAGAAACATGTGAGGGTGTTGATAGTGAGGAAGTTCAAACTTTTGAAAAATTACTGAAAGATGCTCAACGTGTTTTGTATCCTGGTTGCAAAAAATATACCCTATTGTCGTTCTTGGTTAAGTTGCTTCATTTGAAGGTATTGAACAAGTGGAGCAATAAGTCATTAACACTGATGTTAGAGCTATTGGCAGACCTTTTACCTGAAGGTCATATTCTTCCAACGTCTGTCTATGATGCTAAAAAATTCTTACGAGCTTTGGGATTGGGATATATGTCTATTCATGCATGTAGGTACGATTGTATGCTATTTTGGAAGTAGAATGAAAAATTGGATAAGTGTACAGTATGTGGGGAGTCACGATATCAGCTCAATGATGGTAAGGGTAAGAAGATACCTCATAAGATCTTGAGATACTTTCCATTGAAATCGAGGTTACAAAGATTTTTTATGTCGAGGAAGACGACTATAGATATGAGGTGGCACCAAGAGAAGCGAGTGGATGACGAGAATTATTCAAGGCAACCTGGTGATTCTGAAGAATGGAAAGACTTTGATAAGCAATATCTTGATTTCGCTCGGGACGCTCGTAATGTTAGGCTTGGATTGGCCACTGATGGTTTTAACCCTTTTGGGAACATGAGCAACTCTTACAGTATGTGGCATGTGATCTTGATGCCTTACAACCTGCCTCCCTGGAAATGTATGAGCGATCCATTCTTCATGATGTCATTGCTTATTCCAGGACCACAGGCACCCGGGTAGGAGATTGACACATACTTGCGCCCATTAATTGATGAGTTGAAAGAATTATGGGAAGGTGTTGTAACTTTTGATGCATGTAGAAAACAGACATTTCAAATGCGTGCAGCTATTATATGGACCATAAATGATTTTCCTACTTATGGTAACCTATCTGGATGGGGTACAAAAGGTTACAAGGCATGCCCCACTTGTAATTTTGATGCATTATCACAGCCATTAAGAAGCAAAATTGGCTACATAGGCCATTGGCGTTACTTGCCGCAAGATCACAGCTCGTGACGAAGTAAGTTATTTAATGGTAAGATTGAGAAAAAAAACCTTGTGAGTTATCAGGGCAAGAGATTTTAGATCTATTGGGGTGTATACCAAATGTATAATTCGAGAAACATCCAAACAATCGAAAAAGAAAGCGGTCATCTGAGGAACTTAATTGGACAAAGAAGAGCATTTTTTTTTTTGAGTTACCGTATTGGCATGTGCTTAAGATTCGACACAACCTTGATGTCATGCACATAAAGAAGAATATATGTGATAGTTTGTTTGGCACGTTGTTGAGTATTGATGGCAAGAATAAGGACACATATAAAGCTCGTCTGGATTTGGAGGACCTATATATCAGAAAAGAATTGCACCTCCAAAAGAATGGGGAGTCATATGTAAAACTAGCTGCATGGTACACTTTGTCTCCAAAAGAAAGACAAGGGTTCTGTGAATTTTTGAAATCAGTTAAGTATCCAGATGGATATGTAGCAAATATATCGAGGTCTGTCAGCACGAAGGATGGTAAGGTATCAGGCCTGAAAAGCCATGATTTTCATGTTCTTCTGCAACGACTTATTCCACTTGGAATTCGTGGTTACTTGGACAAGGAAATTTGTACCACTTTATTTGAGCTGGAAATTTTTTTTCAACAACTCTATGCAAAGACATTGATGGTAAAAGACTTGGATGCATTACAAGATAACATAATACTTATTCTTTGTAAGTTAAAAAAGATATTTGTACCAACATTCTTCAATGTTATGGTGCATTTAGCAGTTCACTTGCCAAGGGAAGCCAAGATTGCTAGACCAGTGCAGTATCGGTGGATGTACCCAGTGGAAAGGTAATATTTTAAGTTGTTATTAGCTTCTCATTTGGTTTTTTTATTATCTCCTTATATGTTTTGTGATTTACTGAAGGTATCTCATAACTTTAAAAGGATATGTTCATAATCGAGCTCGTCTACAAGGTTCAATAGCGGAGGCTTATATTGTCAAAGAATGTCTTACCTTTTGCTCGATGTATCTTATTGGAATTGAAACAGTTTTTAATTGCGAGGAACGAAATGCAGATCGAGTTGAAAATGTGCATGGGTTAGCTGTGTTCACCCAAAATTGTGACGCCCCAAAACCCGGGGGTCCTTTATTAACCGTTGACCATCCGTCAACCCGCGGAAATACTCGTGATAGTCGTATAACCCGACACCACGTCATTCACATGCTTTTAACCGGATTTACCATCCACAATGTCAATGATATCTCAATTTATGTCCATTTATGTCATAGGAACCAAAGAAAATAAAGCCCAAGAGCATGGCTAAGCATTTTGAAAATTTCAGGTTTTTGGAAAAACCTTCCGGAAGGTCGACATACACCTACCGGAAGGTCGCTGAAAGAACAGTTAAATGAAAAGGATCAATTTCAAGAACTTCCGGAAGGTCTACATCAGTAGCAAAAACCTTCCGGAAGGTCCATTCCAGTAGCCAAAACCTTCCGGAAGGTTCATTCCAGAAAACAAAACCTTCCGGAAGAATTTGGCAGTCAAAAAGAAACCCAAGGCAAAACCTTCCAGAAGGTTCATTCCAGTAGACAAGTCCTTCCGGTAGGTTTTACTCCAGTAGCTAAAATCCTCCGGAAGGTTTATTCCAGTGGGCAAAACCTTCCGGAAGGTATTAGCCGTGAACAAGGCATCCAGGGTTTTTAGCAAAACCTTACGGAAGGCCGACATACACCTTCCGGTAGGTTTTCAGACTGTGAGCAAAAATAATGGATTTCTTTCCCCTCCAAACCATCCTTAAAGCTACCCCATACACTCCAAACTCATCCAACACATGTTCAATGAGATTTTCCATATAATACACAACTCATACAAGCTCTATCACAATTCATTCCATATATTTACATCTCAAAATGGAATTCTTACAAAAACTTTACTAAATAACCATAAAAGCCACAAGTCGGCTTTCTTCAACTTTGGGGCTCGAATTGGGAGCCGTCCGCCGGCGTGAACCCCGCACCTGAAATGTTGTCCCACGAAGGGTGAGCCACGCTCAATAGGATATCCTCCTACAGAAGCTACTCCCCAACCTAAGTGCATATGAAATGCGCACATGCAACAAATCAACAAGCATCAACCAATCTAACAAGAATATACACCTCAATGTTAGAAAGCTACCATGCTATACTATGTCATGCCATGATATGAGATGGAACTCACTCATGCACCTTGTCCCGAGTCTTCCCCGACTCACACCACACAATGCAAAAGCCAATGTGTATGAACCCGTCTATTGACGGAAAAACCCTCCCAATGATCGTTTGAGATAAAAGTTATGTCTTTATAAAAAATCAAATCATTGTTTGAGGCTACCCATTGGATGGGTGTTTTTATATAACAAAATCTTGTGTCTTCCTGGGCAACGGATTTTGGAATCGCACCGCCGGCTCCGTGGGCCTATCTACACTTTTTGGACTTGCACCGTCGGAGTGTATGAACCAGTGGTTCCGGGTTTTTCACCCGAGGGAGTGTCTAGCCCTACTTGCTTTACCCGACACAAGTTTTCCTTATGCAATGCAACCGTGCAACTCAGTCGGATCTTTGATCCCGACTTTCCCGAGTTCACATACCAACCACCAAGATTTGGTGTTTGATCCGCAACACATGCACACACCCACACTCATGCCTATGACCCATGAATGCGATGTCAACTCACCCCCACATACTCATGTCTTATAACCATGAATGTGATGTACCCAGTGAATGCAATGTAATGTACCAATTGCACTCTAACCACATGTTCGATATGTATGAGTGTCATATGAACAATGTCAAGATAAATCTACATATTCATGGTACTTCATATCATAAGCACATAAATACCATAATTCAACACGTTAACAATATATAGCAAGCATGCCTATATCAACATTTCATCCAATAACCATTTTCAAACATGTTATCACATAAGCATGCAATTAACATAGCAAACTCATCAATACATCATTCTAGGCATTTAATCAAAGAAGTGATCTAGGTCATTTCTCTAATTATTTTGTAAGTGTTAAGGCTCTAACACCCTTCTTTTTCCATACCAACATCTCATATAAGCAACTAAGGTGAGGAATAATCCCAAATAGGAAGAATCCTACACGTCATCATGTATCACAAGAAATTACTCTAAGTAATTTCTACACCACCATTTCAAGATAGAATATATTGTATCCACTTTCAACATCCATCTAATCATGTCACCAACAACAGGTAAAAGCCCCATTTAATCAATTATCATCATCAAACTCAAGAAATCATATCTAGTGATTTCTACATAACTATACCAAGATAGAATTTATTCTATCCATTTCCTAATATCCACATATCATAATCCCCCAAGAGAATTATAAAGCAACCACCTCTAAATGTCAATTCCATTTAGAATTTCACTTTACCAATTTTCCCATATCCATTTTCTACACTTCAAGTTCATTTATGAAATTTACCCAACAAGTAAATATATACACCCATTTCATACCAACCTTGCTTAGCACATTTGGTACCCATTTCCCACACATAAAATGCATTAGTGGTACATTAAACTAGAGAATGTGATTTAAATCATACCAACCATTCTCAATACCCATTTCACCCAATTAACCACAATAGGCAAGTGATACATATATATATACACCTACCCATTCCATATAACCTTCCAAGGTTGGAAATAAACCTAAGTAGGAAGAAAACCCTACCTCTTGTAGCGTGTAGAATCGCCGTGGGAAGCTCCTAGAACTCAAAGCAAGCTTGAATCCTTCACTTCCAAATTTTCGGCCCTCCAACGTTCGGTGAAAACCGTCGTTTTTGGTACCCACGCGTAGCCCTCGACGCGTAGAGCAACTCTTGTTCTTGGCCCGAGTCGATTTGAGCGCTAGAACGGAGTAGATCGTAGAGAGAAGGTGGAGTTTTCTCTCATTTTCCCTCTCTTCTTTTCTCTCGGCTGAAACCGGCTGAATGGTGAAGGAGAAGTCTGATTTTTCAGACTTTAGGCTCCTATTTATATTTTTAGAATACTTGGCCTACAATTGGCCACACGTCCCTTTTAATTCCGGGTCCGTTTTAATCCCGAAACGATTAAATTTCGCTCCGGTTCGAGTTCAAAATATTTTTATTTTAACTTGCCTCTAATATTTCCCCAAACTTTAAAATTTTATAAAAATTTCGTGTACGGGGTCACCCGAGGCCCGTTCGTCTCGTAAAACGCGAAAAATCCGACTATCTCGGAATTCGACGAAATTTGACGTGGTAACTAGATTTCGCGAGACGAATCCAACGGTGAAATCCGTTTCGTCATTCGAGATCTAGAAAAATTCAGTTTTTCAACTAGTCCCGAAGTGGCAATTCACCCATTGCCCTTGTTCGTCAAAGTTTAAATTTTCCGGGGTTTCACAAAAATGTTCGTCCTTTTGGGCGAATTACAAGAGCAACTGAGGTCTCTCAACAGGAACGAGAGATGGCTCATTGGTTTGTCCTACATAATAGTCCCGAACTGGATCCGTATCTAGAGTATGTGTATATTAAATATACATATTTGTGAGCATTCTTATTGTACTTTTTAATTGTTTAAAATTTGTT
Source organism: Ilex aquifolium (assembly GCA_951799425.1). Taxonomy (NCBI): domain Eukaryota; kingdom Viridiplantae; phylum Streptophyta; class Magnoliopsida; order Aquifoliales; family Aquifoliaceae; genus Ilex; species Ilex aquifolium. The sequence goes on from OX637400.1 coordinate 22,437,160, forward strand.
ATATGTCAAATTTATGGTTTTGTACGTAGGTAACACAAAAATATATTAGAGTTGGAAAGAAATGGTGACATCACTCGTCGCCACCAAGCAGAATTTCCCAAGTGGTTTGCAAAACGTGTAAGCTATACAAATTTAGATTATAAGCATTATTTTCATTAGTTTGTAAAACCATAAAAACTTTCATATTCATTCGTGTAGATGACTCAGTTATGAGGCGAAGGGTCACATGAAGCAACTAATGAATTGTGCTCACTAGCAAACGGTCTTGATGTGACAATAAAATTGTACTCTGGGACAATATGCAATTGTGTCCGGTTCCACACTAAAAAGCGTGACAATCGTCGAAAAAGCCAAAATAGTGGGGTAGTTGTAGAAGGAGAACATAATAACAAAATTATTAACTTCTACGGATACTTAAATAAGGTGTGGGAGATGAATTACATATTTGGCCATAGTATTTTTTTGTTCCAATATGAATGGTTCAACCTTGGTAGTGGGAAAACAGTTCAGACTGATGCTCATTTTACAAGCGTTAATGTGAAAAGTAGTTGGTATCAAAATGACCCTTTTGTCCTACTTGATCAGGTGAAACAAGTATTTTATATTAATGATACAAAATTGGGTAGGGATTGCCAAGTTGTGCAACACATACATCATAGAGGAATATGAGATGTTCCTAAGTTGGAAGATGTAGAAGTTAGTGAAAATGAATCGTATGTTCCAAGTGACGCATTCCAACAGGATGAATCAACAGAGGTTGCTCCTGTAGTGGTCGAAGATAACGAAATAGGTCAACTTCATAGGACTGATCTTGATCCAAAAATCATTCCTCGAGACCGGATTGTCCAGTGGGGAAGTAGAGAAGACAATAACATTGATGATTTCATATGTGATGATAATGATAAGGCACAAGTGGAGTATGTCGATTCAGAAGAAGATAATGATGTGCATTCCCATTTTGATTGTGATGAAGAGTCAGATATGTAGATGAATTATTAAGATATTTTCATGGTAATTAATAAATTATGACTTATATAATTGGTATACTTAGATATTGTCGATAAAATTTATATATTTCTATATGTCAGTTGTTTTATATATATGGGACCAGGTCACTGAGCCACCACAACAGCTAGTAAGGTTGCATCCTCTGATGCACCTACTAGGGGTGCATCCTCGAGTACACATGCTAGGGTTGTATCATCTAATGCACCTACATCACAGCCTGTTGCAAGCACTGAGGGTAGTAGTACAGGTTTGATGCATACTTTATTTTCTAAACATATTTTTCTTAATATGGTGGACTAACATCTATTATTAATGTTTGCGCAGCAGCTTCTACCACCAAGAAACGAGGTCGAGGACCGTCTAGAGGGAAAAATGATGAGCGTTTTCATGCAGCTCACGGCCCGCTTGATGTTTTGATTCCTGATGCAGTCTGCGTTCCAGTGGGTGTACATTCTTCGAAGGTGATGACAGAGATTGGCTCCCTGGCGAGGACGTTTGCCCCTATTAGAAATGTGCACAAATGGAAGCAAATAACAGAAGAGGAGAAGACACCACTCATTGCACGGTTGTTGGTTAGTGGATATATTTTTTTGGTTTCAACAATATATTTATTTGTGAAGAGTGTTACAACATGTTGTAATTGATTTGTATATTTATATTTTGTTGCAGACAAAGTTTAACATTAAAGAGTATCGTGAAAAAATTAGTGTTAGGAAGGCCATCGACAAAAAATTTGTTGCGAGGTACATGAACCACCGATACTATATGCATATGCACTACAAGGATTTGGTTGAGTCCGGTGTTGACCCAAAGAGCAAGCCATATGGTGATGTGAGTCAGGAGGATTGCGAGTACATAATTGAAACACTTTACAAGGATCCAAAATTTCAGGTAACTTTTATAAGCGATGCAAATTAATATCCACTTTTCATTCCCAATTGTGTACTAATTATATTCTTTGTATATAGGCACAATCTAAGAAAAATGCAGAAAATCGTGCCAAACTGCCATACAACCACTCGATGAGTTCAAAGTCCTTTCAGTCTACCCTATATGAAAGGGTGTTATACTTTATCATTCGCTTCCTAAATTTTAATATATAGGAAATTCATAAATTTTAATATTGATATTTTGATTAACTGTAACAGAGGGACCCTACGACTGATGAGCCATCCCACATTGTTGATTTTTTTCACGATTCTCATGTGAACAAGAAGGGTGAGTGGGTTCTTCTAAGGCATAGTCAAGATATATAAGTATTTCAAATTGTAGAAAAAAAAATTTTTTTTAAATAAATTTTTATGATACACTCACTAATTGAGTTTAAATACATTAAATTGTAGGTGCAGATGAAAGGATTGTCCAGACAGAACTTAGAAGAGGGTGTAGAGCCATTGACACATGATGAAATTGCATGCACAGTCCTTGGTAGCCGACCTGGATATAAGAAAGGATTTGGACATTGCCCGAAGCCTTTATCCTCTAGTCAGTCATTCAGATCCACTGCTGAGTATCGAGAACAAGCTGATATGATAAAAGAGTTACAAGCAACTATTGATTCTCTTCAGAAGGAACGTGATGAAACGAAAGAGAAGCTAGAGAAGTTTGAAGACGCGCAACAGAAGTTTGAAGACGCGTAGCAACAGATGATGCAACAACTTTTGTAGATGCAACTTCAAATGAAACGTGCTCTACAGGGCACCTCAACTAATACAGACATGCCAACTGAGTCTTAGTTACTATCGTTTTAAGTTCAACACTTAAGAAGTATAAAAATTAAAACTTGGAGCTAAGTGGGCCAATCGGCCCGTTTCAACTATGTTCAACGTGAAAACGGACGAAGAAGAACTATTTAGAAAATCTATATGTTTTTGAAAAATTTGATTGATAATTTATTAATGTATTTTTTTCTTTTTTGTAACAGATGAATTCTGGACTTCTGCATCAAAGTGGCTGACGAATCAACTGTATGTTTCTTTTTTGCTTATTTTTTCCTTTTATCAACTGGGTATTTCTAGTTTTGGGCTTTTGATAAAGTTTTGTGAGTTCTAAGTTTTAGTTAGTGTTGTCCGAATTTGGTATTGACAATTTACGTGCAAGTATACACAATCAACAAGTAATAAAGTGATAAGTAGAGTATCGTTCCCACGGAAAATTATTGCTAATAACTTTCAAGTACTAACTTTATATCAATTCGATTTTATTTAAACAATAGGAATTAAACTATGAATTTACTAATTTAAGACTAACCCTAAATTTAATAATCAACGATTGAATTTAACGGATAGAAGAAGTTAAGATTACAACTTCCCCTAATGTTTCGTATAAATCTTTCCACTCTCTTTCCAGTTAATTGATCAAAATAAGTTGTTAACTAAGACTTCAAAATTATTTATCAAACATCTTCCGATAGTAAGATAAAAATATCTCTCCCAATTAAATTACTATATTCCTATGCAAAATAAGTTGGAAAAGATTCATTAAGTTCAAACTCTCATAAAAGTTATACACGGCATATATGTATATTCCTATCATATACACAAACCCAGCAATTCAATCCTAAGAAGAATTAACCAGACGCATGTCATCATATTCAGATCTAAACCTAGAATTCATCTTCCAATTTCATCTAAGTTATCAAATTAATTGTTGGCCAAACAATCATATATTAAACACAAAATATGACAAATAACTCATATAAGATCAACAAAAACTAGAACGAGAGTAGATCAATTTAACTAGACATTAGGTTCCGTTGCAATTTTAATAAAAATTTAGTTCATAATGTAATTGAAAAACATCATTCTCAAATTAAACAACATCTCAGAAAAACAAGAAGTAAAAGTAAGAGAAAATGAATGAAAACTTAGTTGCAATCTTCAACTCCTCTCGAGCCTTCAAGTCCGATTTTCTTCGTGTCGGTTCCTTCGATTCTTGCCTTCAATTTTCTATCAATCCTTGGTCTTTTTCCTTCATTATGTTTTCAGCCCCCAAAAACCGTATTTTTATATCCCCCTCAAACCCTAGCACATAAGAGGCATTAGAGTCCAATTTCGGGTAAAAAATAAGTCCTAATTCGCGTCCAACTTCCGTCACAAGCGCAGCTGCGCTGGGACAGCGCTTAATGGGCAGTAAGTGGGCGCTGGAACAGCGCTGGCCCTTTTTTTCCTTCTGCTCCCTTTGTTGTTTTGCCTTCAAAAATCCAACTTTTAGGCTCCAAATTGACCTTGTTTCCTTCCAAATGATCTTGTTTGCTTCCAAATGATGATTCCTATCAAATAACATCAAAACACACAAAAAAAATAAAAAAAAACATAAAATAATTGAAAACTTGCAAATTCCTCAAGCCGAAAGTACTCAATTCGTAGGTATAAAACCGACTCATCAGTTAGTATCTTTAGCAATGTGCATATTGTTCTTATAAATTATAGTTATAGGTCTTTATGGGAGAACACTTGTTGTGGTTGTTACTCTTTGTTTCATTCTGCTGTCGTAAGTATTGATTGTTACACAAAAAAACTATGTTTCTAGAATTAATTCTTTAATGTCTGGTTTTGTGTGGTCAAGTAAGTTGGATGTGAAAAGAAGACATTGGGTTTCATGGAGTAAGATCACCTTGCCCAAGAATGAGGAAGGGTTAGGCTTAAGGAAATTTGGGGAGATCCAAACTGCTTTTCGAATGAAGTAGGTTTGGAATCTGATGAGGGATTCTTCTCTATGGGCTAAGGTTTTTAATTCTGAATTTTTGAGGGGAAAGTCTTTTACGTTGTCTTGGTAAAACTCATTTCGCTAGCTTTGAATTACTAAGACCATACTTTGAGCTGGTTGTTGCTGGTTCAAAGGTTTTAGTTGGAAATGGAAAGAATACTGACTTTTTCTGTGATAATTGGATTGGTGATGGGGTTTTGCTTCATAGGATGGAAGGTATGCCTTGTAATTTTCCTAAGTTGGGATTACCTATTCTGCGGAAAAAGAAGAAGGTGATGTTTGATGATAAGGGCTGATGGTGTGGGTTTTGCTGGAATTCTGCACTTTGAATAAGTATTGATTTGTTTGAAATGCTTTGGAAGTAGAAGGAAGGGTTGTGGCTGCTATGAAGAATCTGAACTGGAAGCATACTTGTTTTTTTTTTGCTTTTGACAGTTTGAGTTTTGGTTGTTTTCACAGGTGTTTGTGGCTTACTTTGAGTTGGTTTGTTTATGTTAAGGCGTTTATGCCTTTCCTTTGCTTCTTGTAATGTTGCTTTGTTAATAAATAAAATTTTACTTTTGTTAAAAAAAAATGATACTGTTCATTTCTCTAATGAACAAAATATCCACAAGTTAGATTCTTGGATCTATGACAGTTTCACTTATGTTAATCGTTCATTTTTTGTCTGTGACATTTCAGGTGCCTTTGTCATTATTTGGAGGTTCTGGAAACTATGTCTCTGCTTTGTACATTTTAGCAGTAAAAGTTAATGTGACACCCCTAAATCCGGGGGTCCGTTGATTACCCATCAATCCGCGGAATACCCGTAGATACCGAAAAATTCGATATCACACTGTTATGCCCCATTTACCAGGGTCCATAACTTAACGAAATTCGGGCAGAGTCTCCTTTGTACGTGAAGCTCTACCCAAAACCCAACTTGTGCAATATATATTCAAATGACCCATCCGAGGCCCAATATAAAGCAATGACCGCACCAGGTCCATTTATAAGTAAACATTGGCCACACCGGGTCCAACTATCCATACTTATATCAAAACATGCAAGGTTATTTTAACAATAGTCCATATAAGTTATATTACAATTATTTGTAAAAGATTACATGCCCAAAACAAAATTTTCACAAGTGTTTTACATTAACACAAACTAAAGCCACATTCGGCTTTCTTCAAACATGAGGGTCCAAATTGGAGCCATCCGCCGATGTATTTCCCCCACCTGAAATGTTTTCCCGTATAGGGTGAGCAACGCCCAGTAGAGTAATTTCCTACAGAGGCTACTCCCCACCTACGTGCACATGCAATGTTCACATTCAACATTTCGTATTCACATCAACATTCCAAGTAAGAATATTCAACTCTATATTGGAATTTACCATGCCATGCTATGAAATGAGATGAGACTCCCTCATGCATCTTTAACCCGAGTCATCACCGACTCCCCCAACACAATGCCATGCCAATGTGTAGTAACCCCATCAACTGATGGAAAATACATCCAATGACCGTTTGAATTGAAATCATGTGTTTACAAAATCAAGTCATTGTTGGATGTCACCCATTGAATGAGTGTTTATGTACATCAAAATCTTGTGTCTTGTTGGGCAACAGATTTTGGATTTTATACCGCCGGTTCCGTACACCATACTACACTTTTCCAGAATTTCACCACAGGAGAGTGTATAACCAAGTCGCCGGGTCTTGCACCCGAGGGGGGGATCTACCCCTTCTTGCTATACCCGACAAAAGTTTTTCTTTCTTTCATGCAACCATGTGACTCAGTCGGATTTTCAACCCAACTTTCCCGAACCCACCCATCAATCACCAAGAATGGTGTTTGATTAACCATGCATACACACACCCACACTCATGACTCATGCCCATGAATGTGATGTCAATTCCATGTTCATATTGCAATGCATGCCAAATGAACAATTTCTACATATCAATGTATACCATGACAATTTATATCATATGTATATAATCACCATAATCCGTTACAAGGTCAATATATTCAAGAGAATATATCAACACTTCATCAACATGTCATCACATAATACATGCTAATATCACATTTCATTTACAAGGCACATAAAAAAAAACACAAGGCACATACCCACATGATCCCAATCTCCAAGGGATTACATAAACACTTCCATATATCAAATCAAACCAAGACTTAATATAGACCATTTCAAATAATAAAATAAAAATCAGAATATATGATTTTTACATTTCCAATTATCGAAACATCCTAGAAATCACAAACTAGCAATTTCTAACTACCAATTCACACTAGAATTGATCCTACCCATTTCCATAACACCAACCATAATGAAAAAATGTTAGAAATGTCCAAAACAGCCCACATAAACCCTATGGACACCTTAGGTTAGAAATAGACCCGAGTAGGAGGAAACCCTACCTCTTGAAGCGTAAAGAAGTCGTATGAAGCCTCAAGAACAAGATTCAAGCCCAAAGCTTTGATTTCCCCAAAATCCACCATTTGTATCTTCGGTGAAATCCTTCGTTCTTGGTACGTAAGCGTAGCCCTCGTCGCGTAGGTGAACTTTAACTCTTGGTCCAACGAAATCCGACCGACAGAACTTCCGGAATCGGAGCGGGAAACTTGAAGAGAAAAAAAGCTGATTTCGTCCAAAAAGCTAAGGAGGAGATATTTCTTCTCCAAAAAGCTGATTTTAAGAGGATATTTATAGGCGTAAATGAGCGGTCCACATCGCACCGCATATTTTCGACTTCTAGGTCCGTTTTTCGTCCCGAAATGATTCATTATATCTCGGATTAAGTCCAAACCAATTTTATTGGAACTTTAACTTAATGTTAAGGAAATTTTTAAAAATAAATTTTTTGGGACCTTTAAAATGTCATTCGTCACGTAGTCACCTCGAACGACGTGCAAAAATCTGACTATCTCGGAATTCGACGAAATTTGACAGGGTGACTAGATTTCGCGATACGAATCCAACGGCGAACTCTGTTTCCTCATCCGAGGTCTAGAGCATGAGTATTTCAAATAAGCATTAGGATGACAAATGACCATTTTGCCCTTATTCACAAAAAGTTCAAATTTGCCCGGGTTTTACATTCTTCCCCCCTTAAAAAGAATTTCGTCCCCGAAATTCACACACACACATACATGCAATCTCATGCATATGCTATAGTCATGTAATAGTAAATGACTATAAAAATGTACCTCTATCCTCAAACAAGAAAGGATAATTGGCACGTACGGTGTCCTCGTGCTCCCATGTCGCCTCTTCCACTCCCCGGTGCTGCCACAACACCTTCACTAGCCTCACGGTCTTGCCTCGCAAAACCTGATCTCGGCTATCCATGATACGCACCGGTTCCTCCTCGAAGGTCCCATCTGCATCAACAACAAGCTCTCCCCAATCCACCACATGAGTCGGATCTGGGGTGTATTTCCGGAGCATAGAGACATGGAATACTGCATGAACACCCGATAGATTTGGCGGTAACGCCAACCAGTAGGCAACTGTACCTACCCTCTCGAGTATCTCGAAGGGCCCGATATACCTCGGCGACAGCTTTCCCCGCTTGCCAAACCTGACCACTCCTCTCTTAGGTATTACCTTCAAGAAGACATGATCTCACACCTCAAACTCTAGAGGTCGTCGCCGCTTGTCAGCGTAGCTCTTCTGCCGGCTCTGAGCCGTGAGAAGACGCTTTCGTATCAAGTCTACCTTCTCCGAGGTTTCCCTAACCAATTCCGACCCCGTAGCGGTTCTTTCTCCCACCTCCGTCCAACAAACCGGAGATCGACAAGGCCTCCCATATAGTGCCTCATGGGGTGCTATCTGTATGCTCACCTGATAACTGTTGTTGTAGGCGAACTCCACCAAGGGTAAGTTTTCTTCCCAGCTACCCTTGAGATCTAGGACGCATGCCCGTAGCATGTCCTCTAAGGTCTGGATGGTCCTCTCCGACTGACCGTCCGTCTAGGGATGAAAAGCAGTACTCATAATCAATTGTATCCCCATGGCTCGCTGGAAACTCTCCCAAAAATGAGCTGTAAACCTGGGATCCCGATCCGTTATTATAGATACGGGTACCCCATACAATCGGACAATCTCTCGTATATATAACTTGCAGAATTCCTCCAGTGTGAAAGTCATCCGCACCGCCAAAAAGTGTGCCGACTTAGTAAGCCGGTCCACTACCACCCATACCGCGTCATGTCCCCGCGATGTCCGTGGCAAGTGGGTCACAAAATCCATCGTGACATGCTCCCACTTCCACTCAGCTACCTCCAAGGGCTAGAGCAAACCTGCTGGTCTCTGGTGTTCAGCCTTAACCTGCTGACACGTGAGACATCGACTGACAAAGTCGCCAACTTGCCTCTTCATTCCACTCCAGTAATATTGGCGACGAAGATCATGATACATCTTCGTGCCCCCTGGATGAACCGCAAAACGGGAGCAGTGAAATTCCCTAAGGATATCCTCTCTCAGATCCGCCAACTGAGGAACCACAACCCTTCCTCAATACCGAAGACTACCATTCGAGTGAATGGCCCAACCCTCGTCACCTGTACCTGCCTGTACACGGTCCCGGATGGACAATAGCTCCGTGTCCTGACTCTAGGACTTAATCACCCTGCTCAGTAGAGAAGATGTAGCCACCAAACTCCCCAAAGTACCCTGAGCCTGACCCATATAACACAGCCCGAACTGTCCCACATTCTCGAGCATCTGCCACTCTCGGGAAGCCACACTAGCCACAACTCCCCGTGACTTTCGGCTGAGTGCATCAGCCACCACATTTGTTTTACCGGGATGGTAATGCAAAGTGAAGTCATAATCTTCGAGGTACTCCATCCACCTGCGTTGTCTCATGTTGAGGTCCCGCTGTGTAAATATGTACTTCAGACTTTTGTGGTCTGAAAACACCTCGAACTGCTCACCGTACAGATAGTGGCGCCAAGCCTTCAAGGCAAAGACAATGGCCACCAACTCATGTCATGTGTGGGGTAATTCTGCTCGTGGTTCTTTAACTGCCGAGAACCATAAGCCACCACCCTCCCGGACTGCATCAAGACACATCCCAGTCTGTCCTTCGAGGCATCACAATACACTGTGTACATTTGTCCCCTTTCCGGGACTATCAAGATAGGGGCTGAAGTAAGCCTCCTCTTTAACTCCTGGAATCCCTTCTCGCAAGAATCATTCCACTCGAACTTGACATCTTTTCGAGTCAACCTGGTCATAGGTGCAGCTAGTCGGGAGAAGTCCTCAATAAACCGCCGGTAATACCCTGCCAATCCCAAGAAACTGCGTATCTCGAAGACTGACTTCGGCCTCTCCCAATTCATGACTGCCTCAACCTTCTCCGGGTCTACGGATACACCCGAAGCCGACACCACATGTCCCAAAAATTTCACCTCAGTAAGCCAAAATTCACACTTACTAAATTTGGCATACAACTGATGGTCTCTCAAGGCCTGGAGAACAATCCTCAAGTGACCCTCATGCTCCTCCTCAGACTTGGAGTAGATCAAGATGTCGTCAACGAAAACCACAACGAACTGATCTAGGTAGGGTTGGAACACCCTTTGCATGAGATCTATGAATGCCGCTGGAGCATTCGTCAATCCGAATGGCATTACTGTGAACTCAAAATGCCCATACTGCGTCCGAAACGCCGTCTTAGGGATATCCGCTTCCCTAACCCTCAACTGATGGTAACCGGTGCAGAGATCTATCTTGGAGTAGACCCGTGCCCCTCTCAGCTGATCAAACAAGTCATCAATCCTCGGCAAAAGGGTACCTATTCTTGATAGTAACCCTATTCAACTTCCGGTAATCTATGCATAGTCGAAGGGTTTTGTCCTTCTTCTTTGCAAATAACACCGGAGCGCCCCAAGGTGAGGTACTCGGTCCAATGAACCCCCTGTACAACAATTCCTGCAATTGGACTTTGAGTTCTTGCAACTCAGCAGGCGCCATCCTATGTGGAGTCATAGAAATGGGAGAAGTACCGGGGTGCAACTCAATAGTGAAGTTTACATCCCTATGTGGAGGTAATCCCGGTAGTTCATCCAGAAAAATATCCTCATAATCACACACAACCTGAGGTAGACCCAACTCCTGTCTCGCCTCGTCCTATAGGGTAAGGCTTGCTAGCCAACCCATCAACTGCCCGTGCCATCTAGAGTCGTAAACGGCTTGAGGTAAAGCATCGTGCTCTACCCCCTGGAATTTGAAACAAACACCATCAGGCATATAAGCAGTGACCCGCTTCCGATCACAATCAATGATGACTCGGTGTGCCGTCAACCAATCCATTCCCAGGATTACATCGAACTCTGACATGTCCATGACCCGAAGGTCCATGGTGAGTAGAATCTCTGAGATCTATAACTCACACCCCCGACATATCTGATCAACTCTCGCCCTAGCACCTAGGGGAGAACTCACATGCAATGGCTCTTCTAAGGTCTCAACCTCTAAGCCCAAGTCTTTCACAAAAGATGCAGCAATAAATGAATGTGATGCACCAGAATCAAATAGTACTCTAGCCCATAAGCGAGAGAGCAAAAATGTACCATGTATCACTGACTGGTCTGCCGGCTCAGTTTGAGGTATCATGGCGTAGACACGCCCCTGGGTCCCCGAAGTTCCGGCTTGTGAGCCCTGCCCTCGGCCCCGACCCATACCCTGGCCCATCTGGCCTGCGTGCGGAGTTCCCGCTCGTGAAGTGGTAGGAGCCTGTGCAACACCTTGGAACGGATATTGGCTTCCCTGGCCCATAGTGGGGTAGGAAGGAGTGTAGTGAGACTGTGAATATCCCACTGATGGCTGGGACTGAGACGTCCCCTGACCCTGGGATCCCTGCCTCTGAGGACAATCCCACTTCATATGCCCCGGTTGGTGGCAATGATAGCAAGTCCGTTGGCCTGCCTGAAAATGAGGCCTCTGATTTCTCCCACCTCGGGAGGACTGACCTTGACCTTGGCCTTGATAGCCGCGGCCCTGCCCTTGATGCCCCTGCGGAGCAGAAGTTCTCTACCTCTTCCCCGCACTAGAAGAAGAGGATTGATCCTCCTTCTTCTTGCCTTTACCACCTGCTTCCCGGATGTTCCTTGCATCATCAATCTCTCTCTCAATGGCCATAGCTGTCGTGACCATCGTGTCCAAGACTTGTAGAAGAAGACCCACAATTTTACCCCGGATGGACAACTTCAAGCCCTCCTCAAACTTATGTACTTTGGCCATGTCTGTGGCCACATAATCGTCGGCGAAACGGGCTAATTCAGTGAACTTAGCCACGTATTCCATCACCGTCATCGTTCCCTATCTCAAGTCTAAGAACTCACGGGCCTTTGCACGTATTCAGTGAACTCACGGGCCTTCCTAGTATTTTTTTAGTCTTTCTTCTTCTTTTTAGTTTTTCTCCATTGTTTACTTTACAAGCTCTCATTAAATTCAAGTCTTTAATTTCTGCAAAACAATTACTTTTGTTTACTTCTTGCGAACGATTTCTTTCCATTGCTATTTCAATACAAAGTAATTATGTTACTTACAATTTTAATTCTTGTATTTTTGCTTTAATTTACAATGATGCTTTCTTCAATCACATTTAACTTACTTTTTGCCATGTGTGAGTTGTCGTTCATCAGTTTGATTGGATGAAGTAGTCCATGAATTGGGAATTTTGACTCGTAACTAGGGCTAGGCTATTGTCGAGTTATTTGGGTCAATTGAATAGGTTAATTGGGAAGATGTTAAATTTTATATCTTCTTACTTACCCGTTGAGAACTAAGACTTGGCACAGGTAATTCTTGTATTCACTACAATTGAATTAGTTTTGCTAATCGATTCAATTGATTTGGGTACACATTTGTTATTTGTTAAATTGGGTGTTTAGCGAATACCTATCGCTTGGGAGACGGTGAGGTGATCTCTATCGATCAGCCGGTTCTTTCATTTAAGTGTTATTTCTTTAATAAAATAAGTTTTCCAACTCTCAAAATTCCAAACTTTTATTTCTTTTTTGTTTTATCACTCTTTGAACCAACTGTCCTTCATGATAAGATGACCTTGGCAATCGATTGAGTTACAAATGATACCCATGCTAGCGCATAGGAATTCCTAGTAATTAAATTCAACTTTAAGATGCAAGCATTTTTAGTGTCATTGCTGGGGAAGGCGAGGTGTTTCAAGAGGTGACTCGGAGGTCGTCAAGGTATGTCTCATGATTCACATCACCGACTCAAGTGCATTCTTTGCTTATTTCTTTTTCTTTTTTTTTGTTTTTTTTGTAGTTTTTGTGCATAATATGTTTTTTGTTGTTGATTTTTCTTTTGCATGTGGGTAAGAGATACACTTCACAATAGACTTGTAAGACTTGACCTCACACACATTGAAATGGATGGAATTAGCAATGAGAAGCCACAAAACGTGGGTAATCAGGGACATAATTTTCCCATCATTCCACCTGGACCTAATAATGGGAATGCTGAAAATAATCTCCCACCAGCCCCATATGTGAGGACGATGAGGGATTATCTTCAACGCATACATTCTTCCACTCCTTCATGCATACTTTTGCCTATGTAAGCACAGACTTTTGTTGTAAAACCAGGGATACTCCAACTGCTTCCCCAATTTCATGGTGTGCATAGGAAAAACCCTACATCCATATCAAGGAATTTGAGGAAGTAGTTGAGTACCAGGAGGATTATTATAAGAGGACATGAGAGAAATGGACTGTATTATCTAGGTGATCCACCTCCAATTTCACAAGTTCCTACATCTGCATCACATGCACATGCTTTATCTTTATATGTTCCTAGCTTGCATGCTAGTATTTTACCTAGTACTTGTTGTTATGATTTTTTGTCACAAACTGTTAAGTTGTGGCATGACCATTTTGGGCATAAATTTTTTAAATATTTATGTATGTTGTTTCTTGGTTTGAGCAATGTTTGTGTTTGTGGTAAACTTGACTGTTTTATATGTTTCCTATCGAAACATATTAGGACCAGTTATATTCCTTGCATGCACCAATCACCCAGTATATTTGACCTAATACACTATGATATTTGGGGACCCTCCCTTATTACTATTTTATCAGGTGCTCGATACTATGTGATATTTATAAATGATCATATCTCTTGTACTTGAGTCTATCCTTTCCATTGGAAGTCTGATGTACTCCTTGTCATCACTGAGTTTCTCTAGATGATTAAGACACAATTCGATGTCATTGTTCATGCTTTTCGTTCGGATAATGTCAAAGAATATATGTGTGATGCCTTAGTCTATCACCTTTTTTCTCAGGGTATCCTTCAGTAGCTCAATTGCCTATATACTTCTAAGCAAAATGGAGTTGCTGAAAGGAAAAATAGGAGTCTAATAGGGATGGTACGTTGTATACTTTGAGGTATGGGGGTACCAAAATCTTATTGCCATTTTGTTGTTTTGACTTCTACCTTTCTGTGCAATCGTACACCGAGTCGTGTTCTTTAGCATAGGTGTCCCTTACAAGTCTTATTCACTGAGCGGACACTTTTTTTGGTCCCCCTTCGTGTTTTTTGCTGCAAATGCTTTGTTAAGGATAGGTCTCCTACTCGTCATAAGTTTGATGATTAAGCAATTCGTTGTGGCTTTTTGGGCTATTGTCATCAGTCTAAGGGATATCGGTGTTATGATCCTATCAATCGCCATATGTATCATAATATAGATGTTACATTTCTTGAGCATGTTCCTTATTTTTCTTTCAATCTTGTGTCTACCCTTCCAGTTGATGATGCTCCATTTGATTTTCCCTTACCATAGGAGCTAGAGCTATTGGTAACAATTACTATAAAGTCACTAGTCTCTCCTCCTCCAAAGCCATTTGTCCCTGTCACTATAGAGTCACCAGTCTTTCCTCCTTTACTGGTTTATGTTGTCGCCCTCTCTCTCATGCGGGTAATATTTCTCAGTTCGTTGAGTATATTAATACACCTATTTTTAGTACTGATGAGATTGCAGGTAGTGAGCCAATTAATTTACCTGATAACACATTTTTCGTGGAGGATGATGATTTAGGGCGTCGTTCTCCGTGGCATGATCGCCGTCAAGTTATTTTTTATGGTTGGACCCGCAAGGACTTTATATTCGATCTCTAATTATGTTTCTTATGGTGATCTGTCTCCTAAATTTTGAGCTTATAGAATGGTCTTATTAGATATGCTAGTTCCTCGCTTTATTTCAGAGACTATGCGGGAGCCTCAGGGGGTTCTTGTCATGCAGAGATGAACTCTCTTCCACATAATCATACGTGAGATCTTGTCTCTTTACCTCTAAGGGTGAAGCCTATTGACTATCGCTGGGTTTACACCCTGAAGTTTCATGCAGATGGTACTATTGATCGTCATAATGTTAGGCTTGTGGTGAAGGGCTTTACTCTGGTACCAAATCGTGATTTTGGTGTTACCTTTACCCCCGTGGAAAAATTGACTACCGTTAGATTGATTATTTTCCTAGCTGAAGAGTACTCTTGACCTCTTCATCAGTTGGACGTGAAGAATACGTTTCTTCACATTGTGATTTGGATGAGATTATTTAAATAAATGCACCACCGGACTTTCGTGGTGCAGGGGAGCATGTTGGGAAGGTGTGTCAACTGCGAAAGTCTCTTTATGGACTGAAACAGTCACTAGGAGCTTGGTTCTATCGTTTTAGTGTTGTAGTTGTACTTTTAAGGTTCACTAGATTTCATTCTGATCATACATGCTTCATTCGACGGAATACTTATGGGCAGTGTGTCATCCTATTGGTATATGTGGATGATATTATTTTTACTAGAGATGATGTTCTTGGGATTGCACAAGTCAAGGTAAACCTTGGGAAAGCCTTCGATTTGAAGGACCTTACATTTCTACGATACCTTTTTGGGATTGAGGTTGCCCGTAACAGTAGGGGTATTGTTTTTTCTCAAAGAAAGTATGTCATGTATCTTCTCTCGGACACTTGGATACTGGGGTGCAAACCGGCATCATCACCCATGATTCCAAACATAAAGCTTACTTCTGAAAGTGGGGAGTTGAGAGATCCGACTGTCTATCTGAAGTTGGTAGGTAGACTTATATAACTAGGCAACATTAGGCCAAACATTTCATTTACTGTCAGCCGAGTTAGTCAGTTCATGCACAAGTCGTGTCAGTCTCATCTTGATGTAGTTTGTCATATTCTTCGGTACCTCAAGTCTTGTCTTGAAACTCTAGCCTGTTATTCAGATTCAGATTATAGGGGAGTGTCTAATACTCGATCTACTACGGGCTTCTTCACTTTTCGAGTGACTCATCTTATCTGTTGGAATAGCAAGAAACAGACAGTTGTCAACCGCTCATCAGGAGAGGTAAAATATCGAGCACTGGCACTTGATACGCGTGAGATTATCTGGCTATGATCTATTCTTGGCGAGTTGAGATTTTCAGTGACTTCTCAATCTATATTATATTTTAATAATCGATTTACTATTAATCTCCCTTTTGACTCTGTACTACAAGAGAAGACGAAACATATATCTATATCGATGTTCACTTTCTTTGGGAGAAAGTTAGCCATGGTATTATTACTCTATCGTTTGTGGGAACTAGTGGTCAAGTTGCAGATATTTTCACCAAATCTGTCACTCTATCCATTCTCCGGGACTCCGTTGTCAAGCTTGACTTGGTTGACATTTTTGCGCCTTGCTTGAGGGGGAGTGTTGGAGTTATAGTCTAGTCTAGTAGGGTTTTTTTTTTTTCATTTTACCCTTACTATGACTTTTATGTCTTGCTTAGACCAGAGGGATGTTGGGTAGCAGACTAGCAGTTGTTGCTTCCATCAAACCTGTCAGTATATAGCCAAGTGAAAATATTCTCAAGGACACCAACAACCGACTTAATTTGGACAGTTGACAGATCCAAATGAGGAAGAAAACACTGAATAATAAGAACAACATTGGGTCTTCTGTTCATTTGGTTGGTGGAGAAGACACCACAGCACATGCCCCAAAAGCCACACTGTTTAAATGCTTGCAGTCATGCAATTATTTGCCTAGTGTTGTCGGTAACCCCTACCTTGAGCACCTTTTTTTTTTAAATCAACATTATCAAGATTACCTCGCCGAAAAAGTAGTGTCCTTAAAGTAATGAGTTGTGCAAAATTTTCCTTAGTCATTAGCGTAGGCAAGTGGAAGCCGATAATTTGTTTTAACAGTTATATGAAAGTTCTTTATTCGGAAAAAATTGTTCACGGTGCGTCCATTTCACATCATGGAGAGAATCTTACATAGTGTACTCATTGCTCGTCATAAAAAAAGTTTAGAATGCTTACAGATACCTGCAAACTATTGTTTTACTCTGTTAAATCTTCACTGTAAATGGACCGTGTATGCAC
Source organism: Ilex aquifolium (assembly GCA_951799425.1). NCBI lineage: Eukaryota > Viridiplantae > Streptophyta > Magnoliopsida > Aquifoliales > Aquifoliaceae > Ilex > Ilex aquifolium. Next base: position 22,454,292 of record OX637400.1, read on the forward strand.
AAAATAATAATTTGCCAGCCAAAAACAAAATAACGACATGGTTATTTACCCATTTTCACTTGGCAAGGATGTTTCATTTTTAATTTAATATATGTAAAAATCATAATGGAAGCTTTCATTCTCATGAGATTTTCAACATGCCCTTATCCCCGCAAAGTGGGAAGAGAAAAGCAGAGAAGAGTCATAACCAACATAGAGTTGTTGAGGCTTGAGAGGACTTGAAGACAAATCAAATGTGAAATGATATTGGGGTTCCAACTAATATCTGCATTCCCGTAAATCTAAAGCAGAAAGAACAACGGGAAAAAATGACTGCTAGACAAAAATAGAAAAAAGAATAGGAAACTCCTGATTTAATCAGTGTTCATTCTTGATTAAAGCTCTAAACTACTGCTATTAGATTGCAGCCAGTTTTCTATGTTCAACCAACCTAACGATACTTTAGTGAATCAGTACATGTTAACATGAGTTCAAAGCTATCTTTTATTCCAATTCATAGCAGGGTTGTTGACTGGAGAGTGGGGACTTAGGCAGGTGCACTAGAAAATCTGTAGTATGTTTTTCTTTTACTGACATGCATGTAGCTTTTGAAAAAAAAAAATAGATGGATAACTATTTTTCTAACACCTTAAATTTTCAAAACATAAAGTGTTTTTACAATCATATGAGAGAACGACATTTTGTATTTGAATCTCATTTTCATGCTTGATCAAAAAAAAAAAAATTCTCATTTTCATGCTGATCATTATGACATTTATGTATCCTTAGCACATTCATCGAGGAAAGCTGGCGCATGAGTGGCATGTTACAAATTTGTTGTTTTCTTGGTCGTCGGCACTCGTCATCAGACTACTTTATCGTATGGATCAAACGTTACAGTTCTTTGTAATCTGATTTAATAGATATCACTATTGGCCAACAATAATGACGATGATTCGAGAATTTACTTGATTAAAGGTTATAGGTAGTAGTCAATTTCTTAAGATAGGGTATGTTCCTAGGGGGTCCTAGGGGATTTATCGACATTTTATCACTCATCTTGTCAACTATTACTAAAATATATTTGGATATCAAAGGACAATCAAATTAGGTTTCTTATTAGATCTTTCCACTTAGAACATTAAGTTTTATAGTCAGATCTTTCCGATCTCTAGTCGCTGTGAACATTCTTTTAATAACTCACCCTATTAGCCAAGTGGCTTCCATTTGGAATTGCCGACGTTCTATCACGCACACCATCATCTATTTATTGGAAGGTAGCCGTCATATGCTTTAGGCTTGCTTCTATCCCAGTAATATTGTTGTGACGTTAATTGTTGTACCCAAGAACAATCAAATTAATTTTCAAGTTAGATCTTTTAATTGAGAACAATCAAATAAGGTTTAGAGTCAGATCTTTCCATGCTATAGTCACATAATTACCGACATTCTTTTGTAACTTGCCTTGTTAGCCAAGTAGTCTCATTGGGATTTGCCGACATTTTGCTTCTACTCATATAATTTTATTATGAAGTTCATGGTGGTATTTGAGAACAACAAAATTATGTTGTGAATTATACCTTTTAAGGGGGAGGAATCAAATTAGCTTTAAAGTCAGGTCATTAAACGCTACAATCACTCAACTTCTGACATTATTCTCAGTACCAAACTCAATTATGGTAGGGCTATCCCACATCGGATAGCTTTGGGTGTGTGAGTTGTGTTATAAGTCTTCACCTGGCTGCCTCTTTTTAAGAGGTGGTTTAGGTGTTTGATAAAAAAAAAAAGCCAATTTGGGCGTCTATACGGGGCGTTCGGTGTTGGGCTGGAAACTCACTCCTTAGGGCAAGAGGCCCATGCTATGGTAACTATGCGGGGTGTTGGGGGACTGGGCTATCCCACATCGGATAGCTTTGGGTGTGTGAGTTGTGTTATAAGTCTTCACCTGGCTGCCTCTTTTTAAGAGGTGGTTTAGGTGTTTGATAAAAAAAAACTCAATTATGGTATCCGAGGTTTATCAAATTGCATTTGATTTAGATCTTTATATTGTATAGCCGTTCACCAACAAATGGCTGGTTGGATTCTTTTTGACTATTTACTTAGGTGTGAGTATCATCATCGATCAAATTAAACCTATAAGGAGAGAACCAAATGCCGAATACCCCATCGATCCCCCCTTGATTTGTTTTGGGAGAGAGTTGACCAACGACCCAACCTTTGTATGGGGGAGACTTGAAAGATGCATTAAACAAGGAGATTTAACGGGTCAAATATTGAATTTTAAATTTAATTTCTGTTTCTAATCTCATGCCTCAATCCTAGAAGAATCAAATTTACATTGAAAGGGCTAGGTTGCTTTTCTTTTTTGGTATGGGTCATTCCATTGATCTGCCAAATTTAATCATTGAACAGATGATTAGATAATTCAGAACAAGAAACTCTCGCTTCCTTTTGGTATTTTTTCACTAATTTTTGTAAAGCAAGGGAATCATAATGGACCTCACTTGGACTCCTGGATGCCACTTCACTGACAAAGAGCCATGGAATACAAGGAGGACGACTAGAAGCCCAACCAGCACATGAAGGAGCAAGAGTTAATAAGGAGGAGGAACAAGAATTTGACCGACAAGAGGAGCCACTAGTGGATGAAAGGACTGATAGGGAGATAATGTTGAGTCTGGAGGAAATGATTGGTCAATTCGAAGCAACTTAGAAGGAGATCCTTAGCCACCTTGGGAGGAGATTTGGTGGACCGTCATCATCGGCATAGAGACTAATCGTAAATGGGGGCACTTTTGGGAAGACTCTACTTTTAAAAATTCTAGTTTTTGAACAATTTACTTTTTTCTTAGCTTAAGTTTCTCCGTATTTAGATTGGGCTTAAGTTAATTTGATTGCCACTTGACTTGTGATTTTGTTTTTGCTTAATGGTTCTATCAGAAGTTCTTTTAAGTCATGTGTGCATATGAAATATTTCACCCAAAATTTTGTTTTAGGATAAACTAGGGTTAACTCGTGTCTGAAGGCATAGTGCAATGTAAATAGTTTTGAGAGAGATGTTGGTGACCATTGAATGAATCTATTTGGTACCGTCAGATGAGCTTATTTAAACTTGTTATGTTTTATATTATAGAAATTGTTAGGTGTGAAGTAACATGCAATTATTTTGATGACCAATCTACCAATGAGTTTGACTCACTTTCGTTTACTACAGGATTATATGATAAGTTTGAGTGTCTTATCGATATTTTTTTTGGAATTCATAATTCATGTTCACGACATTCATGCTAGTTGAGAATTTTTTGAAAAACATTCTTCTTTGAAGGCTTGCATGTACAGTGGAGATGAAGAAGTCGCCTTGGTGAGATTTTTGAACTCATTCTCCTTGGAGGGAATATTTACATTGACTCAAGTAAGAATATTATTTAGCTGTATTTCTTAAATAGTCTCATTACTTTTATTTTGATTAACACATGTTAAGTAATTAGTTGTCATACCTCCTGAAAATCTTCTTTAAAGAATTGTACATATGCACCTTCTTGAAATATGATCTTAGGTCATTTTGTGTACAAACTTGAGCTATAGCCATGTCTTTCTAAAGGATATCCATAGTCAACCTTTATTGAACCATTTAAAGAAAAATCCCTTTCATAAGTCATACTTTTGACCAAACTAGATTCAAAATAATTTAATCCTATCTCAAATTTATATTTAAAGCACTGCTCTTATCAAAGGATATGCATTTGTGAAAATGTTTGGAAAAGAGGAAGCAACAACAAAGAAGAAAAGGAAAAATACAAGAGAAGGCTGTGGAGAAGAAGAGAAAGAAGGCAAATGAAAAAGTGGTGAAAGCAATAAAGCCCAAAGCAAAGCTACAAACCCTAGAAAAGGGAGGTGGCTAGTTTTATAATCCAAAAGAAAGAAGGAATTTTCTTATACATAATGATTCGGGATAACTTTTTTGAAATCCTTTAACCCTTCATTTCTTTAACCTATCACCCAAGTCACGTTGCAACCCTAACAAAGTCCAATTTGATTTCGGGATTGTAGTAGGTATATAATTCTACCTTATTATTTCAGGGGTATGACAATGAAATTGCTTATATCTTGTGTTGATTTTCTATCATGAGATTTTGCAAAATTCAAAAATTCTCTTTCAGAACTGTCTTTTAACTAATATTACATGTGAAATACTTTGCTTTGAAATACATACTTCTCTTCATACGTAATCTATGAGTGCCAAGTCATTATAACTTGAGTGATTCTTTTTGAGTGTTTTTCAAGTTAGGGTTGATATTAAAGCTAACCTTGGGAAGCTATGAAGAGACAAAAGTTATTTGTTAAATTCTCAAGATAGTAATGACATACACACACACACACACAAGTTTTGAATAAAAATATAGTGTATGAATACTGAGGCTTAGCATGTGATTCTATTTGTGATATTTAAGGGGAATTACTCATGGGATATGATTGGCTATTACTCTAATTGCATTGTTAACTAGCACATAATTACTTATCATAATCTTTGAAATTTGTAGGTATCTTCACTGAAAACTTTCATGAGACATCATTCGTCCATTAGGGATAACCTAGGGTTGAACAGCTTGTTGCATAAGCTAAATTCAATGATGTAACCTACGAAAGTGGTTGAATATTTTATTACTAGGGACTACAAATGACCAGGTTGGGTGGTGTGGTTAACCTTTAAAAGTAACATTTTTATACACATTAAAGAGGTTAATAAAATCCATTTCACACTTAGTTAGTTGTAGAATAGATTATTTAATTAGTATAGGGTAATTTTGGGCACTAATTTGATTTGCAGGGCAAGAAGGTGATTTGGCAAAGTTTAGGAGCAAAAAATGAATTAAGGAGGAGAAATCAAATGAAGAAAAGAGGGAAAATCAGCAAGAAAGAGGCATCTGAATGCTTGCCTACACAGTCCGGATGCCATAACCGCCTCAAGATTCTATTACACAAGGCCAAAAGAAAAGGACTCTGACAGAGACCAGCGTAGAACGCCAACCATCACCGTCTAGATGCCTCTTCACAAAAGCAAGTCAAGCAATCTATGTAAACTAGAGAATTACTAGGGTCCTGATACCTGCCACCAGCGTCCGGATGCCCTTGTCGAAATTGAAAAGTGGTTTTCACACTTGAAGCTCCGAATCATTGGTTCTCCTTGTCACCCATAGCCGCCCATCCTTCTCTATAAATACCCCCTATGTTTAGAAGAAATCCTCATTTTAGATTCCATTTTCTCCTCCATTTTTACCTTCAAGTCTAGTAATGTTTGAGAGAGCTCTAGTTTCTACTTTTCTTTAGCTTCTTTCTTTATTTTAATAAGATAAAATTCATTCACCTTCTTAGCTTTTTTTTAGCTTTGAAGGATGAGTTGTATTTCATTTGAACTTTAGTAAAGAAATAAGTCTTGCATTTACTTATTGCAATTTCAATCATCTTCTTATTTTTACCTTCCGTAATCTTGAATTTTCTTTGCTTAGATGGATGAGATTCTCTCACTTTTCTAGCCTACTAATGGCCATGAAGGGTGAATAGTTTCTCATCCACTCTTTAGTGAAGGGGGATGGATTTATGTTGAAAGGTTTGAATAATAGACTTGTGCAATTTCTAGTATGCTTACTTGTCTAATCTAACTTATGAATGTTTGTATGAATCTAGCAAGCTAAAATACTTTGTATAGTTGTTTGATTACCTATTGACAAGTGGAGTCTTGTTGTAGGTAATGTTTATGACTTTCTACAAGTATTTAAGTTAGGTTCTTCATGTTATCCTTCAATCTTCACCTACATGGTGCTTAATTATATGATTTATTACCTAACCCAATTGGATGTTTTGTTTATGTTGTTTAATTGCTTATAGATAGGTGAAGTCCTGGCATCTTCGATATTTACAACTATGGGCATAACGTCAGAGCTACGTGCTTTAATTTAAAATCAATCACCATCTTCTGGTTAAACTACTGTTGACACAGAGGTTAGCTGAGAGTTCATTTATGCAAAAGTATTTCATTTAACCACTCTTGCATGATTTCGAAACCCTGAACTAAGGAATGACTTTTCTTTACTATCAAAAACACTTTACATTATCCCTTGTACATAACTCTGCACAACACAATCACTCACTATTTAAGCTTTTCTGTATCTTTGTCTTTGTCGATCTTTTGTTTTAAGTAGCCCAATTAGTTCCTTGAGGATTCGATCTCGGACTTAACAGAGTATTACTACAACTCAACCACTTATACTTAGGTATGCATTTCTTTAGTCAAGTCAATATATCAATGTCCTTTCTAAAACCTTGACACCCCAATAAGGTTTTGTACATCCTGACAACTTCAGTTTCTCGGCTCAATAAAACATGGATGGATCGTCCCGCTTTGATACCATGAAGACGTTTATGATTAAAAGAGATTGGAGATAAACAAAATAAATGGAAAATGAAACAATGGATTACATAATTCAGCAGATTACCTACATCCATGGAACTAACGCCCTATGGGCTACATCGATGTATTATTTCTCAGTAATTGATTACATGGGACTCAACCCTATTTATAAGTGGAGGATTACACAAGATAAATATTAATCACATATTCCTATAATCATTTGTATTTATCCAAACAGACCTAAATATTGATGGTCTCTTTGGATCCTATCGCATATCTACCTAGATATTGATAGATTGTTTCTAATTTTATCATATATATCATATAAATTACATATTCCTATCATCATTTATATTTATCCAAACAGACCTAGATATCGATGGTCTATTTGGATCCTATTGTATATCTATCCAGATATTGATGGATTACTTCTGATCCTATAATATCTCTAATATCTTGAACTCAATAAAGACTAAGAAATATAAACAAAAAAAAAAAAAGAACTAAGAAGGTGGAGGTAGCAACCAAAAGAAATGCATATGTGAGAGTCATGAAAAAGAGTATATTGAAAAAGGTGAAAATTGGGGCTAAGTCCTCCTTAAGGGACTTATAATGAGTTTAGTCCATCAAGAAAACTTATTTGGTGATAAGTCTATTTTTAATCTTACTAATAAGTAGTTATGTAAACTATTTTTTTAAAACTCCAAAAATACCCTTTCTTGAAATCAACTTTAAATTAGTTTTCTAATTTGGAAATTATTGTCCCTTAATTCAATATCAATTAAGATATGCCAATAAATTTTTTTACATAAATTTGAAATTTAAATTTAAAGAACAATTTATACTCTCTCTCTCTAATTTTTTTACCATATTACTGTTCATACTACTGTTTTGTGAGAATGTTACTGTTTTTGTTGGATTTTTTACCGTTCATGTTATTGTTTTTGTTGAGCATTTTACTCATGTTATTTTCCTAAATATTAATGTTCACTGTTATTTTTTTTTTTGCTTTTGAATATTATTATTTTTTTTATGTTTAAATGTTACTACTTTTTTGCGCTTAAATGTTACTACATGTATGTATGTGTGTGTGTGTGTGTGTATATATATATACATACACACGAGAGAGAGAGGGAGAGAGAAATAAATATTCATATTTTATATATGGATGTAGACAGATCTGAGAGAGAATTTTAATATTAGTTAAATTCCTAAAATTTAGGAGTTATTAGTTTTCAAATTTTTTTAATTAAGCATAACTACTATGAGTATTTTGGATAACGGAGATCCAAATGGACTTAATATTAAATAGGTTTTCTTGATGAAATTATCACCAAATAATTCCATAAAGAGGGACCGGCCTCCTAATTTCTCTTGAAAAATTATAAGGAATAAAAAGGAAGAGAAAGAGAAAATGGGAGTAGTGCACAAAGAGATTAAATTTTTTTTTAAGGATTAAAGAAAGAATATAGAAAAGAGGAGAGAGTGTGTGTGTGTGTGTGTTCTTTGAGACAAACAAAGGAAGGAAAGAGATTGGGGTAGGGGATGTCGATAGGTCTGGGTCTGGGGGTTGAGCCAAAAGGAGAAGGGATGGAGAGAGAAACAAATACCGAGATGGGAGAGGGAGAAGTTGAGGGTGGGTTTAATTTAAAAGAGAGCATTTCAATAAATATTGAATGAAATAATAAGGGTATTTTTGTATTTTTACAAATTATGTATTGGATTTTCACTTTTGTAGTTTGATCACGAGTTCCAAAAGGTTTAGTGAAATAGTTAAAATTTATGAAGGGTCATCTGCTACCACCTTTAAGTATGGGGGGTTTGTACAATTAGCCTTTCTTTTATAACTATATAACATAATATGACCGATAGAGTATAAGGTTGGTAGGTATGAGGTAATATTTAATTTGATTAGGAGTAATCTTTATATTTTTAATGTGGTTTTTATCAAGTGTTTTAACCAATTTGTCACTTGAAAAAAAAAACCTAGAAAATTTTCTACAATTTCATGAACATCAATCCAATTCATTCCCACTATTCATCCCAAGCCACCAAATATATCTAAATCCTTCGTATCCCATTTAAAAATAACATCTAATACTCAATCAATCAAGCAATCTCTTCAAGAATCACCCCCAACAATTAAAAAGGATACTCATCCGCCAAAAGCAGGAACCTAAACAAGAGCCACTTTACCAAGAACAATGGCCAAGTGAGGGATCTTTAAGGTCTTCCAAACGAATCTTCTTCAACAATGGAGAGCCATGAATGTACGGGTCACAGAGGAGACACAAAATCTATGTGGGAATCAAAATGACAAGAATTGAATGTTTTAGGGACTAAATTGACAAAATTGATACATCGAGGACTAAACTGACAAAAAATGCAGACTTTAGGAATCAAAAGTGCTATTAACCATTCTTTCTAATTTCCTTTATTATTTCTAAATTTGTGCTTAAATTTTTAAATTGTATTTACCCACGAGAGACACAAATTTCTAGTTGGATTGACTATTTTTCACATTTCTTAACTTAGTTGTATTTTGGGCTAGAAACTCTAAATGCGATCGACTATTTCGATAGAAATTCTTAATACAATCAAACAAATTTGATAAATTAGTCAATACCGATGTAACTATATATGATATGACATGAATTCGATTGTACATAATTATTAAAAAATATGGTATAGGATCGCCGAGTTTCAACGTGTAAGTATTTCCCTTGCACATATGTACTTCCTTTCCTTGTATATCTCTCATTTTTTCCTTCTTCTTTTTTTTTTTGTTGTGTTAGATTATTTTAGTATCTTGAAACTGCATATGTTTGATGGTTTAAATTTTCAAGCATGTCATATTGGAATATGGTTATGGATAAGAGTTGGATATACTTAAATAATCTGAACCCGTTGTACGAATAAGGAATTAAGAACTTAATCAAGTTTGTATGTAAAAATAAACCAAATGCACTAGAACTGATGTGCCCATGCAAAAAATGTCGTAATGTTATATTGGTAAAAGTAAAACTTTTGAAAGAGCATTTGATTGTAGATGGATGTCACACCTAACTGACTTGGGTGCATAATTGCAGTCTTGGTGTCACCTTGCACCAAGGCACGCCATGAGCAGGAATCAAGGTGACGCAGCTAAGGGTTCAATAGGTTGGTGCGAACCATGGCAGCATGAGACCACCCGACTGAGCATAGCAGCACGTGGTGGGCTCAATTGAGGTAATGTGGGTGCATAGCTTCGGATTGCATGGCATGGGCTAGACCCAGCATGCACAATGGTTCTTGAGGCAAGGTTGGCTGCTAAATGTGGGCACATGGATGCTCAATGCATGTGACCAGGAGGATGTGGGCAATTGCTGAGGCATGACTCAGTCAAGGCAGTTGCTGAACAGAGCCCAGTCTGAAGGAGGCAGTTCTGGGCGTTCTTAGCCATATTTTGGTCCAAGTGCATACTGATAAGGAGGAGTTCCACATCTGTTGCTAAATGGGTGAAACTACCTGCCAGATGTCGCACAGAGAAGTAATCTTACTGATGAGTGGGTTTTATACCTACGAATTGAGTACTTTCGGTTTGATGAAATTACAAGTTTTCAAATATTTTATGTTCCTTTTTATTTGTTTTTTGTGTTTTGAAGTTATTTTGTAGGGATGATCATTTGGAAGGAAACATGATCATTTGGAAGGAAACAAGGTCAATTTGGAGCCTAAGTGTTGAATTTTTGAAGACTAAGCAACAAGTGCAACGTTAGGCTTGAAAGGGGACCAGCGCCCATGCATTGGAAATGCAGTAACTTAGCACCCCTGCGCTGATTTTCAGCGTTGTTGCGCTTGTGTTGGCTCGGGACACGAATTTTGACTTGTTTTTTACCCGAAATTGGACTCTAATGCGACATATATGCTAGGGTTTGAGTTGGAAAGGGATAGACTGATTTTGGGTGCTGAAAACAATAGAAGAAGGACCAAGGATGGATATAAAATTGAAGGCAAGAATCGCAGGAACCGACATGAAGAAAATCGGACTTGAAGGCTAGAGAGGAGTTGAAGATTGCAACTAAGTTTTCATTATTTTCTCTTACTTTTACTTCTTGATTTTCTGAGATGTTGTTTAATTTGAGAATGATGTTTTTCAATTACATTATGAACTAAATTTTTATTAAGATTGCAACGGAACCTAATGTCTAGTTAAATTGATCTACTCTCGATTCTAGTTCTATTGATCATACATGAGTTGTTTGTCATATTTTGTGCTTAATATATGATTGTGTGGCCAACAATTAATTTTATAACCTAGATGAAATTGGAAGATGAATTCTAGATTTATATATGAATATGATGACATGCGTCTGGTTAATTTTTCTTAGGATTGAATAGTTGGGTTTGTGTATAGGATAGGAATATACCTATATGCCGTGTTTAACTTTTATGAGAGTTTAAACTTAATGAATCTTTTCCAACTTATTTTGCATAGGAATATAGTAATTTAATTGGGAGAGATATTTTTATCTAACTATCAGAAGAGGTTTGATAAATAGTTTTGAGTTCTCAGTGAACAACTTATTTTGATCAATTAGCTGGAAAGAGAATGGAGAGATTTATACGAAGTATTAGGGGAAGTTGTAATCTTAACTTCTTTTATCCGGTAAATTCAACCCTTGATTGTTAAGATTAGATTTAGTTTTAATTTAGTCATTCCATAGTTAATTCCAATTGTTTAAATAAAATTGAATTGATATAAAGTTAGTATTTGGAAGTTATTAGTAATAATTCTCCGTGGGAACAATACTCTACTTATCACTTTATTACTTGTTGATCGTGCATACTTGCACGTAAGTTGTCAATACCAAATTTGGACAACAAGTTTTTGGCGCAGTTGCCGGGGAACTATTCTAGTAACTATTTCAATATTAATTTCAATCAATGTGATCTTAGTTTAAACTTATTTAATTTTTTGTTTTATTTTCTTTTGCTGGTGCTCTTGAATTTTTGTATGCAAACATGATCTATAGGGCAGGAACCATTACCGTACGAAGACGAAATCGAAAGAAGGCTCCGAAACTTGCAAAAACAGTGTCAAGAAGTAAATAATCAAGGAACTATGGCCGAAGATGAACATAAATCGCTAAGAAATTGTGCTATGTGATTAGTACTTAAAATTGACATGTTATTATGACATTTTAAGACTAATTGTACTTTAATGGAGTTTAAGTGATGTCATTTCAGGCCCTAAACTGAACAAGGACCCAAGAACAACAAGTACCACACTTGGATGCAGCACCAGCACATTAGAGCCAAAATTGGAAAAGTTTGGAGCATAGCCAGAACGTTCAAACGCCAAATCACGTTCGAACGTCCACATTGCACTGTAGCAGACTCAACTGCTGAAGAGAAGGCGTGTTGCAGTTAGGAAAGAAGACTGGAGCTCTGAAGCACTTGAGTGTCACGTTCGAACGCCAACTCATGTTCGAACGTACACTTGAGTTGATGGAAGACCAGACCACTGCAAAGAGTTGGAACTGAACCTCACAGAAGACCACCAGACTACTCGAGTGATAGGGTCAAAGCAAATCTGGCGTTCGAACGCCCTCAGTGCAAAAACAGAAGAAATGTTCGAACGGCAGTAAACGTTCGAACGCCCTTAGTGCAAAAACAGAAAGAACGTTCGAATGCCAACTCACGTTCGAACTTTATCCACAGACTGGCAGCAGAGTTGTTGACTGTTCACTTGGACTTGGGCGGCAAACACTATTCCTTCACCCCCCCCCCCCCCCTTGTCTCCTCCTCTTGCCTATAAATACTCCCCTTGTTGGAGAGTTATGGGAGCCAAGTAGGAAGTAGGAAAGTTGATGGAGGCTTAGACTCCCACTCTCATTGTAGATTTAGCTCATTTCCCTTGTATGAAGTTGTTATTTTAGAGATTAGTTTGGCTTTAGTCCAACATCTCTTGCTTGTTATAACAGTAGTTTTATGCTTATGCTTATGTTTATGCTTTCATTTTTCATGCATAGAAGAGAGATAGCTCACCTTTTGGTTGAGGAAGCAACCCTCCAATTCTTGGTTGAGGAAGCCACCCTCCAAATGTGACTAGCTTTCTTCTACTTTTATTGTTCATACATTTCACTTCCATTGCTTGCGCTTCTTTCTTTCTTAGAAGAGTGAAACTCTTCCACTTTTCTAGAGCTTTACCAAAGCCGTGAAGGGTGGAACGTGATTCACCCATTATTTGTTAAAGATTGGCTACGCATTTGTTGTTACTTTATCTTATAAGTTCTCTACTTGGAGGGATGAGCATCACTCACTTTTCTAGCTTTACCCAAGCCATGAAGAGTGAGTAGTTTCTCATTCACTCTTTAGTAAGAGGAGAAGGGCATGTATAAGTTATCCGGGAATCATATTTGTGCAATGTTTCTATGCTTAACGCTTATTTCTTCTTGTTATTGGATGATTGATTGCATCTAGCAAAGCTAAGGTACTTTGTATAATTGTGGGTTCTTTTTATGACACGGATGACTCTTGCATAGAAAGACTCATCAGTTCAAGGCAAGTACCCCGGCTAGATCCTCATGACTACCCCTCAACCTTCCCCCTTATTGTACTTCATTTAAAGAATGGAATATTAATATCATGATTGGATGTCTTGTAGAAACACTTGCTTGTTTGTAGACGGGTTAAGTCTCGGCACAGGCAATTCTTGTAAACTTCTAGAAAGACATCGGAATCATGTTCTTAATTCTCACAATCCATCTTTATCTTCCGATTAACTTGCTGTTGACACGGGAGTTAATTGAGTTATCAAGCACAATTATGACAAACCGGATAACTAGCTACATGTCCAGATCCTTGCACTAAAGAGTGACTTTTTTTATTAGCACCTATTTTGTTAAGAAAATCTTCCTGGAAAGAATCTTATATTCTGTCCAGAAAAACTCATATCTCACAGCAAATCTCAAATGTTACAATCAATAGGTCTCTACCACTGCTCACCTCAGAAATATCAACAAAAGTTCCCTGTGGATTCGACTCCGGACTCAAACCGGATTATTACTACAGCTTGACCGCCTGCACTTGGGTATATACATTTCGGATCAAGCATCACTATGCCACTTGTTACGGAAATACAATTGTGCATTCAAAGGTCTGCAATTCAAGCAAACAGTTTTGAGATCAAGCCGGGTACCATCCAAATGATTCAGAATTCAGTACAGTTTGGGGGTTTGCCTAATGATGACCCAAACGATCATTTGGTGAGTTTTCTGGAGATTTGCGACACATTCAAATATAACGGTGTTTCCGAAGATGCGATTAAACTCTGACTTTTCCCTTTCAAACTTCGTGATAAGGCAAAGCGTTGGTTGCATTCATTGTTGCCGGTTTCTATTACTACGTGGACAGATTTAGCTCAAAAATTCTTATCTAAATTCTTTCCACCAGCTAAAACTGCAAGGATGAGGAATGACATCACATCATTCGCACAACATGATTCTGAGACTCTATATGAAGCGTGAGAGCGATTCAAAGACTCACTCCGAAAATGCCCTCACCATGGTATTCCTGAGTGGTTGCAAATTCAAACGTTCTACAACGGGTTGTTTAGTGCTACCTGAACCAGTATTGATGCAGCTGCAAGAGGGGCATTAATGGAGAAAATTTTTGATGAAACTTATGAGGTATTGGACACGATGGCTGTCAATAATTATTAGTGGCCCTCTACAAGGATCAATTAGCCAAAGGTGGCAGGGATTTATGAAGTCGATACAGTTACTACAATTGCTGCACAAGTTGCTACATTGACAAAGAAGATTGATGCTTTAGGGGTGCAGTCTATTCAGAGTGTGGCAGTTACTTGTGAATTGTGCGCCGGGAACAACCTGAGCAATCAATGTGCAATTAGTTCAGAGTCGGTACAATACGTTGGTAACTTCAACAGGTAACAATATGGCAATAATTTCAACAGTTATAACCCTGGTTGGAGGACTCATCCAAGCTTGTCTTGGAATAATAATCAAGCCCAAACTTCTGCTCCAACACGATCATACCCACCAGACTTTCAGAATCAAGCTCCACCACAGCAAGAAAAGAAGTTGAATTTGGAGGAGCTGCTTTCCAGGTACATATCACAAAGTGAGACAATGATGAATAATATGGAAGTATCAGTCCGAAACCTGGAAAACCAAATGGGTCAGCTCGCTAATGCCATTAACAACCAACCTCAAGACACTCTACCTAGTGATACAGAGATCAATCCTAAGAGGGAAGGCCAGGAGCACTGCAATGCTATTACATTACGAAGCGGAAAAGAGTTACCTGAGGTTGTTAGCGGAACTCCAGAACAATCAATTAGAGATGATAGTAAGGATGAAGATAAAAATAGCAAGAATGTGGAACATGAAAAGAAAGAAGAGGATCCAGTTGTAAGTTCTAATGGAGGTAATCCGAGACCTATTATGCCTCTTGTGTCGTTTCCACAACGTTTGCAGAAATAGAAGTGGGATAAACAGTTCTCTAAATTCATGGAAGTGTTTAAGAAGCTTCAAATAAATATCCCTTTCGCAGAAGCAGTGGAGGAAATGCCTAACTATGTGAAATTTTTGAAAGAAATTATGTCAAAGAAGAGAAAACTAGGTGATTTTGAGACAGTGGCACTTACGGAGGAGTGTAGTGCTATTCTTCAAAAGAAGATACCACAAAAGCTCAAAGATCCGGATAGTTTTACAATTCCATGCACAATAGGCAGTCAATTTTTTGGGAAAGCATTGTGTGACTTGGGAGCTAGTATTAACTTGATGCCACTCTCAATTTATCAGCAATTGGGTTTGAAAGAAGTAAAGCCTACTAATGTCACATTGCAGCTGGCGGATAGATCACTCACTTATCCAAGGGGCATAGTTGAGGACGTTCTAGTGAAAGTAGATAAATTCATTTTTTCAGCTGATTTCATAGTCTTAGATTGTGAGGAGGATAGGGAAATACCTATTATTCTTGGGCGACCATTTTTAGCAATGGGGAGAACACTTATCGATGTACATAAAGGTGAGCTAACTATGCGAGTCCAAGGTCAAGAGGTTACATTCAATGTATTTTCAGCTATGAAATTTTCAGAGGAAGCGGAAGAATGTTTTCGGGTTGATATGGTTGACAAGGCAGTGAATGAGGTATTCGTAGGAAGTTGTATTTCAGATCCATTTGAGAACGCCAAGCTATATAAAGAGGAGGTGTTCCTACATGGAGCGATTGAAGTCAAGGAAGCCAATTCGAAAAGAACTTTCAAGGTGAACGGGCAGAGACTAAAGCAATATTGGAGTGGCGACATTGATCATGAAAAGACCTCAATTACCCATGTCGACCCGGGATGAAACATGAAGTAGTCAGGCTTAAGACTATAAAACAAGCGCTAATTGGGAGGCAACCCAAATTTTAGTTTCTAAGTTTTATTTCATTTTATTTTAATTTAGTTTTTTTTATAAGAAATAATGTAGTTTGTTAGTGCATTTTAATTGGTATGTCAATTGCTTGCAGGTCCCAAAGATTGAACATAAAATTGGAGCACACACAAAGCCTTACTAGGAGCCAAGAACAGCCCCCTATGTTTCCCAAATACACTCCCAACTCAGCGGACGATGAAGACGCTGACGATGATGCAAACTAGCGAAGTATCAGGGAAGTCTTCTGTCTTAATTTTTTTTCTGCTTTATACATTAAGGACAATGTTTAGTTTAAGTTTGGGGGTGTTTTCTTCTTTGCATTTGCATTATTAGGTATGCATTTAGATAGCATATTTTTCACTTTAAATAACATGTTTTAAAATGACTTGAACAATGAGTTGATTGAATTTGATTATGACCAATGATGAATGGGATAAATTGTCAATTTAAGGGAAATTGATGAACATGTTGAGTCTGTAGTTTGACATACTAGTTGATTTTACACTGTTTATGATCATTTCATTCATGAGCACATATCCATCTGTTTGGTTAGTTATTATTTAGAGAATTTATTTGGCTAAGTGCTTGTGGGAGATATCAGTGAAACTCTAGAAAATTTATTTAAGCATCATTCAAAGCAAAGTTTAGGCATTCATATAAGTTTGGGGGAAATATTGGTTAAGATGGGATAGTATAAAAAAAAAGAGTTTTTTTTTAAATTATTTTGATTTGATCCTTCATGAGTTAGAAGAAAAAAAATATAGGAAGACAAGAAATAAGAAAGGGGCATGTGGTGAGTAGAGATGGAGCGTAAAACGCACTCACTCATAAACACATGTTGAGAATGAGATGGAGCGTAAAACACACTCGTTCAAGAGAAGGCGAGATGGAGCGTAAAACGCACTCGCTCAATAGAAGGTGAGATGGAGCATAAAATGCACTCACCAAATGAATGAAAAAGAAGAAAATAGAGAGAGAGAGAGACGAAAAAAATAAAAATAAAAATATTTGTACCTTCTAATTATATGTTTTGCCTTTATTAGCAGAGGTTGATGTGAAACGTAAGTTCATAGAGTTGATATTGACTATCTCTTAGGAATGCTTGACTACGTAAATTTATCTGGGTGATGGCTAGTTTAAACAGTTAGAATATGCACATGTATTTAAAGGGTCATGAGCGGAGGTAAAATTAAGGAGTATGTTGAATTGTTAGACTTAGCACTGTTTTGAAGTTTCCCGTGAATTAGTATTTGTAGTAACTTTTTGGGGCTATTATTCAGATTCATATTGATCCATTGGTTGAGTAGTTGGTTGTTAGGATTAATTTTTAAGGTTTTTGTTCTAAGTATTTTGCTTGAGGACAAGCAAAGATTTAAGTTTGGGGGTATTTGATGAGTGGGTTTTATACCAACGAATTGAGTACTTTCGGTTTGATGAAATTGCAAGTTTTCAAATATTTTATATTCCTTTTTATTTGTTTTGTGTGTTTTGATGTTATTTTGTAGGGATGATCATTTGGAAGGAAACAAGGTCAATTTGGAGCCTAAGTGTTGAATTTTTGAAGACTAAGCAACAAGGGCAACGTTAGGCTTGAAAGGGGACCAGCGCCCCTGCGCTGATTTTCAGCGCTGCTGCGCTTGTGTTGGCTCGGTACGCGAATTTTGACTTGTTTTTTACCCGAAATTGGACTCTAATGCGACATATATGATAGGGTTTGAGTTGGAAAGGGATAGACTGATTTTGGGGGTTGAAAAAAATAGAAGAAGGACCAAGGATGGATAGAAAATTGAAGGCAAGAATCGAAGGAACCGACACGAAGAAAATCGGACTTGAAGGCTAGAGATGAGTTGAAGATTGCACTAAGTTTTTATTCTTTTCTCTTACTTTTACTTCTTAATTTTCTGAGATGTTGTTTAATTTGAGAATGATGTTTTTCAATTACATTATGAACTAAATTTTTATTAAGATCGCAACGGAACCTAATGTCTAGTTAAATTGATCTACTCTCGATTCTAGTTCTATTGATCATACATGAGTTGTTTGTCATATTTTGTTCTTGATATATGATTGTGTGGCCAACAATTAATTTTATAACCTAGATTAAATTGGAAGATGAATTCTAGGTTTAGATATGAATATGATAACATGCGTCTGGTTAATTTTTCTTAGGATTGAATAGTTAAGTTTGTGTATAGGATATGAATATATCTATATGTCATGTGTAACTTTTATGAGAGTTTGAACTTAATGAATCTTTTCCAACTTATTTTGCATAGGAATATAGTAATTTAATTGGGAGAGATATTTTTATCTAACTATCGGAAGAGGTTTGATAAATAGTTTTGAATTCTCAGTTAACAACTTATTTTGATCAATTAGCTGGAAAGAGTGGAGAGATTTATACGAAGCATTAGAGGAAGTTGTAATCTTAACTTCGTTTATCCGGTAAATTCAACCCTTGATTGTTAAGATTAGATTTAATTTTAATTTAGTCATTCCATAGTTAATTCCAATTGTTTAAATAAAATTGAATTGATATAAAGTTAGTATTTGGAATTTATTAGTAATAATGCTCTATGGGAACGATACTCTACTTATGACTTTATTACTTGTTGATCGTGTATACTTGCACGTAAGTTGTCAATACCAAATTTGGACAACACTTACTGACCAAGTCTCCTAGGGAATAGGAAGATTGTGTGTAACAGCCCCTTGACAGATAGGGGTGTCATCTGCCATGCTCCTTGTATAAATAGGGGTGCTTGGGCATTCTAGTGAGACAGAGAGTGTTCTTACTTTGAGTTCTGTGTAAATTGTAGATAGCTTCAATATATAAGGTTTGAGAGTGTTGTCCTAGTAAATTCGTGTGTGCCTTTGTGTGAGTTTGTGTGTCCATGTTCTTAATTTTGTGTGGCTGGTTGTAGTGGCAACGCCTTCATAGGTAGCCTCGAAAGAAAAACGAGTTGTTACCTCGTGACAGTTTGGCATTAGAGCGTTGGTTTTGGCAGAAAGATCAACCTATGGTTAAGGGGAATGAATACAGATTTGAGGGAAAGGGTGACACGTTTGGAGGAGTTGGTTGTTCCTCTACAGTCCGATGACCCTTTCTGTGCAGCTTCAGTTACTGTACCAGCAGTTTGAGGAGATGTGTGTTGCACAAGAACAACTTCAAAAGGTTGAATCTGATCACTTCAGCCGGTTGAAAAACGAAGTTCCCTCGAGACGAATTTTTAGTTGCTCAAGAAAGCACTACAAAATGCTTCTTTGGCTTCTGGTAATGAAAGCATGCAGAAAGCAAAGATGCCTGACCCTAAGCCTTTCACAGGCAGTCGCAATGCCAAAGAACTCGACAATTTCTTGTGGGATATGGGGCATTACTTTAAAGAAGTCCGTACGCCGAATGCTGAGAAAGTGGATCTCATTAGCATGTACCTGTCCGATGATGCTAAGTTATGGTGGCGAACACGATCCGAAGACAAGTCTCGTCCTCAAATCACTACTTGTGATGTTTTGTCTGCTGAAATGAAGGAGCAATTCCTTCCAAGCAACATGGCTTGGCAAGCTCGTGATGCCTTGAAAAAGCTTTGATATACAAGCATTGTGAGGGAGTATGTGAAACAATTCTCGTCTCTGATGCTTGATATCAAAAACAGGTAAGAGGGAGATAAACAGTTAAACTTCATGTCTGGCCTTCAAACTTGGGTGCAGGCTAAACTTCGTGGGCAAGGGGCGAAGGATTTACCCGTTGCTATGTCTTCAGCAGATGCATTGGTTGATTACAAGACGCATGCTAACCCTCCGGAGAAGGAGTCTAAAGGTAAAGCCAAGTTTCCCAAGAAGGACAAGCCGAAGAAGAAGGCCGAGAATCAGCCAGCACAGAAAAATAGACTGACAAGCCCTCTGCGTCAAAAGGAGGCGCTGACTCAGGCTGTTTTATCTGTAATGGCCCTCATTATGCCAAAAATTGTCCCAAGAAGGAAAAACTCAGTGCCCTCATGACTAAGGATACTGATTGTTCAGACGAGCCAACACGAGTCAATCCATTGCAACTCCTTAATGCAATTCGCAAAGAGGAGACGGTGGCAAGGAGGGGGCTGATGTTCGTGCAGATTCGTTTGAACAATGTGGATATCCATGCAATGGTTGATACAGGTGCAACACATAACTTTGTTTCTGATCGTGAGGTGCAGCGGCTTGGCTTGGCGTTGACGAAAGACTCTAGCCAGATCAAGGCTGTTAATTTAGAAGCAAAACTAGTTGGCGGCATTGCTAGAGAAGTCCCTTTAAAAGTTGGTGATTGGTAAGGACCATGCGACTTTATGGAAGTCCCTCTCGATGATTTTCAGATAATTCTTGGGCTGAAATTTCTTACTAAGGCAAAAGTGTTGGTTATGTCTCATTTGCATGGGATATTCGTGATGGACATGTTCGATCCCTGTTTTGTTCCCCTCATCAAGGCCAAGTCTTCGGGGGAAATGTTGTCTGACTTGCAAGTGGAAGATGGCTTGCGAAGAGGAGAAGTAACGTATTTGGTTGTTCTGTTTGAGGAGGAGGAGTCCAAAGCATTGCAAGTCCCCGAACAAGTGCAACAGTTGCTGACTGAATTCAAGGATGTGGCACCCAAAGAATTGCCAGCAAGATTACCACCAAGGTGGGAGATTGACCATGCTATTGAATTGATTCTAGGGGCAAAAATCCCTGCCCAGACTCCATATCGAATGTCTCCATCAGGGTTAGTGGAGCTAAGGAGGCAGTTTGGTAGTCTATTTGACATTGGGTTCATTAGACCTTCCAAGGCTCCCTATGGGAGCCCTTGTCCTGTTTCAAAAAAAAGGATGGATCCTTACAGCTTTGTGTTGATTACAGGGCCCTTAAAAAAGTGACTGTCAAGAACAACTATCCAGTCCCACTTGTTGACGAATTGTTCGATCGACAGGGAAAAACAGTCTTTTTCACCAAGATGGACTTGCGGTTGGGATATCATCAAGTCAAAATTGCAGAAGGAGATGAGGCGAAGACTGCTTGTGTGACGAGGTACGGGTCATATGAGTTTTGAGTCATACCTTTCGGCTTAACCAATGCCCCTGCCACATTGTGGCAGTTCGAGGATCTTATAAAGTAGGACCATGCCATCATTCCAACGAGGTCGTTGGATACTTTAGGTGGGGGTGGCTTGTCACACCCTAACTGACTTGGGTGCATAATGGCGGTCTTGGTGGCACCTAGCACCAAGGCACGCCATGAGAAGGAATCATGGTGATGCGGCTAAGCGTTCGACAAGTTGGTGCAGATCGTGGCAGCATGAGACCACCCGGCTGACCATGACAGCACGTGGTGGGCTCAATTGAGGCAATGTGGGTGCATAGCTTCGGATTGCATGGCATGGGCTGGACCTAGCATGCACAATGGTTCGCGAGACAAGGTTGGCTGCTGAATGTGGTCACATGGATGCTCAATGCATGTGACCAGGAGGATGTGGGCAGTTGCTGAGGCCTGACTCAGTCAAGGCAGTTGCTGAAGGAGACAGTTCTGGGCGTTCTTAGCCATATTCTGGTCCAGGTGCATGCTGATAAGGGGCAGTTCCACATCAGTTGCTGAATGAGTGGAACTGCCTGCTAGATGTCGCACAGAGAAATAGTCTTGCTAACCAAGTCTGCTAGGGAACAGACAGATTGTGTGTAGTAGCCCCTTGGTAGATGGGGGTATCATCTGCCATGCTCCTTGTATAAATAGGGGTGCTTGGGCATTCTGGTGAGACAGAGAGTGTTCTTGCTTTGAGTTCTTTGTAAATTGTAGAGAGCTTCAATATATAAGGTTTGAGAGTGTTGTCCTAGTAAATTCGTGTGTGCCTTTGTGTGAGTTTGTGTGTCCTTGTTCTTGTGTTTGTGTGGCTGATTACAGTGACAACGCCTTCACAGGTAGCCTCAAAAGAAAAAAGAGTTGTTACCCCGTGACAATGGATTTCTTGAATGTGTTGAATTATACGTCGGTTCATTATTTTGTAAACGTCACTTTAAGTTTTGTGGCATTTTGATTATTAGCCGATAATTTTACCGGTAGAATTTCAGGCAACGCTAATAACAAACGTCAATACCAGTCATTTGTAGCATTTATGACCCATTTCCCAATGTTTTATAAATGCTGGTAACTATTTTTTTTTTCTTTTGTTGCAGTGCTTGCTTTTCTCACGGCCAGCCTTCTCTATTACGAGGAACAATGGAAAAGATGAAATACAAATAATATTGCCATACCTTGCTTGTAATTTCAGTTCGTCGAGTCCATTAATCAGCCTATCCGAAATAAATGTAAACTGGTCTTAAGCACTAAATACAAACTTATATTTTCCTCAGCGAAAAAATGCTTGCAGAATTATTTGATAAGTGGTCGTTCCTTCTAGTTGCTTCGTATAATTTGTTTGTTTCGAGTACAACGACAAATTTTATACAAAAGAGTAAGAACTTTAAAATTAGACACTAATAAATTAAAGGTCGTCATGTACCCAAAAAAAATAATCAAGGTTCATCAGGTCTCATGGTTGATTTCGTTTACCAAAACTGAACTTGGTTTTGTCAGCTTGAAATCATCAATGTTGAGATAAAGTTTGAACCATGCATTTTTTTTTATTTTTTTCGTCGGAAAGTACTTTTCCTCCATGACTTTCGATAATGGTAGGTCTATTCAATCGACATACAGGGGTTGATCCCCACTGGTCTTTCATTACCAATCAAGTTTTCATCTTACAAATTACAATAATTGCAAGCATTTGTTGTGTTGTGACGGGAAATTTTCAATTTTATAAGACAAGGCATCTTGTAGGTGGGACCCAGTTGGATTCGCAACATCTTATAGGTTAGCCTGATATGTTTTTTAAGGTTTTTTTATTCTCAGATTCTCTTATATATCTTCAACTGCGATATAGGTGAGAAGTGAGAACAAACAAATTAAATTTAGATTCGGCTCTTCCCATAATACAATCAACTGTTTACCACCAACTATTTCCTAATAATAAGTAATTGAAGACTTTTTTACTGCACACCTTTAATATTTTATTCTCTACTCTTTTTACCTTAATATTTTCAATGGCAACCACCATTCATAAGAAAAAAGAAAAAGGCGTATACATAAACACACACAACGTCCTATGTGTCGTCTTAACGTGTCTCTAAGATCTTCTTATACTTCGATATTTTGTTACATCTTTAGTTTTGGCATGCGAGCACATCAAGTTAAGTTTAAAGTCAAATATTTTCGTAACATAATCAGCTGCTTACCCATCAACTTTCTTCACAATTAGAGAAGTTGAGGAATTTTACTTATTGTTTAAACTCTACATTTTTATTCCCTATTTTTTCATCTTAAGAGTAATGACTAAAAGTTGTGTTCAACAATTGCAATTTCACCCAAACCACTAGGAATCGTATGCCTATCTCCATATGCATCCGAGTTCTCATGAGACTTCCAAAATCTGCTAATTTTTCTTACCTCACCCATAAGGAAAATAATATCAAAATTTAAGTAGTAAAAGTAACAATCATGATGTGGCATGTTTTGATTTGATATGTGATCACTATTTTTTTTTTATTTAAAAACAGTATATGTGACGACCACTCTGTCAGGGACAACATTATTGACCACAAAGCATCTGCACGTCCACCTCATCTTTAAGCCATTATTATTAGGAGAGAAGCTTATAAGACCGCTAGAAGCAGACCATATATTCTTTTTTGAGGATGTTGTGACGCTGTTTTCTTTCCTTCTTTCTTTTTCGGGGTTGTCATTGATACCTTCCGAAAGTACATAATTTTTTTTATTTGAGGACGCTTGAAACTGAAGAATGCACTGCCTATTTATAGGCAAAGTCTTGATGGCATAACTGTAAATAAGTGGATCTTTCAAGGCAATGACTTAAGGCCAAAAATCAAATTTACAAAAGCTGTCTTCCTCCTCCTCGACTTTTCTGCAGCAGCTCCTTGTTTTTTTGTATTAATCCATCATACCCTCTCTCCATCAGTAGACAAGGAGCAGTCCTCGTGACTTCTCCTGTCAGGCTGCACCAATATAGTATTCGAACCACCAATTGTCAACAATCTCCACCTTAGTGAGAATTCAATGACCTCCACCTGAAACATCAGGTCCGCATCATGATACAGATCCCCATCCCAACGACTTTGGATGTTTCAACAATCTAACAGTGCGAGAGATTAATCAAGTTCAAGCAATGCTTAAACTTTTGTGAAGTGACCGAGTTCGTCATCATATCAGCTGCATTGTTCTGTGTATGAACTTTCATTAAATTCACCTTTCCATTTTCTTCCTATTCTCGAAGACCGTGATACCTCACATCAATGTGCCTTGTCCTGACAAGATAAACTTGATTCCTAGCCAAATGAATTGCGCTTTGGCTGTGACAATACAACTCGAAGTTTTCCTGCTTCATTCCTAGTTCCTTGACCAGACATGTCAACCACAAAGCCTCATTGGCAGCTTCCAATGTTGCCATGTATTCCGCTTCAGTTGTGGATAAAGCAGGAGTGGATTGAAGCATAGCTTTCCAACTGATATGTTCACCTACAAGTGTAAATACGTAACCTGTAGTGGATCTACGTTTGTCCAGATCACCTGTATAGTCTGCATCAACATAGCCCACAACTTGTCATGTTTCATCTTGTCTCTGATACAAGATACTGAAATCCACCGTACCTCTCAAGTACATAAATATCCATTTAACTGCATTCCAGTGCTCCTTGCCCGGATTATACATACATTAGACTTCCCTCAACACTGGGGTCCGGCACACGGGACATTTCTTCCACTTCATTATCTGCAGAAGGACACGATCTTGCAGATAATTTAAAGTGGTTAGCTAGAGGAGTATTAACAGGTTTAGAGTTACCCATGCTAAACCTCTATAGCACCTTCTCCACATACTTCTTTTGTGATATCCATAGTTTGCCTTTTTTCTTGCCCCTCCGGATTTCTATTCCAAGGTTTTTTTTATAAACACCTAGATCCTTCATATCGAATTCCATCCATAATCTGAACTTCAACGAATTTAGCTCATGCATGTTATTTGAAGCGATTGACATATCATCAACATAAAGCATTAAAATTACAAACGAACCATCACCAATCATTTTAAAATAAACATAACTATCATAGTTGCTCCTCATGTAGCCATTATCAACCATAAAAGATTCGAACCTCCTATACCATTGTCTCAGAGATTGTTTCAACCCGTAAAGAGATCTTTTAAGCTTGCATACCAGGTGCTCTTTACCTTGCTCCTTGAGTCCTTTTGGTTGTTCCCTAAATATTTCCTCCTCCAATTTCCCATTAAAGGAATGTTGTCTTAACGTCAAGCTGTTGGAACTCAAGGTTAAGCATAGCTACCATGGCTAAGATAACAAAAATAGAAGAATGCTTAACTACAGGAGAAAAAATTTCGTTATAGTAAATTCTTCCACTTGTATATAACCCTCGGCGACAAGCCATACTTTAAACTTTTCTCCTTCATTTTCTGTCGCAGGTTCCTTTTTCCAATATTATCATTTGCAGTCAATCACCTTTCGCCCCTTGGGTTTTTCAACTAACTCCCAAGAGCTGTTCTTGTGTAGAGATTCTATTTTATCCATCATTGCTAGCATCCATTTTTTACTTTCCTTGCATTTGATTGCCCCTTGAAAATAAAATGGATCTCCACTACCAGCAGTTAATGCGAAACAAACCATGTCTTCAAAACCATACCTGACTGGTGCATTTTGAGTCATTTTCTCCCTTCCAGCAGCAAGAGTAGTGGGTTCTTACTGCCTCTCATCACTACCAGATGTATCTTCTTGAGAAGATGTTGGTGCATCATCCTTTCCACTGGTCCCCTGTGTCACATCTAGCTCCACCTGAACTGAGTATTTATCTGCGTGAACGTCCACCTCTTAATCGACTTTCTCCCCTTTTCAATTCAGCATGTCCTTCATTGAAAATAACATCTTGGCTGACAATAACCTTTCGTGCAACTGAATCCCAAAGTTTATATCCTTTCACTCCTTTTTCATAATCGAAAAATATGCCTTGCTTTGACTTTGGGTTTAACTTCGATCGCTGCTGCTCCTGCACGTGAACATATGTTGGATAACCAAAAGTTCTAAGATTAGAATAATTAACTGGTTTACCTGTCCAAACCTTCTTAGGGACTTGAGTATTAATAGTCGAGAAAGGTGACCTGTTAACAATATAGTATGTCATGTTAACAACCTCAGCCCAAAATGAATTTGGCATGGATTCTCATACATCTTGCTCTCTCTAAGAGGGTCCTATTCATTCTTTTGGCTACAACATTTTTTTGTGGCCCACCTGGTGTAGTATAATATCTGGAGATCCCTTCCGTCTCGCAATACCTTTTGAATTTCCAGAGTGTGTACTCAGTTTCATTGTCCGTCTGTAGGTACTTGACTTGTTTCCCTGTCTGCTTTTCAACCTCTGCTTTCCACTGCTTGAATGTATTGAACACTTCATTTTTGTGCTTCATGAAGTAGACCCATAATTCCCTGGAGAAGTCATCAATAAATGTCACAAAGTACACCGCTTCACCTTTCGATGGAATTGGGGCGGGTCCCTATACGTCAGAGTGTATGTACTCCAACACATCCTTACTTGTATGTTGTCCTGCTTTGAAGCTAACCCTGCACTGTTTTCCATATAAGCAATACTTGCAAAAATTAAGTTTACAAGTTTTTACCCCATCAAGCAAACTGCGTCTGTGAAGTTCCTTCCTGCATACCTTTTTCACTCATATGGCCAAGGCGTAAATGCCATAGAGTAGTGCCATCAGTACCCGAATCCAAATGAGTGGTCATAGCTGCTCCACCTATAGCAGTACTCCCTTCCAGTGTATATAAAATTCCTTGTCATTTCCCCTTCATGAAAACCATGACCCCTTTTACAAATTTTAGGACCCTACCTGTTGTTGTGAAGGTGAAACCATTAGAATCAAGTGTACCCAAGGAAATTAATTTTTTTTTAAGATCAGAGACATACCGCACATCACCCAGTATTCTTACCATACCATCAAACATTTTAATTTTGATTGTCCCAATTCCAATGGTCTTATAAATTGAATATCTTGAAATCCAAAATCTATCAATCAGCAAGATAATTCGCACCTATGGTGACTGATAATAAATCACCCTTTCCGTTCGAGCTATCTTGTTCACTGCCCGTTTGATCTAAATCAGGAGATTTTCCTTTTCCCTCATATCTTGTTTTCGTTGATCGCAGTCCCTTTTCAAGTGCCCCTCCTTGTGGTAGTAGGAACACTTGTATTTTCCGCTACTCCTCCCTCTTAATTTGGAACGAGACCTCCCTCTATTTCCAGGGTCCTTTCGGCTATTTTTCTGCTTTGTTGACTCAATTCAATTTTGGGCACCAGTCCTTCTGCTTGAGAACTATTTCCAGGCTTCTTGAATGCCTCGGTTTCCAAAAGAACTGCTGTCACCAAAATCAACATTAAGAGTTTTTTTTTTTCAACCAAAAGTGTAGTCACAAGTGCATCATAAGAATGTGGAAGAGAAGCTAAGAGAACAATAATTGTATCCTCTTCTCCAATAGTCACTTCAACATTAATTAGCTGAGTAATAATTTTATTGAAAACATTGAAATGATCAAATAAATTTGTTCATTTTTCCATCCGCCATTGATATAATTGCTTTTTGAGAAGTAATTTATTTGTGAGCGATTTTGACATATATATATTTTCTAACTTTTTCCACAATTCAGAAGCAGATTTTTCAGTTAGAAAACTATATTTGACCTCCGGTGCGAGACATAAGCGAATAGCGCTCACAACCTTCATCTTAAGTTCATCCTAGTCTTCCTTTGTCATAGTTGATGGTTTTTCTTGATACCATCGAGTGCTTTGACTAGCCCTTGTTGCACCAAAATATCTTTCATCGTACTTTGCCACAGGCTAAAATTATTTTTTCTGTCAAAGAGATCCACCTCGAATTTACCCATCGAGATTCCTTTTATTGCCATCGTACTTGAGTATAGGTAATTAAGAACAGTGCACCTTGTTCTTAATTTCCAACTTTCCCATGCCGAACTTGGAAGCTATGGTACCACTTGTTGAGAAATACTTGCAGCAAATTAGTTAGTACGATGACGAGAAAATAAATAAATAAAATAATCAAAACCAAAACAGAAAGAAAGAACACCAATATTTTACGTGGTTCGGCAAAACTCCTGCCTACGTCCACGAGGTAAGATCCAGTCACCTTCTTCACTATTGAGAAAAAAAAATTGACAACACAATACAAGCCTCACAGCTCGAATTTACCATCCCAAACCCGAGCTATTTTATATCCTTGTACACCCCACTCAATATGAAAGAAAAAAGAAAGAAAGAGAGTTAATTGGACTCTTGCTACACAAATACGATCAGAATTCAAGTGATTTTTAGATGCTTAACCAAAGAATGCACCGCCTATTTATAGGAAAAGTCTTGATGGCATAACTGTAAATAAGTAGATCTTTCAA
This sequence comes from Ilex aquifolium, assembly GCA_951799425.1. NCBI lineage: Eukaryota > Viridiplantae > Streptophyta > Magnoliopsida > Aquifoliales > Aquifoliaceae > Ilex > Ilex aquifolium. The sequence continues at coordinate 22,482,636 of OX637400.1, forward strand.
GGCAATGACTTAAGGCCAAAAATCATATTTCCAAAAGCTGCCTTCCTCTTCCTTCACTCTTATGCAGCAACTCCTTATTTTTTAGCATTAACCCATCATAGCCTCTCTCTCCATCAACAGACAAGGAGCAGTCCTTGTGACTTCTCTTCGTAGCCACTGACAATGGCACAACCAACAGCCCACACCAGCATCGGATTTCTTCTATCGGGTTGTACTGATAATGAATTTGAGCCACCAACTGTCAACTTTTTTACGGTTGAATTAGTGTAAAAACATGATTGGACACGTGTTTCAATGACATGGAAAACTTAGGCATGAGCAAAGAGGTCCAGGAGTGCAGTTAAGGCCATTGCAAGCAAGATTGAGGAAAAGACCACTTCTACCGATTGGTTTTGTAACGGTACAACTGAAGCCAGAAAGAGGTTCTACCAGTAGGTAATCACTCCTATTGGTAGGTGCAATCTAGAGAGTTGTCGAACCGATATGCGAGTATTGTCTTACCGGAAGGTTGGAGACAGAAGGGCATCTTACCAGTAAAAAAACAAAGCAATTAATAGGAGAAAAATAGTGAACAGTCCTACCAGTAGGTCGTTTTCTGCTTCCTACTGGTAGATTCCTACAAATCTACTGTGAGGAAAGATTTGGAAAGGTAATCTGCTGGGTTATTTCAAAGACCATGATTGGTGGATTAAAAAGAGAAAAATCCTAACAAGACTCCCTATAAATACCCAAGCCTAGCAAGAAAGTGGGGGTTCCCATTTCATTGTTTAGTTTTTCTGTTCTTCTTCTTCTATCTCATAGTATTTTTTTAGTCTTTCTTCTTCTTTTTAGTTTTTCTCCATTGTTTACTTTACAAGCTCTCATTAAATTCAAGTCTTTAATTTCTGCAAAACAATTACTTTTGTTTACTTCTTGCGAACGATTTCTTTCCATTGCTATTTCAATACAAAGTAATTATGTTACTTACAATTTTAATTCTTGTATTTTTGCTTTAATTTACAATGATGCTTTCTTCAATCACATTTAACTTACTTTTTGCCATGCGTGAGTTGTCGTTCATCAGTTTGATTGGATGAAGTAGTCTCATCCATGAATTGGGAATTTTGACTCGTAACTAGGGCTAGGCTATTGTCGAGTTATTTGGGTCAATTGAATAGGTTAATTGGGAAGATGTTAAATTTTATATCTTCTTACTTACCCGTTGAGAACTAAGACTTGGCACAGGTAATTCTTGTATTCACTACAATTGAATTAGTTTTGCTAATCGATTCAATTGATTTGGGTACACATTTGTTATTTGTTAAATTGGGTGTTTAGCGAATACCTACCGCTTGGGAGACGGTGAGGTGATCTCTACCGATCAGCCGGTTCTTTCATTTAAGTGTTATTTCTTTAATAAAATAAGTTTTCCAACTCTCAAAATTCCAAACTTTTATTTCTTTTTTGTTTTATCACTCTTTGAACCAACTGTCCTTCATGATAAGATGACCCTGGCAATTGATTGAGTTACAAATGATACCCATGCTAGCGCATAGGAATTCCTAGTAATTAAATTCAACTTTAAGATGCAAGCATTTTTAGTGTCATTGCTGGGGAAGGCGAGGTGTTTCAAGAGGTGATTCGGAGGTCGTCAAGGTATGTCTCACGATTCACATCACCGACTCAAGTGCATTCTTTGCTTATTTCTTTTTCTTTTTTTTTTTTTTTTTTTTTGTAGTTTTTGTGCATAATATGTTTTTAGTTGTTGATTTTTCTTTTGCATGTGGGTAAGAGATACACTTCACAATAGACTTGTAAGACTTGACCTCACACAAATTGAAATGGATGGAATTAGCAATGAGAAGCCACAAAACGTGGATAATCAAGGACATAATTTTCCCATCATTCCACCTGGTCCTAATAATGGGAATGCTGAAAATAATCTCCCACCAGCCCCATATGTGAGGACGATGAGGGATTATCTTCAACGCATACATTCTTCCACTCCTTCATGCATATTTTTGCCTATGTAAGCACAGACTTTTGTTGTAAAACCAGGGATACTCCAACTGCTTCCCCAATTTCATGGTGTGCATAGGGAAAACCCTACATCCATATCAAGGAATTTGAGGAAGTAGTTGAGTACCAGGAGAATTATTATAAGAGGACATGAGAGAAATGGACTGTATTATCTAGGTGATCCACCTCCAATTTCACAAGTTCCTACATCTGCATCACATGCACATGCTTTATCTTTATATGTTCCTAGCTTGCATGCTAGTATTTTACCTAGTATTTGTTGTTATGATTTTTTGTCACAAACTGTTAAGTTGTGGCATGACCATTTTGGGCATAAAAAATTTAAATATTTATGTATGTTGTTTCTTGGTTTGAGCAATGTTTGTGTTGGTGGTAAACTTGACTGTTTTATATGTTCCCTATCGAAACATATTAGGACCAGTTATATTCCTTGCATGCACCAATCACCCAGTATATTTGACCTAATACACTATGATATTTGGGGACCCTCCCTTGTTACTATTTTATCAGGTGCTCGATACTATGTGATATTTATAAATGATCATATCTCTTGTACTTGAGTTTATCCTTTCTATTGGAAGTCTGATGTACTCCTTGTCATCACTGAGTTTCTCTAGATGATTAAGACACAATTCGATGTCATTGTTCATGCTCTTCGTTCGGATAATGTCAAAGAATATATGTGTGATGCCTTAGTCTATCACCTTTTTTCTCAGGGTATCCTTCAGTAGCTCAATTGCCTATATACTTCTAAGCAAAATGGAGTTGCTGAAAGGAAAAATAGGAGTCTAATAGGGATGGTACGTTGTATACTTTGAGGTATGGGGGTACCAAAATCTTATTGCCATTTTGCTGTTTTGACTTCTACCTTTCTGTACAATCGTACACCGAGTCGTGTTCTTTAGCATACGTGTCCCTTACAAGTCTTATTCACTAAGCGGACATTTTTTTTGGTCCCCCTTCGTGTTTTTTGCTGCAAATGCTTTGTTAAGGATATGTCTCCTACTCGTCATAAGTTTGATGATTAAGCAATTCGTTGTGGCTTTTTGGGCTATTGTCATCAGTCTAAGGGATATCGGTGTTATGATCCTATCAATCGCCATATGTATCATAATATAGATGTTACATTTCTTAAGCATGTTCCTTATTTTTCTTTCAATCTTGTGTCTACCCTTCCAGTTGATGATGCTCCATTTGATTTTCCCTTACCATAGGAGCTAGAGCTATTGGTAACAATTACTATAAAGTCACTAGTCTCTCCTCCTCCAAAGCCATTTGTCCCTGTCACTATAGAGTCACCAGCCTTTCCTCCTTTACTGGTTTATGTTTGTCGCCCTCTCTCTCATGCGGGTAATATTTCTCAGTTTGTTGAGTATATTAATAAACCTATTGTTAGTACTGATGAGATTGCAGGTAGTGAGCCAATTAATTTACCTGATAACACATTTTTCGTGGAGGATGATGATTTAGGGCGTCGTTCTCCGTGGCATGATCGCCGTCAAGTTGTTTTTTATGGTTGGACCCGCAAGGACTTTATATCCGATCTCTGATTATGTTTCTTATGGTGATCTGTCTCCTAAATTTTGAGCTTATAGAATGGTCTTATCAGATATGCTAGTTCCTCGCTTTATTTCAGAGACTATGCAGGAGCCTCATGGGGTTCTTGTCATGCAGAGATGAACTCTCTTCCACATAATCATACGTAAGATCTTGTCTCTTTACCTCTAAGGGTGAAGCCTATTGACTATCGCTGGGTTTACACCCTGAAGTTTCATGCAGATGGTACTATTGATCGTCATAATGTTAGGCTTGTGGCGAAGGGCTTTACTCTGGTACCAAATCGTGATTTTGGTGTTACCTTTACCCCCGTGGAAAAATTGACTACCGTTAGATTGATTATTTTCCTAGCTGAAGAGTACTCTTGACCTCTTCATCAGTTGGACGTGAAGAATACGTTTCTTCACATTGTGATTTGGATGAGATTATTTAAATAAATGCACCACCGGACTTTCGTGGTGCAGGGGAGCATGTTGGGAAGGTGTGTCGACTGCGAAAGTCTCTTTATGGACTGAAACAATCACTAGGAGCTTGGTTATATCGTTTTAGTGTTGTAGTTGTACTTTTAAGGTTCACTAGATTTCATTCTGATCATACATGCTTCATTCGACGGAATACTTATGGGCAGTGTGTCATCATATTGGTATATGTGGATGATATTATTTTTACTAGAGATGATGTTCTTGGGATTGCACAAGTCAAGGTAAACCTTGGGAAAGCCTTCGATTTGAAGGACCTTACATTTCTACGATACCTTTTTGGGATTGAGGTTGCCCGTAGCAGTAGGGGTATTGTTTTTTCTCAAAGAAAGTATGTCCTGTATCTTCTCTCGGACACTTGGATATTGGGGTGCAAACCGGCATCATCACCCATGATTCCAAACATAAAGCTTACTTCTGAAAGTGAGGAGTTGAGAGATCTGACTGTCTATCAGAAGTTGATAGGTAGACTTATATAACTAGGCAACATTAGGCCAAACATTTCATTTACTGTCAGCCGAGTTAGTCAGTTCATGCACAAGTCGTGTCAGTCTCATCTTGATGTAGTTTGTCATATTCTTCGGTACCTCAAGTCTTGTCTTGAAACTCTAGCCTGTTATTCAGATTCAGATTATAGGGGAGTGTCTAATACTCGATCTACTACGGGCTTCTTCACTTTTCGAGTGACTCATCTTATCTGTTGGAATAGCAAGAAACAGACAGTTGTCAACCGCTCATCAGCAGAGGTAAAATATCGAGCACTGGCACTTGGTACACGTGAGATTATCTGGCTATGATCTATTCTTGGCGAGTTGGGATTTTCAGTGACTTCTCCATCTATATTATATTTTAATAATCGATTTGCTATTAATCTCGCTTTTGACTCTGTACTACAAGAGAAGACGAAACATATAGAGATCGATGTTCACTTTCTTTGGCAGAAAGTTAGACATGATATTATTACTCTATTGTTTGTGGGAACCAGTGATCAAGTTGCAGATATTTTCACCAAATCTGTCACTCTATCCATTCTCCGGGACTCCGTTGTCAAGCTTGACTTAGTTGACATTTTTGCGCCTAGCTTGAGGGGGAGTGTTGGAGTTATAGTCTAGTCTATTAGGGTTTTTTTTTTTTTTTTTTTCATTTTACCCTTACTATGACTTTTATGTCTTGCTTAGACCAAAGGGATGTTCAGGTCTTTTTATACTGTTGTTTGGCCATATATATGGGGTGTTCAGGTCTTTTTATACTGTTGTTTGGCCATATATATGGGGTTATACACTTAGTTTGTATCCTTTTTCACTCACAGCTTAGTTTGTATCATTTTTCACTCACAACTTAGTTTGTATCCCTTTTCACTCACAACTTAGTTTGTATCCCTTCTCACTCACAAATATCTCTAGTCTAACAAAGCTACTAAAGATGCTGAAGATCTTATTAAAGATGCTGGAGATCTTATTAAAGATGCTGGAGATCTTCATTCCAACTCAAATTCTTATGTTGATTAAATAATAGATATTACCTTATCTTCTTTCCCGATCTCTTTAGCTAGGTTGCACTTACCCATTACTACTATCTTGTAATGTTTTTTCTATATATATGAAATACAATACACTCTAATCTCAACATGAGAAAGAGTATTTTCTCAAAACTCTTTATCCTCAACAATTTCCTGAGCCCCACATCAGTTTTCTCCAAACGACAATTTGGGGGGAGTTTTTCCCATCTCCTCAATTTCTGGACTTTACCAAATGGTGTTGTAAACAAAAAATTAGGTTTGGTATTGGGTGTTTTATGTGAATGAATTAGGTGAAGTCTAAAAAGTAAATAACCAATAGTTAAAAACACATTCTTATATTTCGTTTCCTTTTTTTCTCCGAATTTTGAGGGCAAAGAATTTCGTAGGTTGGAAGGAAAACTCATCCCTCCATTTTTTTTCCTTCTGTCTAATCAAATTAATGTTTTATATATTCTTTTATTTTTTATCCTTCCAGTTATCCATTCTTCCATTTTTAAATAATCCTAAAGAAACTATAGTAGTCCAAGACGAAGACATTAATTTCAAAAGTGGAAAAAGTAAAAAACATCTTGGCCATTGTGATGCTTTGTTCATGTAAATAACAAAAACAAACAGTGAAATGACCCCAATTATATTTACCTAGACGGGGTTAATGGGTCATCAAAAAAATGACCCCAATTCTTGTCCAATCAAAAAAGTGTTTTGCTTGACTAGGTAGAATTTCCCTGTCAACAAAAAGGCTAAAAAAGAATTGTGGGGTAGCAGACTAGCAGTTGTTGCTTCCATCAAACCTGCCAGTATACAGCCAAGTGAAAATATTCTCAAGGACACCAACAACCGACTTAATTTGGACCGTTGACAGATCCAAATGAGGAAGAAAACACTGAATAATAAGAAACTTTGGGTCTTCTGTTCATTTGGTTGGTGGAGAAGACACCACAGCACATGCCCCAAAAGCCACACTGTTTAAATGCTTGCAGTCATGCAATTATTTGCCTAGTGTTGTCGGTAATCCCTACCTTGAGCACCTTTTTTTTTTAATCAACATTATCAAGATTACCTCGCCGAAAAAGTAGAGTCCGTAGAGTAATGAGTTGTGCAAAATTTTCCGTAGTCATTGGTGTAGGCAAGTGGAAGCCGATAATTTGTTTTAACATTAGTAGGAAAGTTCATTATTCGGAAAAAATTGATCACAGTGCTCTCATTTCACATCATGGAGAGAATTTTACATAGTGTACTCATTGTCGTCATAAAAAAAAGGTTAGGATACTTATAGATACCTGCAAACTATTGTTTTACTTTGTTAAATCTTCACTATAAATTGATCGTGTATGCACAAAATAATAATTTACCAGCCAAAAACAAAAAAACGAAATGGTTATTTACCCATTTTCACTTGGCATGGATGTTTCATTTTTAATTTAATATGATGATGCACAAATCGGTCTTCGTGCAAGATCAACAGTTAAGAATATCAACATGTGTGATTAATAAGCAATTAATGAGCAATCAATGACGATCAATGGCTAAGCGGTGAATATAGAGGCAAACACAAGAGATTTATAGTGGTTCGGTCTCGGATGACCTATGTCCACTCTCTGGAATGGCAGCGATGGCCGGTGCTCTTTATTAATGAACAAGGATACTCCGGAGAGTTACAATGCTTCTAGAAAGAGAGCAGTGTGTGAGGGTAAGTGTCTGGGTTTCAAGGTATGCCGAGGCTCTTAGATGTGTGTTGAGGTATTCAAGGTGTGTTGAGGTATTCAAGGTGTGTCCTTCACATGGAGAGGACTTACATTTATATAGGTTGAGAGAGGCGGTGAGGCGGTCGCTATAATTTAGCAAGTACAGTTATGGTAGGACTCTACCATTTTGGAAGGTTCTATTTAGGTAGGACTCGATCTTCTCAATCTTCATCCCGGTATTCTCTCCCTCGTGCTCCTATTCAGTCGGAGGAGGTCCTGAGCTGGACTGGGCTCATCCTTGATCTTTCTTCTCGGCTGTCCTTCCTTTTCTCCCCTCCCCGTGAGGACTCACCTCGGCGGGCCTTAGTGACGTCCTCGGCGTTCATATACTTTTGTGCTCTGGTCAGCAACTCAGGCATGCTAGAGGGTGGTTTTTTTGAGGACTGAGAACATGAAGCTGGAGGTGCGGAGGCCAGCGATGAAGGCAGCTAAGGTTACCTTATCATCTGGCTCCTCGACCTGAAGGACCTCGTCATTGAAACGGGCGAGGTAGCTTCTGAGGCTTTCGTCCCTTTCCTGCTTCATGGTGAGTAGGTGGGTAACTGGCTTCTGATGACGGCGTCCCCCAATGAAATGGGAGACGAAAGACCTGCTAAGCTCTGCGAAAGAATGGACGGAGGAGGGCTTCGTCTTGGAGAACCACTGGCGAGCAGACCCCTTCAGGGTGGTAGGGAAAGCTCTACACATGATCTCCTTAGGCACATTGTGGAGTTGCATGAGGGACTTGTAGGTGTCCAAGTGGTCTAGAGGGTCTTTGGTGCCGTCGAAGATCTCGATGTTTGGCATCTTGAACTTCGAGGGCAGTGGGTAATTTACTATATCAGCAGTAAAAGGGGAGTCAGTACGTCTCACCAAGTAGTCCAAGGTCTCCGGCGCCTGTGCCTTGATAGCATTGAGGGCATCACCCAGTTGGTTTTGCACCTCTCTGATCTTTTCGTCCCACTGATTAGGGACATCCTTGGTCAGGTATTGGCTTTCGTGGTCTCCATACTGACTCTCTCCTGCGTCCTCCTGGGCAGGCATATGCAAAGGGGGAACGCGTGCACTCCCTGCATGTTGAGGAGGGACTGCCGGAAGAGGGGCTCCTTGGCGTGGGCCTGGAGCACTATGGTGAGGAACCCCATGGTGGGGGGCAGTCTGGCGTCCAGAAGGGACAGGCTGTTCTTCTCGTGGTGGAGGGAGTGGGACTCCTCCTTGAGAGAGCATGAGTTGGATGATCTGCTGGTTCTGGTTCACCAGCAGCTGCATGGTCTGAAGGAGTTGTTGTTGTCCAGTGGCGGGAGTAACAGTAGAAGGTTCCCCAGGCACGATGGGAGGGGGGACCTCCTCCCGGTGAGTCTGGTTGTTTTCTCCCGGCTGCTGGCTCATTGATCGGGTAGTGATTGCCATGGATTGGATGAGAGTAGGAAAACTAGTCGTTCCCACAGACGGCGCCAAACTGATGATGCACAAATCGGTCTTCGTGCAAGATCAACAGTCAAGAATATCAACAGGTGTGATTAATAAGCAATTAATGAGCAATCAATGACGATCAATGGCTAAGCGGTGAATATAGAGGCAAACACAAGAGATTTATAGTGGTTCGGTCTCGGATGACCTACGTCCACTCTCTGGAATGGCAGCGATGGCCGGTGCTCTTTATTAATGAACAAGGATACTCCGGAGAGTTACAATGCTTCTAGAAAGAGAGCAGTGTGTGAGGGTAAGTGTCTGGGTTTCAAGGTATGCCGAGGCTCTTAGATGTGTGTTGAGGTATTCAAGGTGTGTTGAGGTATTCAAGGTGTGTCCTTCACATGGAGAGGACTTACATTTATATAGGTTGAGAGAGGCGGTGAGGCGGTCGCTATAATTTAGCAAGTACAGTTATGGTAGGACTCTACCATTTTGGAAGGTTCTATTTAGGTAGGACTCGATCTTCTCAATCTTCATCCCGGTATTCTCTCCCTCGTGCTCCTATTCAGTCGGAGGAGGTCCTGAGCTGGACTGGGCTCATCCTTGATCTTGAGACTGGACTCGGGGTTCATCTGGGCTTGCACTGAAGTGAAAGTGGACGAAGCAGGACGGACCGGGAGACCTTGCACTGGGCGGCGCCCAAGGGGGGCTAGGTGGGCGGCGCCCATTTGGGGCTTAGGTGGACGGCGCCCACTTTGGTCCTTGGTGTCCTGGCACTTGCCTCCTAGTGCTTTGGTGCATTGGACTTGCAATGGGTTGACCCATCTCTGATTTGGGAGTCTCTTTGGGCTTCCTCGGTTCATTTGAGTTGGGCTTTGGCCTAGTGGAATTCGGACTCGTCATAATATATATTCAAAAATCATAATGGAAGCTTTCATTTTCATGAGATTTTCAACATGCCCTTATCCCCGCAAAGTGGGAAGAGAAAAGTCGAGAAGAGTCATAACCAACATAGAGTTGTTGAGGCTTGAGAGGACTTGAAGACACATCAAAAGTGAAATGATATTAGGGTTCCAACCACTATCTGTATGTCAGTAAATCTAAAGCAGACTGTTAAAAAAAAAAAAAAAACACTAAATCTAAAGCAGAAAGAACAACGGAAAAAATGACTGCTAGACAAAAATAGAAAAAAGAATAGGAAACTCCTGATTTAATCAGTGTTCACTCTTGATTAAAGCTCTAAACTACTGCTATTAGGTTGCAGCCAGTTTTCTATGTTCAACCAACCTAACGATACTTTAGAGAATCAGTACATGCTAACATGACTTCAAAGCAATCTTTTATTCCAATTGATAGCAGGGTTGTTGACTGGAGAGTGGGGATCACTTAGGCAGGTGCACTAGAAAATCTGTAGTATGTTTTTCTTTTAGTAACATGCATGTAGCTTTTGAAAAAAAAAAATAGATGGATAACTATTTTTCTAACACCTTAAATTTTCAAAACATAAAGTGTTTTTACAATCATACGAGAGAACGACATTTTGTATTTGAATCTCATTTTCATGCTTGATCCAAAAAAAATCTCATTTTCATGCTGATCATTATGACATTTATGCATACTTAGCACATTCAACGAGGAAAGCTGGCGCATGAGTGGCGTGTTACAAATTTGTTTTTTTCTTTGTCGTCGGGACTCGGCATCAAGACTACATTATCCTATGGATCAAACGTTACAGTTCTTTGTAATCTGATTTAACAGATATCACTATTGGCCAACAATAATGACGATGAGTCGAGAATTACTTGATTAAAGGTTATAGGTAGTAACCATTTTCTTAAGATAGGGTATGTTCCTAGGTGGTCCTATGGGATTTATCGACATTTTATCACTCATCTTGTCAACTGTTACTAAAATATAATTGGATATCAAAGGACAATCAAATTAGGTTTCTTATTAGATCTTTCCACTTAGAACATTAAGTTTTATAGTCAGATATCTTTCGGATCTCTAGTCGCTGCGAACATTCTTTTAATATCACCCTATTAGCCAAGTGGCTTCCATTTGGAATTGGCGACGTTCTATCACTCACACCATCATCTATTTATTGGAAGGTAGCCGTCATATGCTTTAGGCTTGCTTCAATCCCAGAAATATTGTTGTGAAGTAAATTGTGGTACACAATAACAATCAAATTAATTTTCGAGTTAGATCTTTTAATTGAGAACAATCAAATAAGGTTTAGAGTCAGATCTTTCCATGCTATAGTCACGTAATTACCGACATTCTTTTGTAACTTGCCTTGTCAGCCAAGTAGTCTCATTGGGATTTGCCGACATTTTATCGCTTCCCTACTATCCTTTTTTTGGTTTGTTTCTACTCATATAATTTTATTACGAAGTTAATTGTGATATTTGAGAACAACAAAATTATGTTGTGAATTAAATCTTTTAAGGGGGAGCAATCAAATTAGCTTTAGAGTCGGGTCATTAAATGCTATAGTCACTCAACTTCTAACATTATTCTCAGTACCAAACTCAATTAGGGTATCTGAGGTTTGTCAAATTACATTTGATTTAGATCTTTATATTGTATAGCCGTTCACCAACAAATGGCTGGTTGGATTCTTTTTGACTATTTACTTAGGTGTGGGTATCATTATCGATCAAATTAAACCTATAAGGAGAGAGCCAAATGCCGAATACCCCATCGATCCTCCCCTTGATTTTTTTTGGGAGAGAGTTGACCAACGACCCAACCTTTGTATGGGGGAGACTTGAAAGATGCATTAAACAAGGAGATTTAACGGGTCAAATATTGAATTTTGAATTTAATTTATGTTTCTAATCTCATGCCTCAATCTTAGAAGAATCAAATTTACATTGAAAGGGCTAGGTTGTTTTACTTTCTTTGTATGGGTCATTCCATTGATCTTCCAAATTTAATCATTGAACAGATGGTTTGATAATTCAAAACAAGAAACCCTCGCTTCCTTTTGGTATTTTGTTCACTAATTTTTGTAAAAGCAAGGGAATCATAATGGACCTCACTTGGACTCCTGCGGAGGAGATGGCACACCTGGATGCCATTTCGCTGACAAAGAGCCATGGAATACAAGGAGGACGACTAGAAGCCCAACCAACACATGAAGGAGTAGGAGTTAATAAGGAGGAGGAACAAGAATTTGACCAACAAGAGCAGCCACTAGTGGATGAAAGGACTGATAGGGAGATAATGTTGAGTCTGGAGGAAAAGATTGGTCAATTCGAAGCAACTCACAAGGAGATCCTCATCCACCTTGGGAGGAGATTTGGTGGACCGTCATCATCGGCATAGAGACTAATTGTCAATGGGGGCACTTTTGGGAAGACTCTACTTTAAAATTTCTGGTTTTTGAACAATTTACTTTTTGCTTAGCTTTAGTTTCTTCGTATTTAGATTGGGCTTAAGTTAATTTGATCGCCACTTGACTTGGGATTTTGGTTTTGCTTAATGTTTCTATCTGAAGTTCTTTTAAGTTATGTGTACATATGAAATATTTTACCCAAAATTTTGTTTTACGATAGACTAGGGCTAACCCGTACTTGAAGGTACAGTGCAATGTGAATGGTTTTGAGAGAGATGTTGGTGGCCGTTGGATGAATCTATTTGGGATCGTCAGATGAACTTATTGAAACTTGTTCTGTTTTATATTATAGAAATTGTTAGGTGTGAAGTAACATGCAATTATTTTGATGACCAATCTACCTATGAGTTTGACTCACTTTCAATTACTACAAGATTATATGCTAAGTTTGAGTGTCATATTGATATTTTTTTTTGATCTCATAACTCATGTTCACGACATTCATGCTAGTTGAGAATTTTTGGAAAAACATTCTTCTTTGAGGGCTTGCATGTATAGTAGAGATGAAGAAGTCGCCTTGGTGAGATTTTTGAACTCATTCCCCTTGGAGGGAATATTTACATTGACTCAAGTAAGAATATTATTCAGCTGTATTTCTTCAATAGTTTCATTACTTTAATTTTGATTAACACATGTTAAGTAATTAGTTGTCATACCTCTTGAAAATCTTCTTTAAAGAATTGTACTTATGCACCTTCCTGAAAAATGATCTTAGGCCATTTTGTGTACAAACTTGAGCTATAGCCATGTCTTTCTAAAGGATATCCATAGTCAACTGTTATTGAACCATTTAAAGAAAAATTTCTTTCTTAAGTCATACTTTTGACCAAGCCAAATTCAAAATAATTTAATCCTACCTTGGGTATCTCGAATTTATATTTAAAACATTCCTCTTATCAAAGGATATGCCTTGGTGAAAATGTTTGGAAAAGAGGAAGCAACATCAAAGAAGAAAAGGAAAATACAAGAGAAGGCTGTGGAGAAGAAGAGAACGAAGACAAATGAAAAAGAGGAGAAAGAAATAAAGCCCAATGCAAAACTACAAACCCTAGAAAAGGGAGGTGGCTGGTTTTATAATCCAAAAGAAAGAAGGAATTTGCTTATACATAATGATTCGGGATAACCTTTTTTGAAATCTTTTAACCCTTCATTTCTTTAACCTATCACCCAGACACGTTACAACCCTAAGAAAGTCCTATTTGATTTCGGGATTGTTGTTGGTATATAATTCTACCTTATTATTTCTGGGGTATGACAATGAAATTGATTATATCTTGTGTTGATTTCCTATCATGAGATTATGCAAAATTCGAAAATTCTCTTTCATAACTGTCTTTTAACTAATATTACATGTGAAATACTTTGCTTTGAAATATATATTTCTCTTCATACGTAATCTATGAGTGCCAAGTCATTATAACTTGAGTGATTCTTTTTGAGTGTTTTTCAAGTAAGGGTTGATATTAAAGCTACCATGGGAAGCTATGAAGAGACATATGTTATTTGTTAAATTCTCAAGATAGTAATGACACACACACACACACACACACAAAGTTTTGAATAAAAATTTAGTGTATGAATACTGAGGCTTAGCATGTGATTCTACCTGTGAGCTTTAAGGGGAATTACTCATGGGATATGATTGGTTATTACTCCAATTGCATTGCTAACTAGCACATAATTACTTATCCTAATCTTTGAATTTTGTAGATATCTTCACTGGAAACTTTCATGAAACATCACTCGTCCATTAGGGGTAACCTAGGGGTTGAACAACTTGTTGCATAGGCTAAATTCAATCATGAAACCTACGAAAGTGGTTGAATATTTTATTACTAGGGACTACAAATAACCAGGTTGGGTGGTGTGATTAACCTTTAAAAGTAACATTGTTATACACTTTAAAGAGGTTAATAAAACCCATTTCACACTTAGTTAGTTGTAGAATAGATAATTTAATTAGTATAGGGTAATTTTGGGGACTAACTTGATTTGCAGGGCAAGAAGGTGATTTGGCAAAGTTTAGGGGCGAAAAAGGAATTAAGGAGGAGAAATCAAATGAAGAAAAGAGGAAAAATCAGCAAGAAAGAGGCATCTGAATGCTTGCCTACACAGTCCGGATGCCATAACCGCCTCAAGATTCTATTATAGAAGGCTGAAAGAAAAGGCAACTGATAGAGACCAGCGTACGAACGCCAACCATCACCGTCTAGATGCCTCTTCACAAAAGCAAGTCAAGCAGTCCATGTAAACTAGAGAATTACTGGGGTCCGAAAACCTGCCACCAGCGTTCGGATGCCTCTACCGAAATTGAAAAGTGGTTTCCACACTTGAAGCTCCGAATCATTGGCTCTCCTAGTCACCCATTGTTGCCCATCCTTCTCTATAAATACCCCCTATGTTTAGAAGAAATCCATCATTTTAGATTCCATTTTCTCCTCCATTTTTACCTTCAAGTCTTGTAATGTTTGAGAGAGCTCTAGTTTCTACTTTTCTTTAGCTTCTTTCTTTATTTTAATAAGATAAAATTCATTCACTTTTTTAGCTTTGAAGGATGAGTTGTATTTCATTTGAACTTTAGTAAAGAAATAAGTCTTGCATTTACTTATTGCAATTTCAATCATCTTCTTATTTTTACCTTCCGTAATCTTGAATTTTCTTTGCTTAGATGGCTGAGATTCTCTCACTTTTCTAGCCTACTAATGGCCATGAAGGGTGAATAGTTTCTCATCCACTCTTTAGTGAAGGGGGATGGATTTATGTTGAAAGGTTTGAATAATAGACTTGTGCAATTTCTAGTATGCTTACTTGTCTAATCTAACTTATGAATGTTTGTATGAATCTAGCAAGCTAAAATACTTTGTATAGTTGTTTGATTACCTATTGACAAGTGGAGTCTTGTTGTAGGTAATGTTTATGACTTCCTACAAGTATTTAAGTTAGGTTCTTAATGTTATCCTTCAATCTTCACCTACATGGTGCTTAATTATATGATTTATTACCTAACCCAATTGGATGTTTTGTTTATGTTGTTTAATTGCTAATAGATAGGTGAAGTCCTGGCATCTTCGATATTTACAACTATGGGCATAACGTCAGAGCTACGTGCTTTAATTTAAAATCAATCACCATCTTCTAGCTAAACTACTATTGACACAGAGGTTAGCTGAGAGTTCATTTATGCAAAAGTATTTCATTTAACCACTCTTGCATGATTCCGGAACCCTGAACTAAGGAATGACTTTTCTTTACTATCAAAAACACTTTACATTATCTCTTGTGCATAACTCTACACAACACAATCACTCACTCTGTAAGCTTTTCCATATCTTTGTCTATGTTGATCTTTTGTTTTAAGTACCCCAATTAGTTCCTTGAGGATTCGATCTTGGACTTAACTAAGTATTACTACAACTCGACCGCTTATACTTAGATATGCATTTCTTTAGTCAAGTCAATATATCCATGTCCTTTCTAAAACCTTGACACCCCAATAAGGTTTTCTACATCCTGACAACTTTAGTTTCTTGGCTCAATAAAACATGGATGGATCGTCCCGCTCTGATACCATGAAGAAGTTTATGATTAAAAGAGATTGGAGATAAACAAAATAAATTTTACGTGGTTCGGCAAATTATCTACATCCATGGAACTAACGCCCTATGGGCTACATCGATGTCTTATTTCTCAGTAATTGATTACATGAGACTCAACCCTATTTATAAGGGGAGAATTACACAAGATAACTATAAATCACATATTCCTATAATTATTTGTATTTATCCAAACATACCTAAATATTGATTGTCTCTTTGGATCATATTGCATATCTACCTAGATATTGATAGATTGTTTCTAATTTTATCATATATATCTATATATATATATATATCATATAAATCACATATTCCTATCATTTATCCAAACAGACCTAGATATCGATGGTCTATTTGGATCCTATTGTAATCTACCTAGATATTGATGGATTACTTATGATCCTATCATATCTCTAGTATCTTGAACTCAATAAAGACTAAGAAATATATATATAAAAAAAAAAAAAAGAACTAAGAAGGTGGAGGTAGCAACAAAAGGAAATGCATATGTTACTATGTATGGTTATGTGCACACACCCTATAAGTTGAGTGGAGAGTCATGAAGGAAGTATATTGAAAAAGGTGAAAATTGGGGCTAAGTCCTCCTTAAGGGACTTATAATGAGTTTAGTCCATCAAGAAAACTTATTTGGTGATAAGTCTATTTTTAATTTTACTAATAAGTAGTTAAGTCCACTATTTTTTTAAAACTCCAAAATACCCTTTCTTGAAAAAAAATTTAAATTAGTTTCCTAATTTGGAAATTATTATCCCTTAATTCAATATCAATGAAGATATGCCAATAAATTTTTGTACATAAATTTAAAATTTAAATTTAAAGAACAACTGATACTCTCTCTCTCTGTAAATTTTTTTACCATATTACTGTTGACTAGTTATTACCTATGCCTGAAGGTACAGAGTAATTAAAAAAATGGTCAACAATAAACATATTTATATTCATACCCAAAATCAAATCACAAATATAGGGAAAGAGAAAAAAAATTAAACACTGATTGCAGTAAGGGTGATCGGTGGTAGTGGTGGTGGTTGGCAGTTGTGGGGGAGACGATGATGGTTGTGGTGGTTGGTAACGATCGTGGTGGTGGTGCCAGCCGTGGGTGGCAACGATGATTGTGGTGGTTGGTTTTGGGTCACAATGGTGGTAGTGGTAGCCATGAGTGACGGTGATGGTAGTGGATGTGGGTGGTGGTGGGCGACAGTGATGGTGGTTGGTAGTGGTGGTGGTGGTGGTGGTGGTGGTGCGACGACAGTGGTGGTGGGCGGTGACGATAGTGTTTGTAGGCAACAACGGGTACTTTTTAGGCAACAGTGTGATGGGGAATGACAGTGGTGGTGATGGTTATAGGTGTGGTAGGGGTGGGTGACAGTGGGTGGCGGCAGTGGTGAGCAATGACGGGTGATGGTGGTTGGTGTAGTAGGGGTGGGTAACAGTAGCTGACGGTGATGGTGGGAGATGACGGGTGGTTGTGGGTTGTGGTAGTGGCTAGCGGTGGGTGGTGGTGGGCAATAATGATGGTGGTGGGTGCTGACGGTGGTAGTGGGATGATGGTGGTAATGGTAATCAGTATAAGAATGAGATGACAATGATGGTAGGTGGTGGCGGTGGACGACAGTGGTTTCAATCGTTGGTGGGTGGTGGCGGTGGGGCATTGAGAGTGGTGATGGTGGGACGGTTCCAAACACTTTTTTTTTAAAGCACTTATGAGAAGTTATAAGTTCTAAAAACATTTTTAAAAATTCACCTAAACACACCAATAGGGGTATATTTCTCTATTAAATGTGAAGTGTTAATATTAGTCGTCGGAATAACTTTAAAGTAAAAATTTAAAGAGATCTCAACCGCGAAAAGCAAAAGTCATTTTGTTTATGTTTTGAAATTTGAATTGTATTGTACTTTATTATATAGATATTACTGTTTTGTGACAATGTTACTGTTTTTGTTGGACTTGTTATCGTTCATGTTATTATTTTTGTTGAGCATTTTTCTACTGTTATTTTCCTAAATATTAATGCTCAGTGTTTTTTTTTTTTTTTTAATATTATTATTTTTTTTTTTTCGCTTAAATGTTACTATTTTTTGTGTTTGAATGATACTATTTATTGTGTTTAAATGTTACTATATGTATGTATGTGTGTGTGTGTATATATATATATATATATATATATATATATATATATAATAAAACAGGAGTTTGAATTTTATACTCAACATATTTTCCCCCCCAAAATCATCTCATCCAACCCATCACCTCCCTATTACGTTACACTGCCCCTCACCTGCACCCGGCCGCCTGACACACGCATACATCACCTGCACCCATCACTGCCCCTCACTTGCACCCATCACCTCCCTTCTTTTCCTCTACTCCTTTGCCTTCGGTTTTTTTTTTTCCTTCCTCTTCATTTCCTCTTCAAAGCCACAACCACAGCCACCGACTTCGCTACAGCTAGAGCCACCACCACTGCTATAGCCAGCCACCGCTATTGCCACCGCTATAGCCAGGTATTCCCCCCCCACCCTTCTTCCGCCTCTACGCAACCCCCCCCCCCCCCACCCCCCCACTCTCTCTCATTCAGTTCGAGTTCGATGGCAACTCTTGAGGAGGCATTGATGCCCTTCAGAGTTCATTTAGAAAAGAGTGAGAGAGATAGTCAATACTAAGAGCAAATCTCATCACCTGCTAAAATTTAAGCCCGAACTTTAGCATTAATTTTAATTTACCCAGATCACAAACCCTTCATAGAGCTCATTTGGTTATTCCTAATCGCATCATGTATCAAATTCCTCTGAATTCCAGCCTACCACAACACAGACTTTGAGGTCCATCACCACCGGTTGGCTCTCACCCACTCTCTCCCAATGGTACCAGCTCGTGGACTCTGGATTACCCACCATTCTTTGCTCATTTCAAACATTTCCTCTCCCTCTTTGCCAGTTCATTGACCCCACGATGGTCCACCTCCAAAATGGCCTCAGTTACAAGTCCCATCTCACCATTTTCTTCGAGAGAGTCTTAGTAATCGTCTCTGACATCGTTCTGATGTACGGAGTTTATTGTTTGACTCAGAATTTGGAGAGAAGAAAGCGAAATTTGGTCTGGGTATTGATGATTTGGTCACCTAGGTTGATGATTGTTGACCATATGCACTTTCAGTATAATGGGTTTCTTTTGGGGATTTTGTTGGTTTCTTTGGCGGCATTGCAAGAAGGAAAGGATTTGGTTGGTGGGTTTGCTCTATTTTAAATCTCTAACTTGCTGATCCAAGCATACCCATTTCCTCAGGCTTTCATCTTCACGTGGCTTTCAAGGCTCTGGTTCTGGTACACATCCAACACAGGTTAGTAAATTCTCTCTCTCTGTTTTCTATCTCAAACTTTAGCATTAATTTTAATGGTGTTTGAAAGGTGTATTTTTTTTTTTGTGACTTATGTCGTATATCCCTAACACAAGTTTTTAGCATCATGTTTGTAGGCATACGCGGTACGTGAGCTTTGGCCATATAGGTTCCTCCATATCTTCACCGACCCATCAGAGGAGCAAGTGAAACACAACCATCAAGGTAAATTGACATTTATGTTTTTGGGAGGCATTGAATATTTTTGATGATTTATGTTGCGATTATTTTTCTTGATATCTCTCTATTCGTATCAAATTTGTTTGCTTTGTTGCTAGAGGTCGATTTCATATTGGTATATTTTAATGTGGTGTACTTAGTTATAGTGGACGTTTTTACTACTTATATTGCATTTAGGAGTTTTTCATCTGATTTCTTTATATGTTTGGTTTTGCTAGATTTTGATTTCTTTGTTAGTTTATGGACTGAATTTGTGTCAGAAAGAGCTACGAACACATTGTCGCCAACATCACATGATATTTTTCTATTTCTCCTATCCAACATCCAGAGGGATTTCTTTTTTTTTTTTTTTTTTTCTTTTGCTCTTCTTTATCATTTTTTTGGTTAAAGTGCAGTAACATTCAACATTGTGTGTTCCTCGCGGTGGGTGGATTGTATGTGTACATTTGTTTTTTGGGATTAAAGTTCTCTGAGTATGATTTTTGAATATAAAGTAGGTTTTATACAATGAGTGTGGCAAAACTACGGCTAAATTTTTGTTCTTTTGGTGTTTGTATGATGATGTTTGAGGACTACACTTGCAGAAGTGGGAGCATTTGCACCACAATATAAACTACGGCTAAATTTTTGTTCTTTTGGTGGATATATGATGATATTTGAGGACTACACTGGCTCAGTGGCTTCTTGAAAGCAATGAAAAATTGAATTTGCTGATTTACATGGTGACGCTTTTATTTTGTTATTTGGGTCTATGTGAAAAATGTTAAGGCCGGTTTGATGGTAACTATATCACATGCATCATAAGTACTTTAATCATCTTTTGCACGATGCTACCATAATATGGTTTTTGTTGTCCAGGGGCGATCATTTCCACTACTAGCATGGATGGAATGGAGGAATTTATATTGGAATGGGTGTGTTGGATTTTTTAATTGCTTCCATCTTGAACGGAATGGACGTGAGACTTGGATTCTGATACCTTTTTGTGGTGGTATAAGGCTAGCATAATATTTTTTGTTAAAAGACAATGAGTTCTAATTTTAGCTATTCTCTTGAGGCCCTTTACGCACATTAATATTCAGTGTTTGTTTATGTGACACCCCAAAATTCAGGTGTCCGTAATTAACCCATGATTAACTCAGATTAAACTAAGATATCAATACGCTTTGATACCAAGCTGTGACGCCCCAAAAATCGGGGGTCATTTATAAGTCCGTTGATCAACCATCAACCCGCGGAAATACTCGTGGATGCCGGTTAACCCGACACCGCGGCACCACATCCCCTTTACCCGGATTTAAAAAAAAAATACCAAGTCTATATGCTTTCGATTGATTGACCCATCCGAGGTCCAATATACCACCATTGGTACTCTATTATTGTCCATTTATAACATTGGAAAGAAGGAATACATAGCCCAAAAGCTTGGCAAAACAGTTTGAAATTTTCTGATTTTTAGAAAGCGTACCGATACGGCGTGCCGGTACGCCTTGCCTACTGGACCACAGTGTACCAGTACGCTGTACCGGCGTACCGGTACGTTGGGCCTACTGGACCCCGTTGTACCGGTACACCCAGTTTTGCCTGTTTCACCTGTTTTTCATTTCCAATCTATTCCAAACCTTTCTACAATCATCCAACACATGTGTTAATGAAGTTTTCCACATAAAACATGATACGTATAAGTTCTATTACAATCATTTGTATCCATTACATGTCATAAACTAAGTTTTCATAATTAGTTTACACAAAACCCAAAATAAAGCCACATATCGACCTTTCTTCACCCTTGGGGCCCCGAGTAAGCGTCATCCACCGGTGTGTACCTCGCACCTGAAATATTTTCCCGTATAGGGTGAGCCACGCTCAATAAAGTATCTCCTACAGAGGCTACTCCTCAATCTAGATGCACATGGAATGTTCACATGCAACAATTTACAAGCAACATTCTTTTCAATCAAGAAATGCAATCCCATGATAGGAATTTCCATGTCATGGTATGAATTGAGATGAAACTCACTCATGCAACTTCAACCCCAAGTCCTCACCGACTCCCACAACACAATGCAATGCACTTGCGAAGTAATTCCGTCATTGACGAAAATCCATCCAATGATCGTTTTAAATAAAAATCATTTGTTAATAAATCAAATAATTGTTGGATGATACCCATTGAAAGAGTATGTTATAAAATAAAATCAAGTGTCTTTGTTGGGTATCGGATTCTTGGAGTCTCACCGCCGGTTCCGTACACCGTTACACTTTTCTGGAATTTCACCACCGGTAAGTGTATGAACCATGTGGCCGAGCCTTGCACCCACGGGAGAATCTAACCTTTCTTGCTATACCCGACACAAGTTTTCCATGCAACCATGCGACTCAAGGGGATCTTCGATCCAACATTTCCGAGACCACTTATCAATCACCAAGTGTGGTGTTGATCAACCATGCACACACACACCCACACTCATGACTCATGCCCATGAATGTGATGTCAATTCTATGCCCAAATTGCAATGCATGTCAAGTGAACAATTTCCACATATCAACATGTATCATGGCAATTTATATCATATGCATATAATCACCATTATCCATCACACTGTCAACATATCAATGAACATATATCAATAATCATAACAAGCATGTTATTACACAATTTATGTCCAAAACACACTTCACTCACAAGAGCACAATGTAAACACATAGCATGCCCATGTAATACCAAATTTCAAGAAATTACACAAGTAACTTCCACAACTCAAGTTCAAGCTAAAAATTGATTCAAGCCATTTCTATACACAGTTCCTCTTTTCCATAACAATGGACTATTTTCCATAACAAAAGACAAGGCATAGGTAGTTCTATACCCCTAGTCATTTCCTATAGACATCATAGGTTGTAAATAACCAAAGTAGGAAGGAACCCTACCTCTTGGAGTGTGAGATGAAGTGTGGAGAACCTCAAGAACATCTCCCAAGCCCCAAAACTCTCGATTTCCCCAAAGTCTCCTCTTGGATCTTCGGTGAAATCATTCGTTCTTGGTATGGTTGCATAGCCCTCGTCGATGTGATCGACTTTAACTCTTGGTCCGAATGATTCCGACCGACGGAACTCCGTAAATCGAAGGGAGAAAAATTGGATTTCTCACTTTTCTCCTCTCTTCCCTCTTCACACGTTACACACTAGTTTCAGCTGAGATATTTGTCTAAAAAATCAGATTTTTACCGATATTTATAGCCCTTGATGCTTGGTGCACGTCGCACCACACACCCCCTTGTACGGGTCCGTTTTCGCCCCGAAACGATTAATTTCATCCCGGTTTAAGTTCAAATTATTTTTATTTGAAATTTAATTCAATTATAAAGAAATTTTATAATTTCTGTTTTTGGGGACCTTTATGAGATCATTCGACACACAGTCGTCTCGTAAAATGTGAAAAATTCGACTATCTCGAAATTCGACGAAAATTGACAGGGTAACTAGATTCCGCGATACGAATCCAACGGCGAAGTCCGTTGCATCATCTGATACTCTAGAGAATTACGTATTTTATATCCGCATTATAGTGACAAATTATCGTTCAAAAAAAGTTCAAATTTACCCAGGTTTTACAGTTTATTTCTAACGTGTCTATGTTAAGTGTTTGATTGTTTCGTTTTCAAAAACAATGTTATTTTTTTTTTAATTGCACTATTTCAGGCACGAATTATGATGACAGTTTAGGCTTTCAGCTTAGTACACATCCGAGTTCAGTGTTTGATTATTTCGTGCCGAAGTGCTTGATTTTTTTGAATTGCACTGTGCCTTCAGAGACGGGTTATCCCTAGTATAAATATATATACGAGAATGAGAGAAATAAATATTCAAATTCTATATGGATATAAATAGATGTGAGAGAGTGAATTTTAATATTAGTTAAATTCCTAAAATTTAGGAGTTGTTAGTTTTCAATTTTTTTTTAATTAAACATAACTATTATGAGTATTTTGGACAACGGAGATCAAAATGGACTTAATATTAAAAAGTTTCATTGTTGGACTTAGCACCAAATAAGTCCACAAAGAGGGACCGGCCTCCCAATTTCTCTTGAAAAAATATAAGGAATAAAAAGGAGGAGAAAGAGAAAATGGAGGAGTGCACAAAGAGATTAATTTTTTTTTACAAGGATTAAAGAAAGAATATAGAAAAGAGGAGAAAGAGAGTGTGTTCTTTGAGACAAATAAAGGAAGGAAACTGGGGTAGGGGATGTGGATAGGTCTGGGTTTGGGTCTGGGTCTGGTGGTTGGGCCAAAAGGAGAAGGGATGGAGAGAGAAACAAATACGCAGATGGGAGAGGGAGGAGTTGAGGGTGGGTTTAATTTAAAAGAGGGCATTTCAATAAATATTGAATGAAATAATAAGGGTATTTTTGTATTTTTACAAATTATGTAATGGATTTTCACTTTTGTAGTTTGATCACGAGTTCCAAAAAGTTTAATGAAACAGTTAAAAGTTATGAAGGGTCATCTGCTACCACCCTTAAGTATGGGGGGTTTGTACAATTAGCATTTCTTTTGTAACTATATAACTTAATATGACCGATAGAGTATAAGGTTGGTAGATATGAGGTAATATTTAATTTGATTAGGGGTAATCTTTATATTTTTAATGTGGTTTTTATCAAGTGTTTTAACGAATTTGTCACTTAGAAAAACAAACCTAGAGAATTTTCTCCAATTTCATGAACATCAATCCAATTCATTCCCACTATTCCTCCCAAGCCACCAAATATATCTAAATCCTTCGTATCCCTTTTCAAAAAACCATCTAATACTCAATCAATCAAGCAATCTCTTCAAGAATCACCCCCAACAATTAAAAAGGATACTCAGCCGCCAAAAGCAGGAACCTAAACAAGAGCCACTTTACCAAGAACAATGGCCAAGTGAGGGATCTTTAAGGTCTTCCAACCGAATCGTCTTCAAAATTGGAGAGGCTGGTATGTACGGGTCACTGGAGGAGACACAAAATCTACGTGGGAATCAAAATAACAAGAATTGAATGTTTTAGGGACAGAATTGACAAAATTGATACACTGAAGACTAAACTGACAAAAAATGCATATTTTAAAAATCAAAAGTTCTATTAACCATTCTTTCTAATTTCCTTTATTATTTCTAACTTTGTGCTTAAATTTTTAAATTGTATTTGCCCATGAGAAACACAAATTTCTGTTTGGATTGACTATTTTTCACATTTCTTAACTTAGTTGTATTTAGGGCTAGAAATTATGAATGCGATCAACTATTTCGATAGAAATTCTTAATACAATCAAAAAAATTTGATAAATTAGTCAATACCGATTTAACTATATATGATATGACATGAATTCGATTGTACATAATTATTAAAAAATACAGTATAGGATCGCCGAGTTTCAATCTTTCCCTCGCACATATGTACTTCCTTTCCCTGTATATCTCTCTTTTTTCCTTGTTTTTTTTTTTTTTTTTTTTTGTGTTAGATTATTTTGGTATCTTGAAACTGCATATGCTTGATGGTTCAAATTTTCAAGCATTTCATATTGGAATATGGTTATGAATAAGAGTTGGATACATTTACATAATCTGAACCCGTTGTGCGAATAAGGAATTAAGAACTTAATCAAGTTTGCATGTAAAAATAAACCAAATGCACTAGAACTCACGTGCCAATGCAAAAAATATCGTAATGTTAGATTGGTAAAAGTAAAACTTTTGAAAGAGCATTTAATTGCAGATGGATTTCTTGATAGTTACACATATTGAATTATACGCCGGTTCATTATTTTGTAAACGTCACTTTAAGTTTTGTGGCATTTGATTATATGCCGATAATTTTACCGGCAGAATTTTAGACAACGCTAATAACAAACGTCATTAACAGTCATTTGCGACATTTATGACCCATTTCCCAATGTTTTATAAAAGCTGGTAGCTATTTTTTTTCCTTTTGTTGCAGTGCTTGCTTTTCTCACGGTCAGCCTTCTCTATTACGAGGAACAATGGAAGAGATGAAATGCAAATAATATTGCTATACCTTGCTTGTAATTTCAGTTCGTCGAGTCCTTGAATCAGCCTATCCGAAATAAATGTAAACTGGTCTTAAGCACTAAATACGAACTTTTACTTCTATTTTCCTCTGCGGAAAAATGTTTTCAGAATCATTTGATAAGTGGTTGTTCTTCTAGTTACTTCGTGCAATTTGTTTGTTTCGAGTACAACAACAAATTTTACACAAAAGAGTAAGAACTTTAAAATTAGAGTACCAATGGTGGTATACCAAAACTCTTATTCATAAAAGAGTAAGGTTCATCGAGTTTCATGGCTGATTTCGTTTACCAAAATTGAACTTGGTTTTGTCAGCTAGAAATCATCAATGTTGAGAAAAAGTTTGAATCATGCATTTTTTTTTATTTTTTATTTTTTTCATCGGAAAGTGCTTTTCCTCCATGACTTTCAATCGACATGCCTACTGGCCTTTCATTTCCAATCAAGTTTTCATCTCAAAAATTACAATAATTGCAAGCATTTGTTGTGTTGTGACAGGGGAAATTTTCAATTTTATAAGATAAGGCATCTTGTAGGTGGGACCTAGTTGGATTCGCAACATCTTATAGGTTAGCCTGATATGTTTTTTTAGGTTTTTTTATTCTCAGATTCTCTTATATATCTTCAACTGCGATATAGGTGAGAAGTGAGAACAAACAAATTAAATTTAGATTCGGCTCTTCCCATAATACAATCAACTGTTTACCACCAACTATTTCCTAATAATAAGTAATTGAAGACTTTTTTACTGCACACCTTTAATATTTTATTCTCTACTTTTTTACCTTAATATTTTCAATTGCAACCACCATTCATAAGAAAAAAGAAAAAGGCGTACACATATACACACAACGTCCTATGTGTCGGCTTGACGTGTCTCTAAGATCTTTTTATACTTCGATATTTTGTTACATCTTTAATTTTGGCATGCGAACAAATCAAATTAGGTTTAAAGTCAAATATTTTCGTCACATAATCAGCTGCTTACCCATCAACTTTTTTCACAATTGTAGAAGTTGAGGAATTTTACTTATTGTTTAAACTCTACATTGTTGTTCCCTATTTTTTTCATCTTAAGAGTAATGACTAACAGTTGTGTACATAAATTGCAATTTCATCCAAAACACTAGGAATCGTATGCCTATCTCCATATACATCCGAGTTCTCATGAGACTTCCAAAATCTGCTAACTTTTCTAACCACACCCATAAGGACAATAATATCAAAATTTAAGAAGTAAAAGTATTAATCATGATGTGGCATCTTTTGATTTGATATGTGATCACTATTTTTTTTTTTAAATAGTGACCAAATTCGCAATCTTCAATTCGTTGATTCTAAGCAGTTATTGATGATGCACAAATTGGTTTGCACACCACAGTCAAGTAAATAGTATAAAATGCAGTAAAATAAGTAGAGAAAGAGAAGACAAGATTTATAGTGGTTCGGTCAACATGACCTACGTCCACTTTGAATGGCAAAGGTCGCCGGTATTTTATTAACTCCGGTGTGTTGGGAGCAGAAGGTTACAAGCTTTGAGAGAAGGAGATGAGAGACTTGCCCGAATGAGTGTCTTGCCCCCCAAGTGTTGGTGGGACTTACATTTTATAGTGGTTGCCTCATAATGAGTATTAACTTAGTAGCTGATACAGCGGTCACAACGGATTGGGACTACTTTAATAGTAGTTAAATGGCTTGGCGGCCTTTCCTCTCCTCAATGGGCAGGGAAGTTATGATGCACTCCGAAGGACTTGGTCAAAGGATAAGGGAATGTTGATTATCTCCGGGCGACGAGGATGAGGCTCTTGGGACGACCCTTACTCCAAGGTGGCGGGGAGGAGACTCTTGGATGACCCATACTCCAAGGTAGCTAGGAGGAGGCTCTTGGATGACCCTTCCATGATCCCCTGCTGATGTATCTCCTTGAGCCTGATGACCTTGACCAGGTTGACCACATTGGGCTGGATTTACTGGATCTCTTGGAGTTGGGCTATAAACTCGGACCGGGCTTTTATAACATGAGTTGGGTGCCTTGGGCGAGCTTGGGGCTGCCTTGGGCGAGCCGGGGCTGCCTTGGGTGACTGATGGTGATGGTGAGCACGCCAAGGCTGGGCGCTGGCTGCAGGGGCGAGCTTGGATGCTCCTCGTGTGTCGAGGGCGACGCGATCTGTAGGGGCCCTGGAGGAGAGCTTGTGTGTCTTGGTGGAGAGCCCGTAGGAACTAATGTCGCTCTCGGAGAGAAGGAGGCAGTCAGTGCCGGAGTAGAGGCGCTAGGCGCCGAGATGGGGGCACCAATAGTGGGCGAGCCCACTGTTTTTGTTGGAGAGGCGAGATCTCAAGAGGGGCCATTGGGCGCCAATGCTGCACACGGGGGCTGCTCGTCGCATTGATGGGCATGCGGTGGAGATGGGCAGCTGGGGTGCGCAGCGGTTGGGGTAGAGGCGCTGCGCAGCGCGGTCATCCAGGCGCTGAGCGCCAAGGCTGCTATGGTCGGGGATGAGGCGTGTAACGCCCCAAAACACACCCTGGACGGCATTACATTCTAAAACATTCATATCATGAGAGCACTAATATAATTCCATCAATAAGAAAATGTTTCCATTCATCATCCATAGAATTTACAAGATCATCCCAAAAGAATAAGCCAAGCTATGGCATTTACATCTCAAAAATTAATTAAAGTTGCACAGCGGAATAAACAAAAGAAACTAGACTACACAATGTTCCAAAAGAATGTTCTAGTCTAGTACAAAAGGGAAGGAGGTCGCTCTATGCGTCCACCTCGGGATCCACACTCCCGTCAAGTGAAGTCTCCCAAGTAGCGGGCTCCTCGACCCTTACGTCCTCCTCAAGCGGGTAATC
The DNA here is from genome assembly GCA_951799425.1 of Ilex aquifolium. Taxonomy (NCBI): domain Eukaryota; kingdom Viridiplantae; phylum Streptophyta; class Magnoliopsida; order Aquifoliales; family Aquifoliaceae; genus Ilex; species Ilex aquifolium. The sequence goes on from OX637400.1 coordinate 22,510,878, forward strand.
TGAAAAATGTTAGCGGTAGGGGGTGAGCACAAAGCTCTGTAGAAACATTCTCTCAAACCCAAACAAGGTTTAGAAAAGCATTTAAAACGGTCGGCCTCATTTTTAACATAACATAGATACATAATTTGAAATAAAGCAGTGACATTTGAAAAGGATCTCAAGTTTATGTAAAAACATTACTTAAATGAATAAACGAGTACCACATACAAATAATCACTATTGATTGCCATAAACCATTTCCAACAATTCTTTCGGTAGGTGGCATACTTTAGGGCAACCTCCACCCCCGTTAGATCATCTTTGCTTCCCAAGCATCCTTACAAGGAACCTCTTGGGAAGGGGTGAGCATCCTTACAAGGAACCTCTCACACTTCTTTTGGTAGGTGGCATACTTTAGGGCAACCTCCACCCCCCATTCTTTCGGTAGGTGACATACTTTAGGGCAACCTCCACCCCCGTTCTTTCGGTAGGTGGCATACTTTAGGGCAACCTCCACCCCCATTCTTTCGGTAGGTGGCATACTTTAGGGTAACCTCCAGCCCCGTTAGATCATCTTTGCTTCCCAAGCATCCTTACAAGGAACCTCTTGGGAAGGGGTGAGCATCCTTACAAGGAACCTCTCACACTTTTTTTGGTAGGTGGCATATTTTAGGGCAACCTCCACCCCCCATTCTTTCGGTAGGTGGCATACTTTAGGGCAACCTCCACCCCTGTTAAATCATCTTTGCTTCCCAAGCATCCTTACAAGGAACCTCTCACACTTATTTTGGTAGGTGGCATACTTTAGGGCAACCTCCACCCCCCATTCTTTCGGTAGGTGGCATACTTTAGGGTATCCTCCACCCCCGTTAGATCATCTTTGCTTCCCAAGCATCCTTACAAGGAACCTCTTGGGAAAGGGTGAGCATCCTTACAAGGAACCTCTCACTCATGTGCATCACAAACAACTCAACCAAACTTACAATTCCAATATTGATTTCAATTTACAATCATCTATCCAAAATTCCCCAAAATATATCATGTAATAATTCCACAACCAACAAAGAAAATACATGAGATCACAATAACATCATTGTTCCACCCAACACAAAGCACTAAGGGTTCAAAAATCCATAATAAAGAAAGCATTTAAGAAGGAAATACATCACTCTCCAAAAATGAGGGTTTTAAAACTAGAGAAGAGATTTCATGGGTATTAAACCCTAACTTTGTTCAAAACATGTAATCTTAGCCAAAAAGCCTAAGAGAGGATGATTCCATAGCATATATATATACCATTGATAGCCAAAACATACATATATAAATACCCTAGTCTCAATGTAAGTGAGTGAGAGAAAACCCCTACCTTGCTTCTTTAGTTTTGAGTGAAGAAGATGAAGATTGGATCTTCTTCAATAGGCAAATCCTCCCTTGATTCTTGTGTTTTCCCCTTCTTTTCTCCTCTCTAAGTCTTCCTAGGGTTAGAAATGTTGAAATGGGACTTATAAGAGTGTCCTTAAGTATTTATAGGGGAAGAATTGGCTTCCTGTGCGCGATTCTGAAAGTCAGAATTTGTAACTCACGTTCGAACGTCATTGACGTTCGAACGTCAATAGTGAAATTTATTGTTTTACGTTCGAACGTCACTTTGGCGTTCGAACGTTGGTTGCTCCCAGTACTTTTGCATTTTCATCAGAGTTCTGCAGACCCCAGAGTACTGGGACTCACTTACGTTCGAACGTTGATTCACGTTCGAACGTCATTTCCCGTTCGAACGGAATTCCTATTTTTGCTGAAACTTCCAGTGAAGTTTTGGCATATTTAGAGATTGATTGAGAAATTTTCCGTGACATACTCTTTTGTAGCCCTGGATGTCTACTATCTACTGTCCAAATTTCAGATCAATTGGACATAAGGATAAAAAGTTATGACCAAAATACTAGAAGGTGTCCCAACTCCTTTTTACCCAAATTCTCTCTAAGTGTGTCTTTACTCCAAAATACTTCCTAACTTCCAATACACCTCATATTTCCTCTCCTAAGGTTGTTCGACCTTCCGGATTCAATGGACACCTTATTTTGACATAAAAATATTTAGAAATTCATCTACTCACCCTTTCCAAGTTTAAACGTCTTTGAAACTCAAACTTCCCAATCAATATGCATCTCTAGCATTTCTCCTACTATTACAACCTATATGGTTCATTCTTACATCATTACACATATCCACATTTTTACAATAATTATTTACTATATATCTATATACATATATAAAAAAAAATGCGGGGTGTTACAATCCACCCCCCTTAAAGGAAGTTTCGTCCTCGAAACTTACCTCAAGTAGCGAACAAAAATAGATACTTCTCCCGCATTTCTTGCTCCGGTTCCCTTGTAGCTTCCTCCACTCCATGGTGTTGCCACCAAACCTTTACCAATCTGATAACTTTGTTGCGAAGCACTTTTTCCTTGGCGTCGAGAATTTCTACCGGTTGTTCTTCATAAGTTGCTCTATCTTGAATTTCAATATCTTCCAAGTCTACAACCGGTGTTGCATCCGATTGACACTTTCTCAACATCGACACGTGAAATACGCCATGTACTCCGGATAGCTGGGTTGGTAGTCGAAGTTGATACGCCGCATTGCCTACCGCTTTGATCACTTCAAACGGTCGGGTATATCTTGGCGCTAACTTTTCCTTCTTACCGAATCGAAACACGCCCTTCTTGTGTGACACCTTGGGAACATGTAATCTCCCACTTTTAATTCCAAGGATCTTCGTCTGTGGTCCGCATAGCTCTTCTGTCTACTTTGCGCCGTGCGTAGCCTCTCCCGGATGAGTTGAATCTTCTCCGTAGTTTACCCATTGTAGTCCTTACTCTGTTAGTTCGCTGCGTACTCTGATATAAATTACAATCCACCAAAGGTTACTGTTGAAACCTAACCAGACTTGTCCTCCCATCTTAGCTTCCAAATCCATATACATTTTTGTTTTTTTTTAACGAAATAATTTAAGAAAAATTTACATAATATCATCGAAAATACCATTTTAGTGGTCACTACCAATCACTAGAGTTTTGAATTCATGAGCAAATAAATAATCAAGCTTTGGAATCAAGAATAAATGGCTATCGAGCTTGGAAATCAAGAACAAAAGAACAAGCAAGGTTTGAAATTAATAACAAACGAATCTCAAGTTTTTGGAATTCAAAATAAAAGAACAATCAAGTCTCGAATTCCATAACAAACCCATATCAAACTTTGGAATCAAAATAAGAAACAATCAAGGCTTGAAATCAAGAACAAAGTAACAATCGAGTCTTAGAGTCAATAACAGATGCATATCAAGCTTTGTAACCTAGAACTAAAGAGTATCAAGTTTTGAACTCAAGGACAAAGCGAAATCAAGTATTGAAATCAAGAGCAATTGAATGTCAAGTCTTGAAATCAAGAACCAATGAATATCAAGTATTGAATATCAAGAATAAATGAATCACAAGGGTTATAATCAATAACAAACGAATATTAAATTTGGCTATCAAGAACCAATGGATCATCAAGCCTGGGGAAATTAAAAACAAAGGAACAACCAAGTCTTGAAATCAAGAACCAAAGGATGTCAAGTATTGAATATCAAGAATACATGAATTACAATAGTTAGAATCAATCAAATGAATATCAAATTTGGCTATCAAGAGCAAATGAATATTAAGCTTGGAAATCAAGAATAAAGGCGTATCAAGCTTGAAAGTCATGAACAAAGGAGAAATTTAAGATTTAACGGAACAATCATGTATGGAAATCAATAACAAACAACTATCAAGGTGTGAAATCAAGAACAAAGGATTATGAAGCTTAGAAATCAAGACCAAAAGAACACTCAAGTCTTGGAACCAAGAATAAAGAATATCAAGTATTGAATATTGAGAATAATTGAATCACAAAGGTTATAGTCACTACCAAGTGCATATCAAATTTAGATATCAAGGACAAATGAATATTAAGGTTGGAAATCAAGAATAAAGGAACAATCACTTCTTGAAATCCATAACAACGAATATCAAGCTTAGAATTAAAAATAAGGAACAATCAGGTATTGAAATCAATAACAAACAAATATCAAGGGTGGAAATCAAGAACAAATGAGAAATCAAGAGAAAAACACATCTCCTTTGTAAACTAGGGTTTGAAGGCATAAGAAAAGATTTAGGGTTTATCCAACCATAATATAGTTTGGAACAAGGTAGTATAATCCAGAATGGCAAGACATGATGATTCCCTAGCAAGTAGATATAAATTAGATTCAAAGATTACATATAAATAAACCCTACTAGTATCCCCTTGTTTTCCCTTAGGTAAGTTAACATATACAGTAAGTTCTATTTCCTCGAAACTCAATCCCAATTCCACAGCGTACACGGTACGTAGAAAGGAATAAGTCGCATAGGAATCCAATAAAGTTCGGGCTCAAGAATGGTAGAGAAGAACAAAACCTTCCTTGATTGGCGCCGCCGGGGGCTTGAGCTTGTATCGGTCGCTGTGGTGCAGGCCTCGGTGGTGGTGGTTGGGCTGCTGGTACCTGTCTGGCGGTCTGGATAGGCCCCCGAGGTGGAAAAACTGGGCAATGCTTCCGAATATGTCCCACTCCTCCGCATGCAAAGCAGGATCGTGGGGTACTACCGGCTCTAGTCTGAGTGTCTCCCTCTCCTCGGGCCGTCCAAAGTCGTTGTCCATCTGTTTGGTCTGGGCGACGGTATAGTGTTGTTCGCTGCACTCCACTAGTGCTAGGGTCCGTCCTAATCGGACCTCCTCTCGCGAAGCTCTGTCAGCGCTGGCTGTCCTCTATATCTCTCTCCACCAATGCAGCTCGGTCAACTAGGTCCCCATACTACCGGATCCTGAGAGCCACCAACTTCTCCCGGATGACCGGCCTCTGTCCCTGCTCGAAGCGTTTGGCCCTGTCGGCCTCAGTAGATATAAACTCCGTAGCATAACGGGATAGCTCGTCAAACCTCCTCTCGTACTCTGCCACCGTCATGCTGCTCTGTCGTAAAGCAAGGAAATCGGCCTTCATTCTATCTCTGACTGATTCGGGGAAGTACTTGTCTTGGAAAATTTGGTCAAATTCCTCCCAAGTGAGTGCATCCATGGTCCTCATTCTTTTCACTGAGTCCCACCAATGGTCGGCCTCCCCCTCGAATAGATAAATCGCCAAGCCGACCCGAAGATCCTCGGCTATCCCCATGCCATCACATATCTTCTTCACTCGGCGGATCCATTTATCCGCAACCAAGGGTTTAGAGCTCCCTTTGAAAGTAGGCGGGTGTTGCCTCAGAAACTCTCGGAGAACTACCATTCTCCTATTCTCCTCTCCGTTGCCTGGTACTTGGGCTAGTGGATGAGCCCCACCATTATGGTTGTTCCCATTCTGGTGTTGTACCAGAGTGGTGAGCTCCCTCAAGCATTGATAGATGCCTTGCATGGCATTGGGAGGTGGTGGTAGTGGATTTTCTTGGCCTCCACGACCACGACCACGTCCTCGTCTCCGTGTACCGTCCATCATACACATCAATCCACAATTTAGTTTCCTTGATGTGCAAGATATAAACTAAAGTGATATGTATGACGTCTTGATTTAAGCACAAGGCATATACAAAATCTAACTTACAATTTCCTTCACCCTTAACCTACATCTCTAGTGGTAATCCATAACCTACAGCTCCCATGTAAGACCTAAAGCCTAAGCTCTGATACCATTTTGTAACGCCCCAAAACACACCCTGGACGGCATTACATTCTAAAACATTCATATCATGAGAGCACTAATATAATTCCATCAATAAGAAAATTTTTTCATTCATCATCCATAGAATTTACAAGATCATCCCAAAAGAATAAGCCAAGCTATGGCATTTACATCTCAAAAATTAATTAAAGTTGCACAGCGGAATAAACAAAAGAAACTAGACTACACAATGTTCCAAAAGAATGTTCTAGTCTAGTACAAAAGGGAAGGAGGTCGCTCTATGCGTCCACCTCGGGATCCACACTCCCGTCAAGTGAAGTCTCCCAAGTAGCGAGCTCCTCGACCCTTACGTCCTCCTCAAGCGGGTAATCTGAAAAATGTTAGCGGTAGGGGGTGAGCACAAAGCTCTGTAGAAACATTCTCTCAAACCCAAACAAGGTTTAGAAAAGCATTTAAAACGGTCGGTCTCATTTTTAACATAACATAGATACATAATTTGAAATAAAGCAGTGACATTTGAAAATGATCTCAAGTTTATGTAAAAACATTACTTAAATGAATAAACGAGTACCACATACAAATAATCACTATTGATTGTCATAAACCATTTCCAACAATTCTTTCGGTAGGTGGCATACTTTAGGGCAACCTCCACCCCCGTTAGATCATCTTTGCTTCCTAAGCATCCTTACAAGGAACCTCTCACACTTCTTTTGGTAGGTGGCATACTTTAGGGCAACCTCCACCCCCCATTCTTTCGGTAGGTGGCATACTTTAGGGCAACCTCCACCCCCGTTCTTTCGGTAGGTGGCATACTTTAGGGCAACCTCCACCCCCATTCTTTCGGTAGGTGGCATACTTTAGGGTAACCTCCACCCCCGTTAGATCATCTTTGCTTCCCAAGCATCCTTACAAGGAACCTCTTGGGAAGGGGTGAGCATCCTTACAAGGAACCTCTCACACTTCTTTTGGTAGGTGGCATACTTTAGGGCAACCTCCACCCCCCATTCTTTCGGTAGGTGGCATACTTTAGGGCAACCTCCACCCCCGTTAAATCATCTTTGCTTCCCAAGCATCCTTACAAGGAACCTCTTGGGAAGGGGTGAGCATCCTTACAAGGAACATCTCACACTTCTTTTGGTAGGTGGCATACTTTAGGGCAACCTCCACCCCCCATTCTTTTGGTAGGTGGCATACTTTAGGGTATCCTCCACCCCCGTTAGATCATCTTTGCTTCCCAAGCATCCTTACAAGGAACCTCTTGGGAAAGGGTGAGCATCCTTACAAGGAACCTCTCACTCATGTGCATCACAAACAACTCAACCAAACTTACAATTCCAATATTGATTTCAATTTACAATCATCTATCCAAAATCCCCCAAAATATATCATGTAATAATTCCACAACCAACAAAGAAAATACATGAGATCACAATAACATCATTGTTCCACCCAACACAAAGCACTAAGGGTTCAAAAATCCATATTAAAGAAAGCATTTAAGAAGGAAATACATCACTCTCCAAAAATGAGGGTTTTAAAACTAGAGAAGAGATTTCATGGGTATTAAACCCTAACTTTGTTCAAAACATGTAATCTTAGCCAAAAAGCTTAAGAGAGGATGATTCCATAGCATATATATATACCATTGATAGCCAAAACATACATATATAAATACCCTAGTCTCAATGTAAGTGAGTGAGAGAAAACCCCTACCTTGCTTCTTTAGTTTTGAGTGAAGAAGATGAAGATTGGATCTTCTTCAATAGGCAAATCCTCCCTTGATTCTTGTGTTTTCCCCTTCTTTTCTCCTCTCTAAGTCTTCCTAGGGTTAGAAATGTTGAAATGGGACTTATAAGAGTGTCCTTAAGTATTTATAGGGGAAGAATTGGCTTCCTGTGCGCGATTCTGAAAGTCAGAATTTGTAACTCACGTTCGAACGTCATTGACGTTCGAACGTCAATAGTGAAATTTATTGTTTTACGTTCGAACGTCACTTTGGCGTTCGAACGTTGGTTGCTCCCAGTACTTTTGCATTTTCATCAGAGTTCTGCAGACCCCAGAGTACTGGGACTCACTTACGTTCGAACGTTGATTCACGTTCGAACGTCATTTCCCGTTCGAACGGAATTCCTATTTTTGCTGAAACTTCCAGTGAAGTTTTGGCATATTTAGAGATTGATTGAGAAATTTTCCGTGACATACTCTTTTGTAGCCCTGGATGTCTACTATCTAATGTCCAAATTTCAGATCAATTGGACATAAGGATAAAAAGTTATGACCAAAATACTAGAAGGTGTCCCAACTCCTTTTTACCCAAATTCTCTCTAAGTGTGTCTTTACTCCAAAATACTTCCTAACTTCCAATACACCTCATATTTCCTCTCCTAAGGTTGTTCGACCTTCCGGATTCAATGGACACCTTATTTTGACATAAAAATATTTAGAAATTCATCTACTCACCCTTTCCAAGTTTAAACGTCTTTGAAACTCAAACTTCCCAATCAATATGCATCTCTAGCATTTCTCCTACTATTACAACCTATATGGTTCATTCTTACATCATTACACATATCCACATTTTTACAATAATTATTTACTATATATCTATATACATATATAAAAAAAAATGCGGGGTGTTACAATCCACCCCCCTTAAAGGAAGTTTCGTCCTCGAAACTTACCTCAAGTAGCGAACAAAAATAGATACTTCTCCCGCATTTCTTGCTCCGGTTCCCTTGTAGCTTCCTCCACTCCATGGTGTTGCCACCAAACCTTTACCAATCTGATAACTTTGTTGCGAAGCACTTTTTCCTTGGCGTCGAGAATTTCTACCGGTTGTTCTTCATAAGTTGCTCTATCTTGAATTTCAATATCTTCCAAGTCTACAACCGGTGTTGCATCCGATTGACACTTTCTCAACATCGACACGTGAAATACGCCATGTACTCCGGATAGCTGGGCTGGTAGTCGAAGTTGATACGCCGCATTGCCTACCGCTTTGATCACTTCAAACGGTCGGGTATATCTTGGCGCTAACTTTTCCTTCTTACCGAATCGAAACACGCCCTTCTTGTGTGACACCTTGGGAACATGTAATCTCCCACTTTTAATTCCAAGGATCTTCGTCTGTGGTCCGCATAGCTCTTCTGTCTACTTTGCGCCGTGCGTAGCCTCTCCCGGATGAGTTGAATCTTCTCCGTAGTTTCCCCATTGTAGTCCTTACTCTGTTAGTTCGCTGCGTACTCTGATATAAATTACAATCCACCAAAGGTTACTGTTGAAACCTAACCAGACTTGTCCTCCCATCTTAGCTTCCAAATCCATATACATTTTTGTTTTTTTTTAACGAAATAATTTAAGAAAAATTTACATAATATCATCGAAAATACCATTTTAGTGGTCACTACCAATCACTAGAGTTTTGAATTCATGAGCAAATAAATAATCAAGCTTTGGAATCAAGAATAAATGGCTATCGAGCTTGGAAATCAAGAACAAAAGAACAAGCAAGGTTTGAAATTAATAACAAACGAATCTCAAGTTTTTGGAATTCAAAATAAAAGAACAATCAAGTCTCGAATTCCATAACAAACCCATATCAAACTTTGGAATCAAAATAAGAAACAATCAAGGCTTGAAATCAAGAACAAAGTAACAATCGAGTCTTAGAGTCAATAACAGATGCATATCAAGCTTTGTAACCTAGAACTAAAGAGTATCAAGTTTTGAACTCAAGGACAAAGCGAAATCAAGTATTGAAATCAAGAGCAATTGAATGTCAAGTCTTGAAATCAAGAACCAATGAATATCAAGTATTGAATATCAAGAATAAATGAATCACAAGGGTTATAATCAATAACAAACGAATATTAAATTTGGCTATCAAGAACCAATGGATCATCAAGCCTGGGGAAATTAAAAACAAAGGAACAACCAAGTCTTGAAATCAAGAACCAAAGGATGTCAAGTATTGAATATCAAGAATACATGAATTACAATAGTTAGAATCAATCAAATGAATATCAAATTTGGCTATCAAGAGCAAATGAATATTAAGCTTGGAAATCAAGAATAAAGGCGTATCAAGCTTGAAAGTCATGAACAAAGGAGAAATTTAAGATTTAACGGAACAATCATGTATGGAAATCAATAACAAACAACTATCAAGGTGTGAAATCAAGAACAAAGGATTATGAAGCTTAGAAATCAAGACCAAAAGAACACTCAAGTCTTGGAACCAAGAATAAAGAATATCAAGTATTGAATATTGAGAATAATTGAATCACAAAGGTTATAGTCACTACCAAGTGCATATCAAATTTAGATATCAAGGACAAATGAATATTAAGGTTGGAAATCAAGAATAAAGGAACAATCACTTCTTGAAATCCATAACAACGAATATCAAGCTTAGAATTAAAAATAAGGAACAATCAGGTATTGAAATCAATAACAAACAAATATCAAGGGTGGAAATCAAGAACAAATGAGAAATCAAGAGAAAAACACATCTCCTTTGTAAACTAGGGTTTGAAGGCATAAGAAAAGATTTAGGGTTTATCCAACCATAATATAGTTTGGAACAAGGTAGTATAATCCAGAATGGCAAGACATGATGATTCCCTAGCAAGTAGATATAAATTAGATTCAAAGATTACATATAAATAAACCCTACTAGTATCCCCTTGTTTTCCCTTAGGTAAGTTAACATATACAGTAAGTTCTATTTCCTCGAAACTCAATCCCAATTCCACAGCGTACACGGTACGTAGAAAGGAATAAGTCGCATAGGAATCCAATAAAGTTCGGGCTCAAGAATGGTAGAGAAGAACAATACCTTCCTTGATTGGCGCCGCCGGGGGCTTGAGCTTGTATCGGTCGCTGTGGTGCAGGCCTCGGTGGTGGTGGTTGGGCTGCTGGTACCTGTCTGGCGGTCTGGATAGGCCCCCGAGGTGGAAAAACTGGGCAATGCTTCCGAATATGTCCCACTCCTCCGCATGCAAAGCAGGATCGTGGGGTACTACCGGCTCTAGTCTGAGTGTCTCCCTCTCCTCGGGCCGTCCAAAGTCGTTGTCCATCTGTTTGGTCTGGGAGACGGTATAGTGTTGTTCGCTGCACTCCACTAGTGCTAGGGTCCGTCCTAATCGGACCTCCTCTCGCGAAGCTCTGTCGGCGCTGGCTGTCCTCTATATCTCTCTCCACCAATGTAGCTCGGTCAACTAGGTCCCCATACTACCGGATCCTGAGAGCCACCAACTTCTCCCGGATGACCGGCCTCTGTCCCTGCTCGAAGCGTTTGGCCCTGTCGGCCTCAGTAGATATAAACTCCGTAGCATAACGGGATAGCTCGTCAAACCTCCTCTCGTACTCTGCCACCGTCATGCTGCTCTGTCGTAGAGCAAGGAAATCGGCCTTCATTCTATCTCTGACTGATTCGGGGAAGTACTTGTCTTGGAAAATTTGGTCAAATTCCTCCCAAGTGAGTGCATCCATGGTCCTCATTCTTTTCACTGAGTCCCACCAATGGTCGGCCTCCCCCTCGAATAGATAAATCGCCAAGCCGACCCGAAGATCCTCGGCTATCCCCATGCCATCACATATCTTCTTCACTCGGCGGATCCATTTATCCGCAACCAAGGGTTTAGAGCTCCCTTTGAAAGTAGGCGGGTGTTGCCTCAGAAACTCTCGGAGAACTACCATTCTCCTATTCTCCTCTCCGTTGCCTGGTACTTGGGCTAGTGGATGAGCCCCACCATTATGGTTGTTCCCATTCTGGTGTTGTACCAGAGTGGTGAGCTCCCTCAAGCATTGATAGATGCCTTGCATGGCATTGGGAGGTGGTGGTAGTGGATTTTCTTGGCCTCCACGACCACGACCACGTCCTCGTCTCCGTGTACCGTCCATCATACACATCAATCCACAATTTAGTTTCCTTGATGTGCAAGATATAAACTAAAGTGATATGTATGACGTCTTGATTTAAGCACAAGGCATATACAAAATCTAACTTACAATTTCCTTCACCCTTAACCTACATCTCTAGTGGTAATCCATAACCTACAGCTCCCATGTAAGACCTAAAGCCTAAGCTCTGATACCATTTTGTAACGCCCCAAAACACACCCTGGACGGCATTACATTCTAAAACATTCATATCATGAGAGCACTAATATAATTTCATCAATAAGAAAATTTTTTCATTCATCATCCATAGAATTTACAAGATCATCCCAAAAGAATAAGCCAAGCTATGGCATTTACATCTCAAAAATTAATTAAAGTTGCACAGCGGAATAAACAAAAGAAACTAGACTACACAATGTTCCAAAAGAATGTTCTAGTCTAGTACAAAAGGGAAGGAGGTCGCTCTATGCGTCCACCTCGGGATCCACACTCCCGTCAAGTGAAGTCTCCCAAGTAGCGAGCTCCTCGACCCTTACGTCCTCCTCAAGCGGGTAATCTGAAAAATGTTAGCGGTAGGGGGTGAGCACAAAGCTCTGTAGAAACATTCTCTCAAACCCAAACAAGGTTTAGAAAAGCATTTAAAACGGTCGGTCTCATTTTTAACATAACATAGATACATAATTTGAAATAAAACAGTGACATTTGAAAAGGATCTCAAGTTTATGTAAAAACATTACTTAAATGAATAAACGAGTACCACATACAAATAATCACTATTGATTGTCATAAACCATTTCCAACAATTCTTTCGGTAGGTGGCATACTTTAGGGCAACCTCCACCCCCGTTAGATCATCTTTGCTTCCTAAGCATCCTTACAAGGAACCTCTCACACTTCTTTTGGTAGGTGGCATACTTTAGGGCAACCTCCACCCCCCATTCTTTCGGTAGGTGGCATACTTTAGGGCAACCTCCACCCCCATTCTTTCGGTAGGTGGCATACTTTAGGGCAACCTCCACCCCCATTCTTTCGGTAGGTGGCATACTTTAGGGTAACCTCCACCCCCGTTAGATCATTTTTGCTTCCCAAGCATCCTTACAAGGAACCTCTTGGGAAGGGGTGAGCATCCTTACAAGGAACCTCTCACACTTCTTTTGGTAGGTGGCATACTTTAGGGCAACCTCCACCCCCCATTCTTTCGGTAGGTGGCATACTTTAGGGCAACCTCCACCCCCGTTAAATCATCTTTGCTTCCCAAGCATCCTTACAAGGAACCTCTTGGGAAGGGGTGAGCATCCTTACAAGGAACATCTCACACTTCTTTTGGTAGGTGGCATACTTTAGGGCAACCTCCACCCCCCATTCTTTTGGCAGGTGGCATACTTTAGGGTATCCTCCACCCCCGTTAGATCATCTTTGCTTCCCAAGCATCCTTACAAGGAACCTCTTGGGAAAGGGTGAGCATCCTTACAAGGAACCTCTCACTCATGTGCATCACAAACAACTCAACCAAACTTACAATTCCAATATTGATTTCAATTTACAATCATCTATCCAAAATCCCCCAAAATATATCATGTAATAATTCCACAACCAACAAAGAAAATACATGAGATCACAATAACATCATTGTTCCACCCAACACAAAGCACTAAGGGTTCAAAAATCCATATTAAAGAAAGCATTTAAGAAGGAAATACATCACTCTCCAAAAATGAGGGTTTTAAAACTAGAGAAGAGATTTCATGGGTATTAAACCCTAACTTTGTTCAAAACATGTAATCTTAGCCAAAAAGCCTAAGAGAGGATGATTCCATAGCATATATATATACCATTGATAGCCAAAACATACATATATAAATACCCTAGTCTCAATGTAAGTGAGTGAGAGAAAACCCCTACCTTGCTTCTTTAGTTTTGAGTGAAGAAGATGAAGATTGGATCTTCTTCAATAGGCAAATCCTCCCTTGATTCTTGTGTTTTCCCCTTCTTTTCTCCTCTCTAAGTCTTCCTAGGGTTAGAAATGTTGAAATGAGGCTTATAAGAGTGTCCTTAAGTATTTATAGGGGAAGAATTGGCTTCCTGTGCGCGATTCTGAAAGTCAGAATTCGTAACTCACGTTCGAACGTCATTGACGTTCGAACGTCAATAGTGAAATTTATTATTTTACGTTCGAACGTCACTTTGGCGTTCGAACGTTGGTTGCTCCCAGTACTTTTGCATTTTCATCAGAGTTCTGCAGACCCCAGAGTACTGGGACTCACTTACGTTCGAACGTTGATTCACGTTCGAACGTCATTTCCCGTTCGAACGGAATTCCTATTTTTGCTGAAACTTCCAGTGAAGTTTTGGCATATTTAGAGATTGATTGAGAAATTTTCCGTGACATATTCTTTTGTAGCCCTGGATGTCTACTATCTACTGTCCAAATTTCAGATCAATTGGACATAAGGATAAAAATTTATGACCAAAATACTAGAAGGTGTCCCAACTCTTTTTTACCCAAATTCTCTCTAAGTGTGTCTTTACTCCAAAATACTTCCTAACTTCCAATACACTTCATATTACCTCTCCTAAGGTTGTTCGACCTTCCGGATTCAATGGACAACTTATTTTGACCTAAAAATATTTAGAAATTCATCTACTCACCCTTTCCAAGTTTAAACGTCTTTGAAACTCAAACTTCCCAATCAATATGCATCTCTAGCATTTCTCCTACTATTACAACCTATATGGTTCATTCTTACATCATTACACATATCCACATTTTTATAATAATTATTTACTATATATCTATATACATATATAAAAGAAAATGCGGGGTGTTACAAGGCGTCTTCTGTGGTGCTGCTAGGGGAGGGAAACGAGCAGCAGGGCACCGCTTGGGCGAGTCCGTTTGTGCTGACTGCGATCGGGCGAGCATGCCTTGGGCAAGCAGCATCCACGCGAGTCAGTTCGCACCCAGGGCTGGGCGTCCATGCAGGCAAGGCGGTCCAGGAAGTTTTTGGTGAGTAGGTTATGCGCCTTGACGTCCCGGACGAGCAGGTTGTGCGCCAAGAGGGGCGCTAGTACCCTGGTGCAGGTGCGAGATGAATGAGGCCCGATTGTTGACATTCAATCTAATGTAGTCTCAGGGGTTGCAAACGACCTGAGTTTCAAGATCCTGTCTAGAGGTGGCAAAAAAAATGTTATTCCAAATATTAAAATATTTAACATGATTACCTGGAGAGAGGTAGGCTGCTTGCGCGACAGCAAAGACAGAGTTTGAGGTTACTCGTGAGAGAGTCGTGCCTCTTGAGACCGAGTTTTTGGCGACCCAAGAAAGAGTCCTTAAGCTTGAGGTATAGGCGGTCTATTTGAGAACAGTGCAGAGGCCAAGCTTTTGGCGACTCGCGAGAGAGCCGCTAAGCTGGATATAGAGGCTGCCTGTTTGAGAAAAGTGCAGAGGCCAAGCTTTTGGCGACCCGCGTGAGAGCCGCTAAGCTGGATATATAGGCTGCCTGTTTGAGAACAGTGCAGAGGCCAAGCTTTTGGCGACTCGTGAGAGAGCCGCTAAGCTGGATATATAGGCTGCCTGCTTAAGAGCAGTGCAGAGACAGGTTGCCTGCTTAAGAGCAAAACAGAGATATGCCAAGCTTTTTTGGCGACCCGCAAGAGAGCCGCTAAGCTGGAGATAGGCTGCCTGCTTAAGAGCAGTGCAGAGACAGGTCAAACTCTTGGTGATCTGCGAGATGATTCACCTTGCCAGGACCTGTTGATTTCCTCAGCATTCATATATTTTTGAGCTTTTGCCAATAATTCTAGCATGCTCTTTGGTGGGCGCCTAATCACTGAGAAAAGGAAGCTTGATGACCGGAGGCCTCCCAAGAAGGCGGTCATGTTGACCTTTTCATCGGGCTCCTCGACCTCAAGGACCTCCTCGTTAAAACGAGTGAGGTAGCTCCTTAAGCTCTCATCTGGGTCCTGTTTTATGCTGAGTAGGTGGGTGACAGGTTTCTAGTGGTGGCGTCATCCAATAAAGTGAGACACAAAGGACATGCTCATCTCAGCAAATGAGCCAATGGAGGCTGGGGAGAGCTTGGTGAACCACTATTGAGCAGACCCCTTCAAGGTGGTTGGGAACACTCTGCACATGATTTCGTCGGGGACGTTATGCAACTGCATTAAGGTCTTAAAAGTTTTGAGGTGGTCCAGTGAATCCTTCGTACCATCAAAGGTCTCGAAGAATGGCATCTTGAATTTATGAGGAAGTGGGTAATTCACCACGTCAGGTTTGAAAGGTGTGTCGGTTTGACTTACGAGGTAGTCCACTGTCTCGGGTCCCCGTGCCTTCATGGCGTTGAAGACGTCACCCAATTGATTTTGCACCTCCTTAATTTTTTCGTCCCAATGATTGGGAGGAGGTCCTCTGGAATTATCACGAAAATGGCTCCCATGCCCCATGTTTTGGTTTTCACCCTCCTCCTCTTGGAAGTGAGGGTCTCCACCATGGGGAGCAGGAGCTGGAGGTCCCTCTTGGTGGGCCCCCCTGTGTGGGGCGCCCAAGGGAGCTCTTAGAGGTGGGGTGCCCTGATGGGGAGCACCTAGGTGGGGAGCCCCTTGATGTCCAGGACGTGGGACTCCTCTGTCTTGAGGTCCAGGCTGCGCTCCTCCTTGTTGTCCGGGCATCAGTTGCAGAATCTGCTGGTTCTGGACTACAAGCTGCTGCATTGTGTCTAGCATCTGCTGTGCATTTGGGATTGGATTGGCAGGTGGAGGAGGCAATCTCCTCCTCTCGTGCTGGATTGTCTTCAGGGTGATTCATCGATCTGGTGGTGATAGCGATAGATTCAAAAGAGAAAGTGTTTAGAAGTGAGAATTTTGTCGTTCCCACAGACGGCGCCAAACTGATGATGCACAAATTGGTTTGCACACCGCAGTCAAGTAAATAGTATAAAATGCAGTAAAATAAGTAGAGAAAGAGAAGACAAGGTTTATAGTGGTTCGGTCAACATGACCTACGTCCACTTTGAATAGCAAATGTCGCCGGTATTTTATTAACTCCGGTGTGTTGGGAGCAAAAGGTTACAAGCTTTGAGAGAAGGAGATGAGAGATTTGCCTGAATAAGTGTCTTGCCCCCCAAGTGTTGGTGGGGCTTACATTTTATAGTGGTTGCCTCATAATGAGTATTAACTTAATAGCTGATCCAGCGGTCACAACGGATTGGGACTACTTTAATAGTAGTTAAATGGCTTGGCGACCTTTCCTCTCCTCAACGGGCAGGGAAGTTATGATGCACTCCGAAGGAATTGGTCAAAGGATGAGGGAAGGTTGATTCTCTCCGGGCGACGAGGATGAGGTTCTTGGGATGACCCTTACTCCAAGGTGGCGGGGAGGAGACTCTTGGATGACCCATACTCCAAGGTAGCTAGGAGGAGGCTCTTGGATGACCCTTCCATGCTCCCCTGCTGATGTAGCTCCTTGAGCCTGATGACCTTGACCGGGTTGACCACATTGGGCTGGATTTGCTGGATCTCTTGGAGTTGGGCTATAAACTCGGACCGAGCTTTATAACATGAGTTGGGCCCTTGGGCCCATCAGTTATAATCATTTACAGATATTTGTTTTTAGTAGCCCCCTCTGTCTTTTGATCAAATGGCTTTTTTTTAGCGTAATGTCTTTTTCGGACCATATTGAAAACTCAAGGAAAGTCATAATCAATATGAGAAAGACGATTCAAAATGCTGGCAGTCCATGGCTCTCACTTCACATTTATATTGTTGCAATTATCTACATTCTCAAGGTGTCTATGATGTATTGTAGCACTCGCGAGTTGTTAGCTATTGTGTATGAAAACATTGTGGTCATGTTTTTGTCTTGATGAAAAATGACTCCTTTGATTAGCACGTCCATAACAGTTAATGATGAGAGGATGATATTGCATATTATAAGCCTCATGACCATTCACCTTAGTGATGCTTGTTGCTTAATTCCTTTATTTTAGTTGAGTTTTGTATTTTACGTGATTTTGTTTGTTTTGTTGGGAAATACTCGCAGCAAATTAGTCAGTATAATGACGAGAAAATAAATAAATAAAATAATCAAAACCAAAACACAAACAAAGAACATCGATATTTTACGTGGTTCGGTAAAACTCCTTCCTACGTCCACGTGGCGTGATCTAGTCACCTTCTTCACTATTGAGAGAAAATAATTGAGTACACAGTACAAGCCTCATTGCTCGAATTTACTATCCCAAACCCGAGCTATTTTATACCGTTGTACACCCTACTCAAATCTCACCATTCAATATGGAAAGAAAAAAAAGAGACAGAGAGTTAATTGGACTCTTGCTACTCAAATACGATCAGAATTCGAGTGTTTTTCGGATGCTTGAAACTGAAGAATGCACTGCCTATTTATAGG
Source organism: Ilex aquifolium (assembly GCA_951799425.1). Classification (NCBI taxonomy): domain Eukaryota; kingdom Viridiplantae; phylum Streptophyta; class Magnoliopsida; order Aquifoliales; family Aquifoliaceae; genus Ilex; species Ilex aquifolium. The sequence goes on from OX637400.1 coordinate 22,528,913, forward strand.
CAAAGTCTTGATGGCATAACTGTAAATAAGTGGATCTTTCAAGGCAATGACTTAAGGCCAAAAATCAAATTTCCAAAAGTTGTTTTCCTCCTCCTGACTTTTCTGCAGCAGCTCCTTGTTTTTTTGTATTAACCCATCTTAGCCTCTCTCCATCAACAGGCAAGCAGCAGTCCTCGTGACTTCTCTTCATAGCCAATCGACAACGGCGCCACCAACAGCCCACACCGGTGCTGAATTTCTTCTGTCGGGCTGCGCCGATATTGACTTCGAGCCACCAACTGTCAACAATCTCCACCTTAGTGAGAATTCAATGACCTCCACCTGAAACACCAGGTTCGCATCTTGGTATAGATCCCCATCCCCACGCCTTGGGATGTTTCAACAATCAAACAGTGCGAGAGATTGATCAAGTTCAAGAAATGCTTAAACTTTTGTGAAGTGACCGAGTTCATCATCATATCAGCTGCATTGTTCTCTGTTTTGAACTTTCATTAAATTCACCTTGCCTTTTTCTACCTATTCTCGAAGACCGTGATACCTCATATCAATGTGCTTTGTCCTTGCATGATAAACTTGATTCCTAGCCAAATGAATTGCACTTTGGCTGTCACAATACAACTCCAAGTTTTTCTGCTTCATTCCTATTTCCTTGACCAGACATGTCAACCACAAAGCCTCCTTGACAGCTTCCACCGTTGCCATGTATTCCGCTTCAGTTGTGGATAAAGTAGGAGTCGATTGAAGCATAGCTTTCCAACTCATATGTCCACCTGCAAGTGTAAATACGTAACCTGTAGTGGATCTACGTTTGTCCATATCACATGTATAGTCTGCATCAACATAGCCCACAACTTGTCATATTTCATCTTGTCTCTGATTCAAGATACCGAAATCCACCGTACCTCTCAAATACCTAAATATCCATTTAACTGCATTTCAGTGCTCTTTGTCTGGATTATCCATGTACTTACTGACAACACTAATTGCCTGTGAGATGTTTGGCTTACTGCAAACCATGACATACATTAGACTTCCTATAGCACTGGCGTATGGCACACGGGACATTTCTTCCACTTCATTATTTGTAGAAGGACACGATCTTGCTAATAATTTAAAGTGGTTAGTTAGAGGAGTATTAATAGGTTTAGAGTTACCCATGCTAAACCTCTCTAGCATCTTCTCCACATACTTCTTTTGTGATATCCATAGTTTGCCCTTTTTCTTGTCCCTCCGGATTTCTATTCCAAGGATTTTTTAGCAACGCCTAGATCCTTCATATAAAATTCCATCCATAATCTAGACTTCAACGAATTTAGCTCATGCATGTTATTTGAAGTGATTGACATATCATCAACATAAAACATCTGAATTACAAAAGAACCATCACCAAGCATTTTAAAATAAACACAACTATCATAGTTGCTCCTCATGTAGCCAATATCAACCATAAAAGAATCGAACCTCCTATACCATTGTCTCGGAGGTTGTTTCAACCTGTAAAGAGATATTTTCAGCTTGCATACCAGATGCTCTTTACCTTGCTCCTTGAATCCTTCTGGTTGTTCCATAAATATTTCCTCCTCCAATTCCCCATTAAAGGAATGCTGTCTTGATGTCAAGCTATTGCAACTCAAGGTCAAGCATAGCTACCATGGCTAAGATAACACAAATAGAAGAATGCTTAACAACAGGAGAAAAAATTTCGCTATAGTAAATTCTTCCACTTGTATATAACCCTTGGTGACAAGTCGTACTTCAAACTTTTCTCCTTTATTTTCTATCGTAGGTTCCTTTTTCCAATATTATCATTTGCAACCAATCACCTTTCGCCCCTTGGGTTTTTCAACTAACTTCCAAGTGTTGCTCTTGTGTGGAGATTCTATTTCGTCCATCATTGCTAGCATCCATTTTTCACTTTCCTTGCTTTTGACTGCCCCCTGAAAATAAGACGGATCTCCACTACCAATAGTTAATGCGAAACAAACCATGTCTTCAAAACCATACCTGACTGGTGCCTTTTAAGTCATTTTATCCCTTCCAGCAGCAAGAGTAGTGGGTTCTTGCTGCATGTCATCACTACCAGATGTATCTTCTTGAGAAGATGATGGTGCATCATCCTTTCCACTGGTCCCCTGTGTCACATTTGGCTCCACTTGGACTGAGTATTTATCTGCGTCATCCTCCACCTCTTTATCGACTTCCTCCCCTTTTCAATTCAACATGTCCTTCATTGAAAATAACATCTCTACTAACAATAACCTTTCGTGCAACTGAATCCCAAAGTTTATATCCTTTCACTCCTTTTTCATAACCGACAAATATGCATTGCTTTGACTTTGGGTCTAACTTGGATCGCTGATGCTCTTGCACATGAACATAGGCTGGACAAACAAAGATTCTAAGATTAGAATAATTAATTGGTTTACCTGTCCAAACCTTCTGAGGGACTTGAGCATTAATAGCCGACGAAGGTGACCTGTTAACAATATAGCATGCCATGTTAATAGCCTCAGTCCAAAATGACTTTGGTAGCATGGATTCTCATACATCTTGCTCTCTCTAAAGGGGTACTATTCATTCTTTCGGGTGCACCATTTTGTTGTGGCCCACCTGGTGTAGGATAATGTCTAGAGATCCCTTCCATCTCGCAATACCTTCTGAATTTCTAGAGTGTATACTCTGTTTCGTTGTCTGTCTGTACGTACTTGACTTGTTTCCCAGTCTTCTTTTCAACCTCTGTTTTCCACAACTTGAATATATTGAACACTTCATTTTGTGCTTCATGAAGTAGACCCATACTTTCTTGGAGAAGTTATCAATAAATGTCACAAAGTACACCGCTCCACCTTTCGATGGAATTGGCGCGGGTCCTCATACGTCAGAGTGTATGTACTTCAACATATCTTTGCTTGTATGTCGTCCTGATTTGAATCTAGCCCTGCACTATTTTCCATATAAGTAATACTTGCAAAAATTAAGTTTACAAGTTTTTACCCCATCAAGCAAACTGCGTCTGTGAAGTTCCTTCCTGCATACCTTTTTCACTCATATGGCCAAGGCGTATAGCCATAGAGTAGTGTCATCAGTACCCGAATCCAAATGAGTGGTCATAGCTGCTCCACCTATAGCAGTACTCCCTTCCAGTGTATATAAATTTCCTTGTCCTTTCCCCTTCATGACAACCATGACCCCTTTTACAACTTTTAGGACCCCACCCGTTGCTATGAAGGTGAAACCATTAGAATCAAGTGTACTCAAGGAAATTAATTTTTTTTTAGGATCAGAGAAATGCCGCACTTCACCCAATGTTCTTACCATACCATCAAACATTTTAATGTTGATTGTCCCAATTCCAATGGTTTTACAAACTGAATCATTCTCCATTAGAACTGTTCCTCCATTATATGGTTTATAAGTATCAAACCATTCCCTATAATGACACACGTGATAAGAACATCTTGAATCCAAAATCCATCTGCCAGCAAGATAATTTGCACTTGTGGTGAGTGATAATAAATCACCCTTTCCATTCGAGCTATCTTGTGCAATGCCCGCTTGATCTGAATTAGGAGATTTTCCTTTTCCCTCAGATCTTGCTTTCGTTGATTGCAGTCCCTTTTCAAGTGCCCCTCCTTGTTGTAGTAGTAGCACTTGTATTTTCCGCTACTCCTCCCTCTTGATTTGGAACGAGACCTCCCTCTATTTCCAAGGTCCTTTTGGCTATTTTTCTGCTTTGTTGACTCAATTCAATTTTGGCCACCAGTCCTTCTACTTGAGAACTATTTCCAGGCTTCTTGAATCCCTCAGTTTCCAAAAGAACAGTTGTCACCTCATCAACATTAAGAGTTTTTTTTTTCAACGAAAAGTGTGGTCACAAGTGCATCATAAGAATGTGGAAGAGAAGCCAAGAGAACAATAGCCTTATAATTTTCTCCAATTGTCACCTCAACATTAATTAGCTAAGTAATAATTTTATTGAAAACATTGAGATGATCAAATAAATTTGTTCCTTCTTCCATCCGCAATTGATATAATTGTTTTTTGAGAAGTAATTTATTTGTGAGCGATTTTGACATATATATATTTTCTAACTTTTTCCACAATTCAGAAGCAGATTTTTCAGTTAGAAAACTATATTTTACCTCCGGTGTGATACATAAGCGAATGGCGCTCACACCCTTCATCTCAAGTTCATCCCAGTCTTCCTTTGTCATAGTTGCTAGTTTCTTCTCGATACCATCGAGTGCTTTGTTGCACCAAAATATATTGTACTTTGCCACAAAATTAACCCATCAAGATTCCTTTTACTGCCATCGTACTTGAGTATGGGTAATTAAGAACAGTGCGCATTGTTCTTGATTTCCAACTTTCCCATGCCTAACTTGGAAGCTATGATACCACTTGTTGGGAAAAACTTGCAGCAAATTAGTCAATACGGTGATGAGAAAATAAATAAATAAAATAATCAAAACCAAAACACAAAGAAAGAACACCAATATTTTACGTGGTTCGGCAAAACTCTTGCTTACGTCCACGAGGCGTGATCTAGTCACCTTCTTCACTATTGAGAAAAAAAATTAAGCACACAGTACAAGCCTCACTGCTCGAATTTACTATCCCAAACCCGAGCTATTTTATACCCTTATACACCCCACTCTAATCTCACCACTCAATATGGAAAAAAAAAAAAAAAAGATAGAGAGTTAATTGGACTCTCACTACACAAATATGCTTAGAATTCGAGTGATTTTCGAATGCTTGAAACTAAAGAATGCATTGCCTATATATAGGCAAAGTCTTGATGGCATAATAATAAATAAGTGGATCTTTCAAGGCAATTACTTAAGGCAAAAAATCATATTTCCAGAAGCTGTGTTTCTCCTCCTTGACTTTTTTGTTGCAGCTCCTTGTTTTTTAGCATTAACCCATCATAGCATCTCTCTCCATCAGCAGACAAGGAGCAGTCCTCGTGACTTCTCTTCATAGCCAACCAACAACGGCGCCACCAACAGCCCACACCGACGTTAAATTTCTTGTATCAAGCTGCGCCAATATTGACTTCGAACCACCAACTGTCAACTTGCTTACAGTTGAATTAGTGTAAAAATGTGATTGGACACGTGGTTCAATGACATGGAAGACTTAGGCATGAGCAAAGAGGTCTAAGAGTGCAGTCAAGACCATTGCAAGCAAGATTGAGGAAAATACCACTTCTACCGGTAGGTTTTGTAACGGTACAACTAAAGCTAGAAAGAGTTACTACCAGTAGGTAATCTTACCAGTAAAACAGCAAAGAAACTAATAGAAGAAAAATAGTGAATAGTCCTACCAGTAGGTCATTTTCCTCTTCCTACTGGTAAGTTCCTATAAATCTACCACGAGGACAGATTTGGAAAGGTAATCTATTGGGTTATTTCAAAGAACATGATTGGCAGATTAAAAAGAGAAAAATCCTAACAAGACTCCCTATAAATACCCAAGCCTAGCATGAGAGAGGGGGTTCCCATTTCATCGTTTAGTTTTACTGTTCTTCTTCTTCTCTCTCCTAGTATTTTTTTTTGTCTTTCTTCTTCTTTTTAGTTTTTCTCCTTTGTTTACTTTACAAGCTCTCTTTAAATTCAAGTCTTTAATTTCTGCAAAGAAATTACTTTTGTTTACTTTATGCGAACGATTTCTTTCCATTGCTAGTTCAATACAAAGTAATTATGTTACTTGCAATTTTAATTCTTGTATTTTTGCTTTAATTTACAATGATGCTTTCTTCAATCGCATTTAACTTACTTTTTGTCATGCGTGAGTTTTCGTTCATCGGTTTGATCGGACGAAGTAGTCTCATACGTGAGTTGGGAATTTTGACTCAAAACTAGGGCTAGGCTAATGTCGAGTTATTTGGGTCAATTGAATAGGTTAATTGGGAAGATGTTCAATTTTATATCTTCTTACTTACCCGTTGAGAGCTAAGACTTGACACATGTAATTCTTGTATTCACTACAATTGAATTAGTTTTACACATTTGTTGTTTGTTAAATTGGGTGTTTAGCGAATACCTACCGCTTGGGAGACGGTGAGGTGATCTCTAACGATCAGCCGGTTCTTTCATTTAAGTGTTATTTATTTAATGAAATAAGTTTCCAACTCTCAAATACTCTCGAAATTCCAAACTTTTATTTCTTTTTGTTTTATCACTCTTTGAACAAACTGTCTTTCCTGATAAGATGACCTCGGTAATCAACTGTTACAAACGATACCCCTTCTAGCGCATAGGAATTCCTGCTAATTAAATTCAAGTCTAAGAAGCAAGCATTTTTCGTGCAATTGTTGGGGAAGGCGAGGTATTTCAAGAGGTGATTCGGAGGTCGTCAAGGTAAGTATCGTGATTCACATCACCGGCTCAAGTGCGTTGCTTGCTTATTTCTTTTTTTTAGTTTCTATGCATAATCTGTTTTTAGTTGTTGATTTTTCTTTTGCATGTGGGTAAGAGATACACTTCATAAATAGACTTGTTAGACTTGACCTCACACACATTGAAATGGACAGAATTAGCAATGAGAAGCCATAGAACATGGGTAATCAAGGACATAACTTTCCCATCATTCCACCTGGTCCTAATAATGGGAATGCCGAAAATAATCTCACACCAGCCACATATGTGAGGACGATGAGGGATTATCTTCAACACATACGTTCTTCCACTCCTTCATGCATACTTTTGCCTATATAAGCATAGACTTTCATTGTAAAACCAAGGATGCTCCAACTGCTTCCCCAATTTCATGGTGAGGATAGGGAAAACCCTACCTCCATATCAAGGAATTTGAGGAAGTAGTTGGCACATTCCTAGAGCCTCGATTAAAGGACAAGGAAAAAACTTGGCTCAACTCTCTAAAGCTGCAAACTATGGCTAATTGGGCTGATTTGAAAAAAGAGTTTCTCACGGATTTTTCCCAGTTCATCGAACAACTACTTTGAAAAAACAAGTTCAAATTTTTTTTTGAAAAATTCAATGAACAATTCTATGACTACTGAGAGAGATTCAAAGATCTCTTAAATGTTGTACCACATCATAGCTTTGAACCATTGTAGTTGGTGAGTTTCTTTTAAGAAGGAATCTCACGAACTCATCGCCAATTCATTGACATGATGTTTGCTTGATTTATTTCTCCGTCTTGTGTTTGCGGAGTGTATTGGAATGTATGTGTGTGTCACAAGTGGTATACCTTCAAAATTATGATGGTGCAAAAGTTGCTTCCCAAGCATAGGGAGGCTTATATGTCGTGTATTAACTTCGAAAAATTTCCAAGGTCGTCTCCTCAAGGAAGGTCAAGACTAAGTGTTTTGAATGTGATTTTTAAAAGAAAAGTAAAAATTATTTCTTTGGAAGTGTTGGTGAATCGTGAGATTCAGGGTTTGAGACTATTTAAATAAAAAAAGGGGTGGCTAATCCTCAGAATTCATTCCACTGGGTATGATTAATCAATCCTACTTATAACTCATTTGAACTCATAAGTGTTTTTGTGCAATCGAAAGATAGGAGTTAGAAATCAAGAATTACCAAATGTGTGTGTTGGTGTTAAATTGATTCGTAAGAAGATTGATTTGCATATGTTTGAAGGGACTATAAGCATGCCCCGTAACAAGTCTACGGTGCATCAAATGTGTATAAACCTATACGTTGCAATCTACCTTGTCAAATTCAACATATTACACTACAAGATAATGTGTGTGAGGATTAATTTTCCCATACCCAGATGGAAATCCTTCATTGGATTTCGCCAACAAATGGTTTAGCCGGCCATAGATGAAATAAAAATACTAAGGAAAATGGAAAACAACCAAAGGAAATAAAAACTAACTTAAACTAGCCAGGGAAAAGGGTAACAAACTTAAAGCTTTGATCAAACATAAAAAACATAGAAGTTAAAGTACAAATGTTCAATTACTTGAAAATGGCGTTTCCCTGAACCCGATATCGCGGTGAAACTCTAACAAAATGCATTCATAATTGAAAATGAAAGTTGTGCCAAGTTTAGAAATGAAGATTACAAGCTATAGAAACTTACTAGAACGAAAATGAACAAGAAATTACAAAAATCCAACTTTCTCTCTCTAAAACTGTGGTTCTTCTTCCTTGGAGCTTTTCTCTCTAAAAGCTAGAATGTAACGTGTGTTCCCTGCATAATTTTGTGCATAATGTTTTCCCTTGTCTAAAAAATGTTGGGAATTCCTTCATTGGAAAGAGGTTGTCCAAGTTTTCTTCCCAAATCAGCAAAAGCATGGTCCCCTTCTCCTTTCCAACAACTCCCCCTCTCCTCTTGATGTCTTTCTCTCCATCCACTCATTCTTTCTTGAAAGTTGAATGCAGTGGTTAGGGGGTCATGGTGGAATGTTAATAATGCCATAATACGGCTTAGACGTCCCTAGGAGTACCCTTATGGCTGAGGAGAACGTAGAGAGGAAAATTCGGGTAAGTCTGGGCGTAAGTACCAGTAACAAGTGATTAAGGTACCAGCACCCCGCTTCCAGTGGACTTAGGTACCGGTACTTATGCTTCCAAGTACCGGTACATCCTTCAATCATCAATCTCAAGTAGACTCAGGTACTAGTACTTAGCTTCCAGTGGGCTTAGGTACCGGTACTTTTTCTCCCAGGTATTGGTACCTATTTCCTTTCTTTGATTTTTGAACTTCTATGCACCCGAGCCATCATCTCTTGTATTCCATTCTTCACTATTTGTCCAAAAAATATTGCATAGTGATAAGACCGTGTATTTACAACCTGATTACTTGAAATCACAATTTCTCCATTAATCTCCAAATTAAACTAAAATCAAATAAATCATTGCAAAACCAAGCTAAAATGAATATAATGAGGCCGTTAAATATGCAATATTATGCACTCATCACACCCTCCAACTTGAGTTTTGTTAGTCCCTAGAAAATCTTATACGAAAACATATATATAAATCAACTATAAAACTTCCATACATGTCAATCATTAAATAAACTAATTTAAAACAATTAAATCGAAGTGCAATTGAGCCAATGTGTACAGGGCAAAGTTAAACAAACAAAATTTTAGTTCTTTCATTCACAAACAGTCTTTCATTACAAAGAAAGAACACAAAATGACCTATTCTGCTAAGGATTCTTCTACCTAGGCTTGTCAACCTGAACTTGCTTCTACTAACCTAATGTCCCTAAAAAAGATGCAAAACAAAAGAAAGGACAATCACTAGTGGATCCTTCATCGCTCATGGTTGCACTCACTTCCTTTTCCTCTCCAATCTACTCATCTGCCTCGTCACCATCACCCTTAACATCACCAGAGTCATCATCACTACCGTCTTACTCCTCATCATCACCCTCTTCCTTATCACTAGAATCCTCAATGTCTTGCACAATAGACGAAGCAGGGGCAATAGTAGGCTGTGCGGAAGTGCTAGTCCTGAGAGTAGGTGGTGAAATATCAAGTGTGGCGGCTGGTAGAACCTCAACAAGAATAATTGGTGGCACTAGTGGTGGACGTACCATAGGTAGAGGCTCTCCCGGTAATGCCTTCATCAACCTCAATAGCTCCAAAGCCCCCCGGTCCTCAACCAGGGCCTTCCCCATGTCCTCCAACTTACCCTCAATCCTAGTCAATCGCTGGCGAAAAGACATCACCGGAGCGGATGTGGATGCAGATGACTCAGTCATCTACTCTAGATACCTAGTCACCCTTGTTATAGCCTTTTTTTTTTTTTTTCTTGCTGCTTTGTTTACCAATTGGGCCATACTCAGGCTGAGACATCACATTACTCGAGAGCACTTTCCCCAAGCCCTTAAGCAGATCTGGGAGACTAAATGGGCAGAAGGCATGTTTGCCCTAGTCTTGACGACCTTGGCGTAATCTCTCATAACCTCCTAGATCATCATTGCAATGTCCATTTGGGACCTTGCTATTAACTCGTACAGTAGAGCCATCTTCTCTACCCCCGGCTTCTTTTCCCACCCCCTTGATAGAACATTATAGTGGAGGATTTCATGCATGAACCCATAATTGTGCTCAAGTTCACAGGTATGGATTTTTCCTTTGAACTTTGCGGTGTCTTTATACATGAACTGCGCTTACTCATGAAGCTCGTTCCTTTGCTCAGTGGGGGTGGAGGTAATCAATTTTGTTTGCTTTAGGCTTCTGGTACTTTAGGATCACAGCTATTGATGCGGGATAACATCAATCGTCTTCCCCCTGATCGTGGTTCTTAACACTTCTAGATTTCCATCCAAAACCACCAATGCTAGATAGAACTCCCAACACAAGGGAAACACATACCCCTTCACCTCTTCGAACCAAAAATGTAGACTATAATTTTCAATGGTTCTCACAAAAACATCCATAGGCCCCAAAGTATTCCTATCGACTTGGAGCTCGCAAGTCACATTCATAACCCCAATTGCCTCTGAATGATCATTCTTCTTTTTCTTCCCATGCTCATTTGAACTTGGGAGCCAACATCCTTGGCCTTCTTACGAACACCCGTGCTTATTTAATTTCGCTTGGCGGAAGCCACTCTCTTGGTGCGCGCCATCAACACCACCAACACCCCAAACATTACAAATGGCAAAATCCACTCCCAATCAAAGAAATCAAGCCAAAGTGAGGAATATTTTGCTTATCTTTCGATGCCATAGTCTCTAAAATCCAAGAGCTGATTGATGAAATGGAGAGATTAGAGAATTACCCAAGAGTCTTGGGGGAAGTTCTAGGGGTTCTAGAGAGAGGAGATAGTGTTTAAGAGAGAGGGAAGTGAAGAATATGAGAAGAACCCATCTTTTTACCATTTAAACCCTCGATTTTAAAATTTTGGAACACGAGGTATCGGTACCTCATTAAGCATGTACCAATAGCTGAGTTTTTTGACAAGTAGGTATCGGAACCAAATGCATAAGGTACCGGTAGTTGACCAAAAATCTATAAAAAAAATTTAGTTGTTCCCTTTCACTTCTATCCAATTTGTCTAATTTATTTGACTCTAGTCTAACTATAACAACCTACTTGGCTAACTTAACTACTCAAAAACATGAATTACACTACTGTATCAAAACTGTTCGAGTTTGCCCAAATTCGTAGAAGAAATTGAAATTTGATTTAATTTGACAAATTCAAAACACACGTCATGAAATTCTAAGCCTAACAAAATGAAAACCATCAAGTAAAGCACAAAACATGATCTATTGTATTCATGATCCCTTCCTACGCTACTCACTACATTTTTAAACCACTAGGTGATCCCTACCGAACGAGTTTGTGCCATGAGGTTTATAGTTAAGCTACCTACGAACTTCTCTTTCTTTAATTCCTCCTTATTTCACATCTAATATTTAAAACATATTGCATCATCCTAACCAACCCTGGGGTTTCTTGAACAATTTTTTTCGCATTCACCTGAACTAGTTACTTAGGAGTCACACCATAGACTTAAATGCTTTTCAAAAGTATTCACCTACACATCTCCCTTCAGGACTCATTTGTATGTGTGAAATGAGCATGCAATTCAAACAATTTATCTAAAAACCTCCACATCCATTTTAGCTATCCAAATTCAGCTTCGATGGAATTCTCACCAAGGGTTTCCTCTTAGAGTGAATAACTCTACGATTACAGTGACTTTCTCTCAATGCTCATACATGAAGCATAATATTGTATTCAAAAAATGAAATAAAGCTCACATATAGTCCAAAATTGAAGTGCATGTTCAACAATTGAAACGACCTTGGAATAATCTCATGAATGGAATGTTAGGAAAATTTTAACACAAAGTAATTGACTTATCTTTTCCTTTAGAACATACTTTTTTCATGTATCGTCAAGATAAAAAAGGACTTATTTTGGTTATAACATGGCCTTAGGGTTAGCCTAAGAGAAATGAAGGGAATAAAGAGTTCAAAGAGGATTATCTCGAGAATATGACATTCTAATGAAAATTCATCTTTGACCTTCATTAATTCCATTTTTCTTTCTTTTTTTATTTTCTTTCTTTTTATCCTTTTATCCTTTTTCTTTCTCTTTTTCTTTCCTTTTCTTTCTTTTCAGCCCCTTCTTTATTTTTTCTTTTTCTTTAATTTTGCCTTTTTTTTGAAATATTTTCAATTTATGCATACATCATCCCTTTGTTTCATTTCCCACCATTACATCTTCCCTTCTTCAATATAAGTATTATTCATCTCGGGAGAACCAATGTAGGGTAAATTTATTAAACTTGGCTTGGTCAAACATGTAGTTAAAGAAACGAAATTTTCATTTGCAACTCAATCATGGTGACTAGGGAAAATATTTAAAACGAAAAGGCCAAGGCTCAAAGTGCATCAAAGAAAGCCTAAAATCATTTCTCAGAGATACATGACAAAGCACTACAATACATTTAAATGAAGTCAATTAACTATCATTTTGCACATTAACCAAAACAATAATAATGAAATTATTGAACATAATTGAATTTAAAAAAATTGTTCTTTTGACTACATGTCAGTTAACCCTCCAACAAAGATTGGCACAATAACTCACAAGGGTACTTCATTCATCTCCACTATTTATGTCAAGCTCTATAAGATGTGGATCTCATTTAGTAAATTGCAAAAATTACACTTTCATGGTGAACTTTGGTTGAGTTTGAATGAAGACATGTATGTGATTCTTAAGCATAGGATAAACACAGGTCCCATAACAGTTCGGAGGAAAAATATAGTTCAATATCGGATTTTTTTTTCCGCAAAAAATTTAAAATTTTATCAAATTTTCAACTTATCATCAACAAAATGGTGTAACATGTAAATGGTGCACCTCACCTCCCAACTTGAACTAAGCATTGTCCTCAATGCAAGAAAAAAGATATGAAATGAAAAATTAATATAAGAAGGGTAAGAAAACACCTCGTACTGAATTAACAAAAACACCACCAACTGCAAAACAAACGAAAACACTATATACAAAAGAAAGTAAGTCAAAAATTTAACTAGTAAAATAAAATATAAAAAAAATAACAACTGCACACTAACATTTACAGAAAAACTACTCCTTAACAAGATTCGGGTATACCAGATCAACCAATTCCTCCAAAACTTCCTTGAATTCAAAACCCTCAAAGAATGGATTTATTAGTCTTTAGCCATTGACCTTGAATGTATTGCCATCCTCTGAGTTTTTTATGTCCATAGCTCTATTTGGATAGACCACCTTGACAAATGGAGTGGTGGGAATTATACAGGAGCACTTTTTGGCAGGGCTCAAATGTCTTCCTTAAAATGGATTTGTCATGGAAAATTTTAGTCCTTTCTTTGTGAATTCTAGAGTTGTCATATGCATTCCTACGGATCTCTTCTAAATCATTGATCTCCAACTTCCTATGACTCCCAGCTAGGCCTAGGTTGAAATTCAAAGTCTTTATTGCCCAATATACCTTGTGCTCCATCTCCACTAGCAAGTGACAGGCCTTGCCATAGACTAACCTATAGGGAGACATAGGCAGAATGGTCTTGTACGTAGTGTAGTAAGCCCAGGCATCAGTCAATCTATGTGATCAATCCTTTTGCTTAGGGTTAACCCTCTTCTCGAGTATGTTCTTTATCTCTCTATTGGCCAACTCATCTTGGAAATTGTTTTGTGGATGATATGTGGTGGACACCTTATGTGTTATGCCATACTTATGCATCAATGAAGCAAATGGCCTATTGCATAAATGTAAACCACCATCATTTATCACATCTTGTGGCATCCTAAACCTAGACCAAATATTTTCTTCTAAGAACTTGACCATAACTTGGTGGTAATTGGTCCTAGTAGGGATTGCCTCTACCCACTTAGATACGTATTCTATTGCCAAGAGTATGTCTAAGGTAGTTGATGCATAGTTAAAAGTTACATTTTACTATGCCTTTATGAGATTAATTATGCTTTAATTGTGTTCAAATGATAACATTCCAGGATAAAGAAAGTACAAGGGCTTAAAGGCAATAACGTCACTCTTTCAAGTAGCACACATGTGTTTAAAGAGAACTGAAGAAGGAGGAAACAAGCTTCCACATTCGAACGCCACATTGATATCATTTAAGATCTCCAGGAAGTTGCTAGGGAGATGACACGAGGCTAGTTACTGTGGATGACAAAGCTGCATTAGCAACCACGTTCGAACTCCAATAGCGTTTGAATGCACATCAAGGAAGAAATGCTTTGACGTTCGAATGCCAAGTACCGTTCGAACGTAAATCCCAGACAGAATGCAGGCAGCTTAGATTTTCACCTAGATTTTGTCGCATAGTTATGGACTTTAAGCACCTAGGTCTGTCCTTTACCTCCCTCCCTTGTCTATAAATACCATCCCTTGGAACTTGATGAGAGATATTTTTTGGAAGTGAAAAAAACCTTACAAAAGTAACTAGATTTTCTTCTACTTTCATCATTAGTTTCATTAGCTCCATTGTAAAGCTTCTTTCTTCACTTAGAGGATTGAAACTCTCACCTTTCTAGCTCTCTTGTAGCTTTGAAGGGTGGGTAGTGTTTCACTCATTTTTTGTCAGAGATAAGCTTATTATTTTGGTAAACATTAACTTATAATTAAAAGTTCCTCTACTTGAAGGGATGATAATCACTCACTTTTCTAGCTTTCTCAAAGCCATGAAGAGTGAGTAATTTCTCATTCACTGTTTAGTAAGAGGTGATGGACATGTATATTATTGTTTGGAGGTTATATTTGTGCATTTTCTTTATTCTTAATGATTTATCTTTCCATTGGTTATTGAATGATTGAATGCATCTAGCAAAGCTAAAGTACTTTATACAATCATGAATCTCTTATATACGAGTTAACTCTTGACATAGGAGAATTCATTGGTTCTTTGCAAGTACTCGAGCTAGGTTTTCATGACAACTTTTCAATCTTCATTATCATTTTGAATAAGCATGGTCGATCCCCCTGCCTATCCACCAATAGATCAAAGTCCTCCAAAGCATCAATAATCTTCCACCTATTAACAACAAGAACATTGATTTCTCCCCGAGACTTCCTGCTCAGTGCATCTGCTACTACATTAGCCTTCCCCGGATGGTAGTTGAGTGTGAAATCGTAATCTTCCAAATATTCGATCCACCTTCTTTGTCGGAGATTCAAATCTTTCTGTGTGAATATATACTTGAGACTCTTATGATCAGAAAACACTTGAAACTTTTCTCCATACAGGTAACACCTCCACAACTTAAGAGCAAAGACCACAGCGGCGAGCTCTAAGTCGTGAGTGGGATAGTTCTGCTTATGAACCTTTAGTTGTCTCGATACATAAGCGACTACCCTGCCTCCCTGCATTAGCACACATCCTAACCCTCATAACGAAGCATCGGTGTAAACATCGTATCCTTCCCCACTGCTAGGAATAATGAGGACAGGGGTTGTTGTCAACCTCTCCTTCAAGGTGCGAAAGGCTTGTTCACACGCTTGAGTCCACAAGAACCTTTGCCCTTTCTTGGTGAGGTGGGTCATTGGCATCGCGAGCTTTGAGAACCCTTCCACAAACCTCCGGTAGTAGCCTGCTAGTCCCAGGAAACTACGCATCAGTCACATTCCTTGGTGGTTCTCATTTCATCACGGCTTCAATCTTTGCGGGGTCAACAGCTACGCCTCGTTCTGACACAACATGGCCAAGGAATTTCACTTCCTTCATCCAGAACTCGCATTTGCTCATCTTAGCATAAAACTTATGCTCTCTCAATGTTTGTAGCACAATCGAGAGATGGTGTTCATGTTCCCCTTGTGTCCGTGAATAAATCAATATGTCATCAATAAATACGATAACAAACTGATCTAGATACGGCCGGAATACCTTGTGTATCAAATCCATAAAGGCTGTAGGAGCATTAGTCAGTCCGAACGGCATTACTATATATTCAAAATGACCATACCTGGTACGGAAAGCTGTCTTAAGAATATCCTCCTCCTTGATCCGTAGTTGATGATATCATGTGCGAAGATCAATCTTGGAGTAATACTTAGAACCCCTCAGTTGATCAAATAAATCATCGATTCGTGGCAACATATATTTATTCTTCACTGTCACCCGATTCAACCTTCGGTAATCTGTGCATAGCCGAAGTGTCTCATCATGCTTCTTCACAAAGAGGATCGGGGCTCCCCAAGGTGAAGTGCTTAAATGGATAAACCCAATAGTCAACAGATGGTCCAACTGCTTCCTTAGATCCTTTAACTCCAAGGGTGCCATCCTATAAGGAGCAATGGATATGGGTTCGGTTCCCGGATATAGATCGATTGCAAACTTGATCTCTTTCTGTGGGGGTAACCCGAGTAGTTCATCTGGAAAGACATCTGGAAAATCCGACACTATCAGTACCACGTTCGGTTGGGATCTATCCCAATTATCTCCCATCAAGCTAGCTAAGAAACTCAAATGGCTCCCCGCCTTAGCTTTTAAGAATCTACTAACCGTAGTAGGGAATGGATGGGAAGAATTTCAATCATTCATGAAACTGAAAACTACTCCTCCCGGTAATTGAAATGAAATCCGCTCGCGAAAACAATCCATTACCACACGGAAAGTGGATAAGAAGTCCATCCCAAATATTATGTCATACCCCTTCATGACTAATGCAACCAAATCTACAATCAATTCTTGCTCCCCAATTCGAAGCACGCAACCTCTACACACCCTTTTTGTATCCAACCGTTCTCCCGTAGGCATGACAATACTCAAAACATGTTCTAACTTCTCAAATTCTAGTCCCAAATTAAGAGCATATGTAGTGCGTATGAATGAATGAGTCGCACCGGGATCAAATAAAATTCGGGCCCAAGAATTATAAAGAAGAACGATACCTTCCACAACTGCAATGGAAACGTCTTCCTCCGGTTGGGGCTGGAGCTCCTAACGGTTTCTGCTGTAGCGGCTTCTGTAGGAGTGGCTTGTTTGCATTTACTTGTCCTGCTACTTGATTGGTCTTTGTTGAAAACAATGGGCAGTTATTTTTGAAGTGCCCGAAACCTCCACATGTGAAGCATTGACGTGGATCAGTGTCTGCTCTCTCTGGTACGCCTCCAACTCCTCGAGCTATCTGAAGTCTCTGTCCAACCGCCTGGTCTGGGCGACGGTATGGTGCCGCCCTCTGCACTCCACTGCCACTAGCACCCGTCCGGATCGGACCTCCCCTCGTGAAGTTCTGTCGCCTCTAGTTGTCCTCCGTATCTCTCTCCACCAGTGCAGCTCTGTCAACAAGATCCCCATAGTCTCAGATCTTGAGAGCCACAAGCTTCTCCCTAATGGCAGGCCTCAAGCCCTGCTCAAAGCGTTTGGCCCTCCTAGCCTCGGTAGATATGAACTTCGTGGCATAACGGGATAGCTCATCAAACTTTCCCTCATACTCCGTCACCGTCATGCTACCCTGTCGTAGAGCGAGAAAATCTGCACACATCTTGTCTCGGACTGATTCAAGGAAATACTTGTCCTGGAAGATTTGATCAAACTCACTACAACAAAAATCGTTTTTTGCGACGATTTTTTTCGTCGCTAAATTAAAAAAAAATCGTCGCCAATTATTTTTTGCGACATTTTTTTTTCGTCGCGTGTTCGTCGCAATAGCCTCGTCGTAGAAAGTATTTTGCGAGGCAAATTCATTTTCATCGCAAAAAAAAAAATTTGCGACGAAAAAAAAACGTCGCTAAAAGTTCGAAAAACGTAGCTAAAATCTGTTCCACCAGCGTAACAAAATAAAAAATAATAATTTAATTAATTTTTAGCGACGTAAAAAAATCGTCGCAAATAATTTTTTTACAAAAATAAAAATGTAAAAAAAAATAATTTAATTTTTCGCGACGTAAAAAAACGTCACCAATAGTTTTTTACAAAAATAAAAATGTAAAAAATAATAATTTAATTAATTTTTCGCGACGTAAAAAAATCGTCGCGAATAATTTTTTACAAAAATAAAAAATAATAATTTAATTAATTTTTAGCGACGTAAAAAAAACGTTGCAAATAATTTTTTACATAAATAAAAAATGTAAAAAATAATTAAATAAATACATTTGCGACGTATAAAAATCGTCGCGAAAAAGATTGTTCCTACAATTTTCGCGACGATTTTAATTTCGTGGTCTCATGCAGCAATCATAACTCTCCTCGATTCCCGTGCATGTCTCAGCCCACGTCCCTCAAGCTTTAAATACCCAAACGGCTACCTGAACCGCTTCTTTACACTATTCATCTTCTCCTCTGTTTCTCCGAACTTCTTGCCTCTGCGAATTCTCGAATCCCTGTCTCGAAGCTTTCTGATTCTTGCCCAAAATCAAGTCTTTGTGTTCGAATTAAGGACCTGCAGTGCCTTCTCCCTTCAAATCTGCTCTGGATTGTCGCTCGTTTCCCATTCCTAGCTAGGTACGCTTTCCCTATTCTCTTTTCAGCTTTTCTAGTTCTGGATCCTTTGAGTTCGAGGTGGTTATTGCACTTTTGGTCTTTTCGGTTCTTCTATTGCTGGAATCGTGACTGTTGCCTATCCCCTCTCCCTCATTTTGTGGACTGGGGCTCCATCGTGCACATACTTGTTGTAGGTAGCTACTGTGCTGACCCTAGGGTTATTAGGAAGAGTTTGATTAGTGTTCCCCCTCTTTATCGCTCTTTTAATCTTCCCTTTTCTTGCCCAATTATGTCTGCCTCTTCTGGTGCTACTCGTTCCTCCGTTTCCCTACTAGGGGATCGGTCTGAGGACACCGATTTAGGGGATGTAGGCGATGAAATTGATAACTTTCCTGGTGTGGAGGCTGTAGAAGCCGAGGTTGGCATCGAGGAACCTCCCTCTACATCATCTCCCATGCCCCCCAGACCTGACAAAGGCAAGGGCAAGGTGAGCGGAGTTGGGATTGAAGAGAAAGCCTCGTATTTGGGGCTTGCCTTCAGGTATGCCCAGTCTGTTAGCTATAGTAGAGAGGTCACTGGGTTAATGAGAGCTTATAAAGCTCGATACGGTTTTCCTCCTGGGGTTGAGCCCTAGTGCCCAGATAAATCCATTTACTATGTAGAACAAGTGCGCTAGAGGGTCTGTTTCTTCCTGGCTGCCTTCGAGAACGGTCTCCGCTTTCCCCTGCATCCTTTTATTAAGGCTGTTCTGCAACACTTCAATGTATGCCCTTCCCACCTTTCCCCCAACTTCTATGGCATTATGGTAGGCCTCTTAGTCATCTTCAAGAAGCATAAACTCGGGGTTCCTAGCATTTCTCTGCTTATGGAGCTTTTCAACGTCAAGCTGACCTCTTCCAAAGGTTTTCTATATATTTCTAAGCGAACTAATGCTAGGAAGATTATTACCGACCTCCCATCTTCTCACAAAGCGTGGAAAAAGCATTTCTTTTATATTGGGGGTACCAACTGGGAATACAATCCTGCGGATAAGACAGATACTCTTAGTATCCCTACGGCTTGGACTACCCCAGAAAACTTACGTGAGTCTTCACTCGAGCTGACTGAGCCCTGATCTGGAACTTATGGGCCTCTTGCCTTTCTCTTACTTGTATATTTTTTCTTTTTAGGTGGTCGTCCTGAGCTCAGCCCTGAAGATAAGAAGGTGCTAGTGAAGTTGGGAAAAATCAAGCCAGAGAGGTACGCTGATCTTATTGAGTCTCGGAATCTGGTGGAGCTAGGTCTGAGTCCCCCTTCGGCAACCTTAGCTATTCCAATATCTGTTATAGGAGCTGAAGAAGGTAATATCACTGTCACTTTGTTTCTTTCCCTCTTTCGTTTTCTTTTTATACCTCCTGATTCCATTCAGATCTTACAGGTCCTTCCACCATGAGGTCTACTCCTGAAGAGCTCAAGGCTAAGGTTGAGGAGCTGATGAAAGGTGGTAAGTCCAGCAAGCGGAAAGCCCAGGCCGGCTCTGGGAGTGGCCCAATTACCAGGGCTAAAATCCCAAGATTGGAGATGCCTTCGCCCACCTCATCCGTTAAAGAAACGACTCCCATCAAGGCACCGCCTTCCTCATCCAGCATTCTTCAAATCGTAGTCACATCTTCCCCTCCAGAGGCTCAGCCTGTGTTGGCGCCAGCTCAAGCGGGGGATCAGGCTTCCCCTTCCTCCTCTGAGGTCGAGAAAGCTTTGGGACTGATCCCTGATCTCCAGCCCAGAAATTTTTCATACAGTGCTTCTGGGAAGGTGGTTGAAAAAGAGAGAAAATCTGAAGAAGAAGATGAAGATTCTTTCTTCGATAACATGGACCTTGCTGCAGGAGCTGTTTCTTCTATTTTTTCTGAGTCTGATGTCTTGAAGGCTGCTTCTATGCCCCTTGAGGAATCCATCTCTTCAGCTTTTCAGGGAGCAGCTGCTGTAAGTGCTAGCACTTTTCCCTTTTTACTTGCTTTTATTTCGTGGTCTCACGCAATTTGCTGAACTTTCTTTATATTCTCAGGCTACCCTCCATGCGAGAGGTTTGCTGCACCGGATTCGGTCTCATGAGAGCTCTGTTAAGGCTCTGAAGACGTATAAGGTCAAGGTTACTGAATTGTCCCTTGAGAACGAGGACCTCAGGGCTCAGGTGCAAAGCCTCAGAGAGCAAACAGTGAAGCAAGCCTCCGACCTCAAACATACATTAACCGTCAAGGTCAGAGCTGAGGAAGGGAAAAAGAAAGCTCGAGATGAGCTACAGCTAGTTAAGGAGGATCTGCAGCTCAAGACTGAGGCGTGGACCAAGGCCAGTCAAGAGGCTTTTGACGCCAAGAACTCCCTTATGCAGTCAAGGCAAGAGTAACTCACTCTCAGCGAAGCCAATGGCAAACTCTGCGAAGAGCTCGAAGGGCAGAAAGACGTGGTCAAACAGAGGGATGGCGAGGTAGTCGAGCTGAAAAACGAGGCTGTCACCTTGTGGGCTACTGGGTGGCTCGCCTTTAGGCGCAAGGCTATCAAAGCTTTCCCTGACCTCGACTTCAACTTCCCAATCCCCACCGAAGAAGAAATGGAAGAGTCTGGCTCCGATAATGAGGAGGATGCCTCGGTCCCATCAGTTGAAGCCTTAAGTCAAGACATACCTGTCACAGGGACTTCATGAGCTCTTGCCGTAGTTCCTGAGCTCCCAACTACGACTCCTGAGCTCCCCACTGCAGCTCCTGCTGTTCTTGCCACTACACCGTTTTCAGCTGACTTGGTAACTGAGGCCCTTGCTCAAGATCTGGAATCAACGGAAGCAGGGACCCATGTGGCAGGCATTTCTGGAAGCTCTTCCCTTGCTTCTGCTGCTGAGGGCTCATCTGTCGAGCTGCGAGATCCTTCAATTGCTCCTTCTTTAGATACTTAGAGCTCTTTCTGTGCTCATGTTGTTCTATCTTCTTTTTTTTCCTTTGTACTTCGAACTTGTGTTTTGGAATACAAACTTCATAAAGTGATTTCTGAATCTCGTTTTGAATTGTGATGTGCGATGTGTTGTGATTTGAGACATAACTCACATGGTTTTGTTGAGACATAACTCACATGGTTTTGTTTTTCTGAATTGTCTTATACTTCCCTTGCCCCCCTTGCTTCGAGAAGTGCTTCAGTTCTTCTTGAAGCAATATTATGGATTTCACGAGCTGTCAAATTCTTTTGATGAACTAAGGAACCCATTAGGGACTTCATCTTTCTGATGTGAGCAAGGTTCATGGAACTGAAGGTCTCAAATACTTACTGTAGAGGTGCTAGGTTGCCAACCGAGCTGAGCTCAACTATGAGGAATATTCTGTTTGGGTGGGGTCAGAACTCTCTTCGGTTGTTTTGAGTGCATTAGGAGGGGTAATCTTGAGTTGATTCCTTTTCCCGCCTTTTTCCCAACCGTTTTTCATAACCGTAACCACCTTTATTAATTAAGAAACCAAAAAGACAGCCGACTCCCTTTCGCGTGGCTCTTGGTTTCCTAAAAAATTACAACCTTCTTTAAGTCTCCTATCATCTGCTAAGTTTCTTTCTCTCTTGCGAAAAAATATTCCTGAGTTTCTTCTTGGCTCTTCGTGACCAGTCTCTGTCTTTATCATAACCTTTAATGGCTGTCTCTGCTTCTTCTTTGTTCAAGGAACGCACTTCCTTTGGAATCGAATGGAAGTGGCACTGTCGCTACCTATCTCCTTCAACCTTAGAGCCCTCTGATTTGAAAGCCATCAAGAAACGGTTCTTTCCTGATCTTGATTTGCCTTTGCGAGTCCCTACCCCCGACGAGCCCTGCAACTACCTTCCTCGAGAGGAAGTCTGTTTTTTTGAAGGTGCCATGGACATGGGACTTCGCCTTCCCATTCATCCGGCCATAGGGCGAGTTCTTGCCTACTATGGCCTATGCCCTTCTCGCCTTTCCCCACGAGGATGGGCCGCTATGGTAAGTTTCTTCCTGTTCTGGCGCCTACATGGCATCGGCAGGTTCCCCTATGTCTCCGAGTTTCTGTACTTCTTCGAGATCGAGGAAGACGATGCCCCCTGCTTCAGCTTCTTCCGTTGGAGGAATTTTAAATTACGTCCTTCGGTTCTAGGCCTTCCCTCCAATCCTGAAGGATGGTCTAAACGTTTCTTTTTTGCTTCTGGGGAATCTTGGCGGTCCACTGAGGATCGTTGCCGTGAAGCTAGGATTTCACGGTCCTGGAAGAGCTTCTCTCGTATTGGTAGGTTCGATCTGAGCTCTCTTGAATATATACTTTTCTTGAAGATATATTCTTATTATATTCTTGTTGCTCAGGTCCCCCTGATCTGGATGTGCCCGAGATGAAAAACATTAATGAATTGCTGCTTGTTGAGCCTAGGTCTTACTCTGAGTTGATGACGAGTGCAAACCTTTATTTGCTTGGGGCTGAGGCTACTGAATTTGAATTTTCCTCTGTTCCTTGCTCTTCCTGGACCTCTTTCTCTGATTCTGACGAGGAAGGGGATTCTGACGAGGATGGGGACACTGGTGCGAGCTCAAAGAGGCGTAGGAGGGATGGCTCTTTCTCCCCTGATTCTTTGTCCACTATTTTCCTCACCCCAGTAGGTCAGAAGCTTCTTGACTCACTCTACAAGGCTGAACGAGAAAGAGATGAGCTGAAGGAGGAGAGTACTCGTCTGAAGGAGGAAGTGGCCGAGCTGAAGTCACAGCTTAAGAAGGATTAGGAGTTCTACCTCCTTGTACTCTCTTTCTTTCTTTGAATGATGCAAAACTATGTCTCTCTTTATATTTTCTTGAACGCCTGTACTCTTGGATTTTTTGAATATCAGCTCTTTCTTTTCTGAATGTTCATGTCCATGTATGAGCTGAGGGGGTCATCTCTTATGAGCTAAGGAGCTCATTCTGAATTCTGTAAATTTAGACACTGAGCTCTTCCAGCACATTCTCCGCGTTCAGAACACGAACGTGGATGGAAAACAGAAGGTCATGTCTCTTATGAGCTAAGGAACTCATTCTGAATTCTATAGATTTAGACACTGAGCTCTTCCGGCACATTCTTCGCGTTCAGAACACGAACGTGGATGGAAAATAGAAGGTCATGTTTGTACTGACATCTTCTGTATTAGACATGAAGCTAAGAGATGATCTTTATCGTTTGGAGAAGGTTAGGAACTACCGTAGTCTTCGTCAGTATTGGGGTCTTTGAGTGTGCGGGCAGCACACGAAGACTACTGGTCGTGGGGGAAAGACTGTTGGTGTCTCCAAGAAGAGACCATCTTGAATTTTATGAGCTTAAAAGCTTATTGCTTATATACGAGCTGAAGAGCTCACCTCGAATTTTATAAGCTGAGAAGCTTATGGATTGTATATGAGCTGAAGAGCTCATCTTGAATTTTACAAGCTGAGAAGCTTATCGATTGTATATGAGCTGAAGAGCTCATCTTGAATTTTATAAGCTGAGAAGCTTATCGTTTGTTTATGAGCTGAAGAGCTCATCTTGTACTTTACAAGCTGAGAAGCTTATCGATTGTATATGAGCTGAAGAGCTCATCTTGAATTTCATAAGCTGAGAAGCTTATCGTTTGTTTATGAGCTGAAGAGCTCATCTTGTACTTTATAAGCTGAGAAGCTTATCGATTGTATATGAGCTGAAGAGCTCATCTTGAATTTTATAAGCTGAGAAGCTTATCGATTGTATATGAGCTGAAGAGCTCATCTTGAGTTTTATAAGCTGAGAAGCTTATCGATCGTATGTGAGCTGAAGAGCTCATCTTGAATTTTATAAGCTGAGAAGCTTATCGATTGTCTATCAGCTGAAGAGCTCATCTTGAATTTTATAAGCTGAGAAGCTTATCGTTTGTTTATGAGTTGAAGAGCTCATCTTGTACTTTATAAGCTGAGAAGCTTATCGATTGTATATGAGCTGAAGAACTCATCTTGAATTTTATAAGCTGAGAAGCTTATCGTTTGTTTATGAGCTGAAGAGCTCATCTTGAATTTTATAAGCTGAGAAGCTTATCGTTAACTGCAGAGCTTGTTCCATATGTACTTGTTGCACATTCCTTTCTTCAGAAATCATAAAAGACTCGTTTATTTTTATTGAAAATAGCTCTATTACATGGAAAACTTACTGAAAGAACTTTTTAAGGTGCTCGGCATTCCAAGTGTGGGGTAGGATTTTTCCTTCCTCCGTTTGCAGCTCGTAGTTTCCTGGTCTGATTACCCTTGATATGATATAGGGTCCTTCCCAGTTGGGTCCCAGCTTCCCATGTGTGGGATCCTTCTTCGCAAGTAGAAGCCTCCTAAGTACCAAGTCTTCAACCTTGAAACTTCTGTGCCTTACCTTCCTATCGTAGTATCTTGCAGTTTCCTTTGATAAATTTGTACGCGATGCAGAGCTCTCTCTCTCTTTTCATCCAAGAGATCGAGGTTCAATAGGAGAGACTCACCATTGTGCTCGGCATCTGCAAACTCCACCCTAGGTGATTGGAGTCCTACCTCAACAGGTGCCATCACCTCGGTCCCAAAGGCCAAAGCAAATGGGGTTTCCTAAGTTGCAGATCTGACGGTGGTCCTGTAGGCCCACAAAACTTCAGGGATGTACTCCACCCATTTGCCCTTTCAGTTTTCTAGTTTGGTCTTCAGAGCTGTCTTTATGGTTCTGATTGTGACCTCTGCTTGTCCATTGGATTGAGGATGTGCAGGAGCTGAGAAATAGTTCTTTATCCCGAGCTCAGCACAAAATCTTTTAAATTTTGAGTTGTCAAACTATTTCCCATTGTCAGACACGACTGCTCTAGGAACTTCAAACCTGCAAACTATTGATTTCCAAACGAAGTTTTGGACCTTTTGTTCGGTGATTGTTGCCAAAGGTTCAATCTCTGCCCACTTGGTGAAGTAATCCACTCCTATGATAACAAACTTGCATTGTCCTACACCGGTGGGAAGGGGTCCAAGAATGTCCAAACCCCACTGTTGAAATGGTCATGGGCTTACCACCGAGGTTAGCAGCTCGGGTGGACAATGGGAAATATTGGCATGCTCTTGGCAAGTCTTACATCTCTTGACCAATTCGGTGGCATCTTTAAGCATAGTGGGCCAATAATACCCTTGCCTCAGTACTTTTCCTGCCAAGGCCCGAGCTCCTATGTGATTGTCGCATATTCCTTCATGTACTTCTCTGAGTATATAGTTGGCATCTTCATCCCCCACGCATTTAAGGAGAGGTGCTGAAAATCCTCGTTTGTACAGACTTCCTTGTAGCATAGAAAATCTGGCTGACCTGGTTCTCAGCTTGAAGGCCTCCTTAGCATCGCCTGGCGAGGTTCCTTTTTGCAGGTATTCTATGATGGGGTCCATCCAGCTCGGCTGAGCTACGATCGGTAGCACTTTCTCCCTTTCAATGCTTACTGAAGGCTCCGGAAGGTGCTCCACTGGTATTAGCCTATCCAAGTCTTCTTGTGAGGCAGTTGCTAACCATGCCAACGCATCTGCTCGTGAATTCTCTGCTCTGGGAACGTGTCTGACCTTAACCTGCACAAACTTCTTCATTAGTTCCCGTACCTTTCCGAGGTAAAGGATCATTTTTTCGCCTCTCGCTTCGTAAGATTTCTCTATCTGTTTCACCACTAGTTGAGAGTCGCTGCAGATCTCCAGCTGTTCTGCTTCCATAGAATGAGCAAGATTGAGTCCAGCGATGAAAGCTTCATATTCTGCCTCGTTATTTGAAGCTTTAAACCCAAATCTAAGGGCATACTCGACATCTATTCTTTCTGGAGAGGTCAGGATCATACCTGCACCGCTTCCCTGAGCGTTGGCAGCTCCATCCACTGAAAACCTCCATATGGGGAGGTCTGGTACTAAATCTGCGGTCTCCGTAGGTGCTGCTGCTGTGAATTCTGCGATGAAATCTGCCAAAATTTGCCCTTTGATGGCAGTTCTTGGCTTATATCTGATATCAAACTCACTGAGCTCTATGACCCATTTAACCAACCTCCCCGAAGACTCTGGCTTATGTAGCACTTGTTTCAATGGCTAGTCTGTTGGAACTTCAATAGTATGAGCCTGAAAATATGGTCTAAGTCTCCTAGCTGTTGTAACCAAAGCTAAAACGAGTTTCTCCATCTTTGGATATCTCTCCTCTGCCCCCCTCATAGCTCTGCTGCAATAGTAGACTGGCGGTTGAGCTCTATCTCGCTCCCTAACCAGCGCTGCGCTTGTTGAAAAATCTGAAACTGTCAGGTAGAGAATAAGGACCTCCCCTTCTATGGGGCTCACCAAAACAGGAGGAGAACTCATATAATTTTTGAGGGCTTTGAATGCTTCTTCGCATTTGGTATCCCACTGAAATGCTTTCTTCAAGACTTGAAAGAATGATTGGCATTTGTCGCTTGACCTAGACACAAAACGGCTCAGGGCAGCTATTCTACCTGTCAGGCGTTGTACCTCCCTTGTGTTGGATGGTGACTGCATATCCAACACCGCCCTAACCTTCTCTGGGTTAGCTTTAATTCCTCGGCTGCTAACTATAAAACCCAGAAACTTTCCTGCTGAGACACCGAACGCACACTTCGCAGGGTTAAGCTTCATCTTGTATTCCTTTATAATCTGGAATGATTCAGCTAGGTGGTTGATGTGGAGCTCTGCCTTCAGTGACTTTACTAACATGTCGTCGATGTAGACCTCCATGGATGCACCTATCTGCTTTTGGAACATCCTATTCACCAATCGCTGGTAAGTGGCTCCAGCGTTTTTCAATCCAAAAGGCATAACCTGATAACAGTATGTTCCCTGTTCAGTCACAAAGGAGGTCTTTTCTTGGTCGTTGGAATCCATCCTGATCTGGTTATAACCTGAGAAGGCGTCCATGAAGCTAAGGAGCTCGTGCCCGGCTGTGGCATCCACTATTAAGTCGATCCGAGGTAAGAGAAAGCTGTCCTTGGGGCATGCTCGGTTGAGGTCAGTAAAGTCGATACACAGTCGCCATTTACCATTGGTCTTTTTGACAAGAACCACATTTGCCAACCAGGTAGGGTAGTCAACTTCCCTGATGGCTTTGGCATGGAGGAGTTTGCTGACCTCCTCATTTATTGCCCTTTGTCTTTCCGAGGCAAAACTCATTCTCTTCTGTTTGACGGGTTTGCAAGTTGGGTTCACACTTAGCTTATGGGTAATAACCGAAGAGTCAATACCTTCCATGTCTTCTTGCTTCCAAGCAAACACCCTCATATTCTCCTTTAAGAACTGGATGAGGGGACCTTTGAGCTCATCGTTCAGTTTGGAACCTACATAAACGAGGTGCTCTGGCTCCCCATCAAGCTGAATTGGTTCCAGCTCTTCTGATGGCATTGGTCTTGTTTCCATCTCATCTCTCATGTCGAGTTCATCCAATTGGATGTTCTCAACCTCCTTCATCTTCACAGAAGTCATGTAGCATTCTCTTGCTACACGCTGGTCTCCTCGGACCGCTCCGATTCCATTTTCTGTAAGGAATTTAACGACCAAGTGATAGGCAGACGGGATTGCCTTCATAGAATTGAGGGATGGCCTTCCAAGCAAGATGTTGTATGTCGAAGGTGCGTCGACCACTAGGAATTTTACGGTTGTGGTGGCTTGGCAAGGTAGGTCCCCTAGGGTGAGCACGAGTTGGATTGAGCCCAAGGGGAGCACCCTTTTCTCCCGAGAATCCCAACAAGTGAGTACTTACTGGTTCGAGTCTTTCCCGTCCTATGTTCATTTTGTCGAATGCAGGTGCAAAAATGATGTCCGCCGAGCTCCCGTTATCGATCAGAACTCGATGAACGGTTCTATTAGCCACCACAGCTCGTACCACCAATGGATCATCGCGAAGGTACTGGCATCCCTCCAAATCAGAATCTAAAAAAGTGATAGCTGTATCTAAGCGTGGTGCTTTGGATACAGTGCGCACTTCGAGAGCTTCTTCGGCTCTGATTCGTCGGAGGTGTGCTTTCCTGGCTGTACTGGACTCTCCACCTCCCGCGAATCCTCCAAATATTACTCTAATCTCACGTAGAGGCTGCTGATGCGGTGCAGGTGCCTGCTGTTGGGGTGGCGGAGGTGGAAGAGCTCGGTTCTGGTTGTCATGGGCCACAAAGCGTCGCAGCTGCCCTCGCTAAATTAAGAACTCGATTTCCTTCTTTAGTTGAATACAGTCATCGATGTTATGACCATGATCTCTGTGGTAGTCGCAATACTTCGTGGGGTTTCTCTTAGCTGGATCTGCCTTCATCCGGGGTGGCCACTTTAGGAACTTCTCGTTTTGGACCTCATACAGAACCTGGGATACAGTAGCGGTGAGCGGCGTGTATCGCTGAGGTCCGTATCTAGGCTGTAGTTCAGGCTGCAGGGGGCCTAAACGGTCTCTAACATTTCCTCTTCTCTTCGGGGAACGATCTCTATCCCTCCTTGGGGACCTTTCTCGCCCCTTTTCTTTCCTGGGACTTCGGTCCCTTTTCTTCTCTTCTTTTTCCTTCTCCTTTCGTGAGGATGTACTCCCCACTTTGGAAAGGAGTGCTTCTTCACCGTTTATATACTTTTCTGCCTTGGCTAACACCTCGGCCATACTTGCTTGAGGGTTTTTAGATACAAAGAACATCAAATCCTTTAACTGCACTCCTAATCCTGCAATGAAAGCAGTAATCGCAAACTTTTCGTCAGGGATATCCACCTTCAGCGATTCTGAATTGAACCTTTGTACATAAGATCGCAGGTTCTCATCAGGCCTCTGTCTTATATTTAATAAGTGATAGCTCGGTTTCCTATAGATCCGAGCTCCGATGAAGTGAGACACGAAGGAAATGGAGAGTTCTTTGAAAGAAGAAATCGAGGCTGGGGGGAGCCTATTGAACCATGCCAAGGCTGACCCCTTCAAGGTGATGGCGAAGGCCCTGCACCGCACAGTGTCCTGGTATCCGTGCAACTCCATTTGGTTTTTGTAGGTGTTGAGGTGATCCACAGGGTCTTTTGTCCCATCAAAGACCTCTATCTGAGGTACTCTGAACTTCGGAGGAAGGGGAAAATGCAACACCCCGGGGGTGAATGGGGATTCAGTTTGCTGCACCAAGGCATCCATCGTTACTGGGGTTTTGACTTTCACTGCCTCTCTCATGTGGCTGAGCTCTTGCTGGATATCCTGGAAGCGGTGCTCCCAATATTGCTCCATTCTTTCCTGTTGGAAAGGAAGGAAATCATTCCTCTCTGGTCATTCGTTATGGCTTTGAGCTTCTTCGTTGATTCCCCTTCTAGGCGGCTAACGAGGTGCTTGGCTGCTTTCTCCTCCTTCGTTTGCTTCCCTGAGGGTGTCAAGGCGTTGCCGTTCCCTAGGAGGAAGATTGTTCGGGTCTTGCCGGGGTGGTTGCGCCTGTTGAGGTCCTTGTAAGAGCTTCAAGAGCTCTTCATTTTGTTGGAGTAAGCGTTGATTGACCAGGCGAAGAGCGTCTAGTTCATTGTTGGGGGGAGGATCCACCGTAGGAGGGTCGTTTTCAGCAGTAGGGATGAAATCCTGAAGGTTTTCCGGTTGTCTCCCACTGGTGACCTCGTGGGGATTTTGCGGTGTTGGGGGATTCATCTGACTTTTACTCATGCTTCGTTTAGAGACCATCAATTACTGAAGAATCAGTATACTTGTAACAAGAACTGTCATTCCCACAGACGGCGCCAAACTGATGGTGTAAATCTACGTGAATGAGCTATAGAACAGGATTGATTCGTATGAGTGATATGCGTTGAGTTAAGGGTGGTATCTGAACTGCAAGGCTCGTGTCTAGCAATGCTAGTTGACGTTCAGGGGAATCAAGGAAAATGATGATAACACAACAGAATTATAGTGGTTCACCGGTCAGAGCTCGACTAGTCCACTCTGCAATGGAGTCTCTAGTTCCTCTTCTTTATTGATAGAGTCGAACATATTACAGAATGGGAATGAGGGATTAGGGTTTTTCTTTTAGGTGTCTATCTTGCCTCCTCCCTCTATGGGGGGTCTATCCCCCCTTTCTTATAGCCTCCTACTTACCTCTAATCTGATATTGCCTCCTATGATGGGGGGATCTTCTCCCCCCTCTCTCTCTTTAATCCTTGAATTCCATATGGCTGGATTTGATGGTCTATATCCCGAAATCTTTGCCTTCCTCCATGGGATCTTCCTACATGATCGGAAAAGATCTTGGTTAGTTGAGGTTTTTACGCCTAGGTTCCAGCTTGGTTCCCATTACGGGGGTATCTGCTGTCATCTTGTTGTCCTCCTGCCATTTCTCATTTCGTGTCTCTTGTGGGGAGCTCTGACTTCAGCTGGATGAGCTCAGACTATGGCTTGAATGAGCTCTGCTTCCCTTCTCCGAGCTCCCAAGCTGAGCTCATTTCCTGAGCTCAGGTTTGGGGTTTATTTCAGGTATCATCATATTCCAAGTGGCAAGATAGACTAACATCCCAACAGTTGTATAGTTCCATAATAGAGACATATTTCCAATACATTGCTTTTAGGATAGCCTCAATTCCATGATTAGAAATAATTAATGCAACCTATCTTATGGTCTTAATAGCAAAAAAAAAAAATTGGAAAAATTTCATCTACACCCCCTGTAATTAGGTCTAAATTCAATGACACCCCCTCCCGATTCTGAAACATCACTGCCACCCCCTGTCAGTATTTGTCGGGTTACAGTGTTAACGACAATTGATAATTTACAGAAATACCCTAAATATTTTATAGGGTAAATTTAATCCACATCTCTTGTAAATAGACATAACTTCAACGATACCCCCTATAAATAGATCTATATTTAACAATACCCGTTCCCGATTCTGAAATTTCAATGCACTCCCTTTTAGTTCTATTATATTAACTTTTAAACTCATCAATTTAATATTTAGTTTTATCAAATTAATATCATCAATTTAATATTTAGTTTTATCAAATTAATGTCATCAATTTAAATTTCAATGCACTCCCTTATGTCTCTACCTCCACCAACAGTTGAAGAAGATATCAATTATACAATAATACATCACAACATATTGACATAACAAATTGTAAGAAAAAAATGTGCATGAACAAAATTAAAAAAAAAATTGCATGAAAATATTTAAAAATCTACATGAAAAAAAAAAACCACATGAAAAAATTTTAAAAAATTTGCATGAAATTTTTTTTTTAAAAAAAATTGCATGAAAAAAATTAAAAAAAAATTACATGAAAAAATTATAAATATATGCATGAAATTTTTTTTAAAAAAATGCATGAATTTTTTTTAAAAAACCTACATGAAAAACATTTACAAATCTGCAAGAAAAATATATATATATTTTTACCAACTCAGGTAGTGATCGATCACTATGGAGAACAAGTTGAAGAAGAATTGTTGGTTTCAGTCCCCTATGTCTTCTAGCAATATCAGATCGTTTTTGACCTTCAGCAACAAAGGAATGGTAGTTTTAATATTTTTAGAAAATTTATAGTCAAACTGTTACATTTTGTACTGGCAGAGTTAAAAATTACCGTTAAGGAGTATCTTTGATTTGAAAGTATAAATTAGAAGGAGGTGCAGTGAAGTTTCATAATCGGGAGAGGGTATCATTTAATTTAGACCTAACTAGAGGGCATGTGGATGAAATTTTTCCAAAAATTTAATTAGGTACCAAAACATATATATAAGATATAAAGTATAAACTATGAATAAGCTACCAAAACTACAATGTCAAAGCTATTCTATATAGTCAAAGACGTAAATATGTGCAAACATGAAAAATTTTGATAATGAGAAAACACAAAGAAACCTACCATTCAATAAACAATTAATATTTGCACACATGAAAACAAAGGGAAAAAAATATTTTCCAATTCTTTTTCCCCTTTTTCACCTAAATTTTCTTAGAAACCAAACAGAAAGTTTGATGAATTCGCACTTTCGGCACCTGCAAGAAAAACAATCAATTAATTATGATTTCACCTATTTATTCAAGTAAACTGAACACAAAATTAGATAAAAGAACAACATTTTCTACTAACATAAAAAAACATCAAATTTTCGTTAAATGAAAATCTCAATTTAGTTGGTGAAAAACATAAAATGAAATTTGAAATCCTATATCTTATGTATATTGTGGGAACCTGGATTTTGTCAAACTCAATAGTTAACAACATCTAAATCACACAGTAGAAAGATTAGAGTACAAATTTTTCTTTCCTTTCACTCATTTTTGTCAACAACCAAAGGGAGGCTAAAAACACATCAATTCTAAGAAAATTACTATAGTGTGCAAAAAAGTTCACCACAACCAATTTGATAACCATCTAAAAAAGAAAAACCATGATTAGTTCTAAATAATTAAAAACTTTGAATTTGCAAAAACATATAGAAGAAAACTAATCCAAAACTCACCAATAACCAATCTGATGACCAACTCAAAATTTGAATGTGAGTGATACACCCAACTAACAGCTTTAATGCTATAAATACGAATAGAATTTACAAAACAGAGAAGAAAACAAAAATCAAAAATCAAAAATATAAAATCAACTAAAAAAATAAATAGAACTCGGTGTTAAATAGGCATGATATATTAAAATGCATACGAATTTGACAAAAAAATAGTCCACAAAAATGGTTCCCAAACTATGAAAAAAGTAATAGGGAAAGTCAGTTAATTAGGTAACATTAAATCATAGCAAAGAATCTCAAATTGCATGATGATTACTGCAGCTCACAAAGTTCCAACTGTGATAGATCCATGGTCATGGTCCTCTCTTTTGGTATGTTGCTATAATTTTAATTTAAGTATTAATGCTATTTACAGATAGTGAATAAATTATATAAGCAGAGCATAAAACCCCCATCTTCCTGACATTTATGCAATATATACCAATTCACTCCACAACATTTCCCTTTTAATTTCTAGTTTTCTTGGTTGTCGGCATGAAGACTCCCTCACCCTGTGCATCAAACCGAGTAATTCTTCAACCCTGTCACTTCTTGTATGGTATCATATTGGTTGCAAAGATTTGTCTGATTTTACAATCATCCGTAAACATTCACGGAATTCAAAACCCTACTTAATATGGTCCATTAAGTACTGTCAACTTTGCAGTTATAATCTGATTTAATAGTAGGGGCAGAGTTAAAAATCTTTAGAGAGGGGTAAAATATTAACATAAAATTTTTGAATTTCAAGCATGAGAAATTTACGAAAATTTAAGATTAAGTTACTAAATGAAACATAAAATCGAGAATATTTGTGGGCCACTACTTAATGAAAAATCAATCTGTTGTATAATTTTTAAAAAAAAAAATAAGGGGGGACAATGTATCAATTTACTTGTGTAGGAGCTTTCTAACATCTATATAATACAATAGTTAACAACTTGAATTTTTATCCCCACATATTTTCTCCCTCAAAAAATCACATCACTCATTTTTATCACATATTTAATTACTAGAGATAACCCGTGCCTGAAGGCACGATGCAACGTGTTTTTTTTTTTGAAAAATGACAAAACATTTACAGTGCAATGTAAACCAACCGATTAATTTGGAGAAGTAAGGAGTGAAGATCCCTGATAGCAGTGGCGAAGCCAAAAATATGATTTATGGTGGACACACTTTAAGTATAATAGATAAAAATAATGTGATATATGTAAATTTTTTTATATCGAATTTGATACTTAAAAATTCATTCAACATAAAAGGGGTCTGTTTGAAAAAAATTAATAAGATAACATCTATACATTAAGAATCAATTATATAATTTATTTGACACAAATAGAAGCAATAATCTATAATTTTTAATCTTCTTACAAATTCCACATTTTACTCATTTTTGGTTATATATTCCATAATTTTTTAACCAAATGAGACTTCAACAAATCATATTAATATTCTAAGGAATCAATTTTAGTTTGCTAATTTTAAGAGATTTGGTATGGATTTTTTGTTTTTATTTTTTTGTTCTAGTACCCAACTTGTTTGACCCAATTAGTTTTTTTTTTTCACCAATGCTATTGGGACATAATTTTGGGATTTAATGTATTATGATCATTGAATTGATAGTGTTGGGACTCGGTGAAAATTTAATGTTGGGACTCATCGACAATCTAATGACCACAATCATTAAGTTCTCAAATTATATCCCAATAACAATGCTCGTTTGTTTTTCATAAATCATTACAGTGAGACAATTAATCCAAAAAAATATATAAAACATATATAACTAAAAAAATATTTTTTTTAGGGTGGCCCCAGACCCCTCCTCTCCCTCCTCCCCCCGCCACTGCCAAAGAGAGAGAGTGAAGAGTGAGAAGAGTGAAGAGTGAAAAGATCTACAAATATCATTTACAAAATATTATTTTTTAATTAATACAAGTTATTACAAAATTATTAATTTATAAGAATATATTAGCGTTAGATTTTCTTAAGAGATAAAAAAATTAGTCTTGAACTTTTGATTCAAAGTGTGTAATACATGTTAGTTTGAGATAATTAATTAAATAAATAAAAATAAAATTAATTATATTCAATAGAAATGTTACCATTGTGTCTTTATAAAAATTCAAAATGTTATACTACACAAATAATATTAAACAATGACTAATTATTATGTCAGAGAAAATCATGTATTCCAAGATCAGCAGGAGTTGTTGACTTATTGAGAGGGAAAATATTAAGGAAAAAAATTATAATTTCTTGACCGTTGGATGAATAAATTTGAGACCGTAGGATGTGTTTCAAGATCAGCCGTAATCGTTGACTTTTTGGTGGGGGGGGGAATAGTAAGGAAAAAAATTATAATTTCTTAATCGTTTGATGAATAAATTTAAGACCGTAGGATCGGCTTGTTGAAGCTGCCCTGTTTTATATTATAGATGTTAGAAAAAATCCCGTGTTCTAAGATCAATCATAATCGTTGATTGGTTGGGAGAGAAAATATTAAGGAAAAAAAATGTTAATTTCTTGACCGTTGGATGAATGAATTTGAGACCGCAAGATATGTTTAAGATCAGCCGTAATCGTTGACTTTTGGGGGGGGGGGGAAAAAAATATTAAGGAAAAAAATTATAAT
Organism: Ilex aquifolium; assembly: GCA_951799425.1. Lineage (NCBI taxonomy): Eukaryota > Viridiplantae > Streptophyta > Magnoliopsida > Aquifoliales > Aquifoliaceae > Ilex > Ilex aquifolium. The sequence goes on from OX637400.1 coordinate 22,564,383, forward strand.
TTCTTGACCATTGGATGAATGAATTTGAGACCGTATGATCGGCTTGTTGAATTCATCATGTTTTATATTATAGATAATTGACTTAAAAAAATATTAATTTATATACATGTAATCAAAATCGTGTTAAATCTAATACAAACTAAAAATTTAATTTATCAAAAAGCATATCGCCAAAATATTTTCTATCAAAAAATTATCTACAAATATCATTTATAAAATATTATTTTTTTAATTAGTACAAGCTATTACAAAATTATTAATTTATAAGAATATATTAGCGTTGAGTTTTCTTAAGAGATAAAAAAAATTAGTCTTGAACTTTTGATTCAAGATATGTGTAAGACATGTTAGTTTCAGATAATTAATTAAATAAATAAAATTAAAATTAATTATATTCAATATAAATGTGTTAAGCAGTGCCATTGTTTTTTTTATCTTAAATTAATGAGCTTTTTTTAATCAAAATGTTATCATTGTGTCTTATACAAATTCAAAATGTTACACTACACAGATGATATTAATGACAAATTTGACCGATTTAATTATTATGTCAGAGAAAATCCTGTGTTCCAAGATCAGTCATAATCGTTGATTGGTTGAGAGGGAAAATATTAAGGAAAAAAAATGTTAATTTCTTGACTGTTGGATGAATGAATTTAAGACCGTAAGATATGTTTAAGATCAGTCGTAATCGTTGACTTTTGGGGGGGGAAATAATAAGGAAAAAAATTATAATTTATTGACCATTGGATGAATGAATTTGAGACCATAGGATCGGCTTGTTGAAGCCGCCATGTTTTATATTATAGATGTTAGAAAAAATCTCGTGTTCTAAGATCAATCATAATCGTTGATTGGTTGGGAGAAAATATTAAGGAAAAAAATGTTAATTTCTTGACCGTTGGACTTGGATGAATGAATTTGAGACCGCAAGATATGTTTAAGATCAGTCGTAATCGTTGACTTTTGGGGGGGGAAATATTAAGGAAAAAAATTATAATTTCTTGACCATTGGATAAATGAATTTGAGACCGTATGATCGACTTGTTGAAGCCGTCCTGTTTTATATTATAGATTTAATATTTGATTAATTTATAGTTTAACATAATTTTTATTTTAGATATTATCCATACACAACAGTATACAAATAATGAAAAAAATTTATCGAATTATATATTTTGAAAAAAATTTATCAATATTTTTTAAAAAATAATAGGTAAAAATAAATTTTAAATGATATAATTAAAGAAAATAAAGAAAAAAATTATTATATTAGACACTCAAATTTTATATTCTATAGTAGTTTCAGACACAAGTTATGACTAATTTAGCTATTTGTGTAATTATTCAAAAGTGAAAGAGGCAAGTGTCCCCCCTATGAATAAGGTAGCTGCGCCCCTAAATTAATAGAGATCATTATTGACTAACTATAATGGTGATTATGCATGCATTTACTCGATTAAAGGTTATAGTTACTAGTGCATCTTCCTAGTGGGTCCCATAGGATACAAGGACTTTTTTTATCACTCGTCTTGTCATCTCTTCTCATTTTCTTACAATTTTACAATTTTACAATTTTATTCGAATATAATTGGACACCAAAGAACAATCAAATTAAGGTTTGAGTTAAATCTTTTCACTAGGATACTAAGTTTGTTTTACCGTCGTATCTTCCCACACTCTCAACTACGAACATTATTTTAATAACTAACCTTTTTTTACTCAAGTGGGTCCCATTGGGGCTTGCTAACGTCCTATCACTCACTCCATCATGTATAGTCGCGCAACCACCAACATTCTTTTACTAACTCACCTTGTTAGCCAAATGGGTCCCCATTGGGACTTGACAACTTCTATCACTCACCCTGCTAACCTATTTTTAGGTTTACTTCCACTCAAAACAAGAACGACTAAATTAAGTTTTGAATTACATCTTTTTGATTAGAACAATCAAATTAGGTTTAGAGTCAGAATTTTATACACTGCAATTGCTCAACTTCCAACAGTCTTTTGAATACTAAACTCAATTGAAACAAACAAAAAGAAAATAAAAAATAAGGTGGTTGGCAACCTGTTTATGGCTTTTAAATATTATATTTAATATTTTTTTTCTGACTTAATTTTCATACGCTTGCTTTTATGATTTGAACCACTTCCATTAAAGTGTACCATTAAGCTTTCCCAGATTTCTCAGAACTATTTTTCTCTTCCACCATGTCCCACATTCCTTTTTTAGTAACTAGCAATGCACCACGTGCGTTGCACGTGAATAATTTTCGTTTATAAAGTTTAATAAATTTTTTTAGATATATGTATACCTCAATTAAATATCATCTCAAGTTTATAAAAATTATGTTTTTATCATTCGTATTATACTATAGAATTTAAAAAAATATTGTCTGTTCCCAACGATTCATTATTCTAACTATAAGAAAAAAAAATATAAAAATAATTCATTTGATTAGGTTTCAACTTATAATTCATTGAATAAAATAACAATACTTCTCAATATTCTAATCAACGCTTATTTTTAAGGATAACATAGTCAATTAAAAAGTTTCATAGATATTGATATTTGTACATAAAGAATAGAGAATTAAAAGAGATGTTGAGGGTAATTTGAAGATTTAAACACTAAGGATATGATGGTAATTTAGCTATTTAACTATGGAAGGATATATAATATGGTATTTAAAATTATTTATAAGTGTAAAATAATGAATCAAAAGTTTTTTATGATATAGTACTTTTATTTATAAGTGTAAAATAATTATTTATAAGTGTAAGAAATAATATATTTGATATTGAAAATAATTCACGTGTATATATAAATATATATATTTTTTGTATACAAGTGCATTACACGTGAATCATCAATATCAAATATATTATTGCTATTAAAATTATGAAATAACATCAATTGTACAAATAAACTCTGTTTAAACATTTTATGTAGTATCTAGTAAAACTTAAATCATAGACAAATTTAGCCACATATTAACATGTAAAATAAAAGTTTCAATAGTCTACTCCAAATTTAATCTCCGTCATTTCAAAAAAGATAACAAATAAAGGGATGCTTATATTATGATAAGCTTGGAACCAGGGGCAGAGCCACCCTTGGGCTAGGGTGGGCACATGCCCCCTTTCAATTTTTTTTTGCTTGATATTAAGTATGCATTTTTTGAAATAAAATTTAGGCATATTTAATTGTGCCCACCCAAATATTGTGTTCTGGTTATATCGATTTGAATAGACCCCTACTTGAATGATTGTTAACTTTTTAAACAATGTTATTGAAACCTAATTTAAGGACTTAGTAAGTTGCGATATTAAGAATAATAGTGAGTTTTAATATTTAATAAACTCTGCTATCTATCCAATTGTCACAAACCATTGAGTCTTCATAAATTAAATCTCAAATTAGGTACAACTAATATTATTGTTAACTTTTAGATATGTTTCAGACATGTCTGAATATGTTTTAAAATATTGATGTTACTTTGTAATTTTTTAAAATTGTAGGATTATTTTATTATAAAAATGTATGTCGTTATGTAGTAAACTATATGATTATAAATCGAATATTCAAATAATAAAACTATATTATGGCAATTGTAAGTGATAATAATTAGTCGCATTCTCTATAAGAAGTTTTAATTATTATTTTTTTGTTCAAGTTATGTATATCGATTTTTAATTTTCTATGTTTAAAAAGTATTAAATATAATTTCAATAAATATAAATTTATGAACTTTTACGGTCTATTAAAAAAAATTTAAAACATGCTAGTGTGCTTACCCTAAAATTTTTTCCTGGCTCCGCCCTTGCTTGGGACTGTCTACCTCAAAATTCACTATCATATTTTCAATGACAAAAACGAATAATTGGCAAACATTAATTGCTTCATTATTTACTGAAAAACAAATATTAAATTACACTTCAAAAGAAATGTCATATATGCTTTATGAACATCCTAGAAAAATAATTACCCATAAAAATCTATAATGAACATAGTAAAATTTTGTTTTACCACATTCAAATGGTAAAAACCACTACAACAAAAAGCATTTTTTGCGACGTTTTTTTTTGCGACGAATTTAAAATCGTCGCAAAAAGTTTACTATTAGCGACGATTTTATAATTTTGTCGCAAAGTTCTATTTTTGAAATTTTTTTTGCGACGTTTTTTTAAAAACGTCGCGAAAAGTTGATTCTCTCCTAATTGTTTTTTGGCGGGAGAAATGGCGGGAATTTGCAAATTTTTACGACAAAAATTAGTGGTCGCAAATAGTTTCATGTCGTCGCAAAAATAAATAATCTAAAATTTAAAGTACAATAAAATTTAAATTTCTATTTTGACATTTTTTTGCGACGTTTTTTAAAAACGTCGCGAAAAGGCGATTCCTTCGTAATTGTTTTTTGGCGGAAATTGGAAAATTAATTTTTTACTTAAATAATAAATTAAAAAATAACAATTTAATTAATTTTTCGCAACGTTTTTTAATAAATTTTTTACTTAAATTAAAAAATTAAAAAATAGCAATTTAATTAATTTTTCGCGACGTTTTTAAAAAATGTCGCGAATAAATTTTTTACTTAAATGAAAATTTTAAAAAATACAATTTAATTATTTTTTCGCGACGTTTTTAAAAAAACGTCGCAAATAAATTTTTGTAACGCCCCAAAACACACCCTGGACGGCATTACATACTAAAACCATTTATATCATGAGAGCACTAATATCATCCATAAATAAATTAAACTTCATTCATCATCCATAAAATATTTACATCATTATCCAAAAGAATATGCCCAACCATGGCATTTACATCTCAAAAATTAATTAAAGTAGCACAGCGGAATAGCAAAAGAAACTAGACCTTACAGTGTCCAAAAGAATAACCTAGTCTAGTACAAAAGAAGCTACATCTCTACATGTCCACCTCGGGATCTAGGTTCCCCTCGAGTGGAGCCTCCCAATGCCCTGACTCGTCGATGCCGAGATCCTCCTCTAGCACCAAATATGAAAAAAATGTAATTTGTAGGGGATGAGCACGAAGCTCTGTAGCAAAATCTTCCCACACTCAAACAAGGTTTAGAAAAACATATAAAACGGTTGGTCTCATTTTCACAAATAGCATATATACCATTTTGAAGGAAAAGCAGGATATTTTAAATAGATCTCAAGTTTAAATGTTCGCAAGAATTTAAATGAACCGTAAAGCTCAGTCACAATTAGCACCATAACCATTTCCGACAGGTCCTTGTGGAGTCTCATACCTCCACAAACACTTGTTGGAAACTATTTCGTAACAATAATAATAATCTCATGTTCTTATGTATATTGATTCATCCCCGTACCATGTATGTTGATTGCTTCTCATGAATCTACCCAACGATTATACCTAGTCCACCTATTTACATCATAATCACAAGCACTATAGAAAAGGGCGTCTACCATCCCAATGGCAGTGACGAGTCCCTTCCTAGGAAAAGTATACTATCCCTTGTTCGAACTCCAGTGAACGATAGGGGTTTCATTACCAAATGACAACCCACTACAAGTGCTAGGAAACCATCTCACCCCCACTGGGGTAGACTAACCTCTAACATTCTACGGCATCTCTCGAAGGCAATCCAAGTCCCTCACAACAACCATACAATTTAGGAAACCAACATATTCTCAATTCATCAACATTTCAAGGAATTACCAAATTCCACAATTTCTAATATAATGTTTCATAATATGATGGAAGAAAATGAGCAAGAGATCATCATAAGTAACATTTTGGTGTACAATATCAAACACTAAAGTTTTGAAAGCAATACTAAGGGAAAATAGAGGGAAAAGTCCATTTCTCTTTAAAACCAAGGTTTGAAGATGAAAAGGAGAAATTTAATAGTTACCCAACCATCACAATGTTCAAAACATGGCATTTATTTCCAGAGTAACAAGAATCATGTATTTAATAGCAAGTACATATGATTTTAAACCAAAAGAATACATATAATGTAGCCCTAGCCTCAATGTAAGAACATAGGAAGAAATCCCCTACCTCAACCAAGTATCTCTAGCAACTCAAGCTTTAAAGACTCCCTTTTCCCCTTTTTCTTGCTCCCTTGCTACTTTCTCTTTTAGTTCTAAGAGGTTTGAGTGAGGGTGAAGTGAAAGTATAGAAGAGAGAATGGGTGGAGAAGTGGGTTCTTGAAAAACTAGGGTTTGATTTTATTCAAGGTGTAAATCTCTCTTGATTTTTGGTGTTTTTCTCTTCCTCTCTCTCTCTTTCTAAGGCTACCTAGGGTTTGGAGTGGTGAAATGGGGCTTAAGGAGGCGGCATTAAGTATTTATAGTGGAAGAAATGGAGAAAGACATGCAGTCGGATCGGGCTGGGCTTTATCGGGCGTACCGGTACGCGTACCGGTACGGTTTAGCTACTGGAGTTCGGCGTACCGGTACGTGTACCGGTACGGTTGGACTGCCAGATTTTTGTTCCAACTTCCAGCGCGATTTTGACCCATTTAGAGGTCGAATTGGAAAATTTTCATGAGATACACTTTTGTAGCCCTAGATGTCTACTATCTACTGTAAAAATTTAGGATCAATTGGACTTAAGGATAAAAAGTTATGGCCAAAATACTAAGCAGTGTCCAAAATCCAAAATTCCCAAATTTTCTCTAAAATGTGTTTTAACTCCAAAATACTTCCTAACTTCTAATACACCTCATATTACCTCTCCCAAGGTTTTTCGACCTTCTGGACTCAATGGAAACCTTATTTTGACCTAAATACCTTTAGAAACTTGTCTATTCACCCTTTCCAAGTTTAAACATCTTTGACACGTAACTTCCCAATCAAATTGTCTCCATAGCATTTATTCCTACGGTTTATTCTTATGTCACTTCATATATCTACATCTTTACAATTATTATTTACTATATATATATATATCTCTATAAATATATAAAAGAAAAATTCGGGGTATTACAATTTTTTACTTAAATGAAAAAATTAAAAAATAACAATTTAATTATGTTTTCGCGACGTTTCCAGAAAACGTCGCCAATAAATTTTTTAGTTAAATGAAAAAATTTAAAAAATAACAATTTAATTAATTTTTCGCGACGTTTTTTAAAAACAATGATGCACTCTCAAGGGTACAGATAAGCACCATGGCCGTTAAGGACAATCTAATGGTGGCGGGTGGTTTTCTAGGGGAGCTCATCTGCAAGGTACAGTGAAGGGAAGAAAAATAACAAACCTCTAGTTTTGGTAGTCTGTATATCACACGAATGTGCAAGCTTTAAATATCAAATGTTATAAGAAGTCATTTAACAGTTTTGAGGTAGAGAAGTTCTGAGGCTTACTTGTGTGCTATTCCACTTGCTTCTCCTCAGGATCTTCAAGTCGGTCACAATCTTTGAACAAGCATATTTCCAGCAAAGTTGTTCTGCCCATTCTCCTACTATGTGTAATCCTCGCAACTCTTGCATTCATTGCTTTGGTGGTATGTGATGAGCGCATAATATTGCATATTTGAAGGGCTCATTACATGCATTATAACTCAACTTTTGCATTTAAATACTTAGTGTTAGCCAAAATTGTCAATAATGTTGATATTTTGATGTTGCATGTTTTTATACCTTAAATCATGTATTTTATAACCTTGCAACTATGATGGATGTGTGGTGAAGGCATAGACACAATACATGAAAAATTGGAGGCTTAAAAGTGAAGAAATCAATAAGGCATTGGTGCTTGGGAACAAGGGCATCAACATCCACATCATTTGGAAGCACTGCCTTGGTTTTCCTCCATTTTGGCCATGATCTACTCAGAATCAGGAAAAGTTAAAAAAATGAAAGTTGTATATCTGGATGTCTTCTATATTGTGTCCAAATTTCAGCCCAATCCAACGGTTAGATCAAAAGTTATGCCGATTCTACCAAAACTGGTCCAGCGAAGCCAAATACCGCATTACTACCGGTAGCCGATTGCTTCTGGAGTTGCTGCTACCGCCGAGCTACCGGTAGCTGATTGCCCAGAAGTGCCCAGAGCGACTTCTTTCTTGCTCCACTTGCTTGGGGGTCCCACCTACACTTCTCCCACGCCTAGCCTGACATTTTATCCCTACAACCATGCCTCCCTTACACAAATGGAAGACTTTGGAGGCTTGGCATTGAATGAAGAGGAGAGAGAAGTGGGCTGCCATATGGGGTTGCAGGCTAGCCTGTCAAGACCCATGAACTCAGCCCCCTCTTGATGAGAGGTCTGCACACAGCAGATAGAGGGATATAGAGAGAGAAGCTCTGGGCGAGGAAGACGATGAATAGTAATTTTAGAGAGAGAAAATTGTGATTTTTGCATTTCTTTTGCTGCATTGTCTTGTAATCAATGGTAGGAACCTTTATATCTTCAATGAATGTCATTAATGTCATTTTCCCTATGCCATTGCTAGTTTAATACTTCCATTTACGTTCTACCATTAATGCTTTCAAAGTTAATCTTGCTCATAGATATAAAATAGCTTTTCATTTCATTCACTTCTAGTCTATGATTTCTTGCACATTAGTTACTTCAAAACTCCATATCCTTGCAATGCATTATCTTTACATTGTCATTTCTATTTTGAGTATGAGTAGCTAAACACTTTTTGTTGGCAAGACCAAGGGAAATCCTCATTTGGGTATACCATTTCAACTCTTCCTACACCCTCCCTTTAGAGTCCCATGGTTCGGTTTGACCGGATTGAAGGTGGATGATTTGTTGAGTCTTTGATAATCCGTAGGCCTAGTCACGGTTTATGCTTAGGCACTCACCAACATCATCCTCGGCTCTCCGAGAATCAACCGTTCATTCTTGCTCAATCGGAGGAGTGATTTGAGTTGAGATAGTATACCCATTGGAGGGACCTCTTGGAATTGCCAACACTTGTTTTCTCATTCCAATTTCACCAAAACACACTTCACCAAACAATTTCCAACAACAAGAATTTTACACTTTCTTTTCCCAAATCACTTTCAAATTGGTTTACTTCCTTCCCCGTGGAAACGACCTTGGAATACCACCAAGTAAAAGACGACCCACGAAAGTCTCCTTGCGATTGGGGAGCATTTTTGTGCATTCATTTATCACATTCCCACTGACTTATTCCCTTTCCTATTGCCCTTTCTTTTCACACTATCCCAAGGGAGCATGACCTCCCTTCCCGGCTGAATATGCATCATACATACACTTTGGGGGATAGTATTTAAAGGGTTAGGAATAGGATTGTTTTTGCTCAATCAGTATGTTATTTCTATCGGAGGGACAAATGTCATATTCAACGGCCTCTATTCTCACCAGATAAAGATACCAGATGCAACAGTGCTACCAACCTAATAAGCAATAGATTTTCTTCAGTGTCAGAATACAAAATCTATTTTGGTTCCCCAGTCAATCCTATCTCAGGTAAACTCCATCTTTTCAATTGATCTCAAGCTTTAGACCTTTGCTTTCTTTGGGGGTTGAACTGAAACTTTTGTTGATGTCTTGTATTAGAAGTAAGTTTATCAGCTAGGTATTGCCTGTTCATTTCAGTGCAATGGATTACACAATCTTGGAATGTACACAGCCATTGCCTATTGTTGTAATTAAATTTGATCATTCCTGGCTCTGGTTCTTCACATCACTGTAAAGCTTATTTTCTTCTTCTTTTTTCTCTTTCCCCTGCAGGGTGCATTCACAAGGCTTCTTTCTCATTCAGAAGCAAAGCAAGAACAATGCCCGGAACAATTATACAGTTTTCATATTCTGAATTGGAAAATGCAACGGATAAGTTCTCTGACTCTAGTTTGATAGGAGCTGGGGGAAGCAACCACGTTTACTGTGGCCATCTTAAAGATGGTAGAACTGTGGCAATCAAGAGAATAAAAGCTCAGGGAGGGCCAGATGCAGAATCTCTATTTTTGACAGAGGTAGTATCTCTAATTGCTAATACTATCAATTTGTTGCTCACAAATGAATGTGTTATTGACTAAAGTGCTACATCTTGTTTTTGGACATCTTGATAGCAATGACAAATTGGTAAATATTGTGCAACACTCTTGAGTCTTACAACCTGTTTTCTTACTCAGATTGAAGTGATATCAAGACTCCATCATTGTAATGTGGTACCTTTGCTTGGCTATTGCTCAGAGTACCAAGGAAAACATGTTGAGAGGCTACTAGTATTTCAGTACATGACCAAAGGTAATCTGAGAGAGTTTCTGAATGGGGCCTCAGGCATATGCCTGGACTGGGGTGCTCGGGGTTGCAATTGTACTTGGAGCTGCAAGGGGCCTGAAATATCTCCATGAAGCAGCTGCTCCAAGAATCTTGCATAGAGATGTCAAATCTACAAACATTCTTTTGGATGAGAACTGGACTGCCAAGGTAAAACACTAATCTGTTGAGCTTGGAGATGGTATTTCAAGGTATGGAGTTGGACTGTTGGAGCTGTTCAAGTTTAAGAGACATTACATGTAATTAGAGATGGTTTAAATCCTCTTGAAGGTAAAGCCATTTTTTCAATTTTTAGAACTTCTTGTTCTTTGATTCTTGTAATTCATTCTTTTTGAAAATAAATTTTTTTTTTTTTAAAAAGATGTGAAATGAATGTTGAATGGAAAAGATGTGAAATGTATTAATTGTGTTAGTTTTTTATTGAACACATGTATTATTGTTGTACAGGTGAAAATTTTTATTGGAATATTATTTTTTTTGAATTATTTAAAAAAAAAATAAACTTTTTTGCGACGAAATTAAAATCGTCGCGAAAAATTGTAGGAACAATCTTTTTTGCGATGATTTTTATACGTCGCAAATGTATTTATTTAATTATTTTTTATATTTTTTATTTTTGTAAAATCTTATTTGCGAAGATTTTTTTACGTCGCGAAAAATTAATTAAATTATTATTTTTACATTTTTTTTTTGTAAAAACTTATTCGCGACGATTTTTTAATGTCGCTAAAAATTAATTAAATTATTATTTTTACTTTTTTATTTTTGTAAAAACTTATTCGCGACGATTTTTTTACGTCGCGAAAAATTAATTAAATTATTATTTTTCACTTTTTATTTTTTTAAAAACTTATTCGCGACGAATTTTTTTCGTCGCTAAAAATTAATTAAATTATTCTTTTCTACATTTTTTATTTTTGTAAAAATTATTTGCGACGATTTTTTTACGTCGCGAAAAATTAATTAAATTATTATTTTTTATTTTGTTACTCTGGTGGAATAGATTTTAGCTATGATTTTTTAACTTTTGGCGACGTTTTATTTTCGTCGCAAATTTTCTTTTTTTTGCGATGAAAATAAATTTACGTCGCAAAATTCTTTCTGCGACGAGGCTATTACGACGAACACGCGACGAAAAAAAAACGTCGCAAAAAATAATTAGCGACGATTTTTTTTAATTTAGCGACGAAAAAAAACGTCACAAAAAACGATTTTTGTTGTAGTGAACGTATATTGTAAAAAATTAGTATTTGATACATTATGTCCTAGAGCAATTCAAAAAACCTAGTCGAACCATGATCCACATGATGGAAGATCTCGTTTCAATTATTCAATGTATGAGTAGAATCACGTAATTTTTTCTACACATAAGATATAATGCTAAATACGCAAAATGAGTTTCAGTGCTAAACAAAAAATGAACTTTTACCATGAAAATTAAACACATAGAAGGTATATAATTTAAAGTAAATAAATCTCAAGGTGCCATTTTCAGAGTGTGTGACACCCCAAAATCCGGGGGTCCGTTGATTACCCATCAACCCGCGGAATACCTGTAGATACCTAGTATCTCGATATCACACTGTTATGCCCCATTTACGGGGGTCCATAACTTAACGAAATTTGGGCAGAGTCTCCTTTGTATGGGGAGCTCTACCCAATACCCAACCTGTGCAATACACAATTACCAGACCCATTCGAGGTCAAATATAAAGCAATGGCCGCACCGGGTCCATGTATAAGTAAACATTGGCCACACTGGGTCCAATTAACCATACTTAAATCAAAACATGAAAGGCTAATCTAACAATAGTCTTTATAAGTTCTATTACAATTATTTTACGCATTACATGCCCCAAAATATAGTTTCTAACATGTAATTACATAAAACATTAAGTAAAGCCACATGCGGCTTTCTTCAAGCATGAGGGTCCAAAATGGAGCCATCCGCTGGTGTATCTCTCCCACCTGAAATGTGTTCCCGTATAGGGTGAGCCAACGCCCAGTAGAGTATTTCCTACAGAGGCTACTCCTCAACCTATATGCATATGAAATGTTCACATGCAACATCCATAAATCCGTAACCATTCCATCAAATAATATACAATTAAATGATGTAATGCTATAATGTCATGCCATGAATGAGGTGAGACCCACCCATGTGCACTCAACCCGAGTCCACTCTGACTCCCTTTACATGTCAATGACATGTATGTTAAACCGGGCTACCTAAGCCCCATGAAATGAGATGAGACTCATGTACTCAACCCGAGCCCTCCCTGGCTCCTCAACACAATGCTAATGCCAACGTGTTTGATGTATCATGAAATGAGATGTGACTCATTTATGCACTCACCCCAAGCCCTTCCCGGCTCGAAAACACAATGTAATGTCAATGTGTATAACATGCCATGAGTGAGATGAGACTCAATCATATAACACAACCCGAGCCCTCCCGGCTCCCACACACACAATGAGATGTCAGTGTGTTGTAAAATCCGCCGTTGATGTTATACATTCAACGACCATTTATAAATCAAAACTCTTGTGTCTTTGTTGGGCAACGGATTCTCGGAGTCACACCGCTGGTTCCGTACACCATGTCACTTTTCCGGAATTTCACCTCAGGGGAGTGACTGAACCAAGTGATTCCGGGTCTTTCACCCGAGGAAGTCGCCATGCCCCTTCTTGCTATACCCAGACACAAGTTTTACTTATGCAATGCAACTATGCGACTCAAAAAGGATCGTCGATCCACTTTTCTCCCGAGTTCACATATCAAACACCAAACAAGGTGTTGATTTAACCATGCACCAACCACACATGCTTCCACTCACGGCTAATATTCATGAATGGAGTTACCACTGTCATGCTCTATATGCGATAATGCCAATGAGCAATTCCCGTAACCACATGCATTTAATACCACATAGATTGTGGTACAATCATCCATGCACAATCACACCCACACCCATGCTAACATCCCATGAATGTGATGCCTCACCATGTCCCATATGCAATGTATGCAACTTGGACTACTCCTCGCGTCAATCACCAAGCCTGGTGTCGACGTCAACCATGCACTCACCCATGAAATGAATGATTCCGTGCAAATGCAATGTGATGCACCATTGCATATCTATGTCATGTCCCATATGGAGTGAATGTCATATGGACAATTTAATTCACAACTTCACATGTTCAAATTCATGGCAATTATATCAACAACATATAACTACCATATTTCTTAACCATGTCAATACATCAAAGAGCATATATTGGCATATCATAGTGCATAAGTTCACGTACCTCAACACACTTAAACATGTTATCTCAATTTCATCGAATAACAACATTTACATCAACCAAGACATTTAATCAAACACCTTCAAGGCAAACAACATGGTAACACATATTATGCCCAATTTTCACGTAGCTTTCACATAATTCAAGAAATCCCAATAGGCAATTTCTACATACTCATTTATGATAAAATCATTTTACCTAAATTCCACCAATGGGCAAGTGAAATTTTCTAACAAACTACTCATTTACCTCATTATTCCATAACCATATACATATAAATATATGTATACATAGGGCAATATATATAGATATACATATAGCCCATTTATCATAGGCATTTCTAGGTAAGAAATCAACCCAAGTAGGAGAACCCCTACCTCTTGTAGCGTGAGAATCCCGTAGTAAGCTCCCAAGACCCGAAAACCCAACTCGAAGCTTGATTTTTCCAAATCCCGATTTTTCACCTTCGGTGAAAATCTTCATTTTTGGTACCCACGCGTAGCCCTCGTCGACGTGATCACTTCTCCCTTCTAACTCGACGGAATCCGAGCAAAGAAAGACAACTCGAATCTTGATTTTCGTACACCTCCACCCGTTCACCTTCGGTGAAACTTGTTGTTTTTGGTACCTACGCGTAGCCCTCGTCGCGTAGATGAACTTTGCCTTTTGAATCGACGAATTCCGACGGACGGAACTCCCGAAATCGGAGCGGGAAGCTTGGAGATCAAAATTTTTCTTTCTCTTTTCTCCCCAACGTCCAGCACTGAAGACACACTGGTTTTGAGTGATTTTTTGGCTAAAAAATCAGATATTTGCTGATATTTATAGTCGCAAATGAGCGGTCCACATCGCACCGCATATTTTCGACTTTCGGGTTCGTTTTTCGTCCCGAAACGATTCATTAAGTCCCGGATTAAGTCCAAATTAATTTTATTGGAACTTTAATCAAATTATAAGGAAATTTTATAAAATCCATTATTGGGGACCTTTAAAATTACATTCGCCACGCAGTCGCCTCGAACGACGTGCAAAAATCTGACTATCTCGGAATTCGACGAAATTTCTAGTGATTACTAGATTTTGCGTTGCGAATCCATGGCGCACTCCGTTTCCTCATCCGAGGTCTAGAACATGGTTATTTCAAATACGCATAAGGGTGGAGAATTACCATTTTGCCCTTTTTCAGAAAAAGTTCAAATTTTCCCGGGTTTTACAGAGTGACCTTCCACCATTGATCACGTTTGTTTATAAATAAAAAAAACTTAATAAATCAAGAAGAAAATTTTCAAGATGTTTGTGCAAGCCTAGCTCCAAGCAAAATATAAATCATATGAAAAGAGCAATAACCTGCAACCAAATAAAAAACGTGATTATGAGAGAATGAGAGAGGAATAGAATAGTATTACTATTAATTAATGATTGAAATTCGTGGGATTGAATATTTGACTATTAGTTATCCACGTAGCCATAAAATAGAAGTTGAAATTATTCGAATTCCATTTGATTAATTAATATATTTATTGCCAGGAATTTGTATCGTTTGCAAAGCTACACATCAATTCATATTAGATAAATGATAAAATAAATTTTATGATAGTCATATCATCTCTTGGATGAGTGAGCCCCATCAATTTTTTCAGTGGAGCCCATTCATCCCACACTCATCCAAGGGATAATATGCATTTTAGTTTTAATTTTTGGGTTTTATTTGGTTTATGTAGCATTTTCCAAAGTAAAGATGATTAATAGATTTATTGTAAACAAAAAAGTTTATGAGAAGTAAATGAAAGAGAGATAGCGTCATTAACTCGGGAAATAAGTAAAAAAAAAGTGTTCCAATAATTATTGTAAAAATTGAAGTATACGAAGAGTCATTTGAATATATAATTCATATTATGTAATTAGAAAATAAAAAGAATGCAATACATGGAATAATAATTTTTGTGGAAATGAAAGTATATGAAAGATCATTTGAATATATAATTAATATTAGGTAATTAAATAAATAAGGATATAGGTGTCTTTAATATTTTTTATAGGGACATAATAGGTAATCAAAAAATTTTCACTTAACTTCCTTTTATTAGTAGTATAGATATTCTCAAATCTTTTTTTGCTTCCATGTACAAAGAAGCAATATAAATAAGAATGACCAAAACTCTAATCATTCCTATAACTGAAGCAAGATTCTTAACATTACGAAAATTACTAAAAATAAAAATATTAAGTTTCCTAATCAACATAAAAGCATGTGTCATCTGAAGTCTAAAAAAATTGACAACGATGAATTCGAAATCTCCTATGATTTATTATTAATTTCTGAAATCTTTTCTAAAATGGTAAAAATGGAGTTTTGAGGGTCTAAACAATAGAATTTAGCCCAAAACAGAATAAGCTCATGGCAAAATGATGAGTCTTAATCGTTGGCCAAATACGGATCAAGCACCACTGGTCCCACTGAATTTCAAATCTAACCCATTTTGCCTCTACTATTACTTTGTGGTCGTTTGTTGTGCTTTGAAGGCATGACGGTCAGCTTGTTCCAAGTACTCTACTACCACCTATTCTTCATCAGTCCCTCCCTCTTGAAAAGAACTTGTCCTCGAGTTAACATGTGGGAGTCAAATACCATCTAAATGAAAATAGAATAGGTCTTGGACATTTAAGGTGCTAGAGATCCCCATATCTACAGGGGAGATCAACAACATATGCATTGTCATTGATCTTCCTCAAAATCTGGAAAGGGCGAATCTTTTTTTGGTGCAACTTATTATAAGTCTCCATGGGTAGCCTTATCTTGCATAAGTTAACCATAACAATGTCACCAAGCTCGAAAAGATGTTGTCGGTTGTACTTGTTTGTTGTTTTCTTATACTTGGCTGTTGATTTCTCCAACTGCTGCTTCACCTCAACATGCACATCGGTCAACCTATCCAACATATGCTCAGCTACAATGCTCATCTTTGAAAGTTTTGGTAGGGAAACTAGGCTAAGTGTGTGACGCCCCAATTTTCGGGGGTCCTTTATTAACCGTTGACCACCCGTCAACCCGCGGAAATACCCGTGGATGTCACTCAACCTAACACCAAGGTAGTAGTATCCCCTTAACTGGGATCTTAACTCACAATTGTTAACTGGATTCGATTATTCATTGGGTTCAACCAATATTCAATATACCATGATTTATACTCCATTATAGTCCATTTATAACATTAGAAGGGAGGAAGACATAGCCCAAGGGTTTGGCAAGAAAAAGAAAAAAAAATCAAAATTTCAGAAAATTTTGGAGGGCGTACCGGTACGGTATGCCCACTGGACCTCTGCGTACCGGTACGCGTACCGGTACGCTCTACCTTATGGCTGTCTCCGTACCGGTACGATTCTGCCACTTTTGCCTTTTTCCTCTGTTTTTCACTTCCAATCCATTCAACACACCTCTTTTCCATCCAACACATATTTTAATGAAGTTTTTCCCATAAAACATGATACATATAAATTCTATTACAAACATTTATATGAATTTACATACCAAAACCAAGTTTTTATAATAATTTTACAAAAACTCAAAACAAAGCCACATTCCGGCTTTCTTCAACCTTGGGGCTCGAAATGGGAGCCGTCCGCCGGTGTGAACCCAGCACCTGAAATATTTTTCCCACAAAGGGTGAGCCACGCTCAATAGGGTATCTCCTAATGAGGCTACTCCCCAACCTAAATGCATATGAAATGCTCACATGCCACAAAACAACAATTCATAACATTCCAAGCAAGGAAATATATTCAATGATGGAATTTGCAATGCCATGCTATGGAATGAGGTGAGACCCACTCATGCATATCAACCGAGCCCTTCCCGGCTCCTCTACACATGCAAGTGCCAATGTGTACCAATCCGTCATTGATGTTGCACATCAAATGACCTTTCATTCTAGGGTCTTTCTTGGGGTGGATATTTATGGACTTACACCAACGGCACCCAACCGACACGGAATTCATGGACTTCTACCAACGGTTCCGCGTACACCGACACACTTTATGGACTCTTATACCAACGGAGTGCGTATCCAATCATCGGGTCTCTCACCCGAGGGACTTTCTAGCCCTTCTTGCTACCCCAACCCTATCACCCATGCAAACCGTGCGACTCGACTAGGTCATCGACCCATATTACCCGAGCCCACTCGTCATCCACCAAGCGTGGTGAAGACAACCACCATGCACACACACCCACTAAATGCGATGTTCCCGTGCATATGCAATGTGATGCTCTATTGCAACAATATTATCATGTTCAATATGCTATGAGTAACACATGAACATTCTAATCATGTTTTACATATTTCATGGCAAAATTACATCGTAAGCATATAATTTCCATAATTCTCTACAATGTCAATATATTATAACATGTATACATATATCAACATTTTATCTTGAATGACACCCAAGCATGTCATCACAAAATCAAGTAATAACACACTTTAATTCTCATGGCATAATATAAGCACATAGCATGCCCACAATTCACATAATCCAAGAATTACATTAGGTCAATCCCATATACCCAATTCTAGAAATTTCATTTAAAAATTTCTAATTACCAATCCAATTAGAATTGATCTTTACCCATTCCAATACCCATTTCAACACATTACCAACAATAGGCAAGAGATATACAATCTATCATCCTACCCATTTCATAAAAAACATCCTAGGTTTGGAATAAACCTTAGTAGGAGGGAACCCTACCTCTTGAAGCGTGGAGAACAACCTTGAGAAGCCTCCAAGACCCGATTCAAGCTCTAAGCCCTAACTTCCCAAAATCCCGCTCTTCAAATCACTCCAAAATCCGACCTCCTTGGTATGGTCTTGTAGCCCTTGATGCGTAGAACAACTCTTGTTCTTGGCCCAAGTGGATTTGAGCTCTCAATGGGTGTAGATCGTAGAGAGAAGGTGGAGAAGACTTGCTCTTTCCCTCTCTTCCTCTCACGTTAAAATCGGCTGAGCAAATGGGGAGAGAAATCTGATTTTCTCCTCTTTAAATACCCTTTAAGTTCTTGGCCCACAACGCGCCACATGGCCCTTATTTCCCGGGTCCGTTTTAACCCCGAAACGATTAAATTTCGCTCCGGTTCAAGTTCAAATTATTTTTATTTTAACTTGCCGTCATTTAATTCCCAAAATTTAAAATTTTAATCAGAATTTCGTTTTTAGGTCTCCCGAGGCTCGACTGCCTCGTAAAACGCGAAAAATCCGACTAACTCGGAATTCAATGAAATTTGACAGGGTAACTAGGTAGCATGGGACACTTTACAAGATGAGTATCGTGGTACTACGAAGGTAAGAGCCATGAAACTACAATCCTTGAGAAGAGATTTTGAGAATAGTAGAATGAAAGAGAATGAATCCTTAAATGATTTCTTCTCTAGACTTATGGAGATTGTAAATCAAAGGAAAACTTATGGAGACCAAATTTTGGACTCAAGAATTGTTGAGAAAATTTTGATTAGTTTGCCGAAAAAATATGATTCTATTGTTTCCGTCATTGAAGAAACCAAAGATATTTCTTCTTTGGGTGTTCAAGAATTATTGGGTTCTATTAAAGCATTTGAGCAAAGGTTGAGTAGGCACGCCGAAAAATCTGTTGAGAGTGCTTTTCAATCCAAGCTTAATGTTAACTCCAAAAGTCATGAATCCTCGAGTTCCAATCAATCTAAAGATGAATCTTTTAGAGGGGGAAGATTTGGAAGAGGAAGAGGAAGTGGAAGAAATTCAAGAGGAAGAGGAAGAGGAAATTTTGAAAGAAGATCAAATGAAGAATCCACTCAACAAAAGTGTGGAATTTGTAAAAGATCAAGTCATGTTGATAAAGATTGTTGGTTTCGTGGAAAGCCTCAATGTTTTAATTGCAAAAAGTTTGGTCATTTGCAAAAAGATTGCCGGTTCAAGAATAATCAACAAGCTAATTTTTCCGAAGAGCAAGAAAGTAGTGGAAACATGTTCTATGTTTGTCAAGCAATGTCCGAGCAAATGAATGATGTATGGTATCTTGATAGTGGTTGTAGTAACCATATGACCGGTGATGATAATATTTTTGTGAACATGGACACCACTTCTAATTCTCAAGTAAGGATGGGAAATGGTGTCATGGTTCAAGCAAAAGGCAAGGGAACCATTGCTATTGAAACAAAGAGAGGAACAAAATACATCCAAGATGTTTTGTTAGTACCGGACTTGGAACAAAATTTGTTGAGTGTTGGTCAACTTGTAGAGCATTGGTACTCCGTGGTGTTTGAAGACAACTCTTGCATGATCTATGATTGTGGGGAGAAAAAACAATTTATAGCGAAAATTGAGATGGAGAAAAACAGAAATTTTCCTCTCATTTTTCGGTATTCAAACAATGTTTCTTTGAAGATGGAAGTTGTTGATGATTCTTGGCTTTGGCATAGAAGATCTGGGCACTTTAACTTTCAAAGCTTGAAGATCCTACAACAAAAGAACATGGTTTATGGATTGCCATCTATACAAGAAGTTAAAGAAGTTTGTGAAGGATGTGCACTTGGAAAGCATCATTGAGATCCTTTTCCAAAAGAAAAAGTTTGGAGAGCCAAATCACCGTTGGAGCTTGTTCACACCGATGTATGGGGACCATCAAGAACACTTTCTCATGGAGGTATCAAATACTTCATAATCTTTGTTGATGATTTTTCAAGAATGACTTGAGTTTATTTTATGAGACAAAAATCTGAAGTTTTTCAAGTATTTAAGAAGTTCCAAAAGTTTGTTGAAAGGCAAAGTGGATACTACATTAAGTTGTTAAGAAGTGATAGAGGTGGTGAGTACAACTCTAATGAATTTAATAAATTTTGTGAAGACATTGGTATGGAAAGACAATTGACGGTTGGGTATACTCCACAACAAAATGGAGTGGCTGAAAGAAAGAATAGAACCATTGTTGAGATGGCTAAATCGATGGTTTATGAGAAGGGGTTACCTAAATCATTTTGGGCCGAAGCGGTATACACGGCGGTTTACTTGATGAATAGATGTCCAACAAAAGCTTTGGAAAACCAAACTCCAATTGAAGCTTGGTGTGGAAGGAAGCCGTCGGTGAATCACTTAAAGGTTTTTGGGTGCATTTGTTTTGCACATGTTCCTAAAGAAGTGAGGTACAAGTTTAATGAAAGTAGTGAAAAATGTATTTTTGTGGGTTATAGCTCTAAATCAAAGGGTTATAGACTCTTTAGTTTGAAGAGAAACAAAGAGATTATTTGTAGAGATGTTCTCTTTAATGAGAAAGATTCTTGGAATTGGAAAGAAAAGAATGTTCCAAATCAAGTGGTTGTAGCAAATGAAGATTATGGAAGCTTTGAGCATGAAAATGAAAATGAAGAAGTTGAAGTTCCACCACAAATGTCTCCAACACTTAACTCTCCTTCATCTCCTTCTACTTCCACAAGTTCAAGCACTTTATCTCCAAGTTCAACTCCAAGGAAAATGAGAAGTTTTAGTGATGTGTATGCTAGATGCAATTTTTGTGTGGTTGAACCCGAAAGTTTTGAAGAAGCAATCAAAGAAGATACTTGGAAGAAAGCAATGGAAGATGAAATTCGTGTGATTGAGAAAAATAGCACTTGAGAGTTGGTGGAAAAGCCAAAGAATAAAGAGGTCATTGGGGTGAAGTGGATTTACAAAACGAAGCTTAATCCGGATGGTTCAATTCAAAAGAATAAAGCGAGACTTGTAGCAAAGGGGTATTCACAACAGCCCGGTGTCGATTACCAAGAGACTTTTGCTCCGGTTGCTCGACTTGATACAATAAGGCTTTTTATTGCTCTTGCTTCACAAAGGGGCTGGTTTCTTTATCAATTAGATGTAAAATCAGCGTTCTTGAATGGTGTGTTAAAAGAAGAAGTTTATGTAGAGCAACCACAAGGCTTTGCGGTCAATTGTGAAGAAGGAAAAGTGTACAAGCTAAAAAAGGCTTTGTACGGGCTGAAACAAGCACCTCGAGCATGGTATAGTGAGATTGATTCTTATTTCAATGCAAAGAGATTTCAAAGAAGTAAAAGTGAGCCAACCTTGTACATCAAAATGCAAGGTAATACCGGTATTCTCATTGTGTCTCTTTATGTTGATGACTTGGTTTTTACCGGGAAAGACCAAAAAATGATTGATGATTTTAAAAGTGAGATGATGAAAAGATATGAAATGAGTGATTTGGGACTTCTACATTACTTCTTGGGCATTGAAATTTATCAACAAGAAGATGGAGTTTTTATTTGCCAAAGGAAGTATGCAAAAACTCTTCTTGAAAAATTTAGGATGAGAAATTGCAAATCGGTGGCTACATCTTTGGTTGTGAATGAAAAGTTGTTAAAAGATGACGGAACTAAAGAAGTTGAAGCATCTTTTTATAGAAGCTTGGTTGGAAGTCTTTTGTACTTGACAGCTACAAGACCGGACATCATGTATGCTACAAGTTTGTTATCTCGGTTTATGCACAAACCAAGCCAAATTCATTTTGGGGCAGCAAAGAGAGTGTTGAGATATATTCAAGGAACACTTGATTTTGGGATTATGTTTGAAAGAAAAATTGATGTCAAGTTACTTGGATTTTGTGATAGTGATTGGGCCGGAAACATTGACGATATGAGGAGCACTTCGGGCTATGCATTCTCACTTGGTTCCGGTGTAATTTCATGGGTGTCGAAGAAGCAACAAAGTGTGGCACAATCATCAGCTGAAGCTGAATATATTTCAGCATCATTGGCTACTTCTCAAGCAATTTGGTTAAGAAGAATCTTGGAAGATATTGGTGAAAAGCAAGGTGAAACAACTCCAATTTTATACAATAATAAATCAGCTATCGCCATGACAAAGAATCCCGTCTATCATAGACGAACTAATCACATTGCAATCAAGCATCACTTTATTCGAGAAGTCGTGGAAGATGAAGAGATTCAAGTCAAATATCACCATGTCTTGGGTCTTGTTATGTGGTTAATGGTCTAGGAAAGTGAGTGGTCAAGATGTATCTTGCAACCTATATGTATGTTGAAGATATGAAATACATGTATGGAAAACTATTCCAAAAAGACTAAGTTATATTGTCTTTGTTTTATCTATCACAAATATACAAGGGCTGAAATTACAGCCAACACATACGTCGTTGCGTTTGCGAAAGACGCAACAAAAAATCTATGGACATATCTTCTCATGGTGCATCTGGAATGGGAAGAGGAGTGTAGAGGCTATTATTCTGCTCATATCCTTTGGTAGTTTAACACGTATAACACTGCTTGATAAACTGCTCCACATCTGTCTTCAGCTAGGGCCAGAAATAATGATCCTCTACCAAAGTCACACTCTTATCTCGGCCTATGTGTCCTCATAAGCCACCACTATGTAACTCCCAAATGATATGCCTTCTTCACCTATCCTACATCTCCTATGCATTATATTAAATTTTAGAGTAAATTACGTTGTAAATTACATAGATGATACTTGAACTATGTCATCTGTGTCAATTATGTCCCTGAATTATTTTTTATTTCAATTTACCCTTTCAACTATGAAACCTAATTCAATATCCCCCCTCTGCTCAAATTCATCATCAATTTTAATGGAACACCCATGTGGATATCACATGTGAAGGGACATAGAGCATTTGTGTGCATGATTTAGACCATCAAATGAAGACACGTGGCAAAAGGCACATAACAAAAGTAAGAAAGTATAATATGGTGAAGACTAAGTACCTCTGACCAAGCCATGAATGACTCAACCAAACAAGTTAGCCAACTAGAAATAGATCTTCATCATTAAACGACTCGAGTAGTTGATAAAGCCCAAGCAAGCTTATGGGAGTTGAAATCCTAGTAGAACT
Source organism: Ilex aquifolium (assembly GCA_951799425.1). Lineage (NCBI taxonomy): Eukaryota > Viridiplantae > Streptophyta > Magnoliopsida > Aquifoliales > Aquifoliaceae > Ilex > Ilex aquifolium. Next base: position 22,587,844 of record OX637400.1, read on the forward strand.
ATTGATTTTAATAGATCAAATGATAAAGACCAAAGACCAAATAAAAAGATAGCTATGTTATCCCAAATAATAAGATGACCAATAGGGAAATTGTCTAATTCATAGATTCACATTATAAACATGTGAGCTAAAGAATCAATTAATAGGAAAGGAAACCTAAAAAGGTGACATCATGAATTAGGGAAGATTTGGATAAAAAATGGATGTACCACCTTGTTTAGCCACGAATCAAAACCCTAAAAGTAGGGACAAATCCCTATAAATACCGAATGAACTCAAGTCTAAGGTATGCATTTCCTTCCTTGCATTTTTTCGTACTTAAACTTCAGAACACTTACTGACTTAAGAATCGGATTGCCTCTGACGTTCAAACTATAAGGGAGTGTGCACCCATATTTTTTCGTTCTTACTAGATTGCTTTCATTCTTACTAGATTGCTTTCATTTTTGCTTCATCAAAGGTGAGAGATATAAACAAAAACTTCAACCATGTCAAACCCACAAAGCACACTAGGACCACCATGCAATGACCGATCCCGAATGTAACTACCGAGTATCCTTACCCTTAGACAATGACATGAGGGATAGTATTGCTAGGAGTTTGAATGAAGGAATATAAAGATTGCAAGAACACATCCCGTAGGTAATATAAACCACGGGGTGATATAAACCCCCAAGACAATGTCCCTCGAATAGACATGAGGTTTTGGCCTTCCTAAAGTTGATATGGCCCTCTTAGGATTGACTGGACGCTTGGGACACCATGCTTTGGAGGTCACATGAGAAAGAGAAAATATTAAAAAATGAGAACCAAGAATTGAAGGAAGTTGTGAGGAGATTGCAAGGCCGTGAAGTCCCTTAAAATGTCCTATAAAGAGGGAACTAATGATAGGCCATAATCCTATCACGTGGACCATAGAAGAAACCTAACCAATCGTAAGCACTAACGCAAGGACGATATGTGTGATAGACACAAGAGGTAGAAATATACTTAGGTAGAGGAGTAGGAGGACAACTGAAAGTATTTTATAATCAAGGATCTTGATAGCCGCTTGAAGTATCTTAAACACCAGACAACTTGAGACATGGCTAGGAGATCCAGATGGGAAGATTAAGGAGGAATATAGGTGTCCCCCTTTTATCAATGGATAGAGGAGGAAAGGATACCCAACAAATTTGTAATGCTGAACTTCAACCTCTATGATGGTAAGATGGATCTCACCACTCATATAGACCATTACGGACAGTGTATAGGAAGAACGAAGCCTTGATGTGCACTATATTACCGAGCAGCTTAGGAGAGTCGGCCATTAAGTGGTACGATCATCTCTCGAGGAATTTCATTAATGGTTGGGTGCAACTGGTTGAGAAGTTTACTGCTTCATTCCTTACTAGTAGTCTCTTTGAAAAAGAAGAAGGATGAACTCTGTGAGAGTACAATCACCACTATTGGGAAACAATTCAAAAAATGGAAAGTTGAAATCCCAAGATTTGGAATTGCATTGTTCAAGATTGGGATGCCAAAAGAGAACTTGTTGTACCAATCTTTGACCAAATGCCATAACCTGGATATAAAGAAATTGATGGCTAGCGTTGTGATGTAAACCAAGTGATTAACCATCAAATGTGATATTTTATTTTGGTTAAGCACTAGTTAATTAAAATATTTTGGAATGTAAGTATTAAATTATTTGATTTTGAGGATGATACATTTGCTAGTTGTTTTTCTCTTTTTGTAGATATTTCAGATAAATTGGATTATTAATGGACCAATACAAGGGAACCTGTATAGTAAGTAATTAAATAAGGATAATATTATCTTAATGGTTCTACTAAAATAAATAAAATGATAGTAGGAACTTCGAAACATCGTTGAAAGATTAATCATAAAGTTTGAGTTTTGTACGTATTGACTTTTGGGTTAAATTTAGTTTTGCAGGTATCTAAGCTTGAGAAGGGTCGACTAAAAAAAAAGCTTGAGAATGGTAACTAGGTAATTTTCTAAAGGTTTTTAGGTCAAAATAAAGCTACCATTAAATCCAGAAGGTCGAGAAACCTTAGAAGAGATGATATGAGATGTATTAGAAGTTTGGAAGTATTTCAGAGTTAAAATGCATTTTTGGAGAGAATTCGGCTAGTAAAGAATTTGAAACTACCTCAGTATTTTGGTCCTCACTTTTTACTACAATGTACGATTGGCCCGATATTTGGACAATTAAAAGTAGACTTCAAGAACTACAAAAGTGTATTGCATGAAATTTTTGTGAATCGGCCTCTATCTAGGTCAGAATCAAGTCGGAAAGTCTAGATAGAAATTTACCAATGTCCGGACGCCCCTATAACCGTCCGGACGCCCTGCTAAAAATGTAAAACCCGAATATATATGAAGACCACATAAATAATTATTATGAGTATGAGTATGAATGACGACCACATAAATATTTATTACGAGCATGATCATGCGATATGACTGTGCTCGAAAGGTAACTACTAATTAAAATGAAACATTGATTGGGTGTGGGATAATTAAATGGGTATATTGCACGTGACCTAATTAATTTACTTGATATATGTTAGTGCACATGGGATTAAGTGGGCTGGTGAGTATGTGATATTAATTTGAGTATGAAAAAAAATAAATTAGTGTGTACAAGAGATGGGTCGAAGTTTAGCTATATATATACACATACACATACACACACACATATATGTATATATATATATATATATATACACACACACATATATATATATATATATATATATATATACATATATATATGTATATGTGTACACAAGGATATATATGTATATATTAATAAATTGTGCAAAGTCTATATATATATATAAATATATGGATGGTGTTTATATATATATAAATATATGGATGGTATATATATATATATATTACATGCAAGCACATGGGGATCTTTGTTTCAAGGAAATGGGTGGTATATATAGATGGGGGGGGGGAGGAGTGACGGTTTGGGAGAGAGAAGAAGTGAGAGTGTCATCATTGTGCTTGTGTAGGGAAATATAAAAGGAAGAGAGAAAAAAAAGATAGGATTGTTCAAGACTTAGCCATTTTTGTCTAAGGCAAAACCCAATAGGGCAAAACCATTTTCGGCTAAGGCAAGGAAGTCCAATAAAGGAAGAAAAAAAGAAGAAGAAGAAGAAAGGAAAGAGAGGAAAAGAGTTTGGGTGGTGGTCTTATGGTGGTGCAAGAGGTAATGAATTATGTAGATTTGAGTATATTTTGATGAAATGGTATGAAAATTAGTTAAGCATGCATGTTGGGAGTTACTTGAGATTTGAGAATTTTGTTTACGTATATAGTAGGGTGTTGCATGTAGATGTTAAAATGATGTTTGATTATATGTGTATAATACCATGGTTTTTGGTAAGGAAATTGATATAAGGTGTAGGTGGTTATGTAGCATAAAGTGTTGTTAAAAATAAATTCAAGAAAGTAAGATTGTTGTATAGAAGTAGAATTTAAATTAAGGGAGGTAATGGTTTAGTGGGTAATCTAGCAATGGTGTAGAAATATTTCTTGAAAGGTATGAATTCATGGGTGTATGAAATTGCAAGGAAATATGTATATTTTATAATGTTATAGGGAATTATGTAGATTCGAGTATATTTTGTTGGAAATAATATTGTGGGAAATATATAGTTGGGTGTTTTGAGTTCGTACAAATAGTACGGTAATGAATTCGAAGAGGTTAGCTTAATTTAATTTAAAAATGTTTTACTCTATGTACCGGGTAATCTACATATTTTTGAACAATATTAACAATTCGAAAAAACGATTCGAGTAGATAATATTATTTGATGCGAATGAATTATGTGAATCAATGTGATGCAAATATTAAACTTGGTTTGAGTAAATTATCTCGAACTCAATTGATGTTATGTGTTTGAATGAAATTGTGGACATCGGATGTGTCAGGTCTAGAGACGAACACCACAAGAAACACCGCACACAAGGCTCTAGCAGAAAGGTCATCCACACGGTAGAGCTTTGCATGAGGTAGGTGAACTATCCTACAATCATTTTATATCTTGGTAATTAAGTTGTTAGACTGATAATGTTACAAATTTGGTTTGTGATTTATAATGCATAAAGGTAACAATTTAGTTAGGTTGTGGAAGAATGTAGTGAGCCTTCATGGTTTATTTAGTTGGAATCCGTCCCTATGACAGAAAGAATGGAATTAAGAATATGACGGAAGGAATGGAATTAAGAATATAGATTAGAACACAGGCTGTTTTGGGACTAATATTGGTTGCTAAGTGACGGTTCAACTGTGTGACGAGTGTCTACGTGACGGGGTTCAGTTATGTGATTGAGATGTCCGAGTGACGGGCATCTGCGTGACGATGTGACACCCCAAAATCCGGGGGTCCATTGATTACCCATCAACCCGCGGAATACCCGTGGATACCGAGAAACTCGATATCACGCCGTTATACCCCATTTATCGGGGTCCTTAATTTAACAAAAATTCGGGCAGAGTCTCCTTTGTACAGGGAGCTCTACCCAAAACACAATCTGTGCAATACACATTCACATGACCCATCCGAGGTCCAATATAAATAATGACCACACAGGGTCCATTTATCCATACTTTTGACGCCCCTGAAACTGGGGTTCCTAAATTAATGTATGAAGTGTGACATTGAATTGTGAAAGTGTAACATGGCCCGTAAAAGTGTAACCTTGCCATGTAAAACTGTAACATGGCCTGTAAAAATGTAACATATAAACACATCACACCTATGCATCAAACATAATTAATATAAGTTTAAGTTCCAACCCTTTTACATACATTACATGCCAAAATTTAATTACAAGCCTAGTTTTACACAAAAATATGGATTGAAAGCCACAAGTCGGCTTTTCTTCCTCCTCAAGTGCTCGAGTGAGTCCCGTCCGTCGGCGTAAAACCCGCACCTGAAATGTTTTCCCGTATAGGGTGAGCACAACGCCCAGTAGAGTATTTCCTACAGAGGCTACTCCTCAACCTATATGCATATGAAATGTTCACATGCAACATCCATAAATCCGTAACCATTCCATCAAATAATATACAATTAAATGATGTAATGCTATAATGTCTTGCCATGAATGAGGTGAGACCCACCCATGTGCACTCAACCCGAGTCCACTCTGACTCCCTTTACATGTCAATGCCATGTATGTTAAACCGGGCTACCTAAGCCCCATGAAATGAGATGAGACTCATGTACTCAACCCAAGCCCTCCCTGGCTCCTCAACACAATGCTAATGCCAACGTGTTTGATGTATCATGAAATGAGATGTGACTCATTTATGCACTCACCCCGAGCCCTTCCCGGCTCGACAACACAATGCAAATGCCAATGTGTACAACATGCCATGAGTGAGATGAGACTCAATCATGTAACACACCCCGAGCCTCCCCGGCTCTCACACACACAATGAAATGTCAATGTGTCGTAAAATCCGCCGTTGATGTTATCCACTCAACGACCATTGATAAATCAAAACCCTTGTGTCTTTGTTGGGCAACGGATTTTGGTATCTCAACCGCCGGTTCCGTAAACCATGGCACTTTTCTGGAATTTCAACGCCGGACAAATGCCTGAACCATGTAACCGGGTCTTGCACCCGAGGGGGGATCTATCCCTTCTTGCTATACCCAGACACAAGTTTTTCCTTTATGCATGTAACCGGGCAACTCAAATGAATATTCAATCCATCTTTCCCGAGCCCACCATCAAACACCAAGTATGGTGTTGATTAATGCAACCATACCACCACACTCATGAATGACTCCCATGAATGTGACACAACCTTATGCCCAATATGCTATGACCGCCAATGAGCAACTCTTTTCATGTCCACATGCATTTAATACCACATAGATTGTGGTATAAACACCCATGCACAACATCCCTATGACACAATGTCCATGTATGCGATGTTCCCGTGCATATGCAATGCAATGAACCATTGTCACTTGTATATCATGTTCATATTCAATGAATGTCATATGAACTAATCTCACACAATCAATTCCATTCCATGTCAATTTACATCATAACCATATAAATTCCATACTTCATCTCAACTTTGATACATCAAAACCATATATCAATAATTCATAACTTCAACATAAATCATATTGTACACATATGATTTTCATTCCCCACCTAAGGCATAACATGTTATTTATCCAAATAACAACTTCAATTTATTTAAGCATTTTATCAAACACCTTCAAGGCAAACAACATGTGATCACACAATTTTGCCAACTTTCTCATAACTCTAGAAATTCCAATAGGCCATATCTACTTAACACATTAGGATAAAATCATTTTACCCATTTCCTTCATTTTCAATAACCATATACATAAATAGAGGTCAATATATGTATATATACAAAATATGCCAATAACACACTTAAACTACAAGGTGCATGATAACACATAACAACCCACAAAAGTTAGCACAAAGCAGCCCACAAAAATCAGCCCAAAGCAGCCCACGAAATCAGCCACTAAGCAGCCCGTATACAGCTCAATTACAACCCGCAAAATGGCCCAAATACAGCCCACATACTGCCCAAATACAGCCCACATAAAATGAGATTTTTAGGTTTGGAATAAACCCAAGTAGGAGAACCCCTACCTCTTGTAGCGTGAGGAACGACCTAGGAAGCTCCCAAGAACCGAAAACCAACTCGAAGCTTGATTTTCGTACACTTCCATCTTTTCACCTTCGGTGAAAACCATTGTTTTTGGTACCCACGCGTAGCCCTCGTCGCGTAGATCACTTCTCCCTTCTAGCTCGACGGAGTCCGAGAGACGGAGGCCGGAGAAATCGCCGGAGAAAGGGTTAAGAAACCATTTTCTCTCTCTTCTCTCTCTCTCTCTCTCTCTCTCTCTCTTTGAACGGCTGAACCAAGGGAGCAAATGTGATATTTTCTTGCAAAATATCAAAAATAAACCCCTATTTATAGTCCCGGAATGTGCGGCCCTAATCGTGCCACATGTCTCCACTTATTCGGGTTCCGTTTAAATCCCGAAACGATTAAATTTCGCTCCGGTTTAAGTTCAAAATATTTTCTATGAACTTTAATTTTATTATTTTCACATTTCTCACATTTTGCCCAAAATTTCGTTTTTGGGGTCACCCGAGACCCGACCGTCTCGTAAAACGCGAAAAATCCGACTATCTCGGAATTCGACGAAATTTTACATGTCCACTAGATTTCGCGAGACGAATCCAACGGTGAAGTCCGTTTCGTCATCCGAGTTCTAGAAAAATTCAGGTTCGCAACCCGTTCATAGTGGCAAGTTATTGTTTTGCCCCTTTGTGAATAGTTCAAATTTTCCGGGGTTTTACAGACGAGGTTTGGATACATAGTGGATTCGCCCGATTGACAGACGTCTACGTAACGGGGATTAACTTTTCGTGCGACGTTTCTATCTAAAATGACGAGACATGAAACCGTCTAAATGACGAGACATAAAACTGTCTAAATGACAAGACATTGAACCTTCTAATGATGCGACATAAAACTGTCTAAATGACGAGACATGAGTCTTCGTGATGTAAGAACATTCGCGCAATAAGATCGTCTAAGTAACAAAAATTAATTATCGAGGGGAACGATCTAAGTGACCAGAAGTAGTTCAAGTATTTAAAATATCTAAGTGATGAACTAAGTTTTACAGCCAAATTGTTTAGGTGACGAGAACAAAAGTCGTCGACAGTCACAACTTGTTCGAAATATGGAAGTTAGTGACGGGGAATAAAATGTTTAGATGTCAGATTGCATCCTTAAATCGATTGAATTTTGTGGGTATGTTGCTTGAGTGGCGAAACAAGATATCTCACTTGTGAAACCCCGGAAAATTTTAACTTTGACGAACAAGGGCAATTGGTGAATTGCCACTTCGGGACTAGTTGAAAAACTGAATTTTTCTAGATCTCGAATGACGAAACGGATTTCACCGTTGGATTCGTCTCGCGAAATCTAGATACCACGTCAAATTTCGTTGAATTCCGAGATGGTCGGATTTTTCGCGTTTTACGAGACGAACGGGCCTCGGGTGACCCCGTACACGAAATTTTTATAAAATTTTAAAGTTTGGGGAAATATTAGAGGCAAGTTAAAATAAAAATATTTTGAACTCAAACCGGAGCGAAATTTAATCGTTTCGGGATTAAAACGGACCCGAAATTAAATAGGACATGTGGCCAATTGTGGGCCAAGTATCCTAAAAATATAAATAGGGGCCTAAAGTCTGAAAAATCAGACTTCTCCTTCACCCTTCAGCCGGTTTCAGCCGAGAGAAAAGAAGAGAGGGAAAATGAGAGAAAACTCCACCTTCTCTCTACGATCTACTCCGTTCTAGCGCTCAAATCGACTCGGGCCAAGAACAAGAGTTGCTCTACGCGTCGAGGGCTACGCGTGGGTACCAAAAACGACGGTTTTCACCGAACGTTGGAGGGCCGAAAATTTGGAAGTGAAGGATTCAAGCTTGCTTTGAGTTCTAGGAGCTTCCCACGGCGATTCTACACGCTACAAGAGGTAGGGTTTTCTTCCTACTTAGGTTTATTTCCAACCTAGGAAGGTTATATGGAATGGGTAGGTGTATATATATATGTATCACTTGCCTATTGTGGTTAATTGGGTGAAATGGGTATTGAGAATGGTTGGTATGATTTAAATCACATTCTCTAGTTTAATGTACCACTAATGCATTTTATGTGTGGGAAATGGGTACCAAATGTGCTAAGCAAGGTTGGTATGAAATGGGTGCATATATTTACTTGTTGGGTAAATTTCATGAAGGAACTTGAAGTGTAGAAAATGGATATGGGAAAATTGGTAAAGTGAAATTCTAAATGGAATTGACATTTAGAGGTGGTTGCTTTATAATTCTCTTGGGGGATTATGATATGTGGATATTAGTAAATGGATAGAATAAATTCTATCTTGGTATAGTTATGTAGAAATCACTAGATATGATTTCTTGAGTTTGATGATGATAATTGATGTGTGTGGGCTATACCTTGTGGTTACATGACATTATGCTTATATGGCGTTTGATGAAATGCCTTAAAGGATAAAAGTCGTTATTTGAACGAAAGTGGAATAACATGTTTGGGTGGTGTGATTCACAATTGGAATTGTATGTTTTTAAGGAAATGAAGAATTGATTATATGAATAACTTAAGCTAAATTTTAGCTTACAATTGATATATGGAAGTTACTTGTATATCTTTGTGGAAGTGAATGAAATAGTGGACTGGTTTATAGCCTATTTCGGGGCTGCTATGTAGCTTAATTTGGGGACTGTTTTGTGGTTAATTAGTGGAATGTTTTGTGGCTAATTAGTGGATTGTTTTGTGGCTAATTAGTGGACTGTTTTTATGGTTGTTTGGGGACTGAAATTGTGGTTGCCTTGAGGCTGAAATTGCGGACTGTTTTGGGTTAAACTTATGGGCTGTTTTGGGCTTATTTCAGGCTATGATGTTTATGTGAAAAGGGGTTGATGTAGGAGACCTTGTATAGGACTCTTACCTATGGTTGGTGACTTGATTAAATGGGGCTTTTACCTGTTGTTGGTGACATGATTAGATGGATGTTGAAAGTGGATACAATATAATCTATCTTGAAATGGTGGTGTAGAAATTACTTAGAGTAATTTCTTGTGATACATGATGACGTGTAGGATTCTTCCTATTTGGGATTATTCCTCACCTTAGTTGCTTATATGAGATGTTGGTATGGAAAAGAAGGGTGTTAGAGCCTTAACACTTACAAAATAATTAGAGAAATGACTTAGATCACTTCCTTGATTAAATGCCTAGAATGATGTATTGATGAGTTTGCTATGTTAATTGCATGCTTATGTGATAACATGTTTGAAAATGGTTATTGGATGAAATGTTGATATAGGCATGCTTGCTATATATTGATAATGTGTTAAATTATGGTATTTATGTGCTTATGATATGAAGTACCATGAATATGTAGATTTATCTTGACATTGTTCATATGGCACTCATACATATCGAACATGTGGTTAGAGTGCAATTGGTACATTACATTGCATTCACATGGGTACATCACATTCATGGTTATAAGACATGAGTATGTGTGGGTGAGTTGACATCGCATTCATGGGTCATAGGCATGAGTGTGGGTGTGTGCATGTGTTGCGGATCAAACACCAAATCTTGGTGGTTGGTATGTGAACTCGGGAAAGTCGGGATCGAAGATCCGACTGAGTTGCACGGTTGCATTGCATAAGGAAAACTTGTGTCGGGTAAAGCAAGTAGGGCTAGACACTCCCTCGGGTGAAAAACCCGGAACCACTGGTTCATACACTCCGACGGTGCAAGTCCAAAAAGTGTAGATAGGCCCACGGAGCCGGCGGTGCGATTCCAAAATCCGTTGCCCAGGAAGACACAAGATTTTGTTATATAAAAACACCCATCCAATGGGTAGCCTCAAACAATGATTTGATTTTTTATAAAGACATAACTTTTATCTCAAACGATCATTGGGAGGGTTTTTCCGTCAATTGACGGGTTCATACACATTGGCTTTTGCATTGTGTGGTGTGAGTCGGGGAAGACTCGGGACAAGGTGCATGAGTGAGTTCCATCTCATATCATGGCATGACATAGTATAGCATGGTAGCTTTCTAACATTGAGGTGTATATTCTTGTTGGATTGGTTGATGCTTGTTGATCGTTGCATGTGCGCATTTCATATGCATTTAGGTTGGGGAGTAGCCTCTGTAGGAGGATATCCTATTGAGCGTGGCTCACCCTTCGTGGGACAACATTTTCAGGTGTGGGATATGCATGGGTGGAAGACCCTCATACGGGCTTCAAGGACGAAGAAAGCCGGATGTGGCTTTGTTTTGAATGTTTGTAAAAATTTTAAGGAAATTTGATATTGACATGTAAATATATGTATTGGGTTGTAATAGAACTTGTACAAACAATGTTTTATGTTAGAAACTTCATTGTATAAGTTTTGGATGATTTTGAAGCAAATTGAAACGGATTCGAATTGAAAAACTAAGGAAGGAAGAAATTCTGGGCAAAACCTTTCGGAAGGTCACTAACACCTTCCGGAAGGTTAAGGCAGAATTGTGGTCCAGAAGGTAAAACCTTCCGGAAGGTGGAGTACACCTTCCGGAAGGTCGACACGTCTCATTTTCAATCTATTTTCCAGAAGGCAAAACCTTCCGGAAGAACCTTTCCAGTGAGCAAAACCTTCCGGAAGGTTTGAGTACACCTTCCGGAAGGCCGACACGTTTCATTTTTTTCAATCTATTTCCAGAAGGCAAAACTTTCCGGAAGGTTAAGAAAAACCTTCCGGAAGAACTTTTCCAGTGAGCAAACCTTCCGGAAGGTTGAGTCAAAACCTTCCGGAAGGTTTTCCAAAAATTTGAAATTTTCAAAATGCTTAGCCATGCTTTTGGGCTTGGTTTTCTTTGGTTCTTATGACATAAATGGACATAATTTGAGGTATAATTGATCTTGTGGATGGTAAATCCGGTTAAAAGCATGTGAATGACGTGGTGTCGGGTTATACGACTATCACGAGTATTTCCGCGGGTTGACGGATGGTCAACGGTTAATAATAGGACCCCCGGAAATTAGGGTGTCACATCACTGTGAGACTGTTGAGTTTTTTGAGACAGATTTTCGTAAGAGAAATTACGAGGCTGTTGTTAGTGTATTTCTGTGGTTGGGTTAATACATTATAATATATGTTGAATGTATATATATATTTTGTGATACAACTGAGTACTCACTGGAGTTTTCTTTAAACTTGTCATGGTAATTTTGGTTCACCAGCTGACGTCCCCTGACAAAGTTAGAGATCGATTCGGGAGCGGTCATGAGTGAATCTGAGTGTGGTTAACTTTTTGGACTGTATACTTGACTTTTAAATGTTATGGATATACCTTAACTTGTATTTACTTCGTATGGTATCGGGTCGGTGTGCTCGCTTTTGGTGTAACCCTTATGCTTATATCTAGTAAGTGTTGGACTGACGTACTTTTATGTTTGAACTTTTGTATAAGAATTCAATGGTGTCGTTTTGCCATGAATGACCTATAAATCTCAAAGAAATTTTTTTACAACAAGTATGTGATGTATTTATTTCATATTACCGGAATAAGGCCTGGTCGGGGTGTTGCAAAAAACGTTCTCGATTATATTTTAGGGTTTTCTCCATTTTCACCCTATAAATACCCTAGAGCCACGATCGGAAGTGTTTTTACCTATTTTTCAACCCCAAGAAGCCTATGAAAGTTTGAGAAGAAGAAAAGGAGGAAGAAAGGGTGAGATCGTGAAGGACTAACATGTGGGAAACGTAGCGAATGTGCTAGGGTTTCACCAAACTGTAGAAGAATTACACGGTTTACATCGAAAATAACATGTTCTTAATGAAAACCCTAGGTTCTTAATTATTGTTAGCTTGAATACTTTCTTTTACGATCTCTTGCATGTTTCTATTGAATAACTCTTGTGCTTTGAGAATTATGGGATTTTTAATGTTGGGAAACATGAATTGTTTGTGAAAGTATATATTTTGTGATGAGAATGATGAGCTAGGGTTATATGTAGACCTATATTGCAGAGTGCTTAGACGTGTTCTTGAAGGATTCGAAGGTTTCCTAGCACTCGTAGTGGGGTTGGTGCCTTGCGAGGACCTAATGATTATTCATTCACGGTGGATCGAGGCTAAGAGTTGGTGTACCATAATCCTAAGAAGGATTCATCAATGTTAATGTGTAAGTATATACCCTTCCTGAATTTTATTGCCCTACGGGGTGTTATTTTCTAGAAGATGGAGTCTTGTGAGCCAGAAAAATTCATACTGTGAATTCTTGTTTATTCAGCCTATGTACATGAGATATGGTGTTATGGAATCTGATTTTTTGAATGATTCAATGTTGATCCAATTTTTAATGGTTTTATTATGTAAACTTGAGATCGTCAATTGACACTATTTTATTTCAAAATTATATATGTTATTTTATAAATTGAGACTTACTATGTTATCATTTTGAAATTTTGTTTGGATTTGAGAAAGTTTTCCAACTGGGCTTTTTGCTCATCCTACTGTATAAACATTTTTTTTTCAGATTTCATAATTGAAGAGGGCCTCGGTTTAGGTGAGCAAGTAGAATGTGATGCAGATGTGGATTAGGATGTGGAGACTTATAGATGCTTCTTTATTTTAAAATTTTTAATTATGGATGATTGGGTGGATGTTTGGAACATTTGTTTATTACTTAGTTGATAGATTGTTATTTTGGTTTTTGGATGTAAACCTAATGATTTGTTTATGTTTCTTTTGGGGATTTATCTAGTTAGTTATTAGATGTTGAATGGTTTTTATTATTGAATGGTACTTTAGTATTCTCTCATGGTTGGATGATTTATAGTTAGATAATGCCTTTGAATGTAAAATTGAGGCATTACAGAAGCAAAAAATAGATGAGGGGTCTGGACCAATAGACTGATGGAAAGATGAAGACATGATCCGGGAAAAAGAGATGCTTGCAGCAGGACGCAAGTATCCTGTCGAACACAACATAAACAGAAAAATAAGAAAAATAAGAGACTCCCTTCACAAAAAGGCAAGTGTGCCCAGAGGCATTATCCTGCTCGAACGTGCCTTGAAGATTTTTGGTACAAAGATAGTATCGTCTCGACGCGCCTGGTCCATTTGGACACAAGGGGCTATGTTTAAACAGTAGGTTTGCACTGTCAGGACATGTTTTGATCGTTCAGAGGTGTGGTGACTTCTTGATGTGCGTGATATAATTGAAATATAATCCTTTCAGGTTTCTAATTGTATCATGGGTAGCCCTAGAGTCCATATTATAAATATAACCTCTTTAATTGAGAGAGTGTAACACCCCGCATTTTCTTTTATACATATGTATATAGATATATAGTAAATAATGGTTGAAAAAAATGTGGATATGTGTAAGGATAAATTATATAGATTGTAATAGTAGGAGAAATGCTAGAGATAAATATGGATTGGGAAGTTGGAGTTTCCAAGACGTTTAAACTTGGAAAGGGTGACTAGACGAATTTCTAAATATTTTTAGGTCAAAAGAAGGTGTCCATTGAATCCGGAAGGTCGAACAACCTTGTGAGAGGTAATATGAGGTGTATTGGAAGTTAGGAAGTATTCCGGAGTGAAAACACACTTAGAGAAAATTTGGGTAAAAAGGAGTTGGGACACCTTCTAGTATTTTGGTCATAACTTTTTATACTTATGTCCAATTGGGCTACAAAAGTGTATCTCATGAAAATTTTCCAATTCGACTTCTAAATGGGTCAAAACTGCCCTGGAAGTCGAAATAGCCGAAGTGCACCGATACCACATACCGGTACCATACCGTACCGGTACCGCGTACCGGTACCACTACTCCAGTAGCTTAACCGTACCGGTACCGCGTACCGGTACGATTTATCTGACGCCCGCCGAACAGTAAAAATCGGGATTTTGGTGTTTTAAAACACCATTTTTAGCCTCATTTGCCCCATTCTTCATCTCCACTCTCACCCTAAACATATTAGAACCCTAGGAGGAGATAAAGGAGGAGAAAGAAACACAAGGTTAAAGGGTGATTCAAGGATCAAACCCTAGATTTTCAAGAACACCAAGGTAGGGGATTTCTTCTCTTTCTCTTACATTGAGGTTAGGGTATTTATATATGTATGTTTTGGCTATCAATGGTATATATATGCTATGTAATCATCCCCTCTTAGGCTTTTTGACAAAGATTACATGTTTTACACAAAGTTAGGGTTGTATACCCATGAAATCCCTCTTTTGTTTGAAAAACCCTAGTTTTCAAGAGTGATGGGTTTTCCTCTTGAACTCTTCCTTTATTCTTGATTTCAAAATCATAGTGTTTTGTGTTGATAATAAAATGATATTGTTGTGATCTCTTGCATTTTCTTTGTTGGTTATTGAAAATGTCACATGCTTAAATTGGGGATTTTTAAGATATTCTTGTAAATTGTGAAATTGGGTTTGGTATTGTATCTCTTATGAGTGTGGGATGACCATGGGTGGCCTTTGACGAGATATCGTAGAGTGGGTAGACGTGTTGCTTGCTCCGTGGGGGTTGGCATTTCTCCTACCACTCGTAGTGGGGTTAGTGCTTTGGTAAGACTAAACCGCTATTGCTCACGGGTGCCGTGTAAGAGGGTTAGTATACTAATACCTGGGTTGGATACGTCACTATCATTGGTGTGGCATACGCCCTTCCTAAAGGATGGATATATTTGATAAGATTTGTGTGGGTGTGTGTGGGTTAGATATTACTCAATGTGTCGATTCATGGGGTTTGCCTTACATCATGTTTGAGATACATATACATATTGATGGATTGTTGTATTATTGTGGAAAATGGTTTCCTACAAGGACTTGTGGGAGTATGGGATTCCACAAGGTCTTGTGGGAAAATGGTTTATATTTTGGAAAATGGATATGTATTGGATCTTGGTTTCTTTTACTGTTTATTTAAATTACTGTTGCTACTTAAACTTGAGATCCATTTTAAAATGTCCCTGTTTTACTTCAAAGATTATGTATGTTATTTGTAAAATGAGACCGACCATTTTATATGTTTTTATAAACCTTGTTCGAGTTTGGGAGGAATGTTGCTACGGAGCTTAGTGCTCACCCCCTACAAATTACATTTTTCAGATACGGTGCTAGAGGAGAACCTCGGAGTTGACGAGCAGGGGTATTGGGAGGCCCCATTCGAGGGAAATCTAGATCCCGAGGTGGACATATAGAGATATAGCTTCTTCTGCACTAGACTAGAGAATTTATTTTGAGATCATGTATCGTCTTGTATTCTGTTTATTCCGCTGCTAAGTTTAAGTATAATTCTTTTGGAATGTAATTGCCATAGCTTGGCTTATTCTTTTGGGATGATATTGTAAATTCTATGGATGATGAATGGAAAAATTTTCTTATTGAGGGATTATATTAGTGCTCTCATTATGTAAATGGTTTTAGAATGTAATGCCGTCCAGGGTGTGTTTTGGGGTGTTACAAAGTTGGTATCAGAGCCTAGGCTTTAGGTCTTACATGGGAGCTGTAGGTTATGGATTACCACCGGAAAGGTAGGACTAGGTTGAAGGAACCGTAGGCTTGTATTGGTTTGAAGCTATGTGTTTATCAGATAGGTTAGATTCATTTTATATTTAGTGTAAGGGTTAATTATTTGTTCGAATTCGATGAGTTGTCTCGCTACGCAATCAAGTTTGTGGTCACTGAGGCAAGGAGAGCTAAACGCTTTGAACAAGATTTGAGGCCTTCCATCCGCGAGAAGCTGGTTACACTCTTAATTCGAGAATACAAGATATCGTGAACGTGGACGTGGACGTGGACATGTATGGGGACGTGGACGCGATTGAACAAAGGCTTCAGACAGTGGAGAAGATGGAGTTACTCAGACGAGAGTAGGCATGGACCCGTGCCCATGCTTTGCATGCGGAGAGTATGGGCACTTCAAACATAGATGCCCCTCGTTTCCCCCAATAACCAAGCAAGCAACTGGGCGAGTGAATGCAAACAGGCCACCGCTACGACAGCCACTACCACCACAGAGACCGTTACAAGCTCATGCCCCCGGCGGCGCCAATCAAGGAAGGGTTTTTGCTTTGACCCAACCGGAGGAAGATGCCTCCAATGCCGTTGTGGATGGTATCGTTCTTCTCTACCATTCTTGGGCCCGAATTTTATTGGATTCCTATGCGACTCATTCTTCTATACGTACTGCGGACGTTGTGGAATTGGGATTGGGTTCCGAGGAGCTAAAACATGCTTTATATGTTGACTTGCCTACGGGAGAACAGGGGGATACCAGGCTAGTCTGCAAGGGTTACGTGCAAGCGGATTACATCTCAGTTACCAGTAGGTTTACTTATATGTATTTCTTTGACTCTAATTTATATCTACTTGCTAGGGAATCATCATGTCTTGCCATTCTGGATAATACTACCTTGTTCCAAAATATATTATGGTTGGGTAAACCCTAAATCTTTTCTTATGCCTTCAAACCCTAGTTTACAAAGGAGACGTATTTTTCTCTTGATTTCTCCTTTGTTCTTGATTCCCGAACTTAAATATTATTTGTTCTAAGCTATGTTATGGGTGGTGACCACCAAAATCCTTTTGGTATGCCCTTGAAATCCTAGTTTGCAAGGGAGAGGTGTTTTCTCTTTATCTTGCCTTGGTCATTGATTTCAAACCTTGATAGTCGTATGTTATCGATTCCAATATATGATTGTTACTTTATCTCTGATTCCAAGCTTGATATCCGTTGTTATTGATCTCGAGACTTGATTGTTTCCTTGTCCTTAATTTCCTAAGCTTAATGATCCATTTGTTCTTGGTATCAAAAATTTAATATTCATTTGTTATTGATTCTAACCCTTGTGATTCATTTATTCTTGATATTCATTGGTTCTTGATGTCAAGACTTGACATTCAATTGCTCTTGATTTCAATACTTGATTTCTCCTTGTCCTTGAGTTCAAAACTTGATACTCTTTAGTTCTTGGTTACAAAGTTTGATATGCATCTGTTATGGACTCCAAGACTCGATTGTTACTTTGTTCTTGATTTCAAGCTTTGATTGTTTCTTATTTTGATTCCAAAGCTTGATATGGGTTGGTTATGGAATTCGAGACTTGATTGTTCCTTTATTTTGGATTCCAAAAACTTGAGATTCGTTTGTTATTAATTTCAAACTTTGCTTGTTCTTTTGTTCTTGATTTCCAAGCTTGATAGCCATTTATTCTTGATTCCAAAGCTTGATTATTTATTTGCTCATGAATTCAAAACTCTAGTGCTTGGTAGTGACCACTAAAATGGTATTTTCGATGATATTATGGTAATTTTTCTTAAATTATTTCGTTGGAAAAAAAAAATGTATATGGATTTGGAAGCTAAAATGGGAGGACAAGTCTGGTTAGGTTTCAACTGTAACATTTGGTGGATTGTAATTTATATCAGAGTGCGCAGCGAACTAACGGAGTAAGGACTACAATGGGGAAACTACGGAGAAAATTCAACTCATCCGAGAGAGGCTACGCACGGCGCAAAGTAGACAGAAGAGCTATGCGGACCACAAACGAAGATCTTTGGAATTCAAAGTGGGAGATTACATGTTTCCCAAGGTGTCACACAAGAAGGGCGTGTTTCGATTCGGCAAGAAGGAGGAGTTAGCGCCAAGATATACCGGACCGTTTGAAGTGATCAAAGCGGTAGACAATGCGGCGTATCAACTTCGACTACCAGCCCAGCTATCCGGAGTACATGGCGTGTTTCACGTGTCGATGTTGAGGACGTGTCACTCGGATGCAACTTCAATCGTGAACTTGGAGGAGATTGAAATTCAAGACGGAGCAACCTACGAAGAACAACCTGTACAAATTCTCGACGCCAAGGAAAGAGTGGTTCGCAAAAAATTTATCAGATTGGTGAAGGTTTGGTGGCAACACCATGGAGTGGAGGAAGCTACATGGGAACCGGAGCAAGAAATGCAGGAGAAGTATCCATATTTGTTCGCTACTTGAGGTAAGTTTCGAGGACGAAACTTTCTTTAAGGGGGGTGGATTGTAACACCCCGCATTTTCTTTTATACATATGTATATAGATATATAGTAAATAATGGTTGAAAAAAATGTGGATATGTGTAAGGATGTAAGGATAAATTATATAGATTGTAATAGTAGGAGAAATGCTAGAGATAAATATGGATTGGGAAGTTGGAGTTTCCAAGACGTTTAAACTTGGAAAGGGTGACTAGACGAATTTCTAAATATTTTTAGGTCAAAATAAGGTGTCCATTGAATCCGGAAGGTCGAACAACCTTGGGAGAGGTAATATGAGGTGCATTGGAAGTTAGGAAGTATTCCGGAGTGAAAACACACTTAGAGAAAATTTGGGTAAAAAGGAGTTGGGACACCTTCTAGTATTTTAGTCATAACGTTTTATACTTATGTCCAATTGATCTGAAATTTGGACAGTAGATTGTACACATCTAGGGCTACAAAAGTATATCTCATGAAAATTTTCCAATTCGACCTCTAAATGGGTCAAAACTGTCCTGGAAGTCGAAGTAGCCGAAGTGTACCGGTACCGCGTACCGGTACCACTACTCCAGTAGCTTAACCGTACCGGTACCGCGTACCGGTACGATTTATCTGACGCCCGCCGAACAGTAAAAATCGGGATTTTGGTGTTTTAAAACACCATTTTTAGCCTCATTTGCCCCATTCTTCATCTCCACTCTCACCCTAAACATATTAGAACCCTAGGAGGAGATAAAGGAGGAGAAAGAAACACAAGGTTAAAGGGTGATTCAAGGATTAAACCCTAGATTTTCAAGAACACCAAGGTAGGGGATTTCTTCTCTTTCTCTTACATTGAGGTTAGGGTATTTATATATGTATGTTTGGCTATCAATGGTATATATATGCTATGTAATCATCCTCTCTTAGGCTTTTTGACAAAGATTACATGTTTTACACAAAGTTAGGGTTGTATACCCATGAAATCCCTCTTTTGTTTGAAAAACCCTAGTTTTCAAGAGTGATGGGTTTTCCTCTTGAACTCTTCCTTTATTCTTGATTTCAAAATCATAGTGTTTTGTGTTGAGTAATAAAATGATATTGTTGTGATCTCTTGCATTTTCTTTGTTGGTTATTGAAAATGTCACGTGCTTAAATTGGGGATTTTTAAGATATTCTTGTAAATTGCGAAATTGGGTTTGGTATTGTATCTCTTATGAGTGTGGGATGACCAAGGGTAGCCTTTGACGAGATATCGTAGAGTGGGTAGACGTGTTGCTTGCTCCGTGGGGGTTGGCATTTCTCCTACCACTCGTAGTGGGGTTAGTGCTTTGGTAAGACTAAACCGCTATTGCTCACGGGTGCCGTGTAAGAGGGTTAGTATACTAATACCTGGGTTGGATACGTCACTGCCATTGGTGTGGCATACGCCCTTCCTAAAGGATGGATATCTTTGATAAGATTTGTGTGGGTGTGTGTGGGTTAGATATTACTCAATGTGTCGATTCATGGGGTTTGCCTTACATCATGTTTGAGATACATATACATATTGATGGATTGTTGTATTATTGTGGAAAATGGTTTCCTACAAGGACTTGTGGGAGTATGGGATTCCACAAGGTCTTGTGGGAAAATGGTTTATATTTTGGAAAATGGATATGTATTGGATCTTGGTTTCTTTTACTGTTTATTTAAATTACTGTTGCTACTTAAACTTGAGATCCATTTTAAAATGTCCCTGTTTTACTTCAAAGATTATGTATGCTATTTGTAAAATGAGACCGACCATTTTGCATGTTTTTATAAACCTTGTTCGAGTTTGGGAGGAATGTTGCTACGGAGCTTAGTGCTCACCCCCTACAAATTACATTTTTCAGATACGGTGCTAGAGGAGAACCTCGGAGTTGACGAGCAGGGGTATTGGGAGGCCCCATTCGAGGGAAATCTAGATCCCGAGGTGGACATATAGAGATATAGCTTCTTCTGCACTAGACTAGAGAATTTATTTTGAGATCATGTATCGTCTTGTATTCTGTTTATTCCGCTGCTAAGTTTAAGTATAATTCTTTTGGAATGTAATTGCCATAGCTTGGCTTATTCTTTTGGGATGATATTGTAAATTCTATGGATGATGAATGGAAAAATTTTCTTATTGAGGGATTATATTAGTGCTCTCATTATGTAAATGGTTTTAGAATGTAATGCCGTCCAGGGTGTGTTTTGGGGTGTTACAAAGTTGGTATCAGAGCCTAGGCTTTAGGTCTTACATGGGAGCTGTAGGTTATGGATTACCACCGGAAAGGTAGGACTAGGTTGAAGGAACCGTAGGCTTGTATTGGTTTGAAGCTATGTGTTTATCAGATAGGTTAGATTCATTTTATATTTAGTGTAAGGGTTAATTATTTGTTCGAATTCGATGAGTTGTCTCGCTACGCAATCAAGTTTGTGGTCACTGAGGCAAGGAGAGCTAAACGCTTTGAACAAGATTTGAGGCCTTCCATCCGCGAGAAGCTGGTTACACTCTTAATTCGAGAATACAAGATATCGTGAACGTGGACGTGGACGTGGACGTGTATGGGGACGTGGACGCGATTGAACAAAGGCTTCAGACAGTGGAGAAGATGGAGTTACTCAGACGAGAGTAGGCATGGACCCGCGCCCATGCTTTGCATGCGGAGAGTATGGGCACTTCAAACATAGATGCCCCTCGTTTCCCCCAATAACCAAGCAAACAACTGGGCGAGTGAATGCAAACAGGCCACCGGTACGATAGCCACTACCACCACAGAGACCGTTACAAGCTCATGCCCCCGGCGGCACCATTCAAGGAAGAGTTTTTTCTTTGACCCAACCGGAGGAAGATGCCTCCAATGCCGTTGTGGATGGTATCGTTCTTCTCTACCATTCTTGGGCCCGAATTTTATTGGATTCCTATGCGACTCATTCTTCTATACGTACTGCGGACGTTGTGGAATTGGGATTGGGTTCCGAGGAGCTAGAACATGCTTTATATGTTGACTTGCCTACGGGAGAACAGGGGGATACCAGGCTAGTCTGCAAGGGTTACGTGCAAGCGGATTACATCTCAGTTACCAGTAGGTTTACTTATATGTATTTCTTTGACTCTAATTTATATCTACTTGCTTGGGAATCATCATGTCTTGCCATTCTGGATAATACTACCTTGTTCCAAAATATATTATGGTTGGGTAAACCCTAAATCTTTTCTTATGCCTTCAAACCCTAGTTTACAAAGGAGATGTATTTTTCTCTTGATTTCTCCTTTGCTCTTGATTCCCGAACTTAAATATTATTTGTTCTAAGCTATGTTATGGGTGGTGACCACCAAAATCCTTTTGGTATGCCCTTGAAATCCTAGTTTGCAAGGGAGAGGTGTTTTCTCTTTATCTTGCCTTGGTCATTGATTTCAAACCTTGATAGTCGTTTGTTATCGATTCCAATATATGATTGTTACTTTATCTCTGATTCCAAGCTTGATATCCGTTGTTATTGATCTCGAGACTTGATTGTTTCCTTGTCCTTAATTTCCTAAGCTTAATGATCCATTTGTTCTTGGTATCAAAAATTTAATATTCATTTGTTATTGATTCTAACCCTTGTGATTCATTTATTCTTGATATTCATTGGTTCTTGATTTCAAGACTTGACATTCAATTGCTCTTGATTTCAATACTTGATTTCTCCTTGTCCTTGAGTTCAAAACTTGATACTCTTTAGTTCTTGGTTACAAAGTTTGATATGCATATGTTATTGACTCCAAGACTCGATTGTTACTTTGTTCTTGATTTCAAGCTTTGATTGTTTCTTATTTTGATTCCAAAGCTTGATATGGGTTGGTTATGGAATTCGAGACTTGATTGTTCCTTTATTTTGGATTCCAAAAACTTGAGATTCGTTTGTTATTAATTTCAAACTTTGCTTGTTCTTTTGTTCTTGATTTCCAAGCTTGATAGCCATTTATTCTTGATTCCAAAGCTTGATTATTTATTTGCTCATGAATTCAAAACTCTAGTGATTGGTAGTGACCACTAAAATGGTATTTTCGATGATATTATGGTAATTTTTCTTAAATTATTTCGTTGGAAAAAAAAAATGTATATGGATTTAGAAGCTAAAATGGGAGGACAAGTCTGGTTAAGTTTCAACTGTAACATTTGGTGGATTGTAATTTATATCAGAGTGCGCAGCGAACTAACGGAGTAAGGACTACAATGGGGAAACTACGGAGAAGATTCAACTCATCCGAGAGAGGCTACGCACGGCGCAAAGTAGACAGAAGAGCTATGCGGACCACAAACGAAGATCCTTGGAATTCAAAGTGGGAGATTACACGTTTCCCAAGGTGTCACACAAGAAGGGCGTGTTTCGATTCGGCAAGAAGGAGGAGTTAGCGCCAAGATATACCGGACCGTTTGAAGTGATCAAAGCGGTAGACAATGCGGCGTATCAACTTCGACTACCAGCCCAGCTATCCGGAGTACATGGCGTGTTTCACGTGTCGATGTTGAGGACGTGTCACTCGGATGCAACTTCAATCGTGAACTTGGAGGAGATTGAAATTCAAGACGGAGCAACCTACGAAGAACAACCTGTACAAATTCTCGACGCCAAGGAAAAAGTGGTTCGCAAAAAATTTATCAGATTGGTGAAGGTTTGGTGGCAACACCATGGAGTGGAGGAAGCTACATGGGAACCGGAGCAAGAAATGCAGGAGAAGTATCCATATTTGTTCGCTACTTGAGGTAAGTTTCGAGGACGAAACTTTCTTTAAGGGGGGTGGATTGTAACACCCCGCATTTTCTTTTATACATATGTATATAGATATATAGTAAATAATGGTTGAAAAAAATGTGGATATGTGTAAGGATGTAAGGATAAATTATATAGATTGTAATAGTAGGAGAAATGCTAGAGATAAATATGGATTGGGAAGTTGGAGTTTCCAAGACGTTTAAACTTGGAAAGGGTGACTAGACGAATTTCTAAATATTTTTAGGTCAAAATAAGGTGTCCATTGAATCCGGAAGGTCGAACAACCTTGGGAGAGGTAATATGAGGTGTATTGGAAGTTAGGAAGTATTCCGAAGTGAAAACACACTTAGAGAAAATTTGGGTAAAAAGGAGTTGGGACACCTTCTAGTATTTTGGTCATAACTTTTTATCATTATGTCCAATTGATCTGAAATTTGGACAGTAGATAGTAGACATCTAGGTCTACAAAAGTGTATCTCATGAAAATTGTCCAATTCGACCTCTAAATGGGTCAAAACTGCCCTGGAAGTCGAAGTAGCCGAAGTGTACCGGTACCGCGTACCGGTACCACTACTCCAGTAGCTTAACCGTACCGGTACCGCGTACCGGTACGATTTATCTGACGCCCGCCGAACAGTAAAAATCGGGATTTTGGTGTTTTAAAACACCATTTTTAGCCTCATTTGCCCCATTCTTCATCTCCACTCTCACCCTAAACATATTAGAACCCTAGGAGGAGATAAAGGAGGAGAAAGAAACACAAGGTTAAAGGGTGATTCAAGGATCAAACCCTAGATTTTCAAGAACACCAAGGTAGGGGATTTCTTCTCTTTCTCTTACATTGAGGTTAGGGTATTTATATATGTATGTTTTGGCTATCAATGGTATATATATGCTATGTAATCATCATCTCTTAGGCTTTTTGACAAAGATTACATGTTTTACACAAAGTTAGGGTTGTATACCCATGAAATCCCTCTTTTGTTTGAAAAACCCTAGTTTTCAAGAGTGATGGGTTTTCCTCTTGAACTCTTCCTTTATTCTTGATTTCAAAATCATAGTGTTTTGTGTTGAGTAATAAAATGATATTGTTGTGATCTCTTGCATTTTCTTTGTTGGTTATTGAAAATGGCACGTGCTTAAATTGGGGATTTTTAAGATATTCTTGTAAATTGTGAAATTGGGTTTGGTATTGTATCTCTTATGAGTGTGGGATGACCATGGGTGGCCTTTGACGAGATATCGTAGAGTGGGTAGACGTGTTGCTTGCTCCGTGGGGGTTGGCATTTCTCCTACCACTCGTAGTGGGGTTAGTGCTTTGGTAAGACTAAACCGCTATTGCTCACGGGTGCCGTGTAAGAGGGTTAGTATACTAATACCTGGGTTGGATACGTCACTGCCATTGGTATGGCATACGCCCTTCCTAAATGATGGATATCTTTGATAAGATTTGTGTGGGTGTGTGTGGGTTAGATATTACTCAATGTGTCGATTCATGGGGTTTGCCTTACATCATGTTTGAGATACATATACATATTGATGGATTGTTGTATTATTGTGGAAAATGGTTTCCTACAAGGACTTGTGGGAGTATGGGATTCCACAAGGTCTTGTGGGAAAATGGTTTATATTTTGGAAAATGGATATGTATTGGATCTTGGTTTCTTTTACTGTTTATTTAAATTATTGTTGCTACTTAAACTTGAGATCCATTTTAAAATGTCCCTGTTTTACTTCAAAGATTATGTATGCTATTTGTAAAATGAGACCGACCATTTTATATGTTTTTATAAACCTTGTTCGAGTTTGGGAGGAATGTTGCTACGGAGCTTAGTGCTCACCCCCTACAAATTACATTTTTCAAATACGGTGCTAGAGGAGAACCTCGGAGTTGACGAGCAGGGGTATTGGGAGGCCCCATTCGAGGGAAATCTAGATCCCGAGGTGGACATATAGAGATATAGCTTCTTTTGCACTAGACTAGAGAATTTATTTTGAGATCATGTATCGTCTAGTATTCTGTTTATTCCGCTGCTAAGTTTAAGTATAATTCTTTTGGAATGTAATTGCCATAGCTTGGCTTATTCTTTTGGGATGATATTGCAAATTCTATGGATGATGAATGGAAACATTTTCTTATTGAGGGATTATATTAGTGCTCTCATTATGTAAATGATTTTAGAATGTAATGCCGTCCAGGGTGTGTTTTGGGGTGTTACAGAGAGGGATCCCAATTGGCAGCCTTTTTACATTGTTTTTTAGATATCTACCATAAATCATAAGTAGTTCTCTTTTACTCTTTTATTAGGGAAATGAATCTGTAAGTATTTATTCAAATGATTGTTTTTACGCAATTAATATTTTTAATCTTAATGTTATATTTTTTTTCTTAGATTGATTGAATCCCTTAAGTAAAGTTTTATACATTGTAAAATTATTTAATTGTTTAGCAACAAGATTGAGTTCTTTGGTATAACCAATTGTGACTCTCCTAAAATTGGAGGTCGTTTTTCAACCCATTGATCACCCATCAACCTGCGGAAGTATCCGTGAGTATTGCATAACACAACAACACGACAATGGCATCTCCTTTACCGGGATCATAAACAATACTGAGTTTGGACGGAGTCTCCCATGTACCGGGCACTCCCAAAAAACAAAACCTGTGCGCCTTTCCATCACATGACCCGTTCGAGGTCCAATATACATTAATTTACTCTTAACATAACACCATTTATGCCCTTGAAGTAAAAGGAATCAAGGCCCGGAAGCATAGTAAGAGCATTTTAAATTTTGAAGTTTGAAGAAAACCTATCGGTAGATGTACATGTTCTACCGGTGGAAAGAGTCTACTGGAAATGTTCTACTGATAGGTTTATCAGTGTTCTACCGATAGGAAAACTCATGGGAAATGTTCTACCGGTAAACTTGACGTTCTACCAGTAGAAAAAACCTACTGAAAATGTTCTACAGGTAGAAGAACTCATCATTCTATCAGTAGGTCTTCCCAGTTTTTTCCCGATTCCATCTTTTTTCCAATTCCAACCCATTCCAACCTTATACAACATCAGCCCAAACTCATATAACATCAATTTTAAACAAACACATTTCATATGAGTTCGAATACAATCCATTTATATTACATTACATGCCCAAAACCTAAATTGTAAAACCCGGGTAAATTTAAATTTTTGTGAAAAAAATGGCAAAACGATAATTTACCACTTCGGTACGGGTTGAAAACCTGTATTTTTCTAGAACTCGGATGATGAAACGAATTTCACCGTTGGATTCATCTCACGAGATCTAGTTACCCTGTCAATTTTCGTCGAATTTCGATATAATTGAATTTTCGCGTTTTACAAGGCGACCAGGTGTCGGATGACCTCAAAAACGACCCAGAAAATAAAATTTCAAAAATTTTTAAATAATTTAAAGGAATTTCATATAAAAATATTTAAGCTTAAATTGAGACGAAATTTAATCGTTTTGGGGGAAAACGGACCCGAGAATATGAAACGTGTGGCGAAACGTGGGCCATGCATTAAAGGATATAAATAGGAGACAAAAATCTCTGTTGGGTTTTAACGTTGGAAGAAAAGAGAGGTAAGAGAGAAAAAAGGGAGAAAGCTCCACCTTCTTTCTACGATCTGTGGAGTTCCGCCGGTCAGAATCCTTCGGGCCAAGTATTAAAGTTCATCTACGCGATGCGGGCTACGCAACCATACCAAAAGGGATGGATTTCACCGAAAATTCAAAAACGAAATCTTGGGGAAATCAAAGTTAGAGCTTGAGATGTATTCTTGAAGGCTTTTCTACTATTGTTTTACGCTTCAAGAGGTAGGGTTTTCATTCTAACTAGGTTTATTTCCAACCTAGGATGATTATGTGAAATGGGTAGGTTGTTAGATGTATTTTAACACTTGCCTATTGTACTTGATTTAATGAAAATAGGTAAATTCAATTCTAGTATGAATTGGTAATTAGAAATTGCTAGTTTGTGATTTCTTGGAAGTTTTGATAATTGGGTATGTAGAAATCACTTAATGTGATTTCTTGAGTTATGTGATGAATTTGGTGCCTTGAAGGTGTTTGATTAAATGCCTATGTGAAATTAAATGTGTTATTGAATAGATTATGTATAACATGCTTGGGAAAATAGTGGTTGAATGAAAATGTTGATATATGTTTGTTGATATATTGACATTGTGATGAATTATGGTAATTATATGATTGAGACATAATTTGCCATGGAATATGTTAATATGTGGTTAAAGTGGTCCATATGGCATTTATAGCATATTGGACATGATTGTAGTTTTGTAATTGTGCATTACATTGCATTTGCACGGAGACATCGCATTTTGTGGGTGTGTGTGCATGGTTGGCATCAAATACCACACTTGGTAGATGATAGGTGGGCTCGAGAAAGTTGGGTTGAGGACCCGATTGAGTCGCACGGTTTGCATAATAAATTGGGTCGGGGTTAGCAAGAGGGGCTAGACTATCTTTTGGGCGAGAGACCCGGTGTTTAGGATATAGACTCCCTTGGTTTAGTCCATAAAGTGTGTCGGTGTACGCGGAACCGTTGGTGGAAGTCCATTAATTCCGTGTCGGCTGGGGGCCTGTTGGTGTAACTCCATAAATACCCATCCCAAGAAAGATCCGGAGATTTGTAAAAGGCCATTAGATGTGCAACATCAATGGCAAGGGCTTGGAATGTCCAGTTTTATACTCATGGCATTGCATGGGTGATGGGAACCAGTGAAGGCTCGGGTTAAGTTGCATGAGTGAGTCTTATCTCATTTCATGTCATGACATAGTGAATTCCAACATTGAGTTGCATATTCTTGATTGGAATGTTTTGTGGCTTGTTGAAATTGCATGTGACATTTCATATGCATCTAGGTTAGGGAATAGCCTCTTTAGGAGATACCCTATTGAGCATGGCTCACCCTTTATGGGAAACATTTCAGGTGCAGGGTATACACCGATGGACGGCTCACACTCGGGGCCTCAAGGAAGAAGAAAATTCGACTTGTGGCTTTTAAACCATCTTTTGTAAAACATTTGCTAAATTTGATTTTGGGCATGTAAACCTATGGAAAAGAATTGTAATCGAACTCATATGGACTATTTTTAATGTAAAATTGCGTGTTGTGATATGAGTATGGATAAATAGACCCGGTGTGGTCAATGTCGTGTGATTGCACATGTTGTGTTTTGGGTAGAGCTCCCCATACAAAGGAGAATCTGCTCGAATTTTGTTAAATTATGGATCCCTGTAAATGGGGCAAAACGGCGTGATATCGAGTTATACGGTATCTACGGGTATTCCGTGGGTTGATGGGTGATCAACGGGTTGACAAAGGACCTCCGGTTTTTGAGGCGTTACAGCTTGGTATCAGAGCCTAGGTATACGATTTACCTAGGGCTTGAGGGACTTGGTTTTAAACCATTGCATTCATTGTGCATTACATGTTATGTGCTTTAAATGGTACATGTTATGTGTTATATGTTTTGTGAATTATATGCATGGTGAAATGTATGTGGAAAAGAGCCACTATAGTTAGAGAACATAACCTTGGAGGTCGAAAAAAGAAAGATGGGATGGTTCAGGATGGAGATGTCTACTAGTGGGTGGCACATGCTCTACTAGTGAGACAAGGAGAGAAATCTCAAAGTTTGAACTTTATCCCTATCTTGGGATACTAAGTAAATGCTCGGTTGCTATTTGACATGTGTGTAGATGGCAAATAGAGGAAGAGGACACGGTCGAGGTGGTGGGCGGAACAACAACCAACCACCACCGGCCTTTGACCAACAAGCCTTCATGGAGGCTATTGGTACTATAGCAGCTACTTTTGCACAAGCTAGCGCCAATGTAGGCTAAGGAGACTCAAGTAACCTCCTGAAGTTTAAGGCACACAAGCCTCCGAATTTCATGGGAGGGACGGATTCGATGGTGGCCGACCATTGGTTCCAGCAAGTCAACAAGATCTTAGAGGCTATGGAGATCACCTACGATGCCACTAAGATAAGGCTAGCTGCATTCCAGCTAGAAGGAGAAGCCCATTTGTGGTGGGATTGGGCAAGGGCTTCGAAGAATCTAGAGGCAATGACATGGGAAGAGTTTTGGGAGCTCTTCATGTGCAAGTACTTCCCATCGGTTGTTCGACATGAGAAAGCCTGAGAATTCTTGGATTTGAAGCAAGGGACCATGACAGTGATGGAATACGTGGCTAAGTTCACTGAGTTAGCCCGTTTCGCAGATGATTATGTGGTCACAGACATGACCAAAGTAAGGAGGTTCGAGGATAGTTTGAAATTGTCCATTCGGGAAAAAATTGTGGGCCACCGCCTATAGGATTTAGACTCGATGGTCGAGACAGCCATGGCCATTGAGCGAGAGGTGGACGACGCAAGGAGCATCCAGGAAACGGGTGCTGAGGATAAGAAAAATGAGTGATTCACCACTTTTTGTGATCTGAATTATATTAATTATACACCCAAGTATAAGTGGTCAAATTGTAGTTTTCTCAGTTTTAAGTCCAAGTATCGATCCCACGAAGAGTTTTAGTAACTTAGAATTTAAAATAAAAACAAAAATAAAAAGAATATTAAAGTTGCTGTTTAAAGCAGTGTAACAGTTGATAGCTTGTGATGTGTGCTTAGATTGATAACTAGTATACTTTAAATTAAATGCAGAGATAAGCTTGTTAATGACAATAATATAAAAGATACTCTTCAGTTTAGAGGATCTCATATGCTTTATATCGGTTAAATACTGGAAATGCTACCTTACAACAATTAACTTTCATGTTACTGGCAAGTCAACCGGTAGGTCTGATGTATATAAACCATCACTCAGCAATTTCTTAGGTTAGCTGGTGATATTAGTTATAACACATCAACTTCTTAGGTTAGCTAGTTATATTCACGACAATTGATTAATCCAAGCACACCAGAAGGACAAGCCATTTATGAGGAATACTTGAATTATTCAATTGATCTGTTAATAGTAAGTGCGTATATAAATAAACCATAACTCAGCAACTTCTTAGGTTAGCTGGTGGTAATAGTCATAACACAGCAACTTCTTAGGTTAGCTGGTTATAGATGTGCCAATTAACTAATCCAAGTGAACCAGAAGGCCAAGCCATTCATGAGGAATACTTGAATTACCCAATAGGTCATCTGTGATATATATATACCAGTTAAACATCCTCTGCGTTCCGGTGGAGGACTAGCCATACCGGTAGGAACACCGTGGTTGTTAGACTGACAATATAGTTATATATAGTAATTAAACAAGCCTAATAACTCAGAAGAACAAGTCATTCATGAGGATCATTTAGGCTTTGTAACATGCATCAGTAGGACATCCTCAGCGTTCTGGTGGAGGACTAGCCATACCGGTAGGAATACCGTGGTTGTTTAACTGGCAGGTTGATGATGCATCGATGACATAATTCCAGACACAGCACCAGAACTACGTACTTCGATGTATCATGCATGAAGCGTATAATACATATATAGATAAATATAAAACATCAGTATTTCCATAATCTAACCAATAATATACATATGTTCACCCTTCACCGAAGGGTATAAACGACTACTCACGCCCCATTGCTACTAACAAGCAAGGAGTGTGGGTATTCGTCATTGCAACTGAAATGAAAGCACAAACTGTAAAACTTCTTTCACAAGGAACACTTGAAACACAACCATTCTTATTATTAATTAAAATAACAAAGTGGCGGTAGTTCAACTATCTGAATAGAAAGACTAAACAGAAATGTAGAAATACAGAATATCGGTGAAGAACCGACCGGCTAGGACTTTCTCTTTCTTTCTTTCTTTCTCTTTTTCTTTCTCTCTCTGGCTTTGGTGTGGCCGGCCTTCTTAGAAAGGAAGGGGGAGGTGCCTATTTATAGGAAAAGACTAGCACGAGGTGGAATTTAGAAGCACGAGGTGGAATTTTTAAAGGCTTCTGCCTAGCCTTGCCGTCCCCCTACCATCCTCTAACATCCTCTACCATTCGGATGGTGAAGCCCTACAGGATGGTCATGTGTCAGGTTCTTGGAGTTTGAATTGTCTTGCAACAGGGGTATGTGTCGCAGGCCGGAGCTTCCATGTGTCACTTTTACACTTTGGTCCTTCGTTGTTTCCAGCTTTGCAATTTTACTTCATATTCTCCTGTATTCCTGTATTAGACCCTGAAATTCAAACATAAAGTATTTAAAATTTTAATTGAAGCATAATCCCTAATTCATAATGTTTAATTGTTTTATCTTACAAAGTTAATTACTTAATCATTTTCAATTACACACTAATTAGGGTTAATCAATGAGGGCAAATCCTATTCTTCGAGTTCAGGGAAGAAGCAAAGGACTTTGACTCTGCAAGGACATCAGGGACAGGGCCGCGACTATCAAGGCCAAGGCCAAGGTCGATCCTCCCAAGGCAGGGGAAACTTCAGGACCACCTATCAAGAAGGTCAGAGGACTTGCTACTTATGCCACCAGCTGGGTCACATGAAGTGGGATTGTCCTCAGAGGTAAGGATCCTAGAGCTATGGGGCATCCTAGTCCCAGTCATCAGTGGGGCATGTACAGACTCACTTTGTTCCTCCTTACCCCACCATGGGCCAGGGAAGCCAGTATCAGTTCTAGGGTGCTGCACAAGCCCCTAATATTTCACGAGCGGGGACTTCGCAATCAGACTAGATGGGCCAGGGCATGGGTCGAGGTCAATCACAGGGCACATAGGCCGGAACTTCGGGGACCTAGGGGCGTGTCTATGCCATCACACCTTAGACTGAGCCAATGGATCAATCGATTATTCAGGGTACAATCGGTTATTCAGGGTACATTTCTAGTCTCTCATCTATGGGCAAGGGTATTATTTGACTCTAGTCCATCTCATTCATTTATTTCTGCATCATGTGTGAGGGACTTGGTCTTAGAGGTTGAAACCTTGGAAGAGCCATTGCATGTGAGTTCTCCCCTAGGAGTTAGGGTGAGTATTTATCAGATATGGCGGGGTTGTGAGTTAGAGATCTCGGGGATTCTACTCACTGTGGACCTAGGGTCATGGACATGTTGAAGTTTGATGTCATCCTTGGGATGGACTGGTTGATGGCACACTGAGTTGTCATTGATTGTGATTGGAAGAGAGTAATTGCCTACACACTGGAGGGTGTTTGTTTCAAGTTTCAGAGGGAGAAACATGATGTTTTACCCCAAGTAGTGTATGACTCCCATTGGCACGGACAATTGATGGGTTAGCTAGCAAGCCTTACCATGGAGGACGAGGCGAGAAAGGAGTTTGGTCTACATCGGGTGGTTTGTGAGTATGAGGACGTTTTTCTGGATGAACTACAGAGATTACCTCCAAATAGTGATGTAGACTTCACTATTGAGTTGCACCTTGGTACATCGCCCATTTCTATGACTCCGCATAGAATGGCACCTGCAGAGTTGCAAGAACTCAAGGTCTAATTACAAGAATTGATGGAGAAGGGCTTCGTTAGACCGAGTACCTCACCTTGGGGCACTCCGGTATTGTTTGCCAAGAAGAAGGACAAGACCATTTGACTATGCATAGACTACCGGCATTTGAATAGGGTTACTATCAAGAATAGATACACGTTGCTGAGGATTAATGACTTGTTTGATCAATTGAGAGGGGCACGGGTCTATTCCAAGATAGATCTACGCACGAGATACCATTAGTTGAGGATTAGGGAGATAGATATCCCTAAGACGACATTTAGGATGCGGTATGAGCATTTTGAGTTCACGGTTATGCCTTTTGAATTGACGAATGCCCTGGCGGCATTCATGGATCTTATGCATAGGGTGTTCCAACCCTACCTAGATCAGTTTGTCGTGGTCTTTGTTGATGACATTCTGATCTACTCCAAGTCTGAGGAGGAGCATAAGGGTTACTTGAGAGTTGTTCTCCAGACTTTGAGAGACCATCAATTGTACTCCAAGTTCAGCAAGTGTGAATTTTGGCTTACGGAGGTAAAATTTTTGGGACACGTGGTGTCGACTTCGGGTGTGTCAGCTGACCTGGAGAAGATTGAGGCGGTTATGAGTTGGGAGAGATTGAAGTCAGTCTTCGAGATACGTAGTTTCTTGGGATTGACGGGGTATTACAGGAAGTTCATTGATGACTTCTCCCGACTAGCTGCACCTATGACGAGATTGATCCGGAAGGAGGTCAAGTTTTAGTGGGATGACTCGTGTGAGAGGGCATTCCAAGAGTTGAATGGAAGACTTACTTCAGCTCCTGTTCTGATAGTTCCGGAGAGGGGAAAAAGGTACACAGTGTATTGTGATG
Source organism: Ilex aquifolium (assembly GCA_951799425.1). Classification (NCBI taxonomy): domain Eukaryota; kingdom Viridiplantae; phylum Streptophyta; class Magnoliopsida; order Aquifoliales; family Aquifoliaceae; genus Ilex; species Ilex aquifolium. The sequence continues at coordinate 22,621,621 of OX637400.1, forward strand.
CCTCCAAGGATGGACTTGGTTGTGTCTTGATGCAGTCCGGGAGAGTGGTAGCTTATGGTTCTCAGCAGTTAAAGAACCACGAGCAGAATTACCCTACACATGATATGGAGTTGGCGGCCATTGTCTTTGCCTTGAAGGCTTCGCACCACTATTTATACGGTGAGTAGTTTGAGGTGTTTTCGGACTATAAGAGTCTAAAGTACATGTTCACACAACAAGACCTCAACATGAGGCAACGCAGGTGGATGGAGTATTTAGAGTACTATGACTTCACTTTGTATTACCATCTCGGTAAGGTAAATGTGGTGGCTGATGCACTCAGCCGGAAGTCACGGGGAGTCTTGGCCAGTGTGGCTTCTTGGGAGTGGCAGATGCTCGAGACTGTGGGGCAGTTCGGGCTACACTATAAGAGTCAGGCTCAGGGCACTTTGGGGAGTTTGGTGGCTACGCCTTCCCTTCTGAGCAGGGTGACCGAGTCCCAAGGATTGGACATGGAGATATGGTCTATCAGGGACCGGGTACAGTCAGGTACAAGTGACGAGGGTTGGACCATTCACGCGGATGATAGTCTTCGGTATAGGGGAAGGGTTGTGGTTCCCCAGTCTGCGAATCTGAGAGAAGAGATCCTTAGGAAGTTCCATTGCTCCTGTTTTACTGTACATCCCGGTGGCACGAAGATGTACCATGATCTTCACCTCCAGTACTGTTGGAGTGGGATGAAGAGGCACGTTGGGAACTTTGTCAGTCGATGTCTCATGTGTCAGCAGGTCAAGGCTAAACACCAGAGACCTGTAGGGTTGCTCCAAACTTTGGAGGTTGCTGAGTGGAAGTGGGAGCATGTCACGATGGATTTTGTGGCCCACTTTCCACAGACATCGCGGGGGCATGACGCGGTGTGGGTAATAGTGGACCAACTTACGAAGTCAACACACTTTTTGGCAGTGCGGATGACCTTCACATTGGAGGAATTCTGCCGATTGTACATATGGGAGATTGTCCGGTTGCATGTGGTGCCCGTATCTATAGTATTAGATCGGGATCTCAGGTTCACAGCCCATTTTTGGGAGAGTTTCCAACGGTCCATAGGGCCACAGTTGATGATGAGCACAACTTTTCATCCCCAGACGGACGGTCAGTCAGAAAGGACCATCCAGATCTAAGAGGACATGCTACGGGCATGCGTCCTAGATCTTCAGTGTAGCTGGGAAGAGCACTTACCCTTAGTGGAGTTCGCCTACAATAATAGTTATCAGACAAGCATTCAGATGGCACCCTATGAGGCACTTTATGGGAGGTCATGTCGTTCTCTGGTTTGTTGGACGGAGGTCGGAGAGATACCCTCTATGGGTCCGGATTTGGTTAGAGACACCTCGGAGAATGTGGACTTGATACGGAAGCTTCTTCTCACGGTTCAGAGCCGACAAACGACGGCGACCTCTAGAGTTTGAGGTAGGAGATCACGTCTTTTTGAATGTGATGCCTAAGAGGGGAGTGGTCAGGTTTGGGAAGCGGGGAAAGCTGTCGCCCAGGTATATCGGGCCCTTCGAGGTACTTGAGAGGGTTGGTACAGTTGCTTACCGGTTGGCGTTGCCGCCAAATTTATCAGGTGTTCATGCGATATTCCATATCTCTATGCTCCGGAAGTATACTCCAGATCCGACACATGTGGTGGATTGGGGTGAGTTGATTGTTGATGCGGATAGGACCTTCGAGGAGGGACCGGTGCGTATCATGGATAGTCGAGAGCAGGTTTTGGGAGGCAAGACCGTGAGGCTGGTGAAGGTGCTATGGCAGCACCGAGGTGTGGATGAGGCGACATGGGAGTGTGAGGACACTATATGTACCAGTTATCCGTCCATGTTCGAGGATGGAGGTACATTTTTATAACCATAAGTATTGTATTACTTGTTGCATATGCATGCGATTAAGTGTGCATGAATGTGTGAATTTCGGGGAAGAAATTCTTTTAAGGGGGGAATAATGTAAAATCCGGGTAAATTTGATTTTTTGTGAAACAGGGTAAAACAGTAATTTGCCACTTCGGTGCAAGTTGAAAATTCGTATTTTTCTAGAATTCAGACTACGAAACGGACCTCACTGTTGGATTCATCTCGCGAGATCTAGTTACCATGTCAATTTTCGTATTTTACAAGGCGACCGGGTGTCGGGTGACCTAAAAAATGACCCCGGAAATAAAATTTTGAAAATTTTAAAATAATTTAAAGGAAGTTCATATAAAAATATTTGATCTTAAATTGAGACGAAATTTAATCATTTCGGAGCGAAAACGAACCCGGGAATAGGGAACGCGTGGTGAGACGTGGGCCAAGCATTAAAGGGTATAAATAGGAGACAAAAATCTGACTTTCGCCACAACTCTATGCTGGGTTTTAACGTTGGAAGAGAAGAGAGGGAAGAGAGGAAAAAAGGAGAAAGCTCCACCTTCTCTCTACAATCTACGGAGTTCCGTTGGTCGGAATCTTTCAGACCAAGTATTAAAGTTCATCTACGCGACGAGGGCTACGCAACCATACCAAAAAGGATGGATTTCACCGAAGATTCAAAAATGAAATCTTGGGAAAATCAAAGGTAGAGCTTGGGAGGTATTCTTGAAGGTTTTTCGACCAATGTTTTATGCTTCAAGAGGTAGGGTTTGCATCCTAACTAGGTTTATTTCCAACCTAGGACGATTATGTGAAATGGGTAGGTTGTTGGATGTATTTTAACACTTGCCAATTGTATTTGATTTAATGGAAATGGTTAAATTCAATTCTAGTATGAATTGGTAATTAGAAATTGCTAGCTTGTGATTTCTTGGAAGTTTTGATAATTGGGTATGTAGAAATCACTTAATGTGATTTCTTGAGTTATGTGATGAATTTGGTGCCTTTAAGGTGTTTGATTAAATGACTATGTGAAATTAAGTGTGTTATTGCAAAGATTATGTATAACATGCTTGGAAAAATAGTGGTTGAATGAAAATGTTGATATATGTTTGTTGATATATTGATATTGTGATGAATTATGGTAATTATATGATTGAGACATAATTTGCCATGAAATATGTTGATATGTGGTTAAAGTGGTCCATATGGCATTCATAGCATATTGGACATGATTGTTGTTTTGCAATTGTGCATTACATTGCATATGCACGGAGACATCGCATTTTGTGGGTGTGTGTGCATGGTTGGCATCGAACACCACACTTGGTAAATGATGGGTGGGCGCAGAAAAGTTGGGTCGAGGACCCAATTGAGTCACACGATTCGCATAATAAATTGGGTCGGGGTTAGCAAGAGGAGCTAGACTATCCCTTCGGGTGAGAGACTTGGTGTTTAGGTTACACATTCCCTTAGTTTAGTCCATAAAGTGTGTCGGTGTACGCGGAACAGTTTGTCGAAGTCCATCAATTCCGCATCGGCTGGGGGCCCGCTGGTGTAACTCCATAAATACCCACCCCAAGAAAGACCTGGTGATTTTTAAAAGGCCATTGGATGTGCAACATCAATGGCAAGAGCTTGGAATGCCCGATTTTATACTCATGACATTGCATGGGTGATGGGAGCCAGTGAAGGCTCGGGTTGAGTTGCATGAGTGAGTCCCATTTCATTTCATGGCATGACTTAGTGAATTCCAACATTGAGTTGCATATTCTTGATTGGAGCTTAAATGAGTGCACCTGCACTCAGGGCATGATGTGACTAAGAAACAAGGAGTCGTGCGTTTGAAACGACAGACACGCGAAGCAGTAAAGGCAAGCATAAATGTCAAATCCACATTGTTTCGACATCCGGGTTCATCATCAGGGTTGTACCCACTAAGGGGCTAAACCCAAGGGAAAGACTAATTTGATTGGGGCTCAAGTTGAAGCCACATAGGGACTAAACTCGACTGGAAAATTTATACACTTGGGCCACATAGTTGGGTAGGTTTATTCGAGTCCAAAACACAATAACGAGAACAATCAGAGCAAAAAATATTTTTTCATTAATGCTTCAGGAGCTACATGGGGACATTAACAAACAGGATCCTCAAGTGTCAAGGTAGAGATAGTGGCAGCAACCTCAATTGAGGGATTATCAGCATTAACTAGAACTAATTGTTCTTCTACCAAAGTTGAGCTTCCCTTTCTGCAAGCACCAACCTCTTCGTTGTCCACAGCTACCGGAATTACATCTTTACTAGTCTTGAGGGAAAAGAAATCCAGCCCAGGAAATTGCTGTTGGGCTCTCCTTCGAAAGTCCTCAAACCCATCAACATAATATTCCAATAGCTCCTCCTTGTATTCTTTGGAGTCTTGGTATGCAGACATGGCTAGAGCTCCGGCAGCTTTCAGCTTAGCTTCCCTCTGTCCCGTAGAGGCTGAAAACACTGAGACTTGACGGGAAAAGGGCCTCTTTCTTCTCCACCAGGTCTTTGTTCCTCACATAGAGCTTTGTTAGTTCTACCATAATCTTGTTCAATTTGGATTGTAGGTCACAGTAAAGCTTGACGGCGTTGTCCCTGTCCTTTTCAATGGAGGGAAGCTGGAGGGAAGCTTTCTCAGCAACTCCTTTGTAATGTGCTACATCCCTGTGGATGGAAGACAACTCTATCTCCTGTGCTTCAAGTTGAGAATGAAGGGATTGAATTTCTACCTCAGAGGATTTCTTCTTACCTAAGGCGAAATAAGAAAGACTAGTGGTTAAGATAACAAGCTAGAAACGAAAGGAAATTTACCCTAAGGCACATGGAGAGACTAAAATAAACAAGCTAAAGGCCCTGTCCCACTGTAAGAGCAAGGTTCTTGTAACCCAAGAAATTCCTAAGTCAAAAGTAGCCTGCAGCTTATCTTTGTGGACAAACTGGTGAAGCTTAGTCATAGCCTCCTACACATCACCCCCACATCGCCTATGAAACAACTACTGGGTGAGGAGGGAAGAATGATATATGCCCCTCCTTGGCTACCTCAAAAGCACTACCTTTCCCCTTGATAGCTAGTGGGGAGATGGGAACTTCTTCTGAAAGGATTGATCCAGTAGACCCAGCAGCCGTCTGAGGAAAACTGCCACTCAAAGAGGTCTTGTTTGGAAGAGGATCAAGGAAGGTTGACACCTCCTTTCGTCAAGATGACATTATTTGTCGCTTGCAGGGAAGAGGATTGGCCTCAGAATCCCTCCTAGCTGCAATAGCCTAAAGGGATTTCCAATCAATAACATTGGGAGCCATCGTTGAAAAGATTGGCAAGGTTAGAGCAGCACAGAAAAAGAGAGTAAAAATAGGAGGAGAATGATACTTTTCATAGGAAGGGTAATCTTAGGAAACTCCATAGGGCTACCAATATAGGGCCCAAAAGGCACTCAGAAAGAGCTCGATCTGTCACAAGCTTGAAAAAGTCCTTAACTAGGAAATCAAGCGTCGTTTAATCCGCGCCTTAGAGTCAGGAGATAGAGGAGTTGGCTTTCCTATGAAGAAGGAAAGGCATAAGGATTTAATGAAGAATGCAAGTGATGCCCACTAAAAGAAAACAAAACTTATGAGAAAAAGGGGTAGGGATTCCCCTAATCCGAGGAACTCGGGAAGGGCTCTCAAAAAAAGTTTCAGAAGGCCCAAATTCTCAACCCAAGCTAGAGACAAAGAATAATTTTTCCTTTCATTCCTTCACGTTCCAGGAAAAACATGTTAGCAAGGGGGACCCTCTCTTTTCGAAAAAAAGAACCACCCCAAGCCTTGTCCCGAGTAGGGAGTGAGTTTATAGTAATGTAGCAGCTCGGCAAAGGACGGATGCACACCAATGGATTTGTCCCAAAGGATGCCTATGCCAATTAAATAGCCCCAACTATTAGGGGTCAGCTGGGCTACAACTAGGTTTAGAAGGTAGAAAGCCTCCCTAATATAGCGGAGGAGAGGGAAACAAAGCCCTAATTGTCACTTCGATCACCTTCTTGGTTCTCCGTCGCATGCTGCTTAGTTTGAGATTGCTCTAGAAGCTAGAGAATTTGTTGATTTTGCTTCTTCAAATCTTCAATTGCCTACTCCATCCATTTAACCTTCGTGGCTTCCTTATCTAGTGATGGTATGATCCTTTGCCCCGCTGAATGGGAATTAGCACGTTCCGTGTTTTCTCAACAACAATATCTTTAGATGCTCTTGTGATTGTCATTTAGGATTTTGAATGACTTGGTTGCTGGAACTTTAAGTCATTCCCATAGACGGCGCCAACTATTGGTTCTTAAAAGAGGGCTCAAAGAGAAATGTTGATCTGGTAACCACCAACGAGCATGTGCACAGAAGTCGAGGATCGAAAGTCTTCTAGTGGTTGACCCTCCGATGATAAAGTCAGTATGAGGTTGGCATATAGAAATTATTCAGTTGAGGAAGGATTACTTACCTTGGACGCAGCTCACTTCGCTCTTTTATAAGCCCAAGCCTTGTTACCATTGAGGCTTCGCAGCTGTTTTTCAAATGAGGCAGTAATGAATGCGAAACTAAGTTCCCTAGATACTAGGAGCTAGTTTGAGCTAAAAAGAGCGGATTTGGCCGAGCTACTTGGAGTCCAGCTCGGTTTTTGCTACAAATGTCTTCACTTGTGCCTTGCTCGTGGTTGGTAAGTATGTGCTAATCACGTGCTTACCTTTAGCCAAATTTATCTCCATCATTGTATATATTATATGTCACCATATTTGAAAATCAAAGTATTTACTTATGAGGGAAAAATATTTGTGCAAGCATGCATATGGGAAACCTGTAACTGCACAAAATTTATGGAGCTTTTAACATATTGGGTCTACATCCCCAATTTATCAATGACTAAATGCATCTCTTGATTTTGTGTTGCCTCGAATACATGACCAAATGCATGCATATGGATTCATGGCTGTTAGTTAAATCTAAGATAAGACATGTCACTCCAAGACCTTAATTCTAGGAATTCGATTTACTTCAGTAAATTTGTTTTCATTTTTTTCTCAATGATAGATTATCCATTTTATATTGTCTTTATTTCACTCATAGTGAGTGATCCAACATAGAAATGTTCAATAGTGATCCAAAATAAGATAAAATGTACAGAAGAAATCTAAACCCATAACTCTAGACTTTACCAAAGTGGCACGCTTTAGTATTGTAATGCCACTCTAGTTTACGATTGTAACTTTCCTACGAGGGTAAATAATATTATATATGCATAACCGACTTTATAATCACGCTAACAAGGCAAAATGAGTGCACAATAGTGTCAAGGCACGAAGTAAAAGCTCCTAAAGAAAGGAGAGATCTAATGATTCTCTATGTTAAGTAAGTAGATTCTAGAGGTAATCTAAACCCATTATGAGGCCATCTACAAACAGAGAAATCTAATGAAGAATGTTTACTAAGTCAAAAAAGTGTATAATAAGAGTGGCTACAAATAAGGGAGAGCTAGACATAAAAGCACATAAGGGTACTTAAGTGTGTTCCATGAATCTTAAGTTTGAAGAAATTCAAATTGATATTTAAGGTGAATTATTAAAGTGATCTAGAATAGAATATGAGGATCCGATCTGAAACTTAGAGAAGAAGATGAAGTTCAGAGAGACATCAAGAGAGAGAGAGAGAGAGAGAGAGAGAGAGAGAGAGAGAGAGAGAGAGAGAGAGAAACAAAGTTCCTGAACTCATGCTTCAGGAAATGTTATTCATTCATTACTTTCTCAAAGAGTAGATTATATATATACTTTTAATGATGTAAATAATCATGTGTAACTGAGTGGAATCTAAATCACTAATCTATTACAAGTTTGTTATAGAAAATGATTACTTCACATTTGCACAGTTGGAATAACAGACTCAACTAACTCTTGCGCTTGAGCTCCTTGGGCTGATACTTTGTTTCAGTTAGTGAACTGCTTACATACCCTGGCAAACTAATGGAGGAGTCCTCAATTAGTTTGTTTCTGATTGAAGAAATTGAGCAGAAGATAGAGGCTTAGTGAAAGAATCAACTAACTGATCCTCACTAGCTATATACTTGACCTGTAAATTTTTTCTAGTAACCTTTTCCCTGATGAAGTGATAATCCCATTTCAATATGCTTGGTTCTGGCATAGAAAAGTGGATTACTAGCAAGAGACATCGCAAAAATATTGTCACACCAAATAAGAGGTAGGAAAGTGAGGTAAATAGACAGCTTGTATAGTAAAGTCCTGAGCCAAGAGAGCTCAGCAGTAGTAGTGGCTAAGGCATGATATTCAGCCTCAGTAGAAGACTTGGAGATAGTGGGTTATTTCTTGGTGCCCCAGTGAATTGGATTAGAACATAGAAATAGAAGAAAACCAGTTGTAGATCTTCTGTCAAAATGATGTCCTGCCCAGTCTGCATCTCTATAAGCTGTGATAGTAATTGGACATTGAACAGAGGGTGTTTTATAAAGCAAACCAAAAGAAGTGGTGCCCTTTAGATATCTCAGAATTCATTTAAGAGTTGCAAAGTGTTTATCAGTGGCATTGTGCATAAATTGACAGACAAGATTGATAGAAAATGTAAGGTTTGGTCTAGTAAAGGTCAAGTATTGCAGAGCTCCTTCCAAACTTCTATAAGGTGTTGGATTTGAAAGGGGAGTGCCATCATGTTTGGCAAGTTTAGTGGAAGTGGTGCAGGGTGTCTTGCAGGGATTAAAATCAGTCATGTTGGCTTTTTGGAGAAGGTCATTAGCATATTTATGCTAGGATATGAATATACCAGAAGAGGTATGGGTGAGTTCAAGACCAAGAAAGTAATGTAAAGGACCAAGATCAGTCATGGCAAAGTTTTGGTTGAGATTGGTGATGAGCTCTTCGACATAAGAAAGATCATTTCCTGTTAGAATGATATCATCTATGTATAAAAGAAGAAGGGTTAAAGAAGAGGGTGTTTTTGGGTGAAGACTGAAGGATTAGCAGTAGGAGTAATGAAGTCGCAGGTTAGTAAATGAGTTGTGAAACTTTCAAACTAGGCCCTTGGAGCTTGTTTTAAGCCATAGATGGACTTGTCAAGCTTACAAAAAAAATGAGGAACTGAGCAATCTATAAAACAAAGGGGTTGCATCATGTAAACATCTTCTTTGAGAATGCCATGAAGAAAGGCATTTTTAACATCCAATTGTCAAAGCTTCCAGCTATAGTGAGCTATAAGGGAAAACATAGTTTTGACTGTGGCTTGTTTGACAATAGGACTGAAAGTTTCATCATAGTCCAAGCCTGCCTCTGGGTGAAAACCCTTGGCAACAAGTCTAGCATTATAACAAGAGATAGAACCATCTACATTTCTTTTAATTCTGTACACCTTTTTACAGCCTGGTAGGTTGTAAATAGGAACTTGGGGAACCAATTTCTAGGTTCCTTGTTGCCGCAGTGCTGAGAATTCCTCAGCCATTGCTTGTCTCCATTCAATACTCTTATATACAATGGTGAAATAAGTTGGTTCTGTAGGTTGAGTAACAACAAGAAAAACTTTCCTTTTAGATATGCCAAATTTTAACCTGGTAGTCATAGGATGGATATTTGAAGGGGGAAGTGAAGAAAGATCCTATGCTTGAGAAAAACCATTAACAAGTATAGGCAGGGATGTCGTAGATGTAGGTAAACATGATGAATGTTGATAAACAATATTGGAGGAAGAAATTGAGGTAGAGGATGAGGAGGATTCTAAAATAAGAGGAGAAGAAGAAGATGGAATGTTTGATAAAAGAAAAGATGAGGAGTCAGGAGTAAGTGAAGTAACAGAGTTTAAAGTGGTGTTTAAGTAAGGTGGACATCCAAGTATAGAAGGAGAAGATATTGTAGAGACATCATAAGCAAAAGGAAAACAAGTCTCATAAAAGATAACATGACTAGAGGTGAAGACCTTTTGAGAAGGAGGATGGTATCATAGATAACCCTTGGATTGTTATGCATAACCAATGAACACACATTGGGATGACTTTGGTTGTAACTTGTTATTGTTATAGGGTTTCAATAAAGGGTAGCAGGCACAACCAAAGATTTTAAGAAGAGTGTAATCAGGTTTATGATGAAGTAAGAGCTCAAAAGGAGATTTATTTATTTTTATTTTTTTAAAAGGAGATTTATGAAAGGTATTTTTAATGGGTAATCTATTTATTAAGAAGACTGCAGTGGAAAAGGCATGATACCAGAAGGAGTGAGGAAGAGATGCTTGGTTTAATAATTTAATAGATGTATCTACTATGCGTCTATGTTTCCTTTCTACTACTCCATTTTATTCAGGAGTATGTGGACATGATTTTTTATGTTGAATTCCATGAATGGACAAGTAGGATTGTAGAGAGGTTGCATGATATTCCCCTCCACCATCAGTTCTGAGAATTTTACATCTTCTAGGTAACAAATTTTCAATGTAAGGTTTAAACTTAAAAAAAATGCTAGACACATCAAAATTTTTTGCAAGTGGAACATAGTTTTAGAATGAGAAACAGGAAAAAACTATAGTCATCAATAAAAGAGTCATATTTTTTAAAAACTTGAAAGGAAAGTACTGGAATGGGTCCCCAAACATCACTATGTAAAAGTTCCAATGGAAACATAGTTTCAGAATGAGAAACAGGAAAAACTAGTTTATTTATCTTGCCACTTATGCAATGCTTACAAGTAAAAGATGGGGAATTAGGAGAAGCAGTAGAAGGTAATTGTGCTTCTTTGAGAACTTGAACTAGAATAGACTAAGAAGGGTGGCCTAATTTGGAATGCCAAAGAGAATCTGAAACCTCGAATGAGAGATTTGCCCTGGGGGTCGTATGCAATGATGGTGTTGCTTCAATTGGATAGAATACATTATGGCTTTGGCCTTTGTAAAGGACCATCCCCATGGCGTTGTCTTGAATAAGAAAGGAATGGGCATCAAAAAGAAATTGACAGTTATTGTCCTTGTAGAAATGATGAACTGATAAAACATTAGATGTTATAGATGGAATACAAAGGACTTTGGGAAGATTAAAATTATGAGAAGAAGTGTGTAAGGGAACATATCCAGTGTGTGTAATATGCAAACCTTGAACATTACCAATGTTTATATGATCTTTACAATAGTATTTTGATGGTAATTAATGAGTGCATAATATTGTATATTTAACGGCCTCATTACATTCATTTTAGCTTGTTTTTGCAATGGTTTATTAGGAGTTAGTTTAATTTGGAGATTAATAAAGAAATGGGTTGTAAATATAGGGTTTTAATCACTTTGCACTGTTTTGGGGACAATGGGCAAGAAAGGAACACAAGAAAAAGGGCTCGGGAGTGTGGAGTGCAGAAAAGTCAAAGAAAGCAAAGAGGTATCGGTACCTCATCACTTGGTATTGTTACTTGAGCCCACACAAAAAATAAGCTAAAATGAATGTAATGAAGGAGGTATCGGTACCTTCATCACTTGGTACCAGTAACTGAGTCCACTACCAGAAGGGTACCGGTACCTAATCATTTGGTACCGGTACCTACAACCCAGAACTCCCAAATTACTTTATTCTTGATGGTTTCCGTTATATTCCCTAATCTCCGGACATCACCCTCAAATGTGTATGGCTTATACGGATAAGGGAGTGTCACTCTCCCTCAGAATGATGTGAAAAATGGGGAAACGAAATAATAGTGGGATGAATGAAAATGTGTGTGTGTGAACAAAAGTGCTCCCCAAGCGCAGAGAGACTTTCGAGTATCGTGTTTTACTTGGAAATCGTATTCGAATGTCGTTTCCTCAGGGAAGGAAAGGTCAACTTGTGTGAAGGTGATTTTGTGAAAATGAAAAGTGTAAAATCTTTTGAGTTTTGTGTTTTGGAGAGTTGTGTTCTTAATGAAAATGAAATGAAACAAGTGTTGGCTAATCCGAAGAGGTCATTCCAATGGGAATGCCAAATCAACTCAAGACCTTCCTCCAATGGTGCCTATATGTTTGATTGATTCGTAAGAAGCATAGGACTTAAACGGAGGTGAGGATTCAAGCATACCTCGTGACAATGCCTATGGTGTATCAAGAACTCACAACCACGTCCACACTCAACTTAGTCAAACCAAATCATCGTACACTATGAGGAGGAATGAAAATGCGTTGAAGTAGCACAACCAAGAGGAATTCTCCCTTGGATTAGCCAACTTAAAGCTTAGCTACTCACCTATAAAGCAAATACATAAATTAAATGAAGAGACATTGCAAATAAATGAAGATTGAAACTTAACTTAATGCAAGAAATCTTAAAATATGAAGAAAAATATTCAATACCCATTTTAAAGGCTTGAAATGAAGAAAACTTAATACAACAATGGTGAAATCCCAAACATGTATCTAAACTTGAAATACACTTGAAATAAATGACATTAAAGACATTAAATGAAGATTACTAGAGTATTACAATAAACTACAAGTAAAAGGATGGAAGAAAATGCAAAAATATGAACTTCTCTATCTCATTATTCATCTTCTTCCTTGGAGCTTTCTAAGCTTAGGTAGCCTCCTCCTTGAATGTGAGTGTGAATGCTGAATAAATGGTGTAAGAATGATGCATTTTCGTCCATGAGGCTCCCCTAGCCTGTGAGAGCAAGCCTCCCATCCATAGGAGGCTGAGTTGATGCTTGGACAGGCTAGGACAAGGCTAGCCTGCAACCCGCCATGCCTCCATCTTCTTTTGCTGACTTTAGGGAGTAGGAGGCATATATGTATGTAGAATATGTCAGGGGACAAGTGGGAGAATGATAGGTTGGACTCCCAAGCAAGTGGAGCATGAGTTGAAGGATTTCTCGGCAAAACCTTCTGGAAGGTCGACGTAAACCTTCCGAAAGGTTTATTCCAGTAGGCTAAACCTTCTGGAAGGTGACAGCTTAGGACCAATTTTTGTATAATTGTCATAAATTTGGATCCAACTGTCCGATTCAGGTGAAAGTTTGACACAAAACAGAGGACATCTAGATATACAACTTTTATGTTTTGTACTTTTTCAGAGTCGACGTGGATCATGGTTAAAAATGGGGACTACCGAGGTACTGATGCAAAACCTTTCAATTCCAGTGGGCAAAACCTTCCGGAAGGTTGATGCAAACCTTCTGGAAGGTTTTCTTCCAAATGCATTTTTTCTTGCTTTCTTCACCTTCCAAGCCTCCCAATCTTCATGTAATGTGTCCTTCTCTTCACCTTTCATCCACACTTAGTTGCAGGGTTCCAAAAGCTATCATTTACGCTATAATTACCTGCAACATCAAAATTTCCACTTTATTCATAACTTCGACTAACTCTAAGTAATTAAATGCAAAGTTAAGTTAAAAAGCATGTAATGAGGCCATTAAATATGCAATATTATGTGCTCATCACTTTCTCCATCATCTCATTAGCTACAAGGGCCCCACATAGGATGTATAATCCATGTTTTGACTTTTTTAACACTCCACCATGATTCCTAAACCTCTACAATCAGCATATTAGCATGAAGGACTGGAGGGAAAAAGATGAAACAAGAGAAAAAAGGGAGTGGTTGGAAAGGACTAGGAGGCTATACCGTGGCTGATGTTGGAAGGATTTTTGGACAAACTCGCTCCAAGCAAGCTTTCTCAACACACTTTAGATGAGAAAGAGAGAAGGGCATTGACTAAATTATTCATGATTATTCACCATTATATTCAGTTTTAGATAGAAAAGCTCCAAGGAAGAAGAAGATAGTTTTAGTGAGATCCAAAAAGTTTAGTTTTTTGTATTTTCTAGCTCATTTTCATCCTAGTAAGTTTCTAAAGCTTGTAGCCTTCATTTCTAAATTGGATGTAGCTTTCATTTTCAAGTATGAATGCATTTTGTTAGAGTTTCACCACAATAATTGTTTTGGAGAAACTCAATTTTCATTCTTTGAGCTTTTATGCTTTAAGTTCTATGTTCTTAGTGATTGATCAAAGCTTCAAGTTTGTTTATCTCTTTCTTTGGTTAGTTTAATTTATTATTTGTTTCCTTCAAAATTTTTTCCATGCTCTTTAGCACTTTCATTTCATCTATACCTGTCTAGAAAATTAGTTGGCGAAATCCAAGGAAGGATTTCCATTTGGGTATGGAAAAATAAATCCTCACACACACTGCCTTGTAGTGTAGTGTGTTGAATTTGACTAGGTAGATTGCAATGTATAGATTTGTACACATTTGATGCACTGTAGACTTGTCACGGGGCATGTTTATCATCCTTTCAAATCTATATGAATCAATCTTCCCACGAATCAATTCAACAACAATATACACAATTGGTAACTATTGATTTTTAATTCCTATCTCCCGATTGAACAAAAACACTTTTGAGTTCAATTGAGTTATACGTGAGATTGACTAACCATACCCGGTGGAAAGAATTCTATGGATTAGCCAACCACTTTTATCGATAGATTTTTGACCCCGAATCTCACGATTCACCAATATTTTCAAAGAACAAATTTTCATTTTTATTTTGAAATCACTTTTGAAACTCTTGGTCTTGAACCTCCCTGAGGAGACGACCTTAGACCTTTTTCCCGACACACAAGCCTCCCTACGCTTGGGGACCAATTTTTACATCACCATAATTTTGAGAGTACATCACTCTTGACATACACATAAATTCCAACAATACTCCTCAAACAAAAACACCACGTGGTAAAAAAAGAAGTCAAACATTTTTGGCGCCTTTGCTGGGGAAGGCAGAAGTGTCAAGCAATTGAAGGTGATTCAAACCAACGGAGGTAAGTCTCATGATTTTCATCATGGGCCGAGGTACGTTATTCCTTTGTATATAATTATGTACATAGTTTTCAATTGTAGTTAGTCATTTTTAGTTATGTGTAGTTAGTACACTTGCATGTGAGGATGTGATAACCAAAATAGACTAGTTAGACGTGACCAAGGACCAAACATGGATATAAATGAAGATCCTCTGAAACATTGCTGAGGATAACTTTGGAGATGATGGTGCTAACAATCCAAGGGATGGGGGACTGCAAAATCCTCGAGTGCAAAACCCTCTTCCAAGAAATAAATAAAATAATCTCTCGATTGATCCCCCAACGAGGTCAATGAGAAAATTATCTCCAACCCACATAAAGCACCACCCCATCATGCATACTCTTACCTATGCAAGCACATGGTTTGCTTGTCAAACTTAGCATATTACAACTACTTCCTCAATTCCATGGCATATTGGGACATTCATCTCAAATCATGCAATGTAAGACATGGCACGCATGAAGTTATTCTCTTTCTCTCTTAAGGATAAAGCAAAAACTTAGTTGAGTTCCTTGAAACTACGCTTGGTAAGTTCTTGGGCCCAAATGTTAGCTGAATTTCTAAACAAGTTTTTTCTGGTGCCCAAGACCATTGCTTTGAAGAAAAAATTCAAAATTTTTCTGAGAAATCAAATGAGCAGTTTTATTAGTGTTTGGAGAGATATAAGGATTTATTTCACTCCATTCCACATCACGGATTTGAACCATGACAACATGTTAGTTTCTTCTACGAAGGAATTATGCCAGGGTATCGATAGTTCATTGACATGATGCGCAATGTAGAATTCTTGAACAAGGACCCCAATGAATCTCTATAATACTTTGATACTTTGGCAAAGAATTCCTAATCTTGGGATATTACTGAGTCTGTCGATGTAAAAAGGTCATCTACGGGCACTCAACCAAGTGGGGGGTGGGCTATATAACTTACGTGACTAAGAGGACTTGCCTGCTAAAATTACAAAGTTGTCCCACAAGGTGGAAAGCTTAGAGGCCAATAGGATGCATGAAGTGTCAAATGTGACTAAGGCCGAAGAAATTTGCTCAATTTGTGAAAGTGTTGAGCAGTCCATCTCGGAGTGTCCACAAATTTTGGCACTTAAGGAAGTGTATCATGAGAAAGTGCATGCATTCAATCAAACTAGGCATTCATATTCCCCACATTCTAACACGCATAATCCGGGATGGAGCTCTCACCTGAACTTTAGTTGGAAGAATGAAAATTCTACACGTCATGGATCCACTTCATTGCCACCTCCCATCCCACCAAAGCAAAACCAACCGTTTTATGGTCATGGTCCGTCTTTTAGCTCTCAATATCAAAGGTCCAATCCATAATGGTTTTCTCAAAACCCCCCTCAACAAGATTTTGGTCAACAAAGACAACCCAATCCACCCACGTATCAACCTCCTCATAGGAGGAATTTGGAGGATATCATGCATCAATTCATCCAAAGTCAAACTGCGATGAATAACCAAAACAACGTAGCTTTTAATGACATCTAGACACAGATTACCAAGTTAGCCAAAGCCATGGGGTCATTTCAACAAGAAAAAGAAAATTTTCTCGCACAACACCAAGGATCAACATGTAATCGAGCCATCTCATGCCACTAAAGAAAATTTTGAGCAACTTAAGGCTGTCACCATTCTTCGGAGTGGAAAGGAAATTGAAAGAACCATTTTACCTAAGGTATCACCAAAGGACCCTTTGAAAAATGAATAAGAGACCAAGGGTGACTCTAGAGAGAGTAAACAACTTGAGAAGCCCAAGGTTGTTGATTTGACTGTGAATGATTGTAGTATCCCTGCTCCTTATCCTCAACGGTTGAGGGCACCTACTAAGATTCCTAATTATTTTAATATTCTTGAGATGTTTAAGCAGGTGAAGATCAATATTTCACTCCTTGATGCCATCAAGAAAATCCCCTCTTGTGCAAAGATATTGAAGGACTTATGCACGGTCAAGAGGAAGTTGAATGTGCACAAAAAAAAATTCCTCACCGAGCAAGTGAGCTCTATCTTGAGGACAAACACCCCTACCCCAGTTCAAGGATCCCGGTTGCCCTACTATTTCCATCACCTTTGGGAATTTCCACGTGGAACAAGCATTGCTAGACTTCGGAGCGAATGTCAACCTTTTTACCATTCACGGTATACCAACAACTACCACAAGAGGAGTTGAAACCAACCTCCAACACTCTTTAGCTAGCGGATCGTAGCATGAGAACACCGAGGGGAGTAGTAGAAGATGTGTTGGTCAAGGTGGACAAATTTTACTTTCCCATTGATTTCATTGTACTTGACACTCACCCTATTGCTAATCCCACTGCATAAATTCCTTTTATTCTAGGTAGACCTTTTCTTGCAACATCTAATGTCGTGATTAATTTCAGGAATGGTCTAATGAAGCTAGCATTTGGGAATATGAAACTAGATCTTAATGTGTTCAACCTATGCAAGCAACTGGGGGACGATGAGGAAATTCATGAACTCAACAGGATTGACACACTAGTAGAGCATCACATGGAATTATTGTGTAACACAAGTTTGGGGAGGAAGAATTTGATGAGGAAGACTTAAATATGCATTCTTGGGGGAGAACAAAACATTTCCTGTGGTGATAAGCTATTCATTAGAGTCGGAGCAAGAGGAAGAACTGGTGAGTCTCTTGAGAAAGCACAAAGCAGCTACCGTTTGGACTATTGCCGACATCAAGGGAATTAGCACTCTCATTTGCATTCATAGAATATACCTTGAAGAGGATGCCAAGCCATCTCGATAACCACAAAGGAAACTCAATCAAATTATGAAGAATGTGGTTAAAGATGAAGTGCTCAAGCTACTTGATGTGAGAATCATCTTTGTGACAGTCGACAAGAAGTAAGTCATTCCCATACAAGTAGTACCCAAAAAGTCAGGATTAACGATGTTAGCCAATGATGAGAATGAATTGATCCCAACTCGGGTGGTCACCGGTTGGAGAGTTTGCATAGACTATCGGAAGCTCAATTTATGCACTCGCAAGGATCATTTTTCGCAACCATTCCTTGATCAAGTGCTGGAAAGGGTAGTAGGACATCTATTTTATTGCTTCTTGGATGGTTTTTCTAGGTATAATCAAATAGAGATTGCCCTAGAGGACTAGGAAAAGACAACATTCACTTTCCTCCTTGGAACATATATCTATCGTCTAATGTCATTTAGGCTATGCAATGCCTTCGGGACTTTTCAAAGGTGTATGATGAGGATCTTCAATGACATGGTGGAGAAGATTGTGGAAGTTTTCACTTTTCTTGGTATTTGGAGACTCTTTCGAGGAATGTTTGGGAGACTTGGAAAAAGTATTAGAGAGGCGTGAGGAGAAAAACTTGGTGCTTAACTAAGAGAAGTGACACTTTATGGTGACTGAAGGGATTGTGTTGGGTCACATTGTGTCTGCAAAGGGAATAGAGGTGGACAAGTCCAAAGTTGAAGCAATTTCCAATATGCCTATTCCCAAGATCGTCAAAGATAGGGGTGGTAATTTTTGACATGACACGATAACCCGACACAAACACGATACGAATAAATGGGTTTGGATTGACTATTTTTTGGCATAAACGCGTGTATGACATGACCCGCCAACACGAAGTGTTAATGGGTCGTGTTCGGGTTCAACCCGCTCAACTCGAAATTGACCAAATTAACCCGTGTATTTAATCGGGTTGACACAAACCCGATTAACCCATTTTCAACTCGAATAACCCGACACGATATAAATGCACTTAGTTGTTGGATCCCTAACCCTAAATTCATTTCACATCTTAGACCTCACATTTACTCTGCTTCTCTCTCGCCTCTCCATCCTCCTCACTGTCGGTCACCACCACCTCCGTCTCCCTTTCGTAGGCCCTTACTGACCACCGTCAGACCACACCTAAATTCATTGCACTTAGTTGTTGGATCCCTAACCCTAATCCTCCTCAATTATTATTATTATTATTATTATTATTTATTATTTTTTTTTTAAATTAATTTTTAATTTGAAGAAAAAATATGAACATGAATTCAATTAAGTGAAAATAGAATATTAGCGTTAAATTTTTTATTCAAAATTTATGTGTGTCAACACGAATATGAACACGAACACGATACGAAATTAAACAGGTTAACTCGACACGGCATGACTAGTTAAATGGGTTGGGTTGTGGTTGACTGATTTTCGACACGAACCCGCAATGACCCGACACGAACTCGACAGGACACGACTCGATTGCTACCCCTAGTCAAAGACATCAGCTCATTTCTTGGCCACGCAGGTTTTTATCGTTGTTTCATTAAAGATTTTAGTGCATTGGCAAGACCCTTGACCAATTTTTTGGCAAAGTATGTCACACTTGTGTGGTCAAATGATTGTGAGACATCTTTTCAAAAACTTAAAAGCATGCTAATTTCTCCTCCAATCATGCAACAACCCAATTGGGAACTCCCATTTTAGCACATGTGCTACGCGAGTGATTACGCAGTCGGCGCAATGCTAGGTCAAAGGAAAGACTAGAAACCTCATGTCATATACGACGCTAGCAAAACCATAAATGAAGCTCAAATCAACTACACTACCACTGAAAATAAGTTGCTAGTTGTAGTGTTTGCCCTAGATAAATTCAGGTCTACATCATTGGTTGGCTTATAGTAGTCTATAATGATCACTCTGCTTTGAAGTATTTGTTGTCTAAGTAGAATGCCAAACCGAGATCCATTAGATGGATCCTCCTCCTTCAAGAATTCCATTTGATCATCAAAGACAAGAAAAGAGTCGAGAATGTAGTGGTAGACCATTTATCATGGCTTATTGTCCAAGACACGAATGAGCACATTCCTATTCCTGACTCTTTCCTAGACGAGCATGTATTTCCCATTCATTCAGTTTGTCCATGGTATACTTACAATTTTAATTTTCTTGCCACAGGACAAATGTCCCCACACTGGAGGTCGAAGGACAAAAGAAATTTTATGGCGGAAGTGAAGTACTTTTATTTTGATTGTTGGGGTATCAATTTCATGAGTCCCTTCCCCATGTCTTATGGCTACCTTTACATACTCCTGGTAGTAGATTACGTGTATAAATGGATAAAGGCAAATCCCGACTAAGACCAATGACCACTTGGTTGTGGTCAAGTTCTTAAAATAAAATATTATGTCAAGGTTTGGGATGCCTTAAGCTGTGATAAGTGATGGTGGTTTATATTTCTGCAATATGCCATTTGCTTCATTGATGCATAAGTATGGTATAACACATAAGGTGTCCACCGCATATCACCCATAGAAAAATGGCCAAGCCGAGTTGGCCAATAGGAAAATAAAGAACATACTCGAGAAGACGGTTAACCCTAACTGAAAGGATTGGTCACTTAGATTGATTGATTCCTTATGGGCTTACCGCACTGCTTACAAGACCATTCTTGATATGTCTGCCTATAGGTTAGTCTTTGACAAGGCCTGCCACTTGCCAATGGAGATGGAGCATAGGGCATATTGGGCTAAAAAGTCTTTGAATTTTAGTCTAGGCCTAGCTGGGAGTCATTGGAAGTTGGAGATCAATAGTTGGAAGAGATCCGTAGGGATGCATACGAGAGCTCTAAAATTCACAAAGAAAGGGCTAAAATTTTCCATTACAAATCCATTACAAGGAAAATGTTCTAGCCCGGCCTAACAGTGCTCTTGTATAATTCCCGCCTCTCCATTTTCCAAGGGAAATTTCAATCCCGATGGGATGACCCTTACATTTTCAAGGTGGCATACACACATGCATTCATGGACATAGAAAACCCAGAGGATGGTAAGACATTCAAGGTCAATGGCCAAAGATTTAAATCATTCTTTGAGGGTTTTGAACTCCAGGAAGTTGAGGAGGAATTGGTGGATCTTGTATACCCAGATCTTGTTGAGGAATAGTTTTTCAGTAAATGTTAGTGTACAACTTTTTTATTACTTTATTTTACTAGTTAAATTGTTGACTTACTTTCTATTATACACAATGTTTTCATTTGATTTTGCAGCTAGTGGTGTTTTTGTTAAAGCTCAGTGCGAGGTGTTTTCTTACCCTTCTTGTATTTAAATTTACCTCATCTCATTGCATATCTTTTTTGTTGAATTGAGGACAATGTTTAGTTCAATTTGGGGGGGGGGGTGAGGTCCACCATTTGCATGTTACACCATTTTGTTGATGATAAGTTGAAATGTAAATGTTACACCATTCTGTTGATGATAAATTGAAAAATGGATAAGTTTTTAAATTTTTTTGAAAAAAACCATCTGATATTGAACTATATTTTTCCTCCTAACTGTTATGGGACTTGTGTTTGCTTGATCTAGAAATTTAACTTTTAACATATGGTTGCACCATAGAAGTTTATCTTATGCTTTAGTATCACACCCATATCTTCATTCATACTCAACCAAAAGTAAACCATGAAATTATAATTTTGCAATTTACCGAAGGAGATTCACATCTTATAGAGCTTGACATAAATAGTGGATATGAATGAAGTACCCTTGTGAGATATTGTTCCATTCTTTGTTGGAGGGTTAACTTACATGTACAAAAAATAAAAAGATTTCAAATTCAATTTTGTTCAATAATCTCATTATTCTTGTTTTGGTTAGTGTGCAAAATGATAGTTAATTGACTTGATCTGAAATGCATAGTAGTACTTTGCCATGTATCTCTGAGAAATGATTTTAGGCTTTCTTTGATCTACTTTGAGCCTTAGCCTTTCCGTTCAAAATATTGTCCCTAATCAGCGTGATTGAGCTGTAAATGAAAATTTTCGTTTCTATAACCACTTATTTGACCAGGCCATGTTTAATATGTTTATCCTACCTGGGTTTTCTCTAGATGAATAATGCTTATATTTAAGAAGGGAAGATATGATGGTGGGAAATGAAACAAATGGATGATGTATGCATGAATTGACCAAAAAAAAAAAAAAGGCAAAAGAAAAATGGGTTGAAAAGAAAGAAAGAAAAATACAAAGAAAATTGGAATTTAAATGAAGGTGAATATAAAAAAAAAAAAAGAGAGAGAGAGAGAAGATAAAAATGAAGCACCAAAAGGTGAGTTTTGATTATAATGTAATAGTCTCGAGATCATTCACTTTTGAACTAATTTTTCCCTTTGTTTCTCTTAGCCCTAACCCCAAGGCCACGTTATAACCGGAAATAAGTCCTTTTTAATCTTGATGACACATGGAAAAATTATGTTCAAAGGAAAAGAGAATTCAATTACATTGTCTTAAATTGCCCTAACATTCCATTTTTGAGATTATTCGAATGTCGTTTCAATTTTGGATTATATGTGATCTTTATTTCATTTTTGAATACAAGATTCTGCCTCATGCATAAACATTGAGAGAAATTTACTATAACCATAGAGTGATTCACTCTGAGAGGAAATCCTTGGTGAGAATTGCATCGAAGCTGAATTTGGATAGCTAAAATGGATGTGGAGCTTTTTGGGTAAATTGCTTAAATTGCATGCACATTTCACACACACGAGTCTTGAAGGGAGATGTGTAGGTGAGTAATTTTGAATAGCATTTAAGTCTATGCTGTGACTCATGAATAACTAGTTCGGGTGAATGTGGAAAAAAAAAATTGTTCAAGATACCCAGGGCTGGTTATTAAAAGAAAAAGAGAAGTTTGTACGTAGCTTTACTATAAACCTTCACAGGACAAACTTGCCTGCTAGGCATCACCTAGTGGTTTAAAATTGTAGTGAGTAGGGTAGAAAGAGATCATGAACATCATAGATCTTGTTTTGTGCTTTAGATGATGGTTTTCATTTTGTTATACTTAGAATTCCATGACATGTGTTTTGAATTTGTCAACAATTAAATCGTAGTGCAATTACGTCTACGAATTCGAGCAAAGTCGAACAGTTTTGATACAATAGTGTAAATCATGTTTTTGAGTAGTTAAGTTAGCAAGTAGGTTGTTAGATTTAGAAAAAATTGGGCACAAGTGAAAAGGCACAATAGGAAAAAAAATTCAAATTTTTGGATGAACCTGTAATTTATCCATTTGGTACTGGTACCTACTTGGCAGTACACTCAGCTACCGAAGAAGGTATCGGTACCTCGTGCTCTAATTCCTTAAAAAACAAGGTTTTTTTGGGAAGTCCAAGGGTTTTTCTAAATTTCTCATTATAAAAAACCCCTTCTTCTCACGAGGAGCAGATAGAAACTTTTTCCTAAGCCTTGTGCTCCAAGTAATACTCAATTAAGCTCTGATCATGCAATAATGGCTTCTAGGAAGATTTTGTCCCTCTCTCACTCCTCTATCGATTTTCATGAGTTCGCTCTATTTGCTTGGGTCTTTTTGGTGGCCATGATTTCTCTTGTTATTTCAAAGATGGCTAAGACCCGATGGGGGAGGGACACCTTGATTCGAGCCCTAGGTGCCTCTTCTTCAAAGTGGTTTGAGAAAGGGAAGGGGAAGAAGGAGGAGGATGAGGAGGACGGGGAAGATGAGAAGAAAAAGAAAGGGAAGTGGACCGAGCCTGAACCTGATGAAGATGATGCCCCCTCCCTACTGAAGAAGGGATGGTCAGAGGATCCCAAGGAGAAGAGGGAGCACTATTTAAAGGTTTTGACTTGGCTCATGGTTTCCAAGGCTTTGGAGTTAGATAAAGAAGACTCAAAGTCAGAGGCAACTTGGAGTCGTACCCAGAAGCCTGAGTATGCTGGCACTAGTATCTACAATCCCATTACCTTCTCTGACTCCGATGATAAGGCTACTAGTTGATTTTAGTTGTTTGGATTAGGAGTTTAGATCGATTCTAGTAGTGTCGCCAAAGCCTAGTAGAAGAATCTTTAGGAGAATATGCCATTTTGTGTTCTTTGTAATTAACGACAATGTTTATGAATGAAAGAACACAATTTGTGTTTAACTTTGCCCTGAACACATTGGCTAAATTACAATTTGATTTGATTATTTTGAATTAGTTTATGTAATGATTAACATGAATGGAAGTTTCATTGTTGTTTTATTTTTTTCTTTTTGAATAAGATTTGCTAGGGACTAGCAAAACTCAAGTTGGGGGATGTGATGAGTGCATAATATTCCATATTTAACGGCCTCATTACATTCATTTTAGCTTGTTTTTCCAATGGTTTATTGGAAGTTTGTTTAATTCTGAGATTAATGGAGAAATGTATGATTATAGATGACCAAGTTGTAAATACAGGGTTTCAATCACTTTGCAATGCTTTGGGGACAATGGGCAAGAAAGGAACACAAGAAAGAACGGCTCGGGAGTGTGGAGTGTAGAAAATTCAAAGAAAGCACAGAGGTGACGGTACATCATCACTTGGTACCGGTACGTGAGCCCATTGGAAGTTAGGTACCAGTACCTGGGACTATGCCTAAGCCTTTTTGAAATTGAAGAAATGAAGGAGGTACCAGTACCTTCATCACTTGGTACCGGTACCTAAGCCACAGCTAGCGAGGTACCGGTACCTAATTACTTGGTACTGGTGCCTAAAGCCCAGAAGTCCCAAATTACTTTCTCCATGATTTCATTAAAAACAAGAGCCCCACTTAGGATGTCCAATCCACTTTTTGACTTTGTCAACACCTCACCATGATTCGCTAACTTCTACAATCTGCCTATAAGCATGAAGGAGGGGAGGGAAAAAGATGAGACAAAAGGAGAAAGGGAATGGTTGGAAAGGAATAGAAGGACATACCTTGGCTGACGTCGGAAGGATTTTTTGATAACCTCTCCCCAAGCAAGCTTTCTTAGCACACTTTAGAGGAGAGAGAAGGGCATGGACAAAATTATTCATGATTATTCACCATTACATTCAGCTTTAGAGAGAGAAGCTCCAAGGAAGAAGAAGATAGCTTTAGAGAGAGAAAGTTTGGATTTTTTTAATTTTCTTGCTCATTTTTATCCTAATAAGTTTCTAAAGCTTGTAATCTTCATTTCTAAACTACATAAAACTTCCATTTTCAAGTATGAATGCATTTTGTTAGAGTTTCACCGCAACAATTGTTTTGGAGAAACTCTATTTTCATTGTTTGAGCTTTTATGCTTTAAGTTCTTTGTTCTTATTGTTTAATCAAAGCTTCAAGTTTGTTTATTTCTTTCTTTGGTTAGTTTAAGTTAGTATTGGTTTCCTTTGCAATGTTTTCTATGTTCTTTAGCATTTTCATTTCATCCATGGCCGGCTAGAACATTAGTTGGCGAAATCCAAGGAAGGATTTCCATCAGAGTAGGAAAAATCAATCCTCACACACATTGCCTTGTAGTGTAGTTTGTTGAATTTGACTAGGTAGATTGCAACGTATAGATTTGTACACATTTGATGCACCGTAGACTTGTCACGGGGCATGCTTATCGTTCCTTCAAACCTATATGTATCAATCTTCCTACGAATCAATTCATCACAAATACACACAATTGGTAACTATTGATTTTTAATTCCTATCTTCCGATTGAAAAAAAAACACATTTGAGTTCGATTGAGTTATATGTGGGATTTATTAACCATACCCGGTGGAAAGAATTCTAAGGACTAGCCAACCCCTTTTATCGAAACATTTTCAACCCTGAATCTCATGATTCACCAACATTTTCACAGAATAAATTTTCATTTTTATTTTGAAAATCATTTTCGAAACACTTGGTCTTAATCTTCCTTGAGGAGATGACCTCTGAACTTTTTCCGAGTTAACACATGACACATAAGCCTCCCGCGCTTAGGGAGCAACTTTTGCATCACCATAATTTTGGGGGTGTATCACTCTTGGTGTTCACATATATTCCAACATACCCCTCAAACAAAAACACCATGAGGTAAAGAAAGAATTCAAGCAGTAATGAAAGATTTTCCAATTCTATAGTTTGGTGATGAGAAGCTCCAAAATCTGCCAGCCAATACTAAGAGTTTGGTCATTAGAAATCAAATGATGAAGAAACTGTTTAAGCATTGAGAGGAGCTGAAGTTTGTTTCCCTTGGTATGCATAATCCATTATGTGATAGCAATCTAGAGCATAATGACCCACTCTATTTTAGATATGACAAGTAACATGATTGGTGTTTGATGAAGAACCTTGTTGACCTTGTTTCTGATGAGGAGCATATCCAATTATTGAATTGTTGTTGGATGAGTAATTTGATCTTCCAGAATTATAAATGTTTCTGCCTTGAATTCTTACATATGATTGATTATAGCCTTTTCCATGACCTTGACCATGACGGCCTCTAACTCTACCTAGACCATAGCCTCTTCCTTGATTTTGTACATAATTTCCTCTTCCAAAATTATTCGAAGCAATCATAGCAGTAGAAGAAAAAGAGTTATTTGAATTCTGATTTGTCAAAGTTTCGATTGATGTTTCTTCTGCCTTTAGAAGAACATGTAGTTCTTCAAGATTGGCTGGATGAGATCTTGTCCTAATTGAGGTTCTCAAAGCATTGTACTCGAGCGGAAGACAATATCTAACTTGATAGCGTCAGAGGTCCACACGCCAGTATCACCCTGTGTTATATCAACAAACAAAACTTCCTTCAATCTTTCCTTCAACCAGCAATGAGTTCACATGGAAACACTTCTAATTAAAGGCATAACACCAAAAAGTACGCAATTGTGCATCATGTTTCCACTTCTCTTATTGAGTTTATGTACCGTTTTTCCTCCAGAAATATTTGTTACAAGAAATGTGAATGTGTCAAGCTTTGAGAAAAGAGTATTACACCTCTAGCTACATATTTCATAAAATAAAAATCCTTATCTCTTATAGATATAAAGTTCTTTTATTCTATGATAAAGATGTAGTTCATTTGCGTATGCATTGATTTTGATTTCTCACAGCTAATGGACTGTGGTTCAGTTGCAGATTTCACTTAGGATACCTTAAATTCTTTGAGATTGTCTCCTTATATATTTTGCTAATATTTGGCTTCAAAGTTTCATGATAATAGCTCAAAGAAGTTACTTTCGCAATAATTGATGTCGAAAAAGTAGCAAAACATTTCTGGGAAAGGGAGGACCTCAATTCCCAAGGCACAGTGGAAAGTTTGAAAGGACTAGTAGAGAGAAAATGTACAACGAAGTCTGACTAGATTGAGATTAGTGCAACATAATTAGAAACAAGCCAAACAATAAAACGCATGGCTTCTCCATATCTAAGCCTTTTTTGGGCAAATTTATTATTTGGCCATTTTTCTATTTTAAGAAAAATTTAGAGTTCCTAAATTATTATTCCATAATATGAGGATTTAATTTTCTTCAACTATTCTAGAGTTTCGATGAAATATAATTTTAGGGAAGATTATTGTTTTGATGTATAATGTCAACATGTCTGTAATGAGTAACCTTTTACCAATTAATCAATAAAGTTGCCAGGGAGTCTGCTCTTATTCTTTTTTTATGAATTAAATGTTTTTATCGTATTGTTGAGCGAATTCAAGGTTTGTTACCACTCTGTCGACTATCCGGGGGCAGCTTCTGGGGATCCTGTTTCTGCTTACTGGACGGGTCGGCAGTGGGACAGAGGCCGATTGTTGGGGATTTTACCTTCTCCAGTTGTTGAACAGATTGTGCAGATTCCGATTCCAGAGCAGGGGATTGATCAGATGAGGTGGAGGTTGTCTTTGGATGAGAATTTTTCATTGAGGACTGCTTGGGCTGATATTCGGGGTGTGGCTCCAGTTCGGGCTGGGTTTTCTTGTGTCTGGCAGAGGCATATTCCGACTCAGATCTTCTTCTTTATGTGGCGGTTGTTTCATGGTTTTCTGGCCACAGATGATGGCCTAGAGAGACGGGGTTTCCATGTAGTATCCCGGTGTGTGTGTGGTGGGGCTGTTGAGACTCTTAGGCATCTTTTTCTGGATTGTCCGCTTGCAGTTCAGGTGTGGGGTCACTTTTATCAGATGTTTGGGATCAGATGTCGGCCGTTTCAGTCTCCTTATGCTTTGATGCTTCATTGGCGGCGTTGTGCTCCTTCTGCAGGTCATGTGCGGGTACTGCTGTCGTGCTTCATTATGTGGCACTTATGGAAGGCCCGTAATGCTTATAGATTCGATGGTCAGGTTTTTCAGGTGCCCGTTGTGATTCAGAGGGTTATGACCAATATGCAGTTGGTTGGGCTTGCTTTTGGGTTTGCTCCGAGTCAGTTGCGTCGGGATGAGTCCATGAAGTTTGTAGGTTCTCTTAGGGTCTTGGTTCCTCGGCCTCAACCTCTTTGCTTGGTTGCTTGGACTCATCCTGTAGCGGGTTGCCTGAAGATCAGTGTTGACGGCTGTTCTAAAGGCAATCCGGGACTGTCTGCAGCAGGGGGTGTTATTCGGGACCATTAGGGTCGGGTACTTAGGGCTTTTGGCTTGTTTCTGGGGCATCAGCCTATTCTGTATGCCGAGTTGCAGGCTGTTTGTGCTGGGTTGGAGTTGGCCGCAGATTTGGGAGCTTCAGAGTTGGTAGTGGAGTCAGATTCAACTACAGTGGTTTCTTGGGTTTCTTCTCAGGGTACTGGGTGCTGGGTTTATGCTTACCTACTTGCTCGGATTCGGCTTTCGTGTGCTTCTCTCTCTGCTCGCGTCTGCCACGTCCTGCGGGAGGTGAATCAGGCTGCAGACTTCATGGCTAATTGGACTTGCTCTCAGCAGCTCAATCAGCGATTCCTTGATTCGTCATCCCTTCCTTCTGGGATTACTGGCATCCTCACCTTGGACGCTCGACAGACTCCTCATGTTCGTCGTTGAGTTTTTTTTTTTTTAATTGATGTTTTATTTTTCATGCTTTTGGTGATGAGTCATCACCAAACTTTTGCTTTGACTTTCTTCCACTTCTGGAGGCTTGGCTCTACGTCCTCCTCCCTTGTACATTTTTCCTTTTAGTTATATATACAGGTAGGGGTCCTGCCAAACCCCCCACCCAAAAAAAAAAAAACCACTCTGTCGACTATCAATACAAAATGAACTTCAACCCTCAAATCACATTCCAATATATAATGCACATATTAAGGAAATCATTAACAAGGAAAAAAAAATACTTCATTCAATGGAATGTTTTTTGAGAAATAACAATGAATATATTTTTTGGACTATAAATACTATAGCACAATCAAGAAATGGAATATAGATGTAATGTGCCAAATCTAAAACAGACAACGAGCGATCTAGTAAAGGTATGAAAAAAAAATGGCGTACAGATGTGCATATTTGCAAAGGGCTCCGTATAAAGGTCTCATGCAATAAAGAAGAGCAGTGAGGGTATTAATAAAACATGAAATTGAAATAAAATTGTTGTGAACCTCAACAAACCAATTCATTTAATCAACATTTGGTTCCTCATACATCTGGACGATTTGAAATGATGATTAATTAGGCCATACAAAGGAAGCATTGCGTGGAATTAAATTATTTATATCTTACATAATTGTGGTAAGAGTCTCAGAGATGGAGGAGGTGAAGCCGAAAACTGTCTCTTATTTCAAAAATCTCCTTGGTATCCCACTCCATGATCCTAGCCTCCCAATGCACTAGGTTGGGCATTATTTACAAAATAGGATTTTGAGGATCAAGCTCCATGCCATAGGACTGGATGTTATAAAGAAGAAATCAAAAAAACTTTGTTTTCGCTAAAGGATGAGAAAGCTCCAAGCCCGGATGAATATTTAGCGGGCTTTTTTTAAGAAAGCATGGCACATTGTTGGAAAATGAGATTACTGATGCTATTCTTGATTTCTTTTACAATGGTCGTACGTTGAGAGAACATACCTCAACCATTATTGAACTGATTCCAAAGGCTCCTAACCCCACAAGATTGACTAATTATAGACCAATTTCCTATTGCAATAAAATATACAAATGCATTTCAAAGCTCATAGCAAACAAAATTCAAAAAATGTTACAAGCGTTGATTGATAAAGCCTAGATTACCTTTCCTAAAGGAAGAAGGATCATTGATAATATACTCCTATCCCAAGAGCTGTTGAGAGGATACCAGATTAATAGGGGCAGGCCAGGATGTGATTGAAAATTGACCTCATGAAGGCATACAACAATGTCAGATAGGATTTTATGATAAGGGTTATGAAGCAAATGGGGTTTCCTCAGAAGTGAATTTAGTGGGTGGATCTCTAAATTTCTTCTTCTATGTACTCCATTAGTGTTAATTGAGAGCTTAATGGATACTTTCAAGGAAGGAAAGGTCTTTGGCAAGGTGATCCTATGTCATCTTACCTATTTGTCATTGTTATTAAGGCCTTTAATGGGATGATGAAGGCTGCTGCTATTCTTGGGAGGTTTGAATACCATTGGAGGTGCAATAAAGAATCTATTTCACACCTCTACCTTGCAGATGATGTTATGGTTTTTAGCGAAGGAATTTTTGGGTCCATTAGGGCAGTGAAAGAAGTTCTTCAAGTGTTCCAAGAATTTTATGGGCTCAAACCCTACCTTAGGAAAATCCAGGTTTTTTTATCTAGGGTTGAGGATTGTGTAAGGTAGGAAATCGTAAAGTGTATGGGCTATAGCAAAGGGTACTACTGGTGACCTATTTGGGAGTGCCTCTCATTCCTACCAAGCTTAGGGCATTGGATTATCAACCATGATTGAAAAGAATACAACAAAAATAAGATCCCGGAGCTATAAATTTTTGTATTATGGTGGGAGAACTCAGTTGATGAATTATGTTCTATTTGTTGTTTAGATATACTATCTTCTATTTTCTTCTCCCAAAGAAAGTCATTGAGAGAGTTGAAAAATTATGAGAAGATTTCTATGGTCTAGACCTAAACTTAGAATGGCTGGTGCGAAAGTGGCATGGAACATTGTTTGTTTACCTAAAAAGGAGGGTGGCTTAGGGATTAAGGATATGGGGGCTTGGAACAAAGCAACTATTGGAAAACAATTTTGGACCATTATTAGTAAAAAGAAAGATGATTATGTGTGGCCTACTTGGGTATATACTTATTTGGTGAGAGGTAGAAGTTTTTGGTATACCAAGGTACCCCCGAATGCCTCTTGGGCTTGGAGGAAAATTTTGAGTTTAAGGGGTGAATGATTGCCTTTCATAAGATATAAAATTGGAAATGGCACATCCACATTTCTTTGGATGGATCCATAGCACCCTAGGGTTATTATACAACAGGTTTGGGGAGAGAGCCTTATGAGGAGTTCTAGCCTCGGTAGAGAGGCAAAAGTTTGTAATATTGTGGGCATCGATGGAACTAGGAGTTGTTTAGGGTCAAAATGAACACAACCATGAGAAGAAATTTTGTTAGGAAATAAACTATGTAAATTCCATTTGATCTGATATACTTAAACCGCTGAATAATTTAAGACATAATGTCTACTATTTAGCCAGTAATTCCAATAGACTTTTTCACTGGAGAAGGTTCAAGGACACAAACTACCTATCTCGCTGCATGAGCTTTTCAAATGTGCTCTTTTTACTGTGTTAGCATTGTCATATATATACTTACAACCATTTTTTCATCCATTTGCTGGATTGTATGTCCAAAACATAATTTTTTGGTTTACAAATTCAATGTTTTAGTCAAGTGTGAACCTAAATTAATGTGAGACTCGCTTATCATGTCGAGTAAATTATCATGGGTTCGTGTTCTACTCTCCGATTAGATTAACGTAATATATTCATTTACTAAATTAAGTAAAATGCACATGAGAAAATAGGCTCCAAAGTGACCCACTTGAAATGTGGAAATTGAGTTGAAACATGTAGGAATGAATGCCAACCTTACATTGGTTGGGGAAGAAATCTTTAATGAGTATATAAACCCCTAGTTTTCTCTAGGGGTTGAGTCCCATGGGGCACTTCAGTTTTGTGGACGGTAGAGGACCTAAATGGACTTGAGTTCGACCACAAATGCCTCTGCCACCTCTGTTGCTACCAGCCCTGGTCGAGCTCGAGTTTATCTTTTATGGTTAAAAACTCATTTGCTAAATGATTCCTTAATTTCTTACCCAATTTTAATTTTTCCCGTTGGATGGGCACCTGTGGTGCCTTTATGGGTTGCATTTAATCAGTGGTAGCTATTCCAAAACAGTCACCTCCGCATTTATAAATATGCCCAGAGTCATTTTGCATTAGTACTTATAAATTCGTCATTAATACGGTCATTACATTCTTCATTTCCCTAGTCAGATTGTTCGTGTTAGAGAATACAAAACACAATTTGGGTTCGCCAGGTACACAAATTGCAGTGTTTCCATTGTGTATACTCAGTCAATGTATCTTGGGAGGCAGGCGCTCAAGAAGATCCATAAACACTAATGTGGGGGTGAGTTTTGTGTTAATGTAACGCCCCAAAAACCACCCTGGACGGCATTACATTCTAAAACCATTTACATAATGAGAGCACTAAGATAATCCATCAATAAGAAAATTTTTCCATTCATCATCCATAGAATTTACAATATCATCCCAAAAGAATAAGCCAAGCTATGGCCACAATATCAAAAGAATATGCCACACTATGGCATTTACATCTCAAGGATCAAACGTAACTTAGCATCGGAATAACAAAAGAAAACTAAACTTCACATGATTTCAAAATAAATTCTCAAGTCTAGTACAAAAGAAGCTATGTCTCTACAGGTCCACCTCGAGATCTAGATTCCCCTCGGGTGGGGCCTCCCAATACCCCGGCTCGTCAACTCCGAGATTCTCCTCTAGCACCAAATCTGAAAATGTTTAACTATAGGGGGTGAGCACTAAGCTCTGTAGCAAAATCTTCCCAAACTCATACAAGGTTTAGAAAAACATATATAAAATGGTCGGTCTCATTTAACAAAATAGCATACATAATCTTTGAAGTAAAACAGAGACATTTTAGAATGGATCTCAAGTTTAAGTAGCAACAGTAATTTAAATGAACAGTAAAAGAAACCAAGATCCAATACATATCCATTTCCCAAAGTATAAACCATTTTTCCCACAAGACCTTGTGGAATCCCATACTCCCACAAGTTCTTGTAGGTAACCATTTACCACAATAATACAATAATCCATAAATTGAATATTCCACAACCATATGTATATGTATCTCAAACATGATGTAGGCAAACCCCATGAATCAACACATTGAGTAATATCTAGCCCACACACACCCACACAAATCTTATCAAAGATATCCATCCTTTAGGAAGGGCGTATGCCATACCAATGGCAGTGACATATCCAACCCAGGTATTAGTATACTAACCCTCTGACATGGCACCCGTGAGCAATAGCGGTTTAGTCTTACCAAAGCACTAACCCCACTACGAGTGGGAGGAAAAATGCCAACCCACACGGAGCAAGCAACACGCCTACCCACTCTACGATATCTCATCAAAGGCCACCCATGGTCATCCCACACTCATAAGAGATACAATACCAAACCCAATTTCACAATTTACAAGTATATCTTAAAAACCCCCAAATTTATCACATGACAATTTCAATAAACAATTACAAAAATACAAGAGATCACCACAACATCATTTTATTACTCAACACCAAGCACTATGGTTTCAAAATCAATAATAAAGGAAGAATTTAAGAAGAAATTCATCACTCTCTAATAACTAGGGTTTTGAAACACAAAAAGAGATTTCATGGGTATTCAACCCTAACTTTGTTAAAAACATGTAATCTTTGCCCAAAAGACTAAGAGATGATGATTTCATATCATATATATAACATTTAGAGCAAAACATATATATATACATAAGCCCTAACCTCAATGTAAGAGAAAGAGAAGAAATCCCCTACCTTGGTGTTCTTGAAATCTAGGGCTTGAATCTTGAATCACCCTTAAATCTTGTGTTTTTCCCCTTTGATCTTGAGTTTCTCTCTTCCTTTCTTTCTCTCCTAGGGTTCTAAAGTGTTTAGGATGAGAGTGGAGTGAAGAATGGGGCAAATGAGGGCTTGAGGTGGTGTTTTAAACCCAAAAATCCTGACTTTTTAACTGTTCGGCGAGTGTCAGAGAAAATTGTACCGGTACGGTACAGTACCGGTACTCCAAAGCTACTGGAGTCGGGCGTACCGGTACGGTATCATACCGGTACGGTTTGACAGATTTTTACTCCGACTTTCAGGGAAGTTTTGACCCATTTAGAGGTCGAATTGGAAAATTTTCATGAGATACACTTTTGTAGCCCTAGATGTCTAATATCTACTATCAAAATTTCAGATCAATTGGATATAAGGATAAAAAGTTAGGACCAAAATACTAGAAGGTGTCTCAACTCTTTTTTACCCAAATTCTCTCTAAGTGTGTTTTCACTCCGGAATACTTCCTAACTTCCAATACACCCCATATTACCTCTCCCAATGTTTTTCGACCTTCCGGATTCAATTGAGAACTTATTTTGACCTAAAAATATTTAGAAACTTCCATAATCCCTCTTCTCAAGTTTACACACCTTCGAAACTCAAACTTCCCAATCCATTTGTCTCCCTAGTATTTATTCCTACTATTACTACACATATCCTCATTTTTACAACAATTATTTACTATATATATATATACATATATAAAATAAAATACGGGGTGTTACAGTTAAGGACATAAAATCAAACACTAGCCTTGATCATTTGCAATATATGTTCTTAGTCTACAATCGGGTCAGTTTATTTAATTATTACTATTCTTTAATTACATGACTTATATCATAAATATCTATATAATAAAGCACAAAGAATTTCAAATCCTTAGTTTGTCTTTAGCTTTTCATGACTAAGATTGTTTTAAGATTACTGATCCAACAACCAAAACTCTTCCTCCAAAATATTTTCCCTCCCAACAATTTCAACAAACCACTCATTCTAAGACTCTAAAGGACATATCTCAACCTGAAATAGATATCTTCCGGCCTCTCAACTCTACCGTCCCACCCAAAATACAATACTTCTATCTCTCTCTCTCTCTCTCTCTCTCTCCGTCTCTCTCTCCCTTTCCGTCTCTCTCATAACTTTGCAAGCCATCATCACCCCTAACCTATAAACCCGTACCATACGTCTTTCTCTCCTTGTTGCTATTAGCCACCACTGCTACTAGCCACAGTCCCCAAAAATAATAGGTCTAATTTTTTGTCTCTCTCTCTCTCAACCCAACCAAAAAATCCCCTCCCGAATCTTCCACATCTGTCCACTTCTCTCACACGTTTTCTATATACTGGCCCTTATCTTACCGTCGCCAATGACACTCCTCCGTCATCACTCATCACTTTTGTGTCTACAGACATTCTCGATGCTTTTTAGGTATATCTCTCTCCCTCTTCATCTCCTACAAACCCCCTCCACCGTCCTCCCCCTCTTTCTCTTTTTTATTCAGTCACATCCCATCCCCTAAAAAGAGATAGGGTGTTGGTAATCCTATCTTCTTAACCTATTAATCATACTATAAACACATATTAATTAACCTGTGCAATAATAATCAAAACCATTCACTTAAATAAGAAAATCTGACATTTACATAGCACAGTGTTACAACATAATTAGGGCACCATACTCTTAACACATCTTAGCAAACTATGCACAATGTGACATCAACACCCCTACACCAAGCTAGACGCTCAGTGGACCAACCTTCTAAACCCAAGCACTTGAAAGCAAATAATTGTTGGGGGAGAGCAAACCACATGTTTAGTGAGTATACTCGAGACATATAGAAGGAAAACATATAGCACAAAACAGTTATAACAAATCCCACTCATTCTAAAAATGAAAAAAAATAAAAATAATATCCAACTATTCAATAACGCCTGGAATTCTCAACGAGAATTAACAACTATTCGTTTTCACTCGAGAGTCTCGGCAATCACATCGTTACCATAGTCGGGGAGTCTCAACAATCACATCACTATCATATATACCCACAAGTCTCGGCAATCACATCACTACTTGTCTATGCCTTGGAGTCTTGGCAAAAAATAATATCAAAAAAACATAACTACCTAACAAACACCATAGCTCATAATAGGTTATCAATTCACTAAAAATATTCCACGTATCACAAATTAGCTACAAACACATACATGCATAGCTAATACCCAAGCAATCACATTTTCAATCAATATGAATCAATATACTCACATTGGGTTAAATTCCAAACCCAAAATCACTTTCCTTGTGAAACCTTAGGTGAGACCAGCATTGATGTTGTCGCGTCCGTACCTAACGCATACGTCATCACAAAACACATGAGTACTCTATCATGTATAGATTTACATGAATGAATAATCACACTCGGAACAACTTATTCCCAATCCCCCATCTATTTAATATAGTGTACAAAAATCCTTAGGTTTACTGATGTGTTTCTAAGTAAATAAAATCACTTAGGATTGATTTGAACCCATTAGGATGCCTTGGAAAGCTTTGAAATCGAGTAGTTAATGAATTAAAGGCAATACGGAAAAATGGTGTGAATTCCCTATTTGTACCGGTACAAGTCGTGCCGGTTCAACAGTGATAATATGTCTTTGTACCGGTATAACTTAGTTTGTATCAATTCATCGCAGAATGTAGCCTTTTGTACAGATACTTTGTTGTACTGGTCCATCCCAAAGCTCTACCCATTGTACCATTACAACAAAGTTGTACTGGTTCATTATCTCATAGAATGTCATCGTACCAGTATAACACCACTTTGTACCAGTACAACTCTGGTTTTCTTCCTACAATTCATTCCAAACTTCAATTTCAACCCTACCTCTAACACCCTACAACTCTAAAACCCACATAAGTCAAAAACCCATTAATGAAAAGGCATAAACCGATATCAAAACCATCCCCCCACACAATTGAAATTACAAACCATCTCACCCAAATCTTGTTAAGAACAACAATTAATCACAAAAGATATAAAATATTAGAAAAAAGATTTAACCTTCTAAGAAGAAAATTGTGAGAATAAGAGAGAGAGCTTCATATTCTCTAGAAGAACACTAGGTTTTTTGTTTCTTCTTCACTCCATGGATGAAAAGAAGTCTTCCAGCTTAA
Source organism: Ilex aquifolium (assembly GCA_951799425.1). Taxonomy (NCBI): domain Eukaryota; kingdom Viridiplantae; phylum Streptophyta; class Magnoliopsida; order Aquifoliales; family Aquifoliaceae; genus Ilex; species Ilex aquifolium. Next base: position 22,658,349 of record OX637400.1, read on the forward strand.
TTCCCCCAGTGGAGAACTGATCCACTACATGTTAGAGACAAGGGTGATCCTAAGGAAGACAAGTGTCCCGAATGACTCACCTATTTTTCCCAAATTCCACATAAATCCCCTTTTGTTTCCTTCCTTCACAAACCCACCAGTTAATTCCCAACAGGTTCAAGCCCAAAAACTAGATGTTTTTTAACCGGTTCAAGCAACTTGAATAAGCTAAACCCCAAACAGAACCACATTTAACCGGTTCAACACATGTTTCAATCGGCCTATCCACTCATCACATTTTTCCCCTTTTCACTCTAAGGTCCTCCTTTGTTTCTCATATTCTTACTTTTAACCCACAAATTTTCCCGACACTTCTAAAATCTCATCTAAACAATACTATCTTGTAATTCATCAATAATATTCTTTAATTAAAAGTATACTTAAATTCTCAGGGTTTAATTATCATAATTTTAACCCTATACAACTATTAAAAAATTATACTTTACCCACAATATTTATAAAATGTTATGATTTGCATGCTCAGGTCTCACAACTCTTCCCTTCTTAAGAAATTTCATCCTTGAAATTTTACATAACACATTGAAACAAATAAGGGTATCTTGCTCATGTATTCTCTTCACTCTTCCAAGTTGCCTCCTCAATAGTGTGGCTTTGCCACAAGACTTTAACCAACGGTCCAGTCTTTGTGCGTAACACTTGCTCCCTACGATCCGAAATTGCAACTGGTTTCTCGACATAAATTATGGCTTCCTTAAGCTCAATAGGTTCCACTGTCAACACATGAGAAGGATCAGGTATATACTTCTGCAACGTGAGCATATGGAACACATCATGTAGCTGAGAAAGATTTAATTGTAATGCAAAACGATAAGCCACAGCTCCAATACGTTCAAGAATATCAAATGGTCAAATATTTCTTGGACTTAACCTACCCTTCTTACCAAACCTCATTGTAAACCCCCACATTCTAATCGTTATATATAGTAACGTAATTATGTTTTTGAAATGCTTATATATATGCAATGATGTATGCATGAACTATGCAGATTGTAAGAGTAGAAATAAAAATGTTAGTTGAGGTAATAAGGTATGTTGTAGAAGTTTGGAAGTATTCCGGAGTGAAATCACACCTTAGAGAGGATTTGGGTAAAAAGGATTTTGGACACTGCCTTAGTAATTTCACCTAACTTTTTATCCTGATGTCCATTTGATCTGAAATTTGGACAGGAGATAATAGACTTCCAGGGATACAAAATAGTATTTCACGAAAATTTTCCAAATCAATCTCTAAATAGGCCAAAATTTCACTGTAAGTTTCAGCAAAAATAGGAATTTCGTTCGAACGTGAATTGACGTTCGAACGTGAATCAACGTTCGAACGTTAATAAACGTTTGAACGAAAGTTCGTTCCAGTACTCTTTGTCTGATTGAAAAATAAAAGTACTGGGAGCAAATGACGTTCGAACGCCAATGACGTTCGAACGTGATCAACAAAACAGAGTATCAGAATTACGTCGTTTGAGATATTTTCTTCCCCTATAAATACATAAGGGCGCCTCCTTTAGCCTCCATACACCATTTACAACCCTAGAAAGCCTTGAGAAACAAGAAAGAAAGGGGGAAACATAAGATCAAAGAGGATTTGTACCTTGAAGTGGATCAAAATCTCAAGTTCTTCAAGAACTCTAAGGAAGAATAAGGTAGGGGTTTTCTTCCATTCTTGTTCATTGATGCTAGGGTGTTTATATACATATGTTTTGACTCTTAATCATATATATTTGTTATGGAATCCTTGTTTTTTGATGTTTTTGTAAATCTTACCATGTTATGATGGAAGTTATAACATGATAGCCATAAAACCTTTGTTCTTGACATCCAAACTCTAGTTTTTCAAGAAGTATGGATTTTTCTTCTTGATATTCATTTGTTCTTGATTTCAAGACTTGATATCCATTTTTTCTTGATTTCAAAACCTTATATTCATTTGTTCTTGATTTCAATACTTGATATCCGTTTGTTCTTGATTTCAAAACCTTATATTCATGTGTTCTTGATATCAAAACTTGATATTCATTGGTTCTTGATATTCAAACTTGATATTCAATTGTTCTTGTTATCAAAACTTGATATTCATTTGTTCTTGATTCAAAAACTCTAGTGTTTTGGTTGGAACAATAAAATTATATATTTTGATGATCTCTTGCTCATTTTTTTCTTGAGATGTTATATTGAGAAATACCCATGGAATTGGGGGTTTTTGAATTACTTTTGATATGAGAAAATGTTTGGTATTGCATCTCTGTATGGTTTGTTGTGATGGACTTGAATTACCTTCGAGAGCTGCCGTAGAGTGTTAGAGGTTAGTCTATCACAGTGGGGGTGAGATGGTTGTCTAACACTTGTAGTGGATTGTTGTTTGTGAGAGCAACCACTATTGTTCACGTAAGTTCGAGGCTGAGAGATGGTATACCTTTCCTGTGAAGGATTCGTCAATGCCGTGGGAGATGGTATACGCCCTTCCTAAAGTGATTTGTGTGGTTATGATGGGTGAACGAGGTAGAATCGTCGTGTAGATTCATGGGAAGCAACCACATACATGAGTGATACGACATACATGAGAATATGGGATGATGCTATTGAATGCTTTATTGATTTCTTCAACTCTGACATGTTTATTCCTTCCATTTACTTATGACTATTGCGTTAAATTGAGATCGAATAAATTGTCACTGTTTTATTTCAAGTTATATATGATATTTTGAAAAGTGAGACCGAACTGTTTTATATGTTTTCCAAACCTTGTTCGAGTTTGGGAGGATGTTGCTACAGAGCTTAGTGCTCAACCCTTATAAACAATATCTATTCTCATATTTTGGTTTAGAGGAAGAGCTCGGAGTTGATGAGTAGACAGCTTGGGAAGCTCAATTGGATGGAAGCGTGGATCCCGAGGGGGATGTTTAGAATTGCTCTCCTTGTGTCCTAGATTAGGAGATACCTTTTGAAACAATGTATGAATTAATATTTTATTTATTCCGCTACAAGATTAAGTCTGATTTTGAGATGTAAATGCCATGGTTTGGCATATTCTTTTGGATGATCTTATAGAAATCATGTATGATGAATGGAATTCTCTTATTCTATGGGTTTTATTAGTTGCTCTCATGATGTAAATGGTTTTAAATAGTAATGTCATCTAAGGTGGATTTTGGGGCGTTAAAGGTTTGGTAACAGAGCCTAGGCTTTAGGTCTTACATAGGAGTTGTAGGTTATGAATTACCACTAGAGAGGTAGGACTAGGTCGAACAAATTGGCGACCTAAATCTTATACAAGCCTTATGCTTGGGTTTAAGGTGATAGTTAGGGTGTCTTGTATATTAAGAAAACTAAATTGTTTATTGATGTACAGGATGGATGGAGGACGTGGACGTGGTCGTGGAGGTCATGCAAACCCACCACCACCACCACCTCCCGATGCCATGAATGGCATTTATCAATGCCTAAGGGAGCTAACCACTCTGGTACAACACCAGAATGGAAACAATAACCACAAGGGGGGATTTCAACCATTAGCTCCTGTACCTGGCAACGGGGACGACAATAGAAGGATGATAGTTCTTCGAGAATTCTTGAGGCAATGCCCACCTACTTTCCAAGGAAGCTCTCACCTTTTGGAGGCGGATAAGTGGATTCGCCGGGTGAGGAAAATGTTTGATAGCATGGGAGTTGTCGAGGAGCTACGGGTCGGCCTCGCTACATATCTACTGGAAGGAGAGGCAGATCATTGATGGGACTCAGTGAAGAGAAGAAGGAACACCGATGCTTTTACTTGGGAGGATTTTGATCATATCTTCCAAGACAAGTATTTTCCTGAATCGTTCAGGGATAAAATGAGTGCATATTTCCTGGCTCTACGACAGGGTAGCATGACGGTGGCGGAGTATGAGAGAAGGTTCGACGATCTATCTCGCTATGCCACGGAGTTCATCTCTACTGAGGCTAGGAGGGCGAAACGATTTGAGCAGAGCTTGAGGCCTGCCATCAGGGAGAAGCTTGTGGCTCACAAGATCCGGGACTATGGGGATCTTGTCGACAGAGCTGCACTGGTGGAGAGAGACACCGAGGACAACCAGAGACGACAGAACTTCGCGAACGGAGGTCCAATCAGGACTGGTGCTAGCAGCAGTGGATTCACACAAAGGGCAGCTCCGTACCGCCGACCGGATCAAGCTGCGGGACAAAGGAATCAAGTCGTTCGAGGAGCTGAGGTTACTCAGAATAGAGTAGGCACTGACCCACGTCAATGCTTCGCATGTGGAGGGTCTGGGCACTTCAGAAATAACTGCCCATCGTTTCCACCAAAGACCAATCCAGCGGCAGGACAAGTGAATGCAAATAGGCCACCACTACAGAGGCCACTACAGCAGAGACCGTTAGCAGCTGTAGCCCTAGGCGGTACTAATCAAGGAAGAGTTTTTGCTTTGACCCAACCGGAGGGAGACATTTCCAATGCAGTCGTGGAAGTTATTGTTCTTCTCTATAATTCTTGGGCACATATTTTATTTGATCCCGGTGCGACTCATTCATTCATACACACTACATATGCTCTTAATTTGGGGTTGGAATTGGAGAAGTTAGAACATGCCTTGAGTATTGACATGTCTACGGGAGGACGGTTGGATACTAAAAGGGTGTGTAGGGGTTGTGTGCTTCGAATTGGGGAGCAAGAATTGATTGTAGATTTGGTTGCATTAGACATGAAGGGGTATGACATCATATTTGGGATGAACTTGTTATCCACTTTCCATGCGGTAATGGATTGTTTTCGTAAACGGGTTTCATTTCAATTACTGGGAGGGGAAGTTTTCAGTTTCATTAATGATCGGAGTTCTTTCCACCCATTTCCTACTACGGGTAGTAGATTCCTGAAAGCTAAGGCGGGGAGCAATTTGAGTTTCTTGGCCAGCTTAAGGGGTGATGATCGTGATAAATTCCAATCGGATGTGGTATTGATAGTGTCGGAGTTTTTGGATGTCTTCCCAGATGAACTACCTGGGTTACCCCCAAAGAGAGAGATTGAGTTTACGATTGATCTCTATTCGGGAACCGAACCCATATCCATTGCTCCCTACAGGATGGCACCTTTGGAGTTGAAGGAGCTAAGGAAGCAATTGGACCATCTATTGGTTATTGGGTTTATCTGTTTAAGCACTTCACCTTGGGGAGCCCCGGTCCTCTTTGTGAAGAAGTATGACGAAACACTTCGGTTATGCACGGATTACCGAAGGTTGAATCGGGTGACAGTGAAGAATAAATATATGTTGCCACGAATTGATGATTTATTCGATCAGCTGAGGGGTTCTAAGTATTACTCCAAGATTGATCTTCGCATGGGGTACCATCAACTGCGGATCAAGGAGGAAGATATTCCTAAGATAGCTTTTCGTACCCGGTATGGTCATTTCGTCGATCTCTAAATAGGACAAAATTTCACTGGAAGTTTCAGCAAAAATAGGAATTCCGTTCGAACGAGAATTGAAGTTCGAACGTGAATCGACGTTCAAACGTGAATAAACGTTTGAACGAAAGTTCGTTCCAATACTCTTTGTCTGATTGAAAAACGAAAGTACTGGGAGCAAGTGACGTTCGAACGCCAATGACGTTCGAACGTGATCAACGAAATAGAGTATCAGAATTACGTCGGTTGAGATATTTTCTTCCCCTATAAATACATAAGGGCGCCTCCTTTAGCCTCCATACACCATTTACAACCCTAGAAAGCCTTGAGAAAAAAGACAGAAAGGGGGAAACAAAAGATCAAAGAGGATTTGTACCTTGAAGTGGATCAAAATCTCAAGTTCTTCAAGAACTCTAAGGAAGAAGAAGGTAGGGGTTTTCTTCCATTCTTGTTCATTGATGCTATGGTGTTTATATACATATGTTTTGACTCTTAATCATATATATTTTTTATGGAATCCTTGTTTTTTGATGTTTTTGTAAATCTTACCATGTTATGATGGAAGTTATAGCTTGATAGCCATAAAACATTTGTTCTTGACATCCAAACTCTAGTTTTTCAAGAAGTATGGATTTTTCTTCTTGATATTCATTTGTTCTTAATTTCAAGACTTGATATCCATTTGTTCTTGATTTCAAAACCTTATATTCATTTTTTCTTGATTTCAATACTTGATATCCATTTGTTCTTGATTTCAAAACCTTATATTCATGTGTTCTTGATATCAAAACTTGATATTCATTGGTTCTTGATATTCAAACTTGATATTCAATTGTTCTTGATATCAAAACTTGATATTCATTTGTTCTTGATTCAAAAACTCTAGTGTTTTGGTTGGAACAATAAAATTATATCTTTTGATGATCTCTTGCTCATTTTTTTCTTGAGATGTTATATTGAGAAATACCCATGGAATTGGGGGTTTTTGAATTACTTGTGATATGAGAAAATGTTTGGTATTGCATCTCTGTATGGTTTGTTGTGATGGACTTGAATTACCTTCGAGAGCTGCCGTAGAGTGTTAGAGGTTAGTCTATCCTAGTGGGGGTGAGATGGTTGCCTAACACTTGTAGTGGATTGTTGTTTGTGAGAGCAACCATTATTGTTCACGTAAGTTCGAGGCTAAGGGATGGTATACCTTTCCTGGGAAGGATTCGTCAATGCCGTGGGAGACGGTATACGCCCTTCCTAAAGTGATTTGTGTGGTTATGATGGGTGAACGAGATAGAATCGTCGTGTAGATTCATGGGAAGCAACCAACATACATGAGTGATACGACATACATGAGAATATGGGATGATGCTATTGAATGCTTTATTGATTTCTTCAACTCTGACATGTGTATTCCTTTCATTTACTTATGGCTATTGCGTTAAATTGAGATAGAATAAATTGTCACTGTTTTATTTCAAGTTATATATGATATTTTGAAAAGTGAGACAGAACTGTTTTATATGTTTTCCAAACCTTGTTCGAGTTTGGGAGGATGTTGCTACAGAGCTTAGTGCTCACCCCCTACAAATAATATCTATTCTCAGATTTTGGTTTAGAGGAAGAGCTCGGAGTTAATGAGCAGACAGCTTGGGAAGCTCAATTGGATGGAAGCGTGGATCCCGAGGGGGATGTTTAGAATTGCTCTCCTTATGTCGTAGATTAGGAGATGCCTTTTGAAACAATGTATGAATTAATATTTTATTTATTCCGCTGCAAGATTAAGTTTGATTTTGAGATGTAAATGACATGGTTTGGCATATTCTTTTGGATGATCTTATAGAAATCATGTATGATGAATGAAATTCTCTTATTTTATAGGTTTTATTAGTTGCTCTCATGATGTAAATGGTTTTAAATAGTAATGTCGTCTAAGGTGAATTTTGGGGCGTTACACTCATAATTCCCTTCCAAAGAGATACACATAAGAACACGCGATTGCCAATAGCAAATTCCAAGTCCCTTCTTCGGTTATTCGCATAGCTTTTCTGCCGACTCTGAGCAATTTTCAATAACTCCTGAATCACCTTCACCTTTTCTATAGTTACTTGCACCAATTCAAGATATAATATTTTCCTTTGTCCCGCATCACTCCAACATACAGGTGTTCTACATCGCCTATCTTAAATAGCTTCTTATGGTTCCCAATGCTTGCCTGATAACTATTATTATAGGCAAATTCTATCAACGATAGATGATCATCCCAGATACCCTTGAACTCCATTACACAAGACCTAAACACATCTTCTAAAATTTGAATAACACGTTCTGACTGCCCATCCGTTTGAAGATGAAATGTTGTACTAAACTTTAAGGTAGTACCCACAGCCTGCTGCAAGCTTGGCAAAAATCGAGAAGGGAACCTCGGATCCTTGTTAGCAACGATAGACACTGGTGTACCATGCAATTTCACAATCTCATCCACATAGAGTTTTGCATACCTATTCAATGAAAAATTAGTTTTAACAGCAAGAAAATTTGCAAACTTTGTCAAATGATCCACTATCACCCAAATAGAATCATGGCCTTTCAAATTACGGGGAAGACCTATTACAAAATCCATCGTAATGTGCTTCCATTTCCATTCCGTAGTAAACCCGCAGGCCATTGATGCTCAACCTTCACCTGTTGACACAACAAACACCTCGCCACAAATTCTGCAATCTCCCTTTTCATTCTCATCCACCAATAATATTGCCATAAGTCTCGATACAGCTTAGTGCTACCAGGGCACATAGCATAAACTGAACTATGTGCTTTCTCTAAAATTTCATGCTTCAACATCGTGCCATTAGGTACACACATACGAGTACCAAATAAAAGCACACCATCCTCCAAAAACATAAAATCCATCTGAAGTCCCTCTTTAACTTCCTTCACAATTTTCATCAATTAAGGATCTTGAATCTGTGTTTTCTGAATACGGTCTATCAATATCAGCCTTACCTTGAATTGAGCTGTCAATATACTGGCTACAATCAAGGCTAACTCCACCCCCAAAGACCATATATCATAAAAGTATCAACTCTAGCATATTGCACACAAGCCAATAATCCTGATGACTTAAACCATTGCAACCAGATTTGTTTTCCCTAGATGATATTGAATGGTACAGTCGTAGTACTTAATCAATTTCATCCACCATCTCTTCCTTAAATTCAATTCTTTCTGAGTAAACAAGTACTTCAAACTTTAATGGTCTGTCTAAATCTGAAAAGTCTCACCATAAAGGTAATGTCGCCATATTTTCAAAATAAAAACAATTGCAGCAAGCTCCAAGTCGTGAATAGTATAATTACATTCACGCATCTTCAGTTGTCTAGAGGCATATGCAATTACCTTCCCGTGCTTCATTAATACACATTCCAATCCCTAATGTGAAGCATTTCCGTAAATCACGAATCCACCATTTCCTGAAGGTATAGTCAACACTGGAGCTGAGACCAATCTAGTCTTCAACTCTTGGAAACTCTACTAAGATTTATCATCTCATTCAAACCTGACATCTTTCCTTGCCAACCGAGTCAATGTCATAGAATAGCTAACGGGCTATTACCCTAAGAAACTCCTACTCTCAGATGCATTCCCTAGTTGTTCCCATTTTACAACAACTTCCACCTTTTTAGGATCCACCTGGATGACATCTCCTAAAATCACATGTCCTAGAAAAATCATTTTATCCATCCAAAACTCAAATTTACTAAATTTCGCATACAAATTGCTTTTCCCTTAGAGTTTGCAATATAATTCTTAAATGTTGTTTATGCTCTTCCTCACTACAAGAATACACCAAAACATCATCTATGAATACAATTACAAAAGAATCCAGGTATCGTTGGAATAATCTATTCATAAGATCCATAAAAGCAGTTGGAGCATTTGTCAAACCAAAAGGCATGACTAAGAACTGATAGTGCCCATATCTAGTGTGGAAAGCTGTCTTTGGCACATCACTCATCCTTACCCTCAACGGATGGCATCCAGATCTCAAAACAATTTTGGAGTTAACCCTTGCTCCTCACAATTGGTCAAATAAATCATTAATCCAAGGTAAGAGATAATTGTTCCGAATTGTCACCATATTAAGTTGTCGATAATAAATACACAATTCCATTATTCCATCTTTCTTCTTAACTAATAAAACTAGAGCACCACAGGGAGATACACTAGATTGACTAAACTCTCGACTTAATAAATCTTGTAGCTATTCTTTCAATTCCTTCAACTTAGCAGGTGCCATCCGATATGGAGCAATATATAACGAACTCAACCTTCCTATCTAGCGAAAACCCTGGTACCTCATCTCGAAACACATCCGAAAATTCACAAACCATTTCCAAATCAGATAATTTTACTTTATCTTTGCTAGTGTCTCTCACATATGCCAGATACCACTGACAACATTTCCTAAGTAATTTATGAGCTTTGATTGCAGATATTAAACAGTTAGGCATCACCTTTCGATCACCTTTAAATTTGAGCTCCAATTCACTTGGTATTATAAAAATAACCTCTTTTCTTAAACAATCTACCAATGCATGATAAGAAGATAACCAATCCATTCCTAGTATCACATCAAAGTCTTGAATATCTAGAGGAATCAGATCCATCAATAACTCTCGTGGACCCAAATTTATCACACAACCTCTATAAACACTACCTGTATACACTACATTACCCACTAGAATAGAAATAGCCAAACAATGATCCAATGAAATAGAGGATTGATCCCAATGCATGCTAAATGCATATGCAACAAATAAATGTGTGCATTTCTACCAAAAATATAAATTGTACCTATTACCACATTATGAGAGCATGAGCATCTTGTTGTGTCAAGGCAAATACTTGCCCTTAAGATCCTGAGGTACTGGTAGACCCCATTCCTCCTCTTTGTGCACTCTCTTGTGAACTCCTTCCACTAGGAGTCACACTGCCCACCAACGATGTCCCAACAAACCCGCTCAAACAATCCCATAACACATGCCCTAACTTCCCACAACCATAGCACCTTTGACCCTCACTTGACGACGTCATCCCACAATCCCGCTCTATATGCCTTTCCACTCCACACTTGTAGCAAGTCACACCCACTACTCGACTATTAGCCAACCCTCTACTTGGCTGCTCAATAGAGAATATAGGAAAGCCCAGACCCCGTGAACTAGCTGATGCTCTACCATACCCTGCACCTCTAACCTGAGAAAATTGATATCCCCGCTTCTTTGATCCCGATGTTTGACCCGTAGGTTGGAATCCCATAACTTATGTACTGTCAAATCTCCCCTTCTTAAACTATTTACGATGTACATCTGACTCTTGTACGTCCTTCTCAACCACTAAAATTTTATTCACCAAGGATAAATAACTCAATAATTCAAAAGCTGACAAACGAGTTCAAATCGGATAATTCAATCCCCACTAAAACTTCTTACATCTTGCCTCATTAGTCTAAATAAAAGCTGTAGCAAACCGGGATAATGTAGTGAACCACTTTTCATACTCTAACACTAACATCTTCCCCCTAAGTTAATGTCATAAAGGCATGCTCTTGTTCATAACGATATGACTCTGAAAAATACTTGGTGTTAAACTTTCTTACAAATTGATCCCAAGTAACCCTTCTATATGCTTAGGCAACCTCACCAACAAATGGAGGAGTAGTTAATAGTCGCACCAAAATCACTCCTCCTCTTCAAACATAAAAGTTGCCAGAACAACCTGTTGTTCATCAGTAGCCCCTATTACTTCAAAAATAGATTCTACCCACTTCAACCAATCCTCTGCTTTCGTAGGGTTAATTATTCCCGCAAATGCTGGAGGACTCAATTTCATATGTCTCTTATACATCGTACCACGTGGCTCCCCATGTGGCATTGGTGGCGCTGCTCGAGCTGCTGCCCTTATTTCTATTTGCATTTCAACAAGTTGATTTGTAGTTGCAGCCATATGTGTCATCATCTCATACTCCCTATGCACCATATTCGACTAATTTTGTTGCCTTTCCCTACCTTCTTGTTGTTGTCTTTCACCTCCCTCAGCTATAACAAGAGCATAAGATCCCTCTCCCTCAACTAGTTCTTAATCCACTGGGGGATCCATTAATCACTTAACTGTAAAGCTCAAATCAACATAGATAAGCATACATATGCATACACTAACACATTCATGTTTGACTCACCCAGACAACATCCTGACACCCTAAACTCTCCACTGTTGACCAAGATTCTTATGTCTGTAGAACTTATAAATCTAGGCTTTGATACCAAAAATGTCACACCCTACCCCAGATAATAGTACATATTGTCCATTCCAGGTTAGTGGACCCCTTTATTAAACAAATAACCTGTTATCCCGAGCATGATAATAATTCAACTTATAACGTAATTATCCATCAATAAGCTTTCATAAAAAGATAGCCATAAGTACATAGGCATAGATTTTTTTCTCATTTAACATTATACAAGAAACACATTATATTTCGACAACTGTATATATATTCATGAATTAATGTTTGGAAAATAACACAGCAAGACTCCCACTTCATCCATTTCCTCTGACCATCTAAACTCAACAATGGACTCTCTATTATGCCTCATTACCTGAAATACAAAACTATGGGGGTGAGCACAACATGCTTAGTGAAGGAACAACTTTATGAAACGTATAATAACGAAAATATACTTCACGCACTAGCACAATATATATATATATATATATATATATATATATATATATATATATATATATCAAATTTTATACCATCTTAAATATTAACATGGTATCCTTACTCCTCAAAAGCATTCCTTGGGTATCAAACAGATAAATATCCAGAAGTCATCATATATGACATTCACACATATAGGTATTCGCCATTAAGACCACACCTTATCCATTAAGGCTATGTTTTTGCCATTAAGGCATGGATCAACACTAAGGAACAATGATGCGACTAAAGCCACACAATCGACACTAAGGCCAAACAATTGCCCTTTTTAGGCTATAATAGCCAATAGGCTCTTTACACACCAATAAAGTCATTCACATTCACGTAATCGGTAGCCATCAATAAACCATTTACTCATTCACTACCAATAATTTGATATTAGCCATAAAGGCTAAATTCACCATCTTCAAAGACATATGCTGTATTTAGTTCAGTAGTCATCACAAATCATACACCAATAACACATTGGCATATTTTAGCCATTATCAATTACATGAAAAAGCACACTCACCTCAAGTACAATAATATGACAGTTCAGTCTCCAGACGAGACCTTAGGCGTACTCGACGTATATGTCGTCGCCTTAGTTCCTATCAACGTATGAATACATACTCAGGCTCATGTTAACATATTTTTAAATTCTTTCCCAAGTGGTGTAAGTTAACCACCCAAAAAATTGCTTATCAATTGCTTAGTTCACCCACCTTAATTCTAAATTTAATCTTTAATTCATGTAGTTATGAGCAACTAAACCCATAAGGAACTTATTAAAGTTGGTTGGAAGCCCAGAGCACCACATCAAAATAGCTTAAACTAGGCCTAATGAACCAGTTCACGTCCAACAGGTTCAACTCCTACAATTGGATGTTGTTGAACCGGTTCAAGCAACTTGAACAGGTTCAACCCCAAACAGAATCTCATTCAACTTGTTCAACACATGTTTGAACCAGTTTAACTCTAAACTGAGGCTTAAAATACAGTTTAAATTCTATCTTCCACCATCAAAACTCAATTCTAACGCCATCCAACCATTACCCACAGTACTATGATACATCTAAAAGTTGAAAAACACATAAATTTACAATAATTTATTTTCCTTTGTTGTGGCTTAATTCCTTCGAACTCCTCCGAACTCATACTCAAGAACCTAGGATTTCTTAACTCCTCAATTCACAACCACCACTCAATTCCTTCTGCACAAGCAAGGATTATGCTAACTACAAAGAATAAATTACATACAAACTCAAGGAAACAAGAAGTTCTCTCCCATCTTTGTTTTCATTAAAAGAGGTATACGGTTTGTTTCAAAACCCTTCCTCCCCCAATTCTCCTCTTCTTCAACCGGTTTATGCCAAAAGCCCTCTTTAATACTCACCGAGCACAAAGGCTGGAGAACCCCCATGCAACCGGGTATCCCTATTGACTCATCAATAATATTCTTTAACTAAAAGCATACTTAACATCTCATGGTTTAATTATCATAATTTTAACCTCATACAAATATTAACAAATTATACTTTAACCCACAATATTTTCTAAAATGCTATGATATGCATTTTTGGGTTTCACAAGAAGCATCACTGTAAATAATAAAACCATCACTACCTACTAGAATAGTCAACACTGGAGCTAATGTCGACCTATTCTTCAACGGGTTTCACAAGAAGCATCACTGTAAATAACAAAACCATCACTACCTACTAGAATAGTCGACACTGGAGCTAATGTCAACCTATTCTTCAACTCTTGAAAACCGTTCTCACATCTGTTTGTCCAATCAAACTTCGCTACTTTACAATTTAGCCCATCAAAGGCATAGCAGTTGTAGAAAATTTTTACACAAATCTTCGATAATATCTTGCTAATCCCAAGAAACTTCAAATTTCAGTCACTGTCTTCGGTCTCTCCCAATTTACCATAGTTTCAATCTTTGTTAGGCCCATCAAAACACCATCACCTAAGATAACATGACCCAAGAAAAAACACTATCCAACCAAAACTCACACTTATTGAATTTAGCATACAATTGCTTATCCTACAAAGTCTGTACCACCACTCACAAATGATGTTCATGCTCCTCCTCACTACGAGAATAGACCAAAATATCATCGATAAATACAATGAAAAATGAATCTAAATAAGGCTGGAACAAACGAGTCATCAAATCTAGAAATACGGCTAGATCATTTGTCAAACCAAACGGCATAACCAAAAAATCATAATGGTCATACTTGGTTCAAAAAGCTATCTTGGAAATATCACTATCATTTACCTTCAACTGATGATATCTCAAATGAAGATCAATCTTTGAAAATAGCACACACTAGGCCGAATGAATCCATGGTCTAGTAATTCCTATAGTTGAACCTTTAGCTCTTTTAATTCTGTAGGAGCTATATGGTACGGTGTACTCGGAATTTGACTAGTACCTGACATCAACTCAATGGTAAATTCAACTTCCCGATCAACTAATACACCTAGCAATTCGTTAGGAAACACATTAGTAAATTCACAAACCACAAATATATTTTCCAACTCAGGACCACCCTTTCAAGTATTCTTCACATAAGTTAGGTACCCCTGACACCTTTTCCTTAATAATTTCCTGACTTTAGGTGCAGAAATCAAACCCTTTCCTCGAGAACTTCTTGTAGAACCTCTACCACCAATAGTTGCACTACCCACCGACGATGCAGGAGCTGCAAGTTGTGGATAATCTCGTTGCAAATGACCCGACTGCCCATATGTATAGCACCTCTATAAAACATCTGCCTGAAATGAAGTACATTCCTTGGCATAATGTTTAACCTTGCCACACATGTAACAAACATTTCCCACACTGCAGCATTAATACCGTATATGCCCAGAAATCTCGGCAATTACATCATCACCCGTTTATGCTCTGGAGTCTCTATAAACAATGATATCAAAAGCACAAAACCACCAAACAAACACCCGAGCTCATAACTGCCTATCAATTCACTAAATATAGTCCACGTATCACAAATTAGCTATGAACAAATATAGGTATAGCTAATAACCAATCAACCATTATTTGAATCAATATGAATCAATATACTCACCTCAGGTTGAATTTCAAATTCAACATTATTTTCCTTGTGACACCTTAGCTGAGATCAGCGTCGATGTTGTCAACTTCGCACCTAACACATACATCGTCACAAAACACACGAGTACTCTATCATGTATACACTTGCATTAATGAATAATCACACTTGTTACAACTCATTCCCAATCCCGTATCTATTTAACGCAGTGTACAAAAATCCTTAGGTTTAGTGTTGTGTTTGTAAGTAAATAAAATCACTTAGGATTGATTTGAACCCATTAGGATGCCTTGGAAAGATTTGAAATCGAGCAGTTATTGAATTAAAGGAAATACGAAAAAATGGTGAAAATTCCCTGTTTGTTTTGGTACTAGTCGTACTAGTTCAACAGTGATAATATGCCTTTGTACTAGATCAACTTAGTTTGTATTGGTTCATCGCAGAATAGTAGCCCTTTGTACCAGTACAACTTTGTCGCACTGATTCATTCCAAAACAGAGAACCATTGTACTAATACAAGAAAAGTTGTACAGGTTCATTACCTCACAGAATGTTGTTGTACTAGTACAACACCACTTTGTACCAATATGACACTGGTTTTCTTCCTATGATCCATTCCAAACTTCCATTTCAACCCTAGCTCTCACACCCTACAACTCTAAGACACACACAAGATCAAATATGACCATTTATTCCATAAAAAATATTGATTAACAATCAAACCATTAATCAAAAATTCATAAACTGATATTGAAACCCCCCCCCCCTATAACCAAAATTACAAACCATCTCACCCAACCCTTTCTGTAAAACCCGAGAAAATTTCAACCTTTGTGAAAAAGGGCAAAACGGTAAATTGCCACTACAGTACAGGTTGTAAACCTGAATTTTTCTAGAACTCGGATGACGAAACGGACCTCACCGTTGGATTCGTCTCGCGAAATCTAGTTACCACGTCAAATTTCGTGGAATTCCGATATAGTCGGATTTTTCGCGTTTTACGAGACGAACGGGCCCCGGGTGACCCTGTACACGAAATTTTTATAAAGTTTCCAGGTTTGGGGAAATATTAAACACAAGTTAAAACAAAAAATAATTCGAACTTGAACCGGAGCGAAATTAAATCGTTTCGGGATTAAAACGGACCCGGAATTAAATAGGACGTGTGGCGAATTGTGGGCCAAGTATTCTAAAATATAAATAGGGGGAAAAATTAGATTTTTCCCCATTGTTCAGCCGGTTTCAGCCGATAGAGAGAAAGAGGGAGAAAAGAGAGAAAAACTCACCTTCTCTCTACGATCTACGGCGCTACGGACCTCGAATCCACGCAAGCCAAGAATTAAAGTCGCTCTACTCATCGAGGGCTACGCGGCTATACCAAAAAGCGCAAGTTTTACCGAAGATTAAGGTACGGGATTTTCGAGAAGTGAGGGTTTTTGGCTTGAATCGGGTCTTGGAACTTCCCTTGGTCGTTCCTCACGCTTCAAGAGGTAGGGTTTCTTCCTACTAAGGTTTATTCCAAGCCTATAATGTTTTTATGGAATTGGTAGGATGATAGCCTATGTGTCTCTTGCCTATTGTTGTGAAATTGGGTGAATTGGGTATTGAAATGGGTAAAGGAAATCCTAACTTGGATGAATATTTAGAAGTTACTAATTGTGATTTCTATGAATTGGATATGTGAAATGAACCCAATGTAAATTCATGTGTTATATGAAATTGTGGACGTGTTATGTGTTTATATATATGCCATGAAATTTTAGTATGTTGATAACATGCTTGGAATTTGTATTATGGGAATTATATGCTTTTGATATGATTTTGCCATGGAATATGAGAAATGTGTTGAGAATGTTCATATGTCACTCATATCATATCGAACATTGTATTGGTGTTGCAATGGAGCACCACATTTCATATGCACGGGAATATCGCATTTTAGGAGGTGTGTGTGCAAGGTTATTTGTCTTCACCACACATGGTGGATGACGAGTGAGCTCGGGTAATATGGGTCGATGACCTAGACGAGTCGAATGGTTTATATGTTGATAGGGTTGGGGTAGCAAGAAGGGCTAGAAAATCCCTCGGGTGAGAGACCCGGTGATTGGATACGCACTCCGTTGGTATAAGAGCCCATAAAGTGTGTCGGTGTACGCGGAACCGTTGGTGGAAGTCCATGAATTCCGTGTAGGTTGGGTGACCTTTGGTGTGAGTCCATGAACATCCACCCCTTACAAAGACCCTAGAATGAAATGTCATTTGATGTGGAACATAAATGACGGATTGGTACACATTGGCACTTGCATGTGTAGAGGAGCCGGGAAGGGCTCGGTTGATGTGCATGAGTGAGTCTCACCTCATTTCATAGCATGACATTACATGTTTCAACATGGAATATATTCTTGTTGTGGATTGTTGATTGATAGCATGTGACATTTCATATGCATTTAGGTTGGGGAGTAGCCTCTCTAGGAGATACCCTATTGAGCGTGGCTCACCCTTTATGGGAAAAACATTTCAGGTGTGGGTTTTGCTCCGGCGGATGGCTCATTTGGAGAGCATCAAGCATGAAGGGGGCCGGCTTGTGGCCTTAGTTTAAGTTTTGTAAAACCTTTAACAAAATTCCATTTTGATGTATATATATTATGGAATGAATTGTAATAGAGATTGTATTGAGTTGGGTATTATATGGAAAATCTCATTAAACATGTATTGAATGAGTTTGGAGTGTATGGGGTAGCTTTAAGGATGGTTTGGAGGGGAAAGAAATCCATTTTTATGCTCACAGTCTGAAAACCTACCGCAAGGTGTGTGTCGGCCTTCCGGAAGGTTTTGCTAAAAACCCCAGCTTGCCTTGCTCACGGCTAATACCTTCCGGAAGGTTTTGCCCACTGGAATGAACCTTCCGGAAGATTTTAGCTACTGGAGTAAAACCTACCGGAAGGACTTGTCTACTGGAGTGGACCTTCCGGAAGGTTTTGCCTTGGGTTTCTTTTTGACTGCCGAGTTCTTCCGGAAGGTTTTGTTTTCTGGAATGAACCTTCCGGAAGGTTTTGGCTACTGGAATGGACCTTCCGGAAGGTTTTTGCTACTGATGTCGACCTTCCGGAAGTTCTTGAAATTGATCCTTTTCATGTAACAGTTCCTTCAGCGACCTTCCGGTAGGTGTATATCGACCTTCCGGAAGGTTTTTCCAAAAACTTGAAATTTTCAAAATGCTTAGCCATGCTTTTGGGCTTTGTTTTCTTTGGTTTCTATGACATAAATGGACATAAATGAAGGTATAATTGACCTTGTGGATGGTAAATCCGATTAAAAGCATGTGAGTGACGTGGTGTCGGGTTATACGACTATCACGAGTATTTCCGCGGGTTGACGGATGGTCAACGGTTAATAAAGGACCCCCGGAAATTTGGGGCGTCACAGCTTGGTATCAGAGCCTAGGTATGCGATTTACCTAGGGCTTGATGGGGCATGGGTTTAGACCATTGCATTCATTGTACATTACATGTTATGTGCTTAAATTGCTACATGTTATGTGATATGTGGTATGTGTATTATATGCATGGTAAAATGTGTATGGAAATGGACACACTAGGGTTAGAGAACTTAACCTTGGGAGTGGGAAAGCAAATGAACGGGAAGGTTCAAAGCGAAAGGGTCCACTATTGGAGGCATACGCTCTACTAGTGAGACAATGAGAAAGATTTGAGCGTTTTAACTTTGATCCCTATCTAGGGATACTAAGTTGTTGTGCCATTGCCATTTGACTTGTGTGTAGATGGCAAGTGGAAGAAGAGGACGTCGAGGCGGTGGGCGGAACAATAACCAACCACCACCGGTCTTCGATCAACTAGCGTTTACGGAAACCATGGGCCTAATGGCGGCTACTGTTGCACAAGCTAGTGCAAATGCCGGACATGGAGGCGCGAGTAACCTCCAACAGTTTAAAGCACACAAACCTCCAGTCTTCATGGGAGGGGCGGACCCGATGGTGGCCGACCATTGGTTCCGGCAAGTCAACAAGATCTTAGGGGCGATGGAGGTCACCTCAGACGCTACTAAGATAAGGCTAGCTGCATTCCAGCTAGAAGGAGAAGCCCAATTGTGGTGGGATTGGGTGACGGCCTCGAAGAACTTAGAGGCCATGACATGGGGAGAGTTCAAGGAGCTCTTCATGGGTAAATATTTCCCAACGGCCGTTCGACATGCAAAGGCCCGCGAGTTTCTAGATTTGAAGCAAGGGTCAATGACAGTGATGGAGTATGTGGCTAAGTTCACCGAATTAGCCCGATTTGCTGATGATTACGTGGCCACGGATATAGCCAAGGTAAGAAGGTTTGAGGATGGGTTGAAGCTATCCATCCGGGGAAAGATTGTGGGCCTCCGCCTGCAAGACTTGGACTCTATGGTCGAGACAGCTATGGCCATTGAGAGGGAGGTGGACGATGCTCGAAGCATCCGAGAGGCGGGTGCTAAGGATAAGAAGAAGGAGGGCCAATCCTCTTCTTCTAGTTCGGGGAAGAAACAGAGGACCTCTGCTCCTCAAGGACAGGGCCGCGGCTATCAAGGCCAAGGCCAAGGTCATCTTTCCCAAGGCGGGAGAAACTTCAGGACTACCTACCAGGCGGGCCAGAAGACATGTTTCCATTGCCACCAACCGGGGCATATGAAGCGGGATTGTCCGCAGAGGCAAGGATCCCAGAGCTATGGGACACCTCAGTCCCAGTCATCAGTGGGACAGTCGCAGACACGCCTTGTTCCTCCCTACCCCACCACGGGCCAGGGAAACCAGTATCAGTTCCAGGGCGCTACTCCGGCCCCTACCACCTTTCGAGCGGGGACTCCGCAGTCGGGCCAGATGGGCCAAGGCATGGGTCGAGGCCGAGGACAGGGCATGCAAGCTGGGACTTCGGGGACCCAGGGGCGTGTCTACGCCATTACACCTCAGGCTGAGCCAGTGGACCAGTCAGTCATTCAGGGTACATTTCTACTTTCTCGCCTATGGACTAAAGTGTTATTTGACTCTGGTGCATCACATTCATTCATTTCTGCATCATGTGTGAGGGATTTGGGCTTAGAGGTTGATACCTTGGAGGAGCCGTTATATGTGAATTCACCCCTAGGAGCTAGGGTGTGTGTGAATCAGATATGTCGGGGTTGTGAGCTAGAGATCTCTGGGATTCTACTCACCGTGGACCTTAGGGTTATGGACATGTCGGAATTCGATGTCATCCTTGGGATGGACTGGTTGGCGGCGTATCGGGTCGTTATTGATTGTGACAGGAAGAGGGTCACCGCCTATACACCGGACGGTGTTTGTTTCAAGTTTCAGGGGGAAAAGCATGATGCTCTACCTCAAGTCGTGTATGATTCACGATGGCATGGGCAATTGATGGGTTGGCTTGCGAGCCTTACCCTGGAGGACGAGGCGAGACAAGAATTGGGTCTACCTCGGGTGGTGTGTGAATATGAGGACGTTTTTCCGGACGAGTTACCGGGATTACCTCCCCATAGGGATGTGGACTTTAGCGTTGAGTTGCATCCGGGTACTTCACCCATTTCTATGACTCCACATAGGATGGCGCCAGCTGAGTTGCAAGAACTCAAGGTTCAATTACAAGAATTATTGGACAAGGGCTTTATTAGACCGAGTACCTCACCTTGGGGCGCTCCGGTGCTGTTTGCCAAGAAGAAGGATAAGACCCTTCGATTGTGTATAGACTATCGGCAGTTGAACCGGGTCACCATCAAGAATAGGTACCCTTTGCCGAGGATCGATGATCTGTTTGATCAGCTGAGGGGAGCGCGGGTCTATTCAAAAATAGATCTCCGCACGGGCTACCATCAGTTGAGGATTAGGGAGTCAGATATCCCTAAGACGGCGTTCAGAACGCGGTACGGGCATTTCGAGTTCACGGTGATGCCATTTGGGTTGACGAATGCCCCGGCGGCATTTATGGATCTCATGCATAGGGTGTTCCAGCCCTATTTAGATCAGTTTGTCGTAGTGTTTGTTGATGACATCCTGATCTACTCCAAGACAGAGGAGGAGCATGAGGGTCACTTAAGGATTGTTCTCCAGACCTTGAGGGACCACCAGTTGTACGCCAAGTTCAGCAAGTGTGAATTTTGGCTTACGGAGGTGAAATTTTTGGGACACGTGGTGTCGGCTTCGGGGGTATCAGTTGATCCGGAGAAAGTCGAGGCAGTTATGAGCTGGGAGAGGCCAAGGTCAGTCTTCGAGATACGTAGTTTCTTGGGATTGGCAGGGTATTACCGGAGGTTCATCGAGGACTTCTCCCGACTAGCCGCACCTATGACTAGATTGACCCGGAAGGAGGTCAAGTTCGAGTGGAATGATTCGTGTGAGAAGGCATTCCAAGAACTAAAGAGGAGACTCACTTCAGCTCCTATCTTGATTGTTCCAGAAAGGGGACAAAACTACACGATATATTGCGATGCCTCTAAAGACGGACTGGGTTGTGTCTTGATGCAGTCCGGGAGAGTGGTGGCTTATGGTTCTCGACAGTTGAAGAATCACGAGCAGAATTACCCCACGCATGACATGGAGTTGGCGGCCGTTGTCTTTGCCTTAAAGGCTTGGCGCCACTATTTGTATGGTGAACGATTTGAAGTGTTTTCGGACCACAAAAGTCTGAAGTACATCTTCACTCAACGGGACCTCAACATGAGGCAGCGTAGGTGGATGGAGTACCTAGAAGACTATGACTTCACTTTGCATTACCACCCCGGTAAGGCAAATGTGGTGGTTGACGCACTTAGTCGGAAGGCACGGGGTGTCTTAGCTAGTGTGGCTTCCCGGGAGTGGCGGATGCTTGAGGCCGTGGGCCAATTTGGGCTGCATTATCGGGGTCGGACTCAGGGTGTTTTAGGGAGTTTGGTGGCTACGCCTTCCCTACTGAGCAGAGTGATCGAGTCACAGAGACAGGACTCAGAGTTATCATCCATCAGGGACCGAGTGCAGGCGGGTACTGGTGACGAGGGCTGGGCCATTCACTCGGATGACAGTCTTCGGTTTAGGGGAAGGGTAGTGGTTCCCCAGTCGGCGGAGCTGAGAGAGGAGATCCTCAGAGAGTTCCATTGCTCTCGTTTTGCGGTGCACCCAGGCGGCACGAAGATGTATCATGATCTTCGTCGCCAGTATTACTGGAGCGGAATGAAGAGGCAAATTGGCGACTTTGTCAGTAGATGCCTCACATGTCAGCAGATTAAAGCCGAGCACCAGAGGCCAGCAGGGTTGCTCCAGCCCTTGGAAGTGGCTGAGTGGAAGTGGGAACACATCACAATGGACTTTGTGACCCACTTGCCACGGACATCACGGGGACACGATGCGGTGTGGGTGATAGTGGACCGGCTTACGAAATCGGCACACTTTTTGGCGGTGCGGATGACCTTCACTCTGGAGGAATTCTGCAGGTTGTACATAAGGGAGATAGTCCGGTTGCATGGGGTACCCGTATCTATAGTATCGGATCGGGACCCCAGGTTTACGGCTCACTTTTGGGAGAGTTTCCAGCGAGCCATGGGGACTCAGTTGAGGATGAGCACAGCCTACCATCCCCAAACAGACGGTCAGTCGGAGAGGACCATCCAGACATTAGAGGACATGCTACGGGCATGCGTCCTAGATCTCAAGGGTAGCTGGGAAGAGCATTTGCCCTTAGTGGAATTCGCCTACAATAACAGTTATCAGGCGAGCATACGGATGGCACCCTATGAGGCGCTTTATGGGAGGCCTTGTCGTTCTCCGGTTTGTTGGACTGAAGTTGGGGAAAGACCCTCTACGGGTCCAGACTTGATTAGAGACACCTCGGAGAAGGTGAACCTGATAAGGAAGCGTCTTCTCACGGCTCAGAGCCGGCAGAAGAGTTACGCCGATAGGCGGCGGCGGCCTCTGGAATTTGAGGTGGGAGACCACGTCTTCTTAAAGGTGATGCCTAAGAGAGGGGTGATCAGATTCGGCAAGCGGGGAAAACTGTCGCCGAGGTATATTGGGCCCTTTGAGGTGCTTGAGAGAGTTGGCACTGTGGCTTACAGATTGGCGTTACCGCCAACTTTATCGGGTGTTCACGCCGTATTCCATGTCTCCATGCTCCGGAAGTATACTCCAGATCCGTCGCATGTTGTGGATTGGGGCGAGCTCATAGTTGATGCGGATGGGACCTTCGAGGAGGGACCAGTGCGTGTCATGGATAGCCGAGAGCAGGTTTTGCGAGGCAAGATCGTGAGGCTAGTGAAGGTGTTGTGGCAGCACCGAGGAGTGGAGGAGGCAACATGGGAGCGTGAGGACATCATACGTGCCAACTATCCTTTCTTATTTGAGGATGGAGGTACATTCTTATAGTCATTTAGTATTATATGACTGTTGCATATGCGTGTAATTGTGTGTGCATGAGTGTGTGAATTTCGGGGACGAAATTCTTTTAAGGGGGGAAGAATGTAAAACCCGAGAAAATTTCAACCTTTGTGAAAAAGGGCAAAACGGTAAATTGCCACTACAGTACAGGTTGTAAACCTGAATTTTTCTAGAACTCGGATGACGAAACGGACCTCACCGTTGGATTCGTCTCGCGAAATCTAGTTACCACGTCAAATTTCGTGGAATTCCGATATAGTCGGATTTTTCGCGTTTTACGAGATGAACGGGCCCCGGGTGACCCTGTACACGAAATTTTTATAAAGTTTCCAGGTTTGGGGAAATATTAAACACAAGTTAAAACAAAAAATAATTCGAACTTGAACCGGAGCGAAATTAAATCGTTTCGGGATTAAAACGGACCCGGAATTAAATAGGACGTGTGGCGAATTGTGGGCCAAGTATTCTAAAATATAAATAGGGGGAAAAATTAGATTTTTCCCCATTGTTCAGCCGGTTTCAGCCGATAGAGAGAAAGAGGGAGAAAAGAGAGAAAAACTCACCTTCTCTCTACGATCTACGGCGCTACGGACCTCGAATCCACGCAAGCCAAGAATTAAAGTCGCTCTACTCATCGAGGGCTATGCGGCTATACCAAAAAGCGCAAGTTTTACCGAAGATTAAGGTACGGGATTTTCGAGAAGTGAGGGTTTTTGGCTTGAATCGGGTCTTGGAACTTCCCTTGGTCGTTCCTTACGCTTCAAGAGGTAGGGTTTCTTCCTACTAAGGTTTATTCCAAGCCTATAATGTTTTTATGGAATGGGTAGGATGATAGCCTATGTGTCTCTTGCCTATTGTTGTGAAATTGGGTGAATTGGGTATTGAAATGGGTAAAAGAAATCCTAACTTGGATGAATATTTAGAAGTTACTAATTGTGATTTCTATGAATTGGATATGTGAAATGAACCCAATGTAAATTCATGTGTTATATGAAATTGTGGACGTGTTATGTGTTTATATATATGCCATGAAATTTTAGTATGTTGATAACATGCTTGGAATTTGTATTATGGGAATTATATGCTTTTGATATGATTTTGCCATGGAATATGAGAAATGTGTTGAGAATGTTCATATGTCACTCATATCATATCGAACATTGTATTGGTGTTGCAATGGAGCACCACATTTCATATGCACGGGAACATCGCATTTTAGGAGGTGTGTGTGCAAGGTTATTTGTCTTCACCACACATGGTGGATGACGAGTGAGCTCGGGTAATATGGGTCGATGACCTAGACGAGTCGAATGGTTTATATGTTGATAGGGTTGGGGTAGCAAGAAGGGCTAGAAAATCCCTCGGGTGAGAGACCCGGTGATTGGATACGCACTCCGTTGATATAAGAGCCCATAAAGTGTGTCGGTGTACGCGGAACCGTTGGTGGAAGTCCATGAATTCCGTGTAGGTTGGGTGACCTTTGGTGTGAGTCCATGAACATCCACCCCTTACAAAGACCCTAGAATGAAATGTCATTTGATGTGGAACATAAATGACGGATTGGTACACATTGGGACTTGCATGTGTAGAGGAGCCGGGAAGGGCTCGGTTGATGTGCATGAGTGAGTCTCACCTCATTTCATAGCATGACATTACATGTTTCAACATGGAATATATTCTTGTTGTGGATTGTTGATTGATAGCATGTGACATTTCATATGCATTTAGGCTGGGGAGTAGCCTCTCTAGGAGATACCCTATTGAGCGTGGCTCACCCTTTATGGGAAAAACATTTCAGGTGTGGGTTTTGCTCCGGCGGATGGCTCATTTGGAGAGCATCAAGCATGAAGGGGGCCGGCTTGTGGCCTTAGTTTAAGTTTTGTAAAACCTTTAACAAAATTCCATTTTGATGTATATATATTATGGAATGAATTGTAATAGAGATTGTATTGAGTTGGGTATTATATGGAAAATCTCATTAAACATGTATTGAATGAGTTTGGAGTGTATGGGGTAGCTTTAAGGATGGTTTGGAGGGGAAAGAAATCCATTTTTATGCTCACAGTCTGAAAACCTACCGCAAGGTGTGTGTCGGCCTTCCGGAAGGTTTTGCTAAAAACCCCAGCTTGCCTTGCTCACGGCTAATACCTTCCGGAAGGTTTTGCCCACTGGAATGAACCTTCCGGAAGATTTTAGCTACTGGAGTAAAACCTACCGGAAGGACTTGTCTACTGGAGTGGACCTTCCGGAAGGTTTTGCCTTGGGTTTCTTTTTGACTGCCGAGTTCTTCCGGAAGGTTTTGTTTTCTGGAATGAACCTTCCGGAAGGTTTTGGCTACTGGAATGGACCTTCCGGAAGGTTTTTGCTACTGATGTCGACCTTCCGGAAGTTCTTGAAATTGATCCTTTTCATGTAACAGTTCCTTCAGCGACCTTCCGGTAGGTGTATATCGACCTTCCGGAAGGTTTTTCCAAAAACTTGAAATTTTCAAAATGCTTAGCCATGCTTTTGGGCTTTGTTTTCTTTGGTTTCTATGACATAAATGGACATAAATGAAGGTATAATTGACCTTGTGGATGGTAAATCCGATTAAAAGCATGTGAGTGACGTGGTGTCGGGTTATACGACTATCACGATTATTTCCGCGGGTTGACGGATGGTCAACGGTTAATAAAGGACCCCCGGAAATTTGGGGCGTCACACTTTCTAACAATAACAATTAATCACAAAACATATAAAATATAAGAAAAAGATTTAGTTTCTAATAAGAATCCTTCCCCAAACCTAATGAAAACCTCAAGCGAAAAGAATCCAAGGTTCCTTGAATCCTTAACCCAACACCAAAGCTAACTCAAACAGCCAATTCTAGCCAAAGAAATTGTGAGAATAAGAGAGAGAGTTTCAGATTCTTTGGAAGAACACTCGGTTTTGTGTTTCTTCTTCAATCCGCGGATGAAAAGAAGTCTTCGAATTTAATTCCCTAAATGGAGAACTAGTACACTACATGTTAGAGACAAGGGTAAGGCTGAGGAAGCCAAGTGCCCTGAATGACTCACCCATTTTTCCCAAATTCCACATAAATCCCCTTTTGTTTCATTCCTTCACAAACCCACGACATAATTCCCTAACTATATTAATTCATACACAAAAAAATTTGCCACCTTAGCAATCAACCCCCAGGGTTTATAATTAAAAATATTATCTAACACCCATAATTCCAATTACTGTAATTTAACCCCCATAATAATATCACAAATTAGACATTAAACCTTAACATTTAATAAAATTTCCTGGAATGCATGTACGGGTCTCATGCTTCATTGGTTTCCCTAATCTCCGAACATCACCCAGTCATGTGTATATGGATTATACGAATAGGTGAGTATCACTCTCCCTCGGGTTCGATGCTAGAAATGGGAAAAACGTGTGTGTGAATGAAAATGCGTGTGTGTGTGCAAAAGTGCTCCCCAAGCGAAGAGAGACTTTCAAGTGTCATGTTTTACTTGGAATGGGTATTCCAAGGTCGTCTCCTCAGGGAAGGTTCGTCAAATTGTGGTGAAGGTGATTTTGTAAAAATGGAAAAGTATAAAATCTTGTGAATTGGTGTTTGGGTGAGTGAAGATTGTTGGTAAAATGCAATAAAAACAAGGTTGGCTAATCCGAAGAGATCATTCCAATGAGAATACCAAATCAACTCAATTCATTCAACCAATGGTGCCTAGGTGCTTGATTGATTCCTAGGAAGTGAGGGACTAATGTGGAGTGTAGGCTCAAGCATACCTCGTGACAAGTCTACGGTGTATCAAGAGCTCACAACCACGTCCGCACTCAACCTAGTCAAACCAAGCACTTTACACTATGAGGTAGAATGGAGAAGAGTTGATTTAGCATACCCAAGAGTAAGTTCCCCTTGGATTAGCCAACAAAAAGCTTAGCTACTCATGTTTAAAGTAAAAGCATTCATAATGCAAAGAGAAATGTAGATGAAATGGACTGAAAATAGGGATGAAATGAAGCTTAGAACTTGTATTAATGCTAGGAGAAGGTAAACTACAAAGGAGAATTCATTTCATACCAAAATGGAAAGCTTAAAGACAAAACCCAGTTGAAAATATAAAAGTGCAGGAACATTGAATTAAACTTGATTACACTTGAAATAAAGGAGATTACAATGCAAGAAATGAAGATTACCAGTGAAATATAGCTTACTACAACTGAAATGAGTGAGAAAATTGCACAAATCTAAGTTTACACTCTCTAAGCTATGTCTTCTAACTTGGAAGCTTCTCCCTCTAAAAGTGTTGAACCATGCGGTGTAATGTGTAGAGAATGGTGTAATTTTCGTCCATCAGAGCTCTATGGTATGTGTGCTGCAGAGTTTCCATGATTGGAAGAGTTTGGATACCTGCACAAGCAAAGTGCAAGCATGCCTGCACTCCCCATGCCCTTGACCAGCCTCCCTCTTTCTCTCTCCTCTTCATCCACACCTTTTCTTCCAAATTTAGAATTTTGTGTAAGGATGGCATGGTTGTAGGTAGAACATGTCAAGGTAGGTGTGGGAGAAGCATAGGTGGGCCCCCCAAGTTGGTAGAGTTTGAATTGCAGGTGTCTGGCGTTTCTGGGCCAAACCTTCCGAAAGGTCGAAGTAAAACCTTCCGGAAGGTCTTCTCCAGTGTGCAAACCTTCCGGAAGGTCGAAGCAAAACCTTCTGGAAGGTTTTGGCAGGGGCAGAGGTAGAAAAAGTCCAGTGTGCAAACCTTCCAGAAGGTCAAAGCAAAACCTTCCGGAAGGTTTTGGCAGGGACAGAGGTAGAAGCAGTCCAGTGTGCAATCCTTCCGGAAGGTCGATGACCAAACCTTCTGGAAGGTTTTCTCCTGATTTGCCTTTTTCTTGATTTCTTCACCTTCCAAACTTCTTATTAAGCCACCCCTTCTTCTCCATTGTCTTTAAGCATTATTATGAGGGCTTAACTCAAGCCATTTCCTATTCCTTACCTGCAATCTTACAGAAGCTTCATTAATTGTTAGATTAATTGCATTTTCTCCCATTTTCACCACCAAACCCACCACTTCTCCCTCTTTCTCCTTACGTTTAACACACACACACACATATATATACATGTATATATAGATATATATTCTAAGGAATAGTCAAGAAAATATGGGTCCTTTTAATGACTCATCTAATCCCCTAATTACACTAAGGTCCCCTTTTGTTTTAGTTGCTCAGGCAAATGGCCCATAATTTAAATCACTTAATGATTTACACACAAATTTCCTAAAACTTTAATAAAATCCCATACATACTCTCTATCTCATTGTAATTCAAAAATAAAGTTCTTTAGTTAGAAGCATATCTAACTACTCAAGGTTTATTTTTTCACAATTCAACTCCACCCAAATATTAACAATTATTCTTTAACCCACCATATTTATGAAATGCAATGTTATGCATGTTCGAGTCTCACAACTCTTCCCCTCTTAAGAAATTTCGACCCCAAAATTTTACTTACTGGGTTGAAACAAATGTGGGCATCCTGCTCACATATTCTCCCCACTTTCCCAAGTCGCCTCCTCTACGGCATGACTCTACCATAAAACCTTAACCATCGGTATAGTCTTCTATAAGTAAGACATGTTCTTTCCGATCTAGAATCTCAAATGGTTCCTCTACATATGTCAAATCTTCTTTAAGCTCAATAGGTTCCACTGTCAATACATGAGAAGGATTAGGTATGCATTTCCGCAACATCGACACATGGAACACATCATGTAGTCAAGAAAGATCTGATGGTAATGCTAAACGATAAGTCACTGCTCCAACTTGTTCAAGAATTCCAAATGGCCCAATATATCTTGGAATCAGTTTACCTTTCTTCTCAAACCTCATAACACCCTTCCATGGAGAGACATATAAGAACACCCGATCACCCACAACAAATTATGAATCCCTTCTTCAATTGTATACATAGCTTTTCTGTCAACTCTGAGAAATTTTCAATTGCTCTTGAATCACCTTTACCTTATTTGCAGTTACTTGCTACAATTCAGGACCTAATATCTTTCTTTCTCCCACATCACTCCAACACGTCGGTGTTCTACATCGTCTTCAATAGAGATCTTTACACAGCGCCGTGCCAATACTTACTTGATAGCTATTGTCATATGCAAATTCTATCAATGGAAAATATTCACATCCCAATTGCCCTTAAATTCCATTATGCAAGACCTCAACATATCCTCCAAAATCTGAATAACACATTCAGATTGACCATTTGTTGCAAAGTAGTACCCAAAGCCTATTGTAAGCTTGGCCAAAATCATGAGGTAAATATCAAATCCCTGCCATTAAAAATAGACACTGGTGCACCATGCAATCTGGCAATCTCATCCACATATAGCTTTGCATACCTATCCAATGAAAAATTGATTTTAATAGCAAGGAAATGAGCTGACTTAATTAAATGCTCAATGAATCTATACCTTCATTTTATAGATAATAACAAAAACATACTATATGCACTAACAATCTAACATATAAGTATCAGTAGATATTATTGGCAAATCATCACACACATCACTCCACATATTCATATACATTCGCCACTAAAGTGACACTTTAGCCATTAATGTTATATCTACCATTTAGGCACAATCCGCCACTAAGGCAAAATAACGCCACTAAGGCCAACCAAGTACTCTTCAAGGGCTATAACAACCAATAGGATCTTTACACGTCAGTAAGGCTTAAAGCCTTCACATAATCATTGTCAATTAAAAATTCACTTCACATTCGATACCAATAATTCGGTGTTAGCCATAAAGACTAAATTCATTACCTTAAGGCCACATAATATTTTTAGAGCAATAAACATCATGCTCACATATAAATAACACATCGACATATTTTAGCTATTGTCTATCACATGAAGTGCACACTCACCTTGGATTCCCAACCAAAACTCTATCACCATTATGTCGCCTTAGGTGAATCTGACACTAGCACGGTTGTCTTCGCACCTAACATATATTGTCATAGCCCACGTAAATATCATTTATAGATATATAATGCCATGCCATACATGCATGGGTGATTAATCAAGTTAAACCCGAGAACTCTTTAATACCCCTTTTTATTTACAATAATGTATCGAACCCTTTAGGTTTAGTGAGTTGTTGGTAGAAAAATAGAATCAATTATGATTGATTCAAACTCATTAAAATGTATAAAGAAGGTTTGAAGTTGACTGGACAATGAATTATAAATGGTACGAAAAAAAATGGTGAAGATTCATGTTTCTACTAGTACAACACAAGTAGAAGTCTGGCAGAACCACGTGCTACCGGTAGATTTTCACTTCCTACTAGTAGAACACCTAACCTAACAGAATGTTGTTCTACCAGTAGGTTACCCCGTCATGCTAGTAGAAGTCTGATAGAACGTCGTTCTACCTGTAGAATACAGGTAGAAGTCTAGTAGAACCCTAATTGATCCCATCTTTTCCTAAATCTTTCTCTCTCAACTCCAGTACCTCCAACGTACATACCAACAATCATACATAATTCCACCCACATAAAAATTCATAAATCAAAATCCAAACTAAAACCAAAACCATCCCTCACAACCAAAATCCACAACCCAAAACTCAATTCTTTTCTTACACCTTCAAAACACCATTACACACTACCCAACCATTACCCACACCTCTAGAATGCTTCTAAAGGTTGAAAACATTTAAATTTACAAGGTTTCATTTATCTTCATTGCTGCTCAACTCTGTGGAACTTCTCCGAGCTTCCACTCAAGAACTTTGAATTTCCTAGCCCTTTAATCGCAACCACCACTCACTTTCTTGGGTACACACATGGATTGTGAAAGTTTTCAAGAAGGATTTTCCACCCAACTCAAGCATACAAGAGGTTCTTGCTCACTTTGAAGACAAATTCCAAACCCACCTCTTTTCCATCTTTCTCCTTACGTTTAACTCACGCATACACACATATCTATATATTTATATAGCACATTTATATAGAGATATATAGTCTAAGGAATAGTCAAGAGAACATGTGTCCTTTTAATGACTCATCTAATCCCCTAATTACACTAAGGTCCCTTTTTGTTTCCCTTGCTCACACAAACGGCCTATAATTTAAATCACTTAATGATTTACACCCAAATGTCCTGACACTTTAAGAAAATACCATCCATACTCTCTATCTCATTGTAATTCAACACTAAAGTTCTTTAGTTAGAAGAATATCTAACTATTCAAGGTTTTTTTTTTCACAATTCAACTCCACCCAAATATTAAAAAATTACACTTTGACCCACCATTTTTATGAAATGCAATGTTGTGCATGTTTGGGTCTCACACCTCATGTATGAAACTTGGCTTGAATGCAATGATATAGTGGTCACCTAGCTTTAGAATGCGATGTCCTTGGAGATCAAAAATAGTGTGGTTTATGTGAAGACTATGCATGAGCTTTGGATTGAGCTGGAACAAAGATTTGCGTTGAACAATGGACCAAGGATCTATCAATTGAAGCAATCAATTCATTTCCTCTCACAAGGGAACGATTTTGTAAGTTTGTACTTCTCAAAACTAAAAATATTGCTTGATGAACTTCTAATTTTTGAATCCATATTTTCTTGTACTTATAGAGCCATGAAAAACTATTCTAGATAATCAAAAAATGGATTGGATAATGAAAATTCTTATAGAATTGCATGAATCTTTCACAAACATCAAGGCCCAAATTCTTCTGATTAAGCCAGCACCAAATTTGAGTGAGGTTTATGCTCTAGTGCAACAAGGAAAAAAGCGTAAACAATTTTCAATAGGTCTAACTGTCACTGATTCTCTTGCATTATCAGCAAAGGTAATTTTTTCTAGAAATAAAGAGAATAACAAGCAATCTAGATTCCAAAGAAGTGAGAGGCCTTTTTGTACCTATTGCAAAACTCAGGCACTCAATAGAGAAATGTTTCAAGGTTCATCCAGAAATTGAAAAACCATTCTACACTAATTGCAATATCAGTGGGCACACTATTGAGAAGTGTTACAAATTGCATGACTATCCACCAGGTCACAAGCTGCACAAAGCTAAAGTCATTGGATCATCTACTAACCAAGTTACCTCATGCAATCAAGATCAGGCTGCTGAAGAATCATAGACCAGTATCACCAAGGAGAAATATCAAGTTTGCTTCGTTCGCCCTGAAAACGCACAGAGACCTACAATTTTACTATAAAAACTTGGAGGAAAAGAAAATATCTCAATTGGAGTCCCGTCTTGAGAGTTTGAAAAAAAATAAGAAATTTCTACACTTGAGAATTAGAAAACCTTAAACTTGGTGCTAATGGTCCTAATTGGCCCGTTTATACTCTGTATGTTGTGTAAACGGACAGAGACCTACTATTTGGGCATAGAAACTTGCTAGAATAGGTGGAATCTCGATCCGATTCCCGGCTTGAGAGTTTGAAAAATAACTAGAAATTTCAACACTTAAGAATTATAAAACCTTAAACTTGAAGTTAAGGGTCCTAATTGGCTTGTTTTTGCACCGATCACCCTAAAAATGGAGGGAGACCTATAATTTGGGCATAAGAACTTGCTTGAAAAGATGGGATCTCAATTCGAGATCTAGATTGAGAGTTTGATGAGAAAACACCTCGTTAAAGTTGCGACTAAGTGAAAAATCTCACCGGTGGCCACCGAGACTGGTCGGTGACCTCTACTTTGTCACAACAAACATGATGATTTTATATTTGAATGTATATGTATGTTTTGGGAAAATTGATTTGTTATTTTTTAATGTATTTTTCATTTTTTGTAACAGATGGATGATGGATTTCTATATTCAAATTGAAGAATTAACTTAGTATTTCTCTTGGGAAACTTGCATGTGGATTAAACTATTAGATACATTGGAGATTTTGATGACTTGTATAAGCTTTGTGTATAGGAAGTTAAGTGTACTTATGTTATCTATTGTGGTATTGGTATAGTGTCTTTTGGTTAGTGGGGTTAGTTTTTGTTGGTTGTTGCATGGAAAACAAACGATATGTATTAATTGTGTTGCTTTTTATTAGAAAATATGTGATAGGTGTTATTGGTGTTTTCAATTGATTGAAAACAAGTGATAAATTCTATTGGAATGTTGTTTTTTAAGGAGGGTTATTTTTAAAAAAATTAACTTTTTTGCGATGAAAATAAAAGCATTGCAAATGATTCTACAAGCTTTATTTTTTTGCGACGATATATCTTATCATCGCTAATGAGTGTATTTAGAAATGTTTTTGTACTGTCGCAAATGTATTTACATTTTGATTAATTGAACTTTTTTGCGACAATTAATTTTTTAGTCTCAAATAAATATTATTTGCGACGTTTTTGTAGCGTCGCTAATATCTTTACATTTTAATTTATGTAAATTTATTTGCAACGATTTATTTTCGTCACAAAAAATTAATTAAATTATTGTTATTTTTTTTTCAATGACGGTGGAATATATTTTCAACGACGTAGTTTTTATTTTGTGCAATGTTCATTTTTTGTCGCAAAAATTTTTTTTTGCGATAAAAAAAATTTTGTTTTTCACTAACTACTTTCCTCGACGAGGTATTACGACGAAGTCATGACGAAAAAAAATATCTCTAAAAGTGATTGGCAACGATTTTTTATTTTTAGCGATGAAAAAAATGTCACAAGTATCTCACAAAGTAAGATTACCAAATGGTAATTTATTGGAGGTTACCCATACAGGGGAAGTTAAACCCAGTGGTACAATTACTTTGAAAGATGTGTTTTGTATACCATCTTTTAACTTCAATCTTCTCTCAGCTTGAAAACTCACTCAAGATCTTAACTGTTGTTTTCTCTTCTTTGATAATGACTATTTCATTTAGGAACTTTCCACCTGAAGCATGATTGGGAAGGGTAAGGTTCACAATGACTTGTACCAGCTCAAGATGACAAGAGTCCCTTCTATAGCTCTTACTTTTATTTTTGCTGCTTTAGCTTGTAAACAATCTTTCATTTCAGCTTCAATTTCTTATTCTGAACTTGAACTATGGCATTATAGGCTAGGGCATGTTTCAAATTCAAGACTTATTTTATTACAAGAAGATCTGCCACGTTTCAAATTTGAAAATAAACACATTCCTTGTGATATTTGTCCATTGGCTAAGATTTATGGTCTTCCATTTCATGTGAGTGAACATTACACACAATATACATTTGATTTAATCTATTGTGATATATGGGGACCCTGCACTCCTGAAGCGCATGATGACTCTAGGTACTTTCTCACCATTGTTGATGATCATACACGATGCACATGACTCTATCTGATGAAAACCAAATCTCAAACTAGAGCTTACCATAAGTCATTCTGCTCACTTGTAAAAACTAAAATTTCAAACCAAAGTTAAAACTATTAGATCGGATCAAGGCATTGAGTTTGCAATGACTGATTTGTACATGGATAAGGAAATCATTCATCAAAAAAGTTGTGTAGGTAACCCCGCAATAGAATGGAATTGTTGAAGGAAACACCAGCACATTTTGAATGTTGCTAGAGCCCTCATGTTTCAATCTCCTACTTCTTCCTGGAATGACTGTTTGATGACTGCTACTTATCTCATAAATAGAGCTCCCACTCCTAATCTTCAAAATCAATCACCATATCACATACTATTAAAAACTAAGCCAAGTTATAGCCTTCTCAGGGTTTTTGGGTGTTTATGCTATGCATCAGCACTAGGACAAAACAGGCATAAACTTGATCCTAGAGCCAGAAGGTGCATTCTCTTAGGCTACCCATTTGGAGTTAAGGGATACAGGCTACTAGGCATGGAAAATCATGATGTGTTTCTTTCCAGAGATGTTATTTTCCATTAAGATATTTTCCCATACAAGACAAATTCTTCACATTCAGAATCATATTTCACAACTCAATCTCCTTTGTCACCTACATATTTGCATCCCTTATCACTTCCCAATTCCATATATGTTTTCCATGCCTTAGATTTTAATCTCTTAAACACTTTTGCATATGTTTCATCCCCAGTTACAAATCCACAGCCCACATCTAAATGGGTTTTTACTCCCATTTCTCATACAACAGTCCCATCCACAATTCCACTTCTGCAGACACTTCTGCAAAACATGAGATTCCTCCTGACAGATCCAACAGAATTAAGAGGCCACCCTTGTATCTAAAGGACTACTATTGTCAAAAAGTTGCTATGCCTCACTCTTCTCAAGCATCAAACAAAGTCACAACCTCTACGCACTTTGGTCATCCTTATCATTTAGCCTCATTCTTATCACATAACCATTTATCACATGATTATGCTAGCCACATCCATTCTGGAACACAATGAACCCAACACCTATGGCCAAGATGTGCAGTCTTTAGAATGGCGTAAGGCTATGGATAATGAAATTGCAGCTTTGGAACTCAATAATACTTGGGAAGTCACATATCTACCTATTGGTAAACAACCCATTGGTTCAAAATGGGTATATAAAATTGAATATCATTCAAATGGGACTGTGGAGAGATACAAAGCTTGATTATTTTCCCAGGGATATACTCAGTAAGAGGGACTTGACTACCAGGAAACATTCTCACCAGTTGCTAAGCTAGTAAAATTTAGAACCCTTTTGGTAGTATCTGCTTCAACGGGATGGAACTTATACCAGTTTGATGTGAATAATGCTTTTTTGAATGGAGAGATAAAGGAAGAAGTCTATATGAAAGTACCTCCTAAATACTCTGTTAAAGCCAGAGTAAAGTCTGCAAATTGAAAAGGAGTTTGTATGGGTTTAAGCAGACTTCCGGACAATGGTATGCAAAAATCTCTTACTCCTTAGCTGATTGTGGTTTTTTTCAATCTCATGCAGACTATAGTCTTTTTACCAAAAGAACAAGATCATCTTTTATGATCTTACTGTTTTATGCTGATGACATAATCGTTGCTTACAATGATGATTATGATGTATCTAAGCTAAAAAAAATATTCGATGATAAGTTCAAGATCAAGGATTTAGGTTCTCTCAAATACTTCCTTGGATAACAAGTAGCTAGAAATCCTTATGGAATTCAAATTTGTCAAAAAAAAAAATATGCTCTTGATATTCTCTCTGATCTAGAATGGTTGGCTACAAGCTTGCTAGAACACCTATGGACCAGAATTTTAAACCTTTAAAGGATGAAGACACTCTGCTTGATGAACCAGCTTCATACAAAAGCCTCATTGGAAGATTACTTTATTTAACAATTGCTAAGCCGGACATCTCATATTCAATTAATCTTCTCAATTAGCTCATGGCAACACCTCAACTTCCCCATTTCAATGATGCATATCAGATCCTCAAAAATACCAAGAAGTCTCCAGCACAAGGGCTTTTCTTCCCCTCTTCTTCATCTTTCCAACTCACAACATATTATGATTTTAATTGGGCCTCGTGCCCTGATACACACAAGTCAACTACTAGTTATTGTATTTTCCTTGGAAAGGAGAGGGCTCATAATGCTCTTCTCAAATATCACAAGATGCTGAAGTGGCAAGATAGGGGTCTGTAGGTCTTTGTGAAATGGTCTAATTTCTTGGAAATCAAAGAAATAGACCACTGTTTCCAGAAGCTTTGCTAAAGCTGAATATCGTTCTATGGCTGCAGCTTGTTGTGAGCTCACTTGGTTAACATTTTTACTTTCTAATTTCTTCATTGAACACTCACAACCTGCTACTCTCTATTGTGACAACCAAGCAACCCTCCATATTGCAGCCAAACCAGTCTTCAATGAACGCACCAAGCACATTGAATTAGATTGCCATCTAATTTGTGATAAAAAATTAGGAAGGAATAATCTCCACAACCTATATACCTTCACAATCCCAGATAGTAGACATGCTCACCAAAACTCTACCATCACTCCTTTTTTTCTTCTCTTCTTCTCAAGCTGGGAGTATCTAATATATATTCTCCAGCTCGGGGGGGATATTGAAATATTCAGCTGATGTGTAACCTACTTAGTAGTCCAATGAAGATCCAAGCACACCAAAGAAAGATACACATGGAAGTATGGAAAATGTTCAAGCACGTGGCTAAGCTAGATGCTTAGTACTTTGTTTTATTTCTTGGGTGTCACTCTTGTGACTTGTATATGTAGGTGCATAGGAGTTTCTGTAGTTCTTGTAGAATTTTCTTAATTAATGTAATTGAGCTAAGCTTTCTTCTTTTCTTCTCTATTTCTTCTCCTTCTCTTCTCTATTCTTCCAGCATCACAGTCTATGAATTTCAAGAAGGCATTCGATACAATAATTATTCTATATGGTTCTTTATTTGGGGATACATTAATTTTTAGAATTCTTTTTTTGTATCTTTCACTTTCTGCATGCTTATATCTGTCATTGAATTTAGTTGTATCGGCGTTGAAAAATTTTAATTAACTATGGTTGTGTTGAGAGCACATAGCTTTAAAGGATTGTCAAAAATTGTAAGTGAAATGAAAATTATTAAAATTAGTAAAAAGATTAGAAATTTATAAATGAAATAAAAAATTTCTATTGAAGAACATATAATGGAATTTTTTTTACTATTTTCATGACACTGTATACTTTCATTGATGGTTTGAGGAAATGGGTTTGTTGAAATCGTCGTGTTCAAATTTGTAAATTGGAATAAATTTAGATGCTTGATTTGAATTATTATGTTGTTGGTATTTCAATTATATGGACCATTCTTAGTATAGTGATAAAAGTACTATATTTTTTTATGGAGTTCTGAATTTGAAGATATCCTTTGAATAAGCTTGACAAAGACGAATTTGGATTTACTAATTTGAGAACTAAGCTTTTAGCATGGCTCGGGGGTTTATAATACAGTACATTTAGGTACAGACAATAACTAGTTAATAAATATCATGTCATAAATCATACATCTTTCGGAATTGAATTCCTATCATTTATCTGAAAATTAAGAAAATGGTAGTACTATTTTAAAGATTGTTTTTTCTTTTGTCATAAAGGATAGTACTAGAATTTCGTATTTTTCCTTTTTCAATTTACAAATGACAGGCAAACTCGTCAATCAGTTTACAAAGAGACTATTATCGAACCAGAAGTCGAACACTAGAAGTAATTTGATCAACCAGCCATGATAGGCTTTGGTCTTACAATCTGAAAGCTGCTAAATCCTTGAGGTTCGATGAACAAACTTCAGTCCACCCATGAATCTAACCCATGTTGTCTCAAACACCCTAACTATGAGGCTCCTACAATGCTCTAACCCTGTCCCTTATTTACTAACTCTAAGTCCTAACCAACTTCCATGCAGCCAATGACTGGCAAAAATGAAAATGTTACAGGACTTCTATTATGAGATCTAAGAAAGCAGAATAAAAAAGATATAAATTTACTCAATTAGATTCAAAATTTCTGGGATATCAATCCCAACTTTTTAATATTAATCCTTCATAATCATACCCATTCAGTCATACTTTATTTTGTTTTAATCCTAACTTAACCTGATTTGATTTTTAATGAAAAGGAGTTTAGGAAATCCCTAATCCAGGGATAATAATATTTTTGGAAGACATTAATCTTGAAAAACGAAGAAAAAGAAAAAGAGAATATTTTGTTCAAATTGTTTTGGATCAAATAATGTGAGCTGTTGGATGATATATACTTACCAATCCAATCGCTTCTATAGATAAATTTAATGCAAATAACATTTCTCAAAAGAAAAGGCTCTGATGTCTTGTTCACGTGACCCACAAAAGCAAACGATGAAAGCGGCCCCAATTCTTGTCCAATCAGGTAAAGTGAAGAGTTTTCAGCCTGATGGAGTCACCTTTCCCTGTCAATAAAAACGTTAAAAAGATTTGCCTGCTGAAAAAATTCTCAAGGACACCAACAACCGACTTAAAAGAACACAACAAACAAAAAAAAGGAGCTTCAAGTTGTCTGTTCACCTGGTCGGTAGATATGACACCAAACACATGCCTCAAAAGCCATTGCCTCCGGCTAAATGCTTGAATTGAATTCATGGAATAATTTGCCGAGTGTTGTCGGTCATCCCCACACTCACCACTTTATTTTTGCTCAACATAATTAGATTACCTTCCCAAAAAAATATTGCCTCTAGAGTAATTTGTTGTCAAGATTTTCAAATTGTATAATTTGTAGAAAAATTATATAAGAATATTCGGATAAAGTAATTCACGGCGTGCGCGTTTCCCATAATGTAAAAAGTGACCATCGTACCAAATACACTCATTGATCATAAAAAAAAAGTGCTTAGGATGCCTTTAAACACTCGCAAATTATCATTTTATTCTTTGAAATCATCATTATAGATGGGTCCATTTTTGAATTTTTTCCGTTGTACATCAGTAAATTCTCAACATAATACATTAATGAAAGGTATGGTAATCTATCTTCCGAATATAAAAGAAAGAAATATTAATTTTCCCGTTTTCCCTTGGCATGATAGTTGGATTGTAGCCGTCAAATATGTGAAAATCATAATATATAGAAGATTTCCTTTTAATGAAATTTTTAACATTCTCTTTATCCCTAATCTTCATGGCTTATAATAGATTTATTGAAGGGAAGTGAAGACATCTTATCTAGACATCTTAGACATTTTATATATCCAGTTTTTTAATTTATTGTTTTATTCTTAAAGCAACAAGAACAAAACAGGTGAATGATATTTTGCACTTCAACTAATCTGAGCTTTAGGCACTACAAATGATTCTGTAAAACACATATTTTTAGGGTGAAGGTAAAATGAATCTGGACCGTTTAATTTTTTATTTGAATGATTCACAATTATTTATTAAAAAAATAATAACATAATAAATTTAGAAATTATATAATATTTTTATTAGTTAAAAAATGGAGGTGCAATATTAAAAAGTGATATTTCAATACCATAATGGAACTCAAAATTTAAAGTGTCACAATAATGTAATCTCAGTAAGTGTAGGACTTGACTACAATAGCGAATAAATAAATTTGGTATTGTAACTTCAAAATTTATTACTTATATGAGTGTTTTTATAATTTTTGTCACTATTTTTATAACAAAAAATTTTATCACTTTTGTGGGTATTTTTGTCACTATTGTAATAAATATTTTTAGCACTTTTATGGTACTTACGATTAAATGATGGTATAAATATTTCAATTTTAATTTTTTAGGATCAATTGTAAGTACCATAAAAGTAATAAAAATATTATCTAAAAAATAATAAAAATACTTAAAAAAGTAGGATATTAGCACAATCATTAATATACTAAATTTAAAGTATGATACCAAAAAAGTTTCTACATCGTAGTCAACTCACCACTAAGTAGTCGGTTTAATAGTCAAACAACATAATGGTACTACTGCGAATCAAGTATATATTGACATGACTCGTAAAGCTTTCCTTTATCTCGTTGATTGCTGGGTTATGAATTGGGGGTGGGGGTTGAAATATAATATGATGCAAATAAATTTATCACCATTTAATAGTCAGCAAAAATATAAGTGATGAGCGTGGGTGATTTTTTTTTTTATTATTATTTTATGTATTTTTTACCAAATAAATAAGATTGAGTTCTGTTTAAATAAGTAATAATAATAATCATTCATGTGAGCATTGGACATTTGGTCAGTGGCCCTTTAGAAGTTGTCTAGGTTCCGCCAAAAAAAAAAAAATTTCAGTTTGATGTTGGCATTTATTATATTTGTGAGTACTTTTTTATCACTGTTATAATACCAAAAAAAAAAGGTGATAAAATTAATTAAAATATTAGTGGTAAGAATACTCATAATAATTGTAAAAATATCTTTTAACATAATAAATCATTCACAAAAGATTAATTTTTTTTTTACCGAAAAAAATAGTAAAAATAGTTATAACAATAGTGATAAAAACGCTCACAACAATGTTAATTACCCACAAAAATAATAAATTTTTTTGTTATAGAATGATCTACAAAAATTATAAAAATACCTATTCGAATAATAAATTTCAGAAGTACGATACCAATTTTTTTGTCAATATCGTAATCAATTCCGTATCCTTTATTGTGAATTTCTTCCGCAGAAATGTCAGGTATTGTTATAATTTAAATCATCGGTCAAGTTGCAAATGGCGTCGTCAATTTACCCTCGTGTTGAAGCTCGAGCAACAAAACTTGATGCTATCACTGTCGCTGTATCAAAAATCGACACTGTGAACAAATGACTTGATCCAGTTGAACAAAAGAGAAATCCCCGGTCTTTATCATATCTACTTCAAACGGCTTGTTCCAAAATATTGATAATTGGAAGTTTTATAATATTTATAATTTGCCCATAGGGGGTGGGCTCCGATTCGGAGTGAAACGGAGGGAATTTTGTCTAGTTTATCAAATGCGATTAGAGTTGAAGCAAAATTTCAAAGTTGGGTCCATATTTGGTCGAGTTTTTGTTGGGTTTTCTTATGCTTTTTTTAGTTTTTGGTTGACCTTTTGTTAGGATTTGGCCAAATTAATATTTTTTAGAGTATATATTGTTATGTTAAACTTTTAAAATGATTTATAGGGTAATATTTGTTAGAGAATGGAACCTTGCTTTTAAATCTGGTAGTCATCTTGATAATTGTAATGTTTATTTATATTAAACAGATAAATCAAAGAAAAATAATATTAATTGAATCTAATTTATTAATATAATACGTTGAACTAATCAATCATTACTTTTAGATTGATTGATAATCGGTAAATTAAATGAAATGG
This sequence comes from Ilex aquifolium, assembly GCA_951799425.1. Taxonomy (NCBI): domain Eukaryota; kingdom Viridiplantae; phylum Streptophyta; class Magnoliopsida; order Aquifoliales; family Aquifoliaceae; genus Ilex; species Ilex aquifolium. The sequence continues at coordinate 22,700,817 of OX637400.1, forward strand.
AAACAAAATTGTTCTTCAAGAAAACATGGCTTCCTGATGAGGGCGCCATAGAAATCCAAACCCTTACATATTAGTAGAGATCATCATTGGCCAACAATAATGGTGATCATAGGTGCATTCACTTGATTAAAGTTATAGCTATCTTCTAAGTGGGTCCATGGGGATTTACTGACGTTTTATCAAATACTCGGTCGTCTATTGTTGAGCTTTCTTATAATTTAACAGTTTTGTTTAATATTAATTATAGTATCCTAGTACAATCAAATTAAGTTTTGACTTTCACCAAGAACAACCAAATCAGGATTAGAGTCAAAACTTTTTCCATTGCAATTGCATAACTACCAACATTCTTTTCGATAACAAACTATAATCCAATGTTTGAGATTAATCAAATTAAGTTTAGAGTTAACCAAAACTTTTTAGGATAACAATGGTTGAGACTCTTTTTGATCTTGTATTTTAACTTAGACTAGTAATTGTAGCAAAAAATTAAATTAAAACCGAAGAATATTACATTGCTTAGCAACCTAAAACAAACCGTCAATTTGAAATAATTTTTACTTCATTTATTTTAATATAAGAAATTGAAATTTCGACAAAATTTCCTCTAAAAATAGGAGCCCAGAAAAATCTAAACTTGTCTATAGAATTTACAATCATACATAACAATCATTATAATACCCCATACCACCACAATCATCAATATACCCAACCACCATACCAAACATCATTTCATACCCAAAATAACATTTATAGCATGATAACAAAAAGAGAAAAAAAAATCAAAACTTCTATGACAGTTTAAGCTCTAGTTCCGCTCCGATTCCATAGCATTTCGCATAATATCAACACCCGCATAATAAAAAACATCACCTAAAACAGATCCACATTGAGATTTGCCAAATGAAGAGTTATCCGATTTCAGTATTAAGTTACTTTTAAATACCAAAACTATGCAACAAATAATAATTTATTATAACTAAAATCAAATGTAAAGGTCGCAACAAAAAAATCAACAAATTCCGTATTCACATGTTAAGTGAAGTTTTCGACAATGCGATTCAAGGTTTAATGCGATTAATGATTAAGTATTTAAAATTCATAAAGTTCGAATACGATTAGAAGACAATACTGGATCTAAGGGTGATGAAGGTAATTCTACCGATAAAAAAAGTGAGGGTTCAAAGGAGGAGTCAAGCAAGAATACTTTGACCCAACTCTGTACATAGTCACGTAACCCCAATTCTAGTCAACAACATATTAAAGATATTTGTAAACCACAACTTGAAAAGAAACTCACTTCTTATTTAAAAAAAAAGCCTCTCAAGTGACCACACCAATAACCATCTGACCAAAATCAATTACAAACGCCCCTTCACAATAATGGTGCTTAATCATTTCTTGGAACCCTACTGATCTTACATTGGAAAAATGTACTTTGATCTATTACATCCAAAGCTTAGATAATTTGGAATGCAACCAACGTAAAACTATAAATAGGTAAGAGTTAGTAAACTGAAAACACAATTAATTTACCTTGTATTTGCATCAATTGATTTCATAACAACGCTCAAAAACACGACAAAAAATTTCCAAAGAAAAAAAAAGTATTCACTCACGTATCCTTATACGCAATTCACATCGAACTTTTCAACTTGAAGAAAGTTTAAAGCACGGTTTAAAATGAGGACCAAATTCAACAAATCACACGTTATCATCAAAGCATAGTTTTACAATGTGTCCTATATTCCCAAGCCAAAAAATTAAGTCCATTTTCACCAATTCTCTCTCAATAACCAAACTATGATGATCATGTATTAATCAAGTAACCATTACTGTCAAAAATAATTAGACACATTCAATCATAATCTAATCTTCTTTTTTCTGAACGATAACCCAATCTTGGCTATTCCCCAAGACAATGATGCCTAAAATTCTAACTTACAACATAATTAAACTCAAAAACATATAACAAACCAAACACAATAACAATTAACTGAGAGAGGAGAGAGAGAGAGATGAAACTGAAAACTGAGTAGAGATAAGAGAAGGGATATAAATACCTTTTATACCAAATAATGCTCACAAATTAATCTAGTGTTCCCTGATAGAAATGAAATCATAGATCAACATCATGAAACTCAAATTAATCTAACTCAAGTTGTTCTATAAAGCCCATGTCGAATGTAAAAATCATTAAAGCAACTCACAAATTACACCAAATTCACCAAAAATCCAGAAAAAAAAAAAAAAAAAAAACCAAATTCACAACAATCAATACAAAGCTCAAACAACAAATTCACTGAGACCACCAAATTCATAAAATCGAACAAAAAATAAACAAAATCCAAAGCATGTAAACCCAAAACAACCTAGCTAGGGAGAAGGTCGCCTCGTAGGTGCAACAAATTAACTTTTAATAGTTTTGCCTAAACAAAATCAATCTTGTACAGACTGTCGCATAGATTTTTCAAGTATATAATTAGCTTAAATCTTTTCATTGACAACTAATCAAGGAAAACCTCCATAGTTTTAGATAGAGTAAGTGCAATTAACCAATTATTAAGTCAAACAACCCAAAAAAGTCTGAAATGACAAAGTTTAATGAAATCAAAAAAGTCCAATGATAGAAATGACAGCTCTAGTGCTTATCGAAGTCTCATCAAGTGGCCTTACATAAGAGTCCATCTAGCACTGTTTGGCTAGCAGTCATAATTAACCTATATATAAATGGAAGATTAAAAGAAAATTTTGAAAATCAGAGTTATCTTGCTCAAATGTTCATCAAACAATGGTTGTGTTATATAAAGCACAAAAAAATGATCTTGGAAAGGCTTCTTATTTTAAACAATTAAACTACACCCATTTAAACAATGAAACTAAACCGAGATCTAATGAACCGATCCACATTCACGCACAAATAAACTCACACAATAAGAGCAAGTTTATAAATTTATGAATCATCTCCCAAATTAAGGGTGCGAACAAATAGCTACAAAGCAAATTAAAAGACAAACTTACAAATAAGTTCAAACTCCATCAATCAACCTCCAAGTAAACCAAGCAAACATTCAAACTATTTAACCCAAATAATAATTATTTTGGTATAATCCCAAAATTATCCCAATTAATATATGAAAAGTTTATTTAAAAAAAAACACATTCCAGAATCCCAAGTGACTCTCTTAGCACAAACATTCCCAAGTAGTCAAAGAAAAAGATAATCTCAAAAAACATAACACCACATGTTAATTCACAATCACAACCAACTAACAACTGTCGCCATATAAATTAGCTAGCTTGGTGAAAAAAAGGAGGAAAATTGAAAAGGAAACCAACACGTACCTTTATTTTCTTTCCAAGAATATCCTCTTGAGCACTGTACCATTTAAAAGCAAATGGGTTCTCGATAGATGGGTCCTAAACATAGAAAAAGAACATTAAGTTATCTACTCTTATTTTTGCAACTCTAAAAACTCTCATAATAGTTCAGTCCCTTAATATTCAAACTCTTCGATGCTCACCCACATGGAATCAAAGAACAAAAGGAATTTGGCATATTCCTTTAGTATTTTCAATTTAAACACAAATGCTTGCATTGAATTAAATTATTGGTAACACAACTCTATCAAGAACTACTTTAGAACTTCAAGTATACACAAAACCAAATGATTTTTATTGATCAACAAAAATAACATAAAAGCAGCAATTGACCCATAATAGCCATTAACCACCATGATAGACACATAACAATTAACCACCACGATAGACAGAAACACGACACCAATGGCACAACCCACTATTGACATAGAACTAACAAAGCGTAAATATATACCAAAGATTTATGAGCAATGATAAAAGTATCATGACCTCATGTTTTGCTTTCTTATTGTTTATAGAATTTCATCCATACAATGCAAGGTACTTGGAAGATGTCAAAAAAAAAAAAAAATCATCTAAACATATATGTAACCAATATAACCTTCTAATTTCAATTTGTGATTCATTCAATAAAACAAATTGACAATTGCCTATCAATTTTTTTTTTCTCATAATAAGCATGGAATTGTTGTAAATAAATTAGACATAAAAATTCGCACCTAATATAGAATTTCAAAATGCAAACAATTCAATTTACATACCTACTTCCTTTCCATTTTCCATGACACTCCGCATCGATCACACCACTTGATTTTCAAAAAGGTAGTTGAAAAAAGGGTTCTCGACTTAAGTGCATATCACCTAAAGTGCCTCAAGTGTAATTCAAAACCACGTAGTCACGTCAAAAATATGCAACCAACAGTAATGCCCTTATACCTAGGTCTCTTATATACATGCCCTTAGACGATGTCATCCATAAAGCAAACATGTATATATACGTATTTTTGTGACTTCTCAAAACAAAACTTAAGATCAAAATTGCTCAATTTCTCAACCACATAACTCTTGACATCATTACATCGCAACAAATTATAACTCAAACTCACTAATCACCTCACAACATCAAACAAATCAGTAAAAATAAATAGCAACAAAAATTATCGTGATCAAAATGACCCTAGTTGTAGTAAAAAAGAATTTAATTACAGTTGGAATTAATTGAAATGATTTGTTTGTGCCTTGAATTAATATACCACATAACTCTAGAAATTAATTGAATTACATGCACACACTCACATACACACATAGTCAAACCAAATTCACCAAATTCACATGACCACTACCGTAGCAAATAACCATTACCATTAACGCCAATATTCAATGGAGCATCAAACAATCTTAAGAGGAAGCAACCAATTACAATGTTAATGTAATGCATAATCCAGTGATAAGATGATATCGTAGTTCAAGAATTCACTGACCACGGTAAAGCTTGAAAGTGCAAGGTTCATCTCTGTTCATCGTCGAACTAAACTTGGTTTCATCAAGTAACATGGGTACATAGTGAACTGGAAAACACAAAGATGAAAATTGTAAGTAAAACTAAAAAAAAAAAAGTTATCACTTGAGAACACATTTAAGATAAACCAAAAAAAAAAAAAAAGCTTTAGCTATCAACATCACAAAAACATACACCACATGAAACTCATCCACTGATTCCTAAAAGAGCTGAAAAAAAACAATATTTAGGAAACAAAGTAAATTTATAACTAAAACATCGAAATTCTAAGTTTATTTAGCAAAGGGATGATCTCCCTTATTCTCTAGCGTTACAGGCTGAGCTAGCTCTCACCATGAAAGGGAATAAGAGTCGAGCTCTCTCATCCATACTGTCCAAGTTGAAGGTCATTAAATTAGTCCTTGGTTTGAGCTAGCCTGGATTGCATAAAAAATTTAATAAGTGCATTATTTAACTTGAGCATTATGATTTGTTATAAAACCATACCAAAACTAAACATGTCTAACCCATATCAAAACTAAACATGACTAACAGTATAAACCCGTTAACTTTCTCTGACAATGCAACTAAACAACAATTAACATTTAATTAAAACTTAAGTTAGAAATACCTCTAAAAAAGTTAAAGAGAGCAAGGATTTCAGACCAAATTCATCACTAAATTTTGGGTTTTGTCTATAGGGCTGTAGTGATTTTTGTGATTGTTCACAGTTCTTTGAGAAATTTCATCAAACACGTAGTGGGGTCAAAAATTCGTCACAAAATTTTTTTGGGGCTACCCAACCGGTGGCACAAAAAGTTCATTACAAAGAAAAAATAAAAAATATGTAGTTGTTCTTTAGCTAACCAACTAATGGGTGGGGTCTGGATCTGGGACAAAAATGAAGTCGTGTGTGTGAAAATCAGAGATGAATTTATTGGGGTTGTGGGCCTGTGGAGTGGGGCTGGTGAGAGAAAGAGAAATAGAGGTGTTGACAGAGACAAATAAAGGCGGAGAGAAACCCGGACAGAGATACGCAGCGGGTATGAAACTGTGCAGGTGTGTGTTTGTCTGTGTGTTGTATTGTGTGTGTGTGTGTGTGAGTTGAGAGAGAGATAGAGGTACCTGGGCTATGGCAGGGGAATGATCGGGAAGAGAGAAGGAGAGAGGGGGGTCTAGGCCGCTGACCGCCTGGTCTTCTTCCGGCAGAGGAGCGAGAGGTGGGAGAGAAAAAATGTTCCAGGCATGCAATGTTGATAAGGAGAAAGGAGATATGGGTATTGACTGTTGATGGGATTGTGTGACAGGCGTGCAGTGTGTTTGGGCGGGATTTGGGTTTTAAGTGGGATGGAATGTGAGCCATTGGATTTAATTAGGTGAATTTAGATGAGATATGAACCGTGGATTTAAACTTCAATTAAATCCTAACCGTTCTTCTGCTTTTCTAAATTGAGAGGATTGATTTCAATTGGGAAAATTTGAAATTGCCTCTATCTTATTAATATAGATATCTGTATCTATTGTAACAGCCGTCTGAACATCCAAACAGCCTTCTGAACATCACAAGGGAAAAGGAGGCAAATAAATCAAACCAATTCAAGGTAAGCTGACTGATAATGCAATGTGACTGATTATTTCAACTATTTCCAGTTACTAAAAACATGGACTTACTTTTCCACCTTATCAATTTCACTGAAGGAACTAAAGAAAATATGTTGCTTCGCAAGGGGTTCATGCCTTTTGTGCATTGGGTAAGGCTATATAGTAATTTCGGCATTATCTCTCCCTCAATCTCAACTATTAATTTTGAATTGTGAACTACAACTACTGCATAAAAATGGAGAAATCAATAAAAAATTATAAAATATAAAAACTGTACCCAGGGGCGGAGCTACTTGTGGCATTGACCCCACTCAATCTTTAATAAATACTGCATATGTACTGTTATGAGAAAAATAAATTATGTTTGGTTTATACATTGTCCCCTCTCAAGTCTTTGAAAATTTGTATAGTGACTTTAATTAATTTTCTTTTCGGTAAGTTAGTGGTCTAGTCGCCGGCCCCCTGATCTACTTAGATCAAATATTTTATTTTTAGAGTGACTAAATAAAACAAATGTAAAATGTTCCAACTTGTATATTGACCAAAGATGACACCTTTGTCATTTAATATACTTCTCTTATTTTGCAAAAACTTTCGTATTATTGTCCATCATTCTTCTTATAAATAAATGGCTCATAACCTTGTAACGCACAAATTGATGCAATGAGCAAAATTTACCAATTCAAAAGCATTTAAGTCATTCCAAAAGACCAATTTCTCCGCAACTTTAAAGCAAAACTACTCAAAAATTTATGTCATGAAAACGATCAATAATAGACGATTCTTGAAATTTGATACAACGTTATCGTATTGACCTTTAATATGTTATTTTGTTTGAACTGACATTTTAATATATTATTTTATTTGAATTGACACTTTAATATATGATTGAATTGAAATGTGGTATGAGAAAATTATGATTTTTGTTTGTTGATATTTTGTTCATTATTGCATTGAAATTGATTTTAACTTTCATATGGTAATTGAGTCTTGAATTGTAATACATAATTTTTCAAACTTGAACTTAGGAATTTTCTTATATAAATATAATACCCAATTTATTCCTTATTTATCAAGATCCAAAAAATTTTATCTCAACTGATTAATTTTTTCACTCATGTTTTTGCCCCCTTTAAGATGAAGTCTTGGTTCCACCCCTGATTGTACCCATGGCATATTTTTATTAATTAAAAAAATGAAGTAAAATACCGATTGGTAGCGTATTAGGACTCTTATGCATTTTGATGGGTCAAGCCCAAATGGTCCAATCTATATAAAAAGTCCAAATCCCTATTTGAGGAGCCCAACTTCATTTAAGATCCACCAAGCCCAATCAGGCTCCATGCCTAGCCACGTCATCAAGGGGAGAGCAGAGGAGCATCACCTGCACAGCGGAAGGAAATGGTCCACCCTCACCTTATCTTTGACCGCATCTCATGGAAGCTCCTCAACCACCTCGCCCGTTGAGGATAAGTCGTGAGCTCCACCGAAATGCTTGCTAAGTTGCTGAAGAGTAGCCCAACCTATTAGGGGACCCTTATAAATTGTAAGCCCCACCAACACTTGGGGGGCATCACACTTACCTGAGCACGACTCTCCCTCTTCTCTCTCAAAGCTTGTAAATTCTGCTCCCCGCTCCCTTGAGTTAATAAAAGCTCCCCGGCAACCAAAGCCATTCAAGAGTGGATGTAGGTCACGTTGACCGAACCACTATAACTTCTGTCTCTTCCTATTCTCTACTATTTTACTGCATTTATTAATTACACTTAACAGGTGGTGTGCAAAGCCATTTTTGTGCATCATCACATTTCATTACCTTTGTTTGTGGTTTACATTTTATTTTTTTAATGGTGTATTTGGTAGGGTGGATGAAAAAAAATGGAAGCATGAAAAGTGAGAGTGATACTTTCTATCTTTCAAGAGATGAATGATTTCTTCCCTCCTTTGTGTTTGGTATGGGGATAGAAAATAAGAAGGATTGATTTTACTATATTTGGTAAGATAAAAAAGTGGAATGATGAAAAAAGTATAGATTCATATTTTGTCATTTTGTGTAGTGTATGCAGGTGTCTAAGCTCAGGCTATGAAGCAATATTCATAAAGACAAATCTGAACATATTCACCAAAATTTCAAAACAAAAATATATTAAATGATATATAGATAAATAGAATACATTTTCACGCATAATTAACTTTTCATCAACTTTTCCTCCCAAATTTAGATGGATTGATTTTAGTAAAATAGAAGGAAAGCTAATCCATTGTTTTTTTCATCCTTCCTATTCTGCTTCCTTATCAAATATAATGTTTAATTTATCCCTCCAACTTTTTATCTTTTTAACTTTTCATACTTCTATTTTTTCATCATATCAAACAAAACGTATTACTTACTTTTCTGATTTGACCCACTTTCTTTATATTTGGTAGGTTTTTCAAATTTTTTCTCAAACTGTTTTCCTTTTCCACCAAGTCCCACATTCCTATTAATTTTTCTTCGTTAGTGTCATCAAAGCACCTTTCCATGGAAATAGTTAATGTGTACTTGATCAAAAGACATCTTTTCTTGAACGATCATAACTATTTAATTCGAATGTGACTTGTTGTAATTTGTGCAGCGTTTCTCATTGTTCAACACAATTTAAAAATGCTGAAATTCAATTGTTTATTATTGTCGTGGGTTCAATCCGAAAGCACCTAGTTAATCTAGCAAGCTCTACACTGTTTTGCATCAGGGTTTTTGAGTTCCATAAACTTCTAGATCAATCGAAGACCATTCTAGTTCCTAAGTTAAATTCCACTCTGGTTCTTAATCGATCCAACACCATTTTGCTTGAAAATTTTCTGGATCGAGCTAGAAAAATTCCTGGATCTATCCCAAACATCCTGTTTTGCTAAATTTCCACTACAAAGCCTCTTCGATTGATCCAACTCCCATATTTCACCCAAACATGACCCAAAGCATCATCTTATCCGTTGTCAAAGATTTCTAAGTAATTTTTAGGAATCTAAACAGACTCCAAAGAGGGGGAAACAACTTGATACACTTTCAAGTTCTTATGAACTTGAGTTTGCAATTAAGCTGTAGAGTGCGACCGCCTTGGAAAGACTTGGAACAACTGTTGTTCATCCCTCTCTCTCTCTCTCTCTCTCTCGTTTAGGAATGAAATAAACATTTTGAGACATGTTGTAATGAATGAACAATTTATCCCCGGATACAACTCTTGAAAGATGTTCCCCAACCAGATTAAATCCTCCAAAAAGGAATATGTATTCCTATCACTTTTATACTTATAGCAAACTTAAATCAATTAATAATTTTGGGAACACCATTCTTATTTATGATTAAACCCATAGAAAAAATAGATTCTAAAAGAATTCTAACTACCTTAAATGGGCAATAAATATTATTTGAGTTTATAACTTCACCATAAATAAAAATGATAAATCAAATAAAAGAAGATTTGATTCATAAAGAGAATCAATTAAATTTTTTAAAAGAAGATATTAAAGTCTTGAGTATATCTAATAAACTTAACACTCATGAATTTAAGAATAAATTAAAAGAAATTAAGAATAAAATAATTAAAGAAATATGTGATACCATCCCTACTGCTCTTTGTGATAGGAAAAAAACATGTAATAACTCTTCCATATATTAAGGAATTTAATGAAAAAGATATTCCTACTAAGGCAAGGCCAACACAAATGAATAAAGAATATCTAGAATTTTGTAAAAAAGAAATTGACTCATTAATAGAAAAATCATTAATTCGAAAAAGTTACTCACCTTAGAGTTGTGCAGCTTTTTATGTTAACAATAATGCAGAAAAGGAGCGAGGAGTTTCTAGCTTGGTAATTAATTATAAACCATTAAATAAGGTATTGCAGTGGATTAGATATCCCATTCCTAATAAGAAAGATTTATTATAATGCTAAGATTTTTTTCAAGTTTGATTTAAAATCAGGATACTGGTAAATTCAAATCGCTCAAGAGGACATGTATAAAACTGTGCTTCATAGTACCTTTTGGTCATTATGAATGAAATGTTATGCCTTTTGGGCTTAAAAATGCCCCATCAAGATTTCAGAATATCATGAATGACATATTTAATCCTTATTATGAATTTTGTATTGTTTATATTGATGACATACTAATCTTTTCTGATTCTATTGATCAGCACTTTAAGCATTTAAATAAATGTATTCAAGTAGTAAGAAAGAATAGATTAGTTCTTTCTGCTATTAAGATGAAATTATTTCAATTAAAAGTCAGATTTTTAGGATATTATATTGAACAAGAGAGTTTAGTCCCAATTGAAAGAAGTATTGAATTCGCCTCTAAATTTTCTGATGAAATTAAAGAAAAAAAGCAATTGCAAAGATGTTTGGGAAATGTAAATTATTTAACATATTTTTATAAAAATCTAGCCCAAGATACTACTATTCTATATTTTAGACTTCAGAAGAATCCGTCTCCTTGGACAGATCTTTATACTAAAGCCGTAAGAAAAATTAAGCTTAAAGATAAACATTTACCATGTCTTTCTTTAGTAAATTCAGAATGGTATAAGATTGTAGAAACTGATGTCTTTGATAAAGGATATGAAGGTATTCTTAAACAAAGAAATCTCAATACTAATAAAGAATTACTTATTAGATTTACCTCAGGTAAATAAAGATCTACTCAATTAAATTATTCTACTTTTAAAAAAGAAATTTTATCTATTGTTAAATATATTAATAAATTTCAAGATGATTTATTAAATAAAGAATTTTTATTAAGAATTGATTGTAGCTTTGCTAAAAATGTTCTTGAACAAGATGTTAAAAACATTGCTTCTAAACAAATATTTGCAAGATGGCAAGCCATTCTTTCGATTTTTTATTTTAAAATAGAATATGTTAAAGGAGAATTAAATTCTCTCCCTGATTTTCTAACAAGGGAATTTTTGCAGGGTTCTCATGATCAGAGGACAAAGTAATAACTGTGGTCGAGGTCGCGGAAGAGGAAGATCTGGGGGAAGAACCCAGATTAATGTTTATTATCCACCCTTTAATGAATCAAAACAGCTTAAAACGGTAGATAAACAACTTCTTAAAGAAGGACAATCAAGTAAGACCGATGATGACGATTATACCGTCATAAGAAGTAAAAAATCTATGAAAGAGGCCTTAATAGCCAAACCAAATTTAAAATACACAGAGTTAAATACTCTGCCTACTTATAGCAGTATGATGACCTTGGATGATGAATTTATTAATTGGATGACTGATCCATACTATATTGCTAAACGATTTATGACTATGGATAAAACTTTTTTGGTCTCTGGTAAAAAGGACAAAATATATTATGAAAATATTCTTATTGAAAAGGATTCTATTAAATTCCAGAGATTCTATAATAATAAAATGGATCTTAAAAATCCAGCTTATAGTAAAGCATGCATATTAAGAATAATATCTGCAAAAGACCGGGGTCTAAATTTAACAATTCCTAGAACTTAAACAAATTCTCCATATCTGGAGTATAATTACTTCGATTATATCGATGTCTATTCTAATGCCTTTCTTTATAATTGTCCGTCTTTGGGGCGCTCATGGTTTTTTCAGTCCACAGAAACCAGTGAGATTCCAAACTAGTTTTATGACTAGTGGGAAACTCATGGAGCCATTGAAGGGATACACCCCGAAGAAATGAAAAAATTATTTGATATATATATGGAAAAAAATCCATCCTTAAATGATAATAAAATTAAGGTTAAACTCATAATTAATTTCTCACTCGAATTCTTTGTTTCATGAATTTGGGTGTGAACTCTTGCTTGTGATTTTAATCATAACGGACATCCCAGATTAATCAGGGAATATCAAGTCCAATTTTGGAATAATTACCTGCTTGATATAAAAATTCCAATCATAGCGGAATGTCTTAAAGACATGGGAAATGAGGAAGAGAAGGACTTAACCTCTAAAGAAATTGTTCCTAGTTCCAGTATAAACACTGGATTTAATCTCATTGAATTTCTTAAAGAAAAACCTCATTTAACGACTGAGCAGCTTAATACAACAGTAATGAACGAAATGCACCTTCAGATGATATCCAAATTTGGCATGGGCAAAACCGAGAAGATGGATCTCGTCAATAATCCAACAGTTGTCATATGAGGCAAAGACAAAGATAAAGATGAGGAGGATGATAGGAAATCCAACACTCCTATCGACTCTGATGATGACTTTATGGATTTTCAGGGATATACCCCTATTAAAGGTTATACTCCTCTTAATGAAGATATGGACATAAATCTCCAAGATAGCAATAATTCTGAATTGTACGATTTACTTTACATGTAATTGGATAAAGCCGGATCCTAAGGAGTGACGCACGCCATGACGTCACCAGGAAATTATTAAAATAAGTGACGAAAGTCATGACGTCACAAATAGTGATGATGACGCACCTAATGATGTCAGTAAATAGACTTAAAGTTGTAAATAGTAAAAGTTTTTTTTTTTTTTTGAAATACGGTTTCAAGTCCGGTCTCTCTCTCTCTCTCTGTGTATATATATATATATATATATATATATATATATATATATATATAGGTGCAGGTCCAGCCTGTTGAACACACTAAGCTCTTACCCTTTTCTCTCTTCCTCTACTCTCTCTATCCTCTTACTTTGTAAATTATCTTTCATCCTTCTTCAGTTATCTCCACCTCCTCTGTAAGTAAACTTTGTAAATTTATGTTTTGTATTAAATAAAAGCTTTCATTGATTATTATTACATCGATCCATTTTAATATTGGTATCAGAACCAAGTAATGGCATCTTAAATTTATTCTGTTGATTTATATGCAAATCTATTACTAATTCTTGTTGCTTATGAAATTGTGATTTAATTCTGTTATATTAATGTTAATTTGAATTTGTTATATTAACTTTGTTATAATGATTTTCTTTTGTTCCTATGGTTTTGCACCTAAGTCGCATGTGGGATGTTAGGCTGTGTCCGAGAGATAGGAGTGAGGCCATTTGTTTGTTCCCCATAAATCGTTGACAACAAAAGTAGGAAAAATGAATAAGATCAATGTAGCAGAACTACTGTAGCAAAGGTCACTGTAGCATTACTGTAGCAGAATTAAAATACGAATTACTGTAGCAACATGAAGGTAATAGAATAACATATAGGTCAACAAAAAATTTTGAAAAAGAAAATATGGCATTAAGCCTATTTAAACTAAGTAATAAACATAAAGAAGATTATGCTAAAAATATGGAAAAAGTTGAATTTTTAGATATTAAAAATAAGTTACAAAACTGGAATGTACCCCAGTACCCAACTAAAAAATATATATAATATTGGAATTTTTTACTTTAAATCAAGTCTAACAATAAAAATGTTAGAAAGAACAATTTCCTTTGATCAAAATGGGGATACTTTACAACTCTTAACAGAAAGAGAAGTCTTAAAGACTCAAAACAATTATAAATTTTTACATATTGGATTAGTCCAAGTGGCTTTAAAACCATTAAATATTCAAGGATTAAATGCCTTTTTTACGCTAGCCTTAAGAGATGCTAAATGTTTAGACTTTGATCAATCTCTAATGGGAGTCATGCAATCCAACTTAAGTACTGGTCTGGTTTATTTTAATTGCTTTCCTAATTTATCAGTATCTTTAATAGATAGAAATATATTGGATGTTTTAACAAGTAACATTAAAACTTATGGTTATAATTTTAAGGAAGGAACATAAATAATGATTTTTACTTATAGGGTATATTATAAGGTTATGAATACTCTATCTCTAGAAGCTAAACTTCATAACCTTAAAGGTCAAACAACTTTAATTGAAACAAATATGATTAAAAATAAAATTGAAATTCCTAAAACCATTAAATGGTCAAAAATCCAATTTCCAGAAACATGGCAATTGTAATTAGTGGTTCCTAAAAAACCAGAAGTAAATCGAGAAGTAACACAAATTACCCAATCATCTCAGGGTGATGTAATGATAAAATTTGCTAAAAATAATTTTTTAGGGTTAAAAATCTCTGATAAATCAAGCACTTCATCAGTATATAATACTCTTAGTAGGAGATCCACTTTCTCTATTCCAGATAGAAGAAGGGGAAAAGAACATATAGTCGAGGAAATTCGCACCTCACTTAATTAAATTCCACATGGAATTTATAGACAAGATAATGAATCTTCCTTAGAGGAAGATCAAGATCCAACTGTATCCCAAATCGGATTTCAACTATAAATTTTTATGGATTTAAACCCAAAAGAATTTATAGTAAATAAAAAAGAAATAAATAAAGAATAATATATATATAGACAGAGAGAGGGGGGAAATGGAGGCATTGTTGCAGAAATTACCTAGGAATTGAATCTGGATTGCTATTGACAATCACAAGCAAGTGAAAAAATAAAATAACAATCACAAAAGACAAAACAATTTGTGTGGTTCGGCTAATATTCTACATCCACGACAACACTGATAGAAATTTTTCACTATGGAGTAAAACATGAGTACAAGAACAATTATTTCAAACCTCACAACTACTCACTCCAACAAAAGAGGATCACTCTGATATCTCATTGGTTCACAAATCTGATAACACTAAAATTGAAATTTGATATCACTCAACTCTTATGCTTGAACTGACTCAAGCTTTTGATGGTGGAACTCTTGTTTGGAGAACCCTTTATAAAGGAAATGAAATGAGCTACATGTGAACGTACAAGATTTATACAAATCTTGTAATCCACGCCCAAATCTTCCAACTAGCTGCCAAATCTTGAACTCTTCATGTGTAATCCCTTTTTGTCAAACTTTTGCACCTCCTTTATTGTAACACCCCGCATTTTCTTTTATATATGTATATAGATATATAGTAAATAATTGTTGTAAAAATGTGGAAATGTGGAGTGACGGTAGGAATAAAAACAAAAACAAAAACTAGAGATACAAATTGATTGGGAAGTTAAGTTTCGAAGGTGTAAACTTGAGAAGAGGGATTATGGAAGTTTCTAAATATTGTTAGGTCAAAATAAGTTCTCCATTGAATCCGGAAGGTCGAAAAACATTGGGAGAGGTAATGTGGAGTATATTGGAAGCTAGGAAGTATTCCGGAGTAAAAACACACTTAGAGAGAATTTGGGTAAAAAGGAGTTGGAACACCTTCTAGTATTTAAGTCATAAATTTTTATCCTGACGTCCACTTGATCTGAAATTTTTACAGTAGATAGTATACTTCCAGGGCTACAAAAGCGTATTTCACGAAAAATTTCCAAATCAATCTCTAAATAGGCCAAAACTTCACTGGAAGTTTCAGAAAAAAAAACAGGAATTCCGTTCGAACGTGAAATGACGTTCGAACGTGAATCGACGTTCGAACGTGAATAAATGTTCGAACAAAAGTGCGTTTCAGTACTCTTGTCTGATGGAAAAACAAAAGTACTGGGAACAACGACCGTTCGAACGCCAATGACGTTCGAACGCCAATGACGAATCTGGGTTTCAGAAATCGCGTACAAGAGACCATTTCTCACCCTATAAATACATAAGGATGCCTCTCTTTGCATCATTTCAAAATTTCTAACCCTAGGAAGACTTAGAGAGGAGAAAAGAAGGGGAAAACACAAGAATCAAGGGAGGATTTACACATTGAAGAGGATCAAAACTTCAAGTTTTTCAAGAACACTAAGGAAGAAGAAGGTAGGGAGTTTCCTTCCATTCTCTTACATTGAGATTAGGGCTTATGTATATATGTATGTTTTTCTCTAAATGTTATATATATGATATGAAATCATCATCTCTTAGTCTTTTGGGCAAAGATTACATGTTTTAACAAAGTTAGGGTTGAATACCCACGAAATCTCTTTTTGTGTTTCAAAACCCTAGTTTTTGGAGAGGATGGATTTTCTTCTTAAATTCTTATTTTATTATTGATTTTGAAACCATAGTGCTTTGTGTTGAGTAATAAAATGATGTTGTGGTGATCTCTTGTATTTTTGTAATTCTTTATTGAAATGGTCATGCGATAAATTTGGGGGTTTTTAAGATATACTTGTAAATTGTGAAATTGGGTTTTGTATTGTATCTCTTATGAGTGTGGGATGACCATGGGTGACATTTGACGAGATATCGTAGAGTGGGTAGACGTGTTGCTTGCTCCGTGTGGGTTGGCATTTTTCCTACCACTCGTAGTGGGGTTAGTGTTTTGGTAAGACTAAACCGCTATTGCTCACGGGTGCCATGTCAGAGGGTAGTATACTAATACCTGGGTTAGATACGTCACTGCCATTGGTAGGGCATACGCCCTTCCTAAAGGATGGATATCTTTGATAAGATTTGTGTGAGTATGTGTGGGCTAGATATTACTCAATGTGTTGATTCATGGGGTTTGCCTCACATTATGTTCGAGATACATATACATGTGGTTGTGGAATATTCAAGTTATGAATCATTGTATTATTGTGGGAAAATGGTTTAGATTTTGGGAAATAGATATGTATTGGATCTTGGTTTCTTAACTGTTCATTTAAATTACTGTTGCTACTTAAACTTGAGATCTATTCTAAATTGTCCATGTTTTACTTCAAAGATTATATACGATATTTGTGAAATGAGACCGGCCAATTTATATGCTTTTATAAACCTTGTTCGAGTTTGGGAGGAATGTTGCTACAGAGCTTAGTGCTCACCCCCTACAGTTGAACATTTTTCAGATTTGGAGCCAGAGGATAAGCTCGGTGCTAATGAGCCGGGCCATGGAGAGGCTTCACTAGAGGGATACTTGGATCCCGAGTGGGACATCTAGAGATGTCGCTTACTTTTGTTCTGGACTAGGATATTCATTTTGAATCTTGTGAAGTCTAGTTTTCTTTTGTTATTTCCGCTGCGCTACATTAGTTGATTTTTGAAATGTAAAGGCCAAAGATGACATATTCTTTTGGGATAATGATGTAAGTGTTATGAATGATTTTTATGAAGTCTTATTTATGAAGGGTTTATTTTAGTGCTCTCATGATGTAAATGGTTTTAGTATGTAATGCCGTCCAGGGTGGTTTTGGGGGTGTTACAAAGTTGGTATCAGAGCTTAGGCTTTAGGTCTTACATGGGAGCTGTAGGTTATGGATTACCACTAGAGCCTTAGGACTAAGCTGAATAAATGGGTACGCTAGTTTGTATCATGTGGTTTAGACTAGTCTAGGAAACGGATGATAATTTGGCTTTTGGTTTGTAAATGAGATTAGGCATGGATCTTGATTGCGAGTCATATTATTTATATTGGGGATGGGTATGAGATAGGATGTGTGACAAAGAAACCCAAACTTGAGTTAGACAAGTATAAAGGAACCAAACAGTCCGGCAGACTACCTCGCACCAATTTGTTCATAACTCTTCATTGGAAAGTCCAAATGGTGCACCGTTATTTTTGTTAGAACCCTAACTCATATATCTTTCCAACCATATAGGTCACACATGCTCAAAATACTCGAGTCAAAGCAGTTTATTCTTCGAAGTTGGTCAAAAATCTGCACTGTGGTGTTCTTTGGACAGTAAAGTGTTGTACGTTCTTCTTAGATTCTGAAGGACCTATCCTTAAGGGAACTTTCACATTATTTAGGCTTTGATTGAGAGACACTCCCATATTGATTGAAGTGCTTTTGATGGATAACAATATAAAAGGTGATTATGATTTGGTGCTTGTCAACTTTAAGTATTCTCTTCCACTAATAGTATTGCTCATAGTTTAGAAGTCAAGGGATATGATAACCCAATTGGAATGTGTGGAGATAAGGTTAACTTAGAGGTTCTCTAAGATGAATTAAGTTCCTAATGATAAGGGTATGGAAGGTTATGTGTGTTACTTAAAAGACATAGAAATTAATGAATGAATGTAGTTTTGGTTCTATAATAGAAACCCTGTGAGGGTAATGGTGAGTGCGATGTATGAGATTGAATAATGCTTAAATATGACCAATTGATGGAATAGGGAAAAGTTACCTCGAAAGAGAGCCTATTTTGGATTAACGATAGAAATTGTGATTATGGTTCTTAAATGGATCGGAGTTTGTTTTCATAACCACAAACTTGAGGTTACCCATATTGTTTTGAAAATATTATAGAGAGTTGATTAAATTTACTTGGAAGTATAAATGATTTAGAAGAGTCATACCTAAGATGCATATGGAGGATGTTATACTTAGGTAATCTTAATTCGTTGTGGCTTAGTTGACTACATTTAGAGTATCTAAGGCATTAACCATCAAGAACCTCTCAGTTAAGTGTGGAATCAATAGTTGACTTGTATTCACAAACTTGATTGGAAATCTATTAAGCTTGACAAACTTGCAGTAGTTACCTTTGACCCTAGATATCTTAGGATTAAAGATAATAGAGGCTTAAAAGCTTGATGTCAAATATAGAAAATAATTGTTGAAAAGAAGATGATATCCCAAATTTGAGGTGAACTTCTATTATTCTAGGAAACCTTTTAATGTCATTGGATTTGTGTTGGGGGAATAGGACGTTCTTCTTCTTGTCTCTTTTAGTACCTTGTTAAGATCGGCATGATTAGTTATACTTTAGGAATGTTAGTATGAGTATAGAAGATTCAAACTTATGGTTGATGTTGATAATGGTAAAGAAGTAAATTGAAGAATCAAGGATGATACCTATGAAGATTTGCTTTGACATGGAATGAATCATCGAGAGTCTTATTTTAGTTTATATTATTTTAGTTTTGGGATCCTTGATAGTCTATCCTCACATTTTGATATGTTACAAGAGGTATATTGTAATGAATGGTATCAGAAGGATTCGAAAGTATATGTATCATGAAAAGAGTTGTGATGTGAATGAAAGTCACTAAGAATTGATTAAATGGTTATTAGTTCTAGCTCATGATTGTAGATCGAGAGCAAATATCTTGGAGATATAACTTGATCCTTAGCTTAAGTATTATAGCTGGTTAATTACCAAAAATTCCCTTTTGAATGGATTTGATGGATCGTTAGTGTACACATTTTGGAAGCTATAATTGGAAAACAAGTGCGGTTAGGTTTCACTTGTATACTTTAGTGGAATCTAAGATACTCTCTCAGAACTTTCAAATCTATGCGAAGTTCTTATCTTGTAGCATATTTTGACTTGTGAATCGGTGGGTTATAATTTATATCAGAGTGCGCAGCGAACTCTTGGATTAATGACGATAATGGTGACGGTAAGGAGTATTATGAGAAAGTACAAATTGATGTGAAATCTAAGAGTTGATCTTAGAACATTGACTTGTGTGGAGTGTGTAGTTATGAATTGCAATTATGGTAGATTTCAAAGATTGTGAATCCCTCTTGGGTTGTGAGAGACGAAATCTTGAAGAACGTTGTATCTATTTTCAGGAATTGAGATAAATCATACCGTGATGCCATTAATAAAAATTTTGTGTTACACCATGATGTTAGTATAGGAAAGATGAGTAATCCTAATGGTGGAATTGCATTTGAGTTATTTTGATATGCTTATGAAGAAGCTACATGTAAGAAGCAAATATGAGGTTGATTGAAATGATTGGTGAAATTCAAAAGAGAAGTGATATTTGATGAGTACACAATTAAGTATTATGATCTAGTAGTTAGGCATGAAAATAAATTAGTTGGAACAATCGTATACAATTATTAAGAATAGATGTGATAAATGAATTCTAGTGAAGGAATGTATTTTGATTCTAGTCCCTCAAATTATTGAGAATTTGAGAGACTAACTCGACGATTAAGTTTCGAGGACAAAACTTTATTTAAGGGGGGTGGATTGTAACACTCCGCATTTTATTTTATATATGTATATAGATATATAGTAAATAATTGTTGCAAAAATGTGGATATGTGGAGTGACGGTAGAAATAAAAAAAAAAACAAAAACAAGAGATACAAATTGATTGGGAAGTTAAGTTTCGAAGGTGTAAACTTGAGAAGAGGGATTATGGAAGTTTCTAAATATTGTTAGGTCAAAATAAGTTCTCCATTGAATCCGGAAGGTCGAAAAACATTGGGAGAGGTAATGTGGAGTGTATTGGAAGCTAGAAAATATTCCGGAGTAAAAACACACTTAGAGAGAATTTGGGTAAAAAGGAGTTGGGACACCTTCTAGTATTTATGTCATAACTTTTTATCCTGATGTCCAGTTGATCTGAAATTTTTACAGTAGATAGTATACTTCCAGGGCTACAAAAGTGTATTCACGAAAAATTTCCAAATCAATCTCTAAATAGGCCAAAACTTCACTGGATATTTCAGAAAAAAAAAACAGGAATTCCGTTCGAACGTGAAATAACGTTCGAACGTGAATCGACGTTCGAACGTGAATAAATGTTCGAACGAAAGTGCGTTCCAGTACTCTTGTCTGATGGAAAAACAAAAGTACTGGGAGCAACGACCGTTCGAACGCCAATGACGAATCTGGGTTTCAGAAATCGCGTACAAGAGACCATTTCTCACCCTATAAATACATAAGGATGCCTCTCTTTGCATCATTTCAACATTTCTAACCCTAGGAAGATTTAGAGAGGAGAAAAGAAGGGGAAAACACAAGAATCAAGGGAGGATTTACACATTGAAGATGATCAAAACTTCAAGTTTTTCAAGAACACTAAGGAAGAAGAAGGTAGGGGGTTTCCTTCCATTCTCTTACATTGAGATTAGGGCTTATGTATATATGTAAGTTTTGCTCTAAATGTTATATATATGATATGAAATCATCATCTCTTAGTCTTTTGGGCAAATATTACATGTTTTAACAAAGTTAGGGTTGAATACCCATGAAATCTCTTTTTGTGTTTTAAAACCCTAGTTTTTGGAGAGGATGGATTTTCTTCTTAAATTCTTCCTTTATTATTGATTTTGAAACCATAGTGCTTTGTGTTGAGTAATAAAATGATGTTGTGGTGATCTCTTGTATTTTTGTAATTATTTATTGAAATGGTCATGCGATAAATTTGGGGGTTTTTAAGATATACTTGTAAATTGTGAAATTGGGTTTGGTATTGTATCTCTTATGAGTGTGGGATGACCATGGGTGGCCTTTGACGAGATATCGTAGAGTGGGTAGACGTGTTGCTTGCTCCGTGTGGGTTGGCATTTTTTCTACCACTCGTAGTGGGGTTATTGCTTTGGTAAGACTAAACCGCTATTGCTCACGGGTGCCGTGTCAGATGGTAGTATACTAGTACCTGGGTTGGATACGTCACTGCCATTGGTAGGGCATACGCCCTTCCTAAAGGATGGATATCTTTGATAAGATTTGTGTGAGTGTGTGTGGGCTAGATATTACTCAATGTGTTGATTCATGGGGTTTGCCTCACATCATGTTCGAGATACATATACATGTGGTTATGGAATATTCAAGTTATGAATCATTGTATTATTGTGGGAAAATGGTTTAGATTTTGGGAAATAGATATGTATTGGATCTTGGTTTCTTTTACTGTTCATTTAAATTACTGTTGCTACTTAAACTTGAGATCTATTCTAAATTGTCCCTGTTTTACTTCAAAGATTATATACGATATTTGTGAAATGAGACCGGCCAATTTATATACTTTTATAAACCTTGTTCGAGTTTGAGAGGAATGTTGCTACAGAGCTTAGTGCTCACCCCCTACAGTTGAACATTTTTCAGATTTGGTGCCAAAGGATGAGCTCGGTGCTAATGAGCCGGGCCATGGAAAGGCTTCACTAGAGGGATACTTGGATCCCGAGTGGGACATCTAGAGATGTCGCTTACTTTTGTTCTATACTAGGATATTCATTTTGAACCTTGTGAAGTCTAGTTTTCTTTTGTTATTTCCGCTGCGCTACATTAGTTGATTTTTGAAATGTAAAGGCCAAAGATGGCATATTCTTTTGGGATAATGATGTAAGTGTTATGAATGATTTTTATGAAGTCTTATTTATGAAGGGTTTATTTTAGTGCTCTCATGATGTAAATGATTTTAGTATGTAATGTCGTCCAGGGTGGTTTTGGGGGTGTTACATTTATGACCTTAAAGATAAGGTCCCTTAACTTTCATAGCCAATAATTCTTCTGGCCACAAAATTCAATAGTTCTCCACCTTGGCTAGAAGACATTCAAACCATTTGAAAACTCTTTTTTGATCGTCTTCTCAGATGTGCCTCGCAGGACACTCAAATTTGTAGGATGTTGATCAAGTCTCAGCAATGCTCGAAATTGATTGTTGGAACCAACTTGGTCAACATATCAGCCGGATTATCTTTTGTGCCAACTTTTGTAAAGAAATTTCTCCATCGTCGATAATCCTATGAACGAAGTGAAACTGAACATCAATACGCTTAGTTCTAGCATGATGAACTTGGTGTTTCACTGAGTGAATGACGTTCTAACTGCCATAAAAGATGCTAACATGCATTTTTGATATTCCCAATATACCAATTAAACCTCAGAGCCATAAGGCCTCCTTAACGGCCTCAATCACTGCCAATACTCTGTCTCTATCGTTGACAAAGCTACTGTTGGTTGTAGCATAGGCCTCCAACTAACAGGACCAAGAGCTATTATGAAAACATAGCCTTTGTATACCTTCGATTGTCTAGGTCATCACGAGACATATGTTTTCGCTCCTCCCTATTACTTGGTGACATAGTTGTTGAGAGTCTAAAATGGACAATTAAAAGAGTACTCACAGGCTTTGAGTTCTCCATATGAAATCGAGAGATCACCTTCTCCAAGTACTTTCATTGTGACAAGTACAATCTACCCTTCTTCCTGTCTCTTAGAATTTCCATGCCAAGAATCTTCCTAGTTGAACCCAAGTCCTTCATCTCAAACTCTCTACTGAGTTGAGACTGCAACTTATTGATTTCATCCATGTTATTAGTAGCAATGAGCATGTCATCAACATACAACAAAAAAAAAGAGTAGACAAATGAACCATTTGGTAGCTTCTTAAAGTACACACAATGAGCATACTCATTTTCTGGTGTAGCTCTGCTTTAACATGAATGTGTCAAAACTCTTGTACCACCAATGTCTTGGTGATTGCTTCAGTCTGTAGCAGCAACCTTGAAACCTTCCGGCTGAGTCACTAAGATTTTTTCCTCCA
Organism: Ilex aquifolium; assembly: GCA_951799425.1. Classification (NCBI taxonomy): domain Eukaryota; kingdom Viridiplantae; phylum Streptophyta; class Magnoliopsida; order Aquifoliales; family Aquifoliaceae; genus Ilex; species Ilex aquifolium. The sequence goes on from OX637400.1 coordinate 22,724,428, forward strand.
AATCCCCATGCATAAATGCGATATTGACATCCAACTATTCTAGCTCAAGATCCAACTGAGCTACGATGGCCAATAAAATATGAATTGAAGTGTTCTTTACCACTGGTGAAAATATTGCATTGTAATCCACCCATTCTTTTTGTGTATATCATTTTGCTACCAATCGTACTTTGTATTTGACGCCTTCTATTCCTGGAGAACGTTCCTTCTTTGCGTACACCCATTTATAATTAATCGCTCTCTTTCCCTTGGGAAATTTGACGAGCTCCCAAAAATAGTTCTTGTGAAGAGAATTCATCTCCTCATTCATGGAAGTTTTTCATTCCCTACAATTATTGTTGTTCATTGCCTCCTAGAATTTAGTTGGTTCATCACCCACCATGGTTAGTGCATAAGATAAGATGACATATCTTCAAAACCATAACAAACTAGTGCTTTGATTGTCCTTCTAGTTCTCTTAGTTGCTAAAGACTATTGTTGTGGTTGTTGTTCTAATGTTCCTTTTTCGTCTAGAATAATATCTTCTAGAGTATTAAGCTCCACTCCATAGGATCACCCTTTTCCTCCTCCATCTGAATATACTTCTACTTGCTAGAAGTTAGCATAACATGCTAATCAAAGGTCATATCCCTATTGATCATAAAATTTTGCAATTTAGGGCACCATAATCTATAGCCCTTCACTCAAGTTGCATAGCTGAGAAAGGTTCCTTTCTTAGCTCTTGGGTAAATCTTACTTTCTTTGACATGAAAGTAAGTTGGACAACCAAAGACTCTAAGAGAACTATAATTAGCTAGCTTGCCTGACCATACTTCATGAGGAGTTTTACACTCTATAGGTGTTGATGGTGATCAATTGACGAGAAAGCATGTTGTGTTGACAGCTTCAACCCAGAACTCCCTACGTAATGCAACATTGGATATACATCATGCTCTCTCCAATAGGGTCTGGTATATACATTTTGCGATCCCATTTTGCTGTGGCATTCCCTTTTACGTAGAATTGCCTTGCGATACCTTCATCTTCACAAAACTTCAAGAATCGTTGGTAGGTGTACTCACCACTATTGGTTGTTCTCACCTGCTTAATTGTCCTATCGGTTTGCTTCTCAACCATGGCATTTCACTTCTTGAGTGTTTCAAAGAATTTCATACTTACTCTTCAGAAAGAATACCCATACTTTGTGTGAGAAGTCATCAATAAAGATAATAAAATATCTTAATCCCCCGAATGGATATAGTCAAAAGTGTTTTTGTTCATCGGATATCTGTGCTAAACTTTACCTTGCACTACTTGCAAAGACACAATACTCGAAGAAATCCAGTTTGGTCGTCTTGATACCACCAAGCATGCATCGATTTCTTAACACATGTAAACCCTTCTCACTCATATAGCCCAAACGAATATGTCATATATGAGTATAGATCGAATAAATATCTCCTAATGTAGACACTATTGCATCATTTGACATTATACTGCCTAATAGGAAATATAGATTTCGTATCTTACTCCCTTTCATCACAACCAAAGCACCTCGAACAACTTTCAAAACTCCACCTTGTGCCACAATCTTGCAGCCGTTGGAGTCTAGTGTAGCCAACAAGATAAGGTTCTTCTTCAAATCTGGGCATGTCTAACCTCTATTAAAGTTTTAACAATTCCATTTTTCATCTTGATTCTAAAAATTCCTACCCCAACTGTTTTAGAGTCCATGTTGTTGCTCATCAAAAAAGTGTCATTGTTTGCTTCCTTGTAGGAAGAAAACCAGTCCCTATTGGGACACATATGGTATGAACAATTAGAATCAAGAACCATCCATCTGGTGCACTCATATCGTGACGTGAAACTACAAAAACAGTTTTGGCAGTATCTGAATTTTCTTCAGCAACACTGACAGTGTCAGACACCTTATATTTATTTTTCTGGTCCTTAGTCTTGCACTTTGGACAATCTACTTTCCAGTGCACCTTATTGCTAAAATAATGACATTGAGAGTTCCTTCGATTTTTGGATTTGGCTTTGGATTTAGATCTGAATCTGCTACTTCCATGATTTCTATTCTTTGTCCTCCCTAAAAAAAATAGACCTAACCATTTGAAAGTAATTACCAAGAATTTTCATTATGAGTTCATGAGAAAGAAGTGATGCAATAACATCATCGTACTCAATGGTATCCTTCCTGAAGAGCAATGTTGTGACTAAATGCTCATGAGATTCGGGTATCGAGGGCAACAGTATCAAGGCTTTATCTTCCAATTTAACATCCATGTTTAGTTGTTCGAAGACAATTCTACTAAACTCGTTAAGATGCTCATGCATGGATGTACTCTCCTTCAAACAAAACGTATATATTTATTTCTTTACGTACAATCGGTTGGTAAGACACTTCATCTTGTAGAGACTTTCTAATTTCGACCTGATCATTGTGGCAGATTTCTCGCACATAACATTGTACATAATCTTTTTTTTATCAAACACAACCGAATGGTACTACATACCTGGAGATCGAAATCCTCCCATACGTTGGTCTCCGTATCTTTAGGTTTACCCTCCAATGTTTTGTTTAGTCCTTGTTGGATTAAGATATTTTTAACTTGGACTTGCCAAAGTGTAAAATTGTTCTTTCCATCAATTTTCTCCACATGGAACTTAGAATTTGAGATCTTTTCAAGTTTTGTAGCCATGAATTCAAAATTTATTCCGATGAGATCTAAGAAACTAGTGCAGATTATTACTATTTCTTGAATAGTGCCTGATGAATAGTACCAATGAATTGTACCCAATTAATAGTAACCATGAATAGTATTCAAAATCGGTATCGGCTCCGATACCAATTTGTTGCAAAAATTACCTAGGAATCAAATCAATATTGATATTGACACTCACAAGCAAGTAGAAAAATAAAATAACAATCACACAAGACAAAATAGTTTATATGGTTTGGCTAATTGCCTGCGTCCATGACAACAACGATTTAAATTTTTCACTGTGGAGTAAAACAAGAGTAAAAGAACAATTGTTCCAAACCTTACAACTACTCACTCCAACAAAAGGTGATCACTCTAATATCTCACTAGCGTCGCTCATAGATCTAATAACACTCAGATCAACACCTAATATAACTCAACTCTTGTGCTTGAACTAACTCAAGCTTTCGATGCTTGAACTCCAGTCTGGAGAATCCTGTATATACGAAATGAAATGAGCTACATGTCAAATTACAAGATTTACACAAATGTTATAATCCATGCCCAAATCCTTCAACTAGCTACCACATCTTGAATAATCCCTTTTGTCAAAATTTTGTACCTCCTTTATGACCTTAAAGATAAGGTCCCTTAACTTTTATGGCCAATAATTCTTCTGGCCACAAAAGTGAACATGCATTTAGTTCTATAACTGTCACGTTCAACCATAATCATGAATTCCAACTGAAGGACAAGTAGAAGTAGGAAGAGCAAGCAAATAACAAAACAACGATAGAAAAAAAATAGAATCTAAAAAAGCTTGAGTACCTACACCTATTTTCCTTTTGACTTTTTTCATGCCAATGCACTTTGCTTCCTTTTCCTCAGAAGCATTCTTCGAATGAATGGAAAAATGAAATGTAAAGTATGTTGCTAAATGGAATTTTATTTTTGTTGAGCCCGAGAATAAACCTCTTCAAAATGGGTTAGAGTTGTCTACCAAATTTATGTCACCTTTTACATTTTTTTGTGGACAACATACTATGCCACACATTACATTTTTATATGAACAACATACTTGCTAAATCCTTTTCCAGTGATGTTACTTTTATTTACTTAGCTGGATTCAAAATCTGTCTCCTATCCATGACAACAATAAATTTTGCACCAAAGAGCACTAGCAAACCTCAAATCTTGCAACCTATATAAATCAAAGTTCATAATTTTTCGAGGAAAAAAAACAATATTATTTGGTTCTCATGGCTGATTTTGTTTAGCCTTATATATTCAAGAAACAAACTTCATTTGGTCAACTTGAAATTATCATTAAATTCTCAATGACGTATTGGGGGCATTGGCGTTTTATGATGAAAAAATAGCATAACTCTAATTTAGGGTGATGTGGAATCTGAAGAACTATTCCTGTGAAAGTGAACAAAAATTTCCTCCTCCGGCAAAACAAACAAATTGCCAGAAACCGGGGGTTGACTGGTCGGAGGTACGCCGATGCTTAAGTCAGTAAGGGCTTTGGTAACAATTAAAATGAATTTGTTGAGAAGAGAGTGTGTACACTTACGTTTTTCCGGTATTTATAGTAGTCTCTACCCTCTTCTAGGGTTTTTGTGTGAGTAGTAAAAGGTGGTACACCTTAACCGAGTTTTTCGTAAATCTTGTTGGAGCCTCCTTGGGCTTTCTTTCTAGTTCACCTATTATTTAGGCCACATTTATTTTGTTCACCTATAACTTAGACAACTTCCTTATCGGTTCTGCACCGCCTATGATTTCTCGGGATACCCTAGCTACCTCTAGTTTGGTTTAGTATCAAGCGGAGTCAGTCTCATGGTTTTTCTCATCCTTACTCGATTTTGCTTATTGCTTGACATCTTTGTTGACTGAACACTTTCTCCATCTACTTAGCTCAATTCAAATTTTTAGGTAGTTCAGAACATAGCTTGGTTAACCAAGCTGCTCCTTTGACAGAGACACTCTGCTTATCGAAAGTCTCTACTCGGCATTTGTGGCACACGCCGACTGATGTTTCTTTGTGCATTGTTTTCCACAAAAGTGAATTATGAACGTATATTCCTTTGCAGAAAGTACTAATAACATTTAATGCATGTCCTTTGAGTTCTAAGCACCATTTCTTTGGTGCCTCTTCCTTTCTTTTTAAAGGGTTACTCTTCTGGTTTCACTTCTTCCATTGTTGATGCCTTTGAAGTTTTTTGAAGCCTTTCGAGTTACCTCTTGTTTGATCTTTGTTTTCTTGTGTTGACTCCTTTAACCAAATAAGAAATGCCTAGTCTTAATGCTAAGTATAATATTCCTGACAACGTTAATATCTGCGTGGCCCTCCTTGTCGATCTAAGGGTGGTGTCAGATTCCCTATCCACCCTCTTCTTTTGTGGCTGCTCTCAGCTTTGAAGTTGTGCTCCATTCAATGCTGCCCCAACTTTTTTAGTATCGTGATGGGGGTAGCTGCACTGAACAATCTTCTAAAGTTGGACTTTAGGGTTGTGGGATACCCTTTACTACTACATCATCAATGTAGTAGGTGATAACAACAACTACTACTTTGCGGTGACGAAGAAGGAGCACTACCTTTTCACCCATCTTCTTAACTCAAACAAGGGTCATGAAAATGAAACTATCTTCATTTCTACAAATTGGGAGCATAGGGCTGGTGAGGAACTGCGCTATAGATACCCCTTTGAAGAAGGTGCACCAGGTATTTTCCTTTTTTGTTTTGAAAACTAGTTTTTTCAACTTTTAATCATCATTTCTATTTCTTTTTCTCCTCATTCTTTAGGCGAGACTATTAAGGGTGAAGATGGATGGCCTGAAGAAATTCTGGTCGTATAGTGACAACTTCTTTTGTCGATCTGCTCACGTCTTGCCTGGCACACTCCAACCTACCATTCATGTGGCTCTTGCTATAGACAGAGAAGCAATTAGAGCCCAATGAATCTCCACTCCTCGATCCCGTAAGACATCTAGTTCTGTGGCCTTGGGCAGAGTTAGACCGGTAAAGAATTTCCTTAACTTCCTGAACCAAGTATGTTCTTCCACTGAGGCCACTCTACCTGAGTTTATTCTTGCCGATCCTCCTAATTAATCTACCCCCACTTTTGAATCCGAGCCAGTTCTTGTGTCGAAATGAAAATGAACCGATGATTGACACCTCCTGAGCTACTTAGTCCAAGTTTCTTGACCTAGAAAATATAGAAGTTTCAGTATCTTCTCCCTAGGCTACCCGAAAATCCACCTCCGTAGATGAAGTTTCTCCTCTTGCCTTTTTCCTTGCCCTAAAATCTGAGGACATAGAGATCTCTGTGAGGGACTCTACTATTGAGGACGTGAATGTTGTAGTTGGGATTGCTAGGGCAGTAATGTTTGCTGGTGAACTAGCTGCCAATGAAAAAATGACTGATGATGAGTTCATTTTCTACTTTTATTTATTTTTTTCCTAATTGTCAGCTACTTTGTAGGGTCTCTAGCAGGTTCATGAGGTCGAGGCATGAATCATAAAAAAGGATAAGGCCATTAAGGAAGCCATTTACGATTGCATAGCCACATTGGAGAAGAACGAGAGTTTTGACTCCGAAGTTCCCAAGCTTTGCGAAGAGGTGCTCGTCCTTAAGGCCCGAATGATCGAGATCTAGTAGGAGAGAGATCATGAAATCTCTCAATGATTATTTGACACCCTTAAAGGTAGCAGTTTCTTGTGAGTTTTTCCCAGATCCAAGAGGAAAAGATCACTGAACAAGTTCTAATGATTGACAGGACCCATTTACAAAAGGTTGGGATGAAGCTCTTCATGTTGCTAGTGTTCTTATAACATCCAAGTTGTATTCCCGCTATGTTGTTGGTCGCCCGAGCACCCAATTTTGTGGGGGTGCCTCTACTTTTTCTACTGCTCCAACAACCAATCTCCCCTAAAACATCTTACTAGGATAGTTTTTTTTTAGTTGTACTCCTTTCTTTCTTTAATATGCAGAGGCTTTTGTTCTATTTCTCTTCACAGCAGAAAATTTCCAAGGGTCCATTCTCCTTGGATAGTTTGAGAATTTTTCCATTAAACACTTAAAAAATATTCTTTGAAAATGCTCGCTTCCTGAGAGGCTCCTCCTTAATGAAGGGACCTTTCATACTTAGAGGACTTTTTGAATAGTTACCCCTTCCTCTTTTTAGAGAGGCTCAGCCTTAATGAAAGGGTATGACCTTTCATACTCCAAAATATATATTTTTTTGAATAATGCTTCCTTCCCCTTGTAGAGGCTCGGTCTCAATGAAGGACTAGGCCCTTTCATGCTTAGAAAATTTGTTGAATAATGCTCCCTTCCCCTTCTAGAGGCTCGGTCTCAATAAAGGGTTAGGGCCTTTCTTAGAGAAATTTTTGAATACTTTTCCCTTCCCCATTTAGAGAGGCTCGGCCTCAATGGTGGCTTATTGCTTTCATGCTTAAATTTTTTAATTATGCCCTTTTCCCCTAGCAAAGAGATATTGCCTCAATGAAGGGTTTAGGCCTCGGTTATGGGTTACTTATTCCTACCCACGCACGACCCTTCGTTCTTAATTAGTCTCAAATCTTTACTCATTTGGTTTACACTGTCGTGCTTAGCCTTAGGCCAAAGATTGATCGGGAGACTGCACCTGAGCTAGGCCCCTGCCTCTATCAGGATTTTTTCCTCCCTACTTTAGGAGTAGGTTGGATCATGCCTAAGATTTCCTGGGTATTTTTCCTATAATCTTGCTTTCCCTCCAAAGGGGTTGTATTTTCATGGAAGCTTTCAAGCGTAAGAGAAAGGTATCGTGTAGTAACTCAAACAAAAAGTCCAAGGTCGTCTCCTTAGGGAAAGAATTGGAATCCAAGTTGATGAAAAATAAAAGGTAAAAGCTCTTGGAAGTTGAGAATTTTGAGAGTTAACTACTAAAGAAATTGAAATTCAATAAATAGAAAACTGGATAATCTTTAGAATTCATCCCACCTATGAATAAGAGTTTCCACCGTAAATCTATAACTCATCTACTTTCGTATTCAAACTACTACAAACATATGATTTTCAACTAAAAATTTTAAAAGAACCAATGTATCAATTGAAAGATGGTTTATGGTGGAAGAATCAATATCCAAAAGGTCACATAAAGCACCACTAATTGTCTATACCAAAACTAATTGTATACAGATAATCGGGAAGTATGCAAACCAATTAAGTTTTCAAAAATATAACCTATTCAATCAATCACATAAACATTAAAACCCTAGTTTAAAGCATACTCCCTACGGACTCCTTCCTCAGATTATCAATATCATGATAATGGAAGAAACAAAAAGAATTAAATAATACATAATTGAAAACAGAAAGGAAAAGATTTTGAAACTAATTGCTTGTATTGAAAAATTGAATGTAAATAACAAGTCTTTGAAAGTAAAGACAACTGAATGTAAATATTGTTCGAACAAATAAATGAACTGAACTAAACTTAAAAGAAGAACAATGCAAAACTCTATAAAATAACCCTAAAACTCTCTAACGTAAAGAACATGAAAGAGTATAAGAAAAACTCATAAATGTGATATAGCATGATGCTTTGTATTCCCCAAAGGTTCTCTATTTATTATGGTTGGACGGAGAATCTTCAAATCTTTGACATATATCAATTCCAAGATTATCTCCTTCTTTAATTGGTTGAGAATCTCCAAAACATATGGCGAGATCTGATCTTTAATTAAGCTTCTTGTGAAAATCTGCTTCGACCTACCGTTAGAACAGTAAAACTTACTGGTAAAATCTCTGTCTAATCAAACTTCTGAAAGTACTATGGCTTTTGCTACTGGTAGAACATCCATTAGGGCTTCTCTGACAAAAGTACTATAAGTTTTTTTGTCGGTAGAACATGTTTAACTATGGTAGAACTTTTTCGATGAAAAAGTGCAAAGTACTGTGAGTTTTGCTACAAGTAGAACTATCTTACTACCGATAGAACCTTCCTTTCTCTTCTTACCGGTATAATACTTACCATTAGAAATTCTATTTTCTTCCAAAATACTTCTAAGGATCCCGACTTCATCTTCTCCCGAGCATACTAAATCCCAACTTGTCCCTTACCATGTCCCTTACCATCTTATTAATGCTTAAACTCAACCTTTACACCCAGTTTACCTGCAATCACATACATCAAGGCTTAACACAAAAACTATTCTAATTAAAGTGAATTAGTACATTAGAAAACCAAAAGTGAATATGTTAAGCTATAAAATAATGCAATGTTGAAGTCTCAACACCCCCTCAACTTAGGCTTTGCTAGTCCCTAGCGAACATCAAACTAAGAAACATAGATGGATCACAACTAATTTCTCAATCAACCATAGCAATAACAAAACAATTGAACTATAAAGCATAAACCTAAGGGAACTAAAACATTAGGTTCAAAAGAAATGTTCATTCATATTAGTCATAGTCTTTTAATTACATGTCGACTCAAAAGACTAAAAATTAAGCCAATACTCCTAAAGATTCTTCTACTAGGCTTAGAAAGAAACTACTAGACTTGATCTGAAACTCCTAGACTCGATGAACACTAGTGCCTATAAACTCAGACTTTTCATCACGAGACCAGGTGGCCTCCAACACATAATCCTCTTTCTCTGGCTCTAACGCTTTAGCAACCATGAGACAAGTCAAAACCTTGAAGGCATGCTCACTTTTCTCCTCAGGGTCCTTAGGCCATTCCTTCTTGAGTATAGAAGGGACAAAATATTCATCCTCCTTGGATTCTGGCTCGGTCCTCTTCCCCTTCCCCTTCTCATTCTCTTTCTCGGATGCACGGTTTGATGAAGAGGCATTTGGAGTGTTAATTGCGGTTTCTCTCCCCGATCACGTCTTGGCCATCTTTGCAACGACCAAAGAGACCATGGCCACTAAGAGGACCCAAGCTAGGAGAGAGAACTCATTGAGCTCAATAGAGGAGTGAAAGAGAGACAAGACCTTCTTGAGGCCATTATCGCAATGATCAAGGCAATATCAAAGATTACTTGGAGCACAAGGCGTAGGGAAGAAATCTCTACCGGTTCCTTGTGAGAAAGAAAGGCTTTTATAGTGAAAGATTTAGAAAAACCTTTGGAATTCCTGAAAAATCCCTCGTTTTAACGCCTCAGATCTATCACCGATAGAACATACACGACCTACAGGTAGAATGACTTTCTGTTCAAAACCTACTGGTAGTACATACACATTCTACCGGTAGAACTTCAAAATTCTTGAAAAATTTCTATTTTCTATCTTTTTCAATTTTTCTCTCTTTTTTTTTTAAAAAAAAAAACCTAAACTCGACTAATACCTAATCAAAAAGCAATGATCTAATTTCATGCCCAATTCATACAAATTATGTAATAAAACTTGATACAATTAAAATCCAAAATTTCATGACTTGGAATTTAAAAATGCAACCGAAAAACTAAGCAAAAATCATTTTCGTAAGCAATCAAGATTGCATTTAGCCTATACAATAAGCCTTTAAACCACGAGGTGATCCATAATGGACGAGTTTTGTGTTTTGAAGGTTTTTAGCAAAGATACCTCCAAACTTCTCCATTTTAGCTATTCCGATCGCATCACTTACATCAAATTCAACAAAAATAACAATATGTCAATAGAATTTAAGATTATTCACTCATAGCTATTTTCAGGCCTAAACGATATACAAAAGTGTTTGAACATATTATCTTCAGAAACTCATGTGTGTGTGTCATATCAACTAGCTCAAGAAATTTTTCCAACAAAATTCTCACCTCTTTTTAGCTATCCAAAACTAGCTTTGACACCAATTCTCTTTGAATTCACTCAGAATAGATGTCTCTGACTATCATGACTATTTCACTCAAAGTATATCACACATATTTCTAACAATGAAAAGCGTTATGAAACGAATCGATATAGGCATAATCTCATGAAAGAATGTTAAAGTAATGAGAGAATTACACCCAGACCCCCTGAGATTTATACGCGCGTAACACTTACACCTCTGCTGCAAATATATCTGTTAATAAATTACACTCAGACCCCCTAAAATTTGTAGGTATATAGTACTTAGACCCCTTAAGTTTAAAATATTATACTTAGACCAAAAATACTCCAATCAAAGATAGAATATCAAATATTTGAAATTTTACAACCAAAATTCATGTTCTATTGTATCATTTATTGAAATAAAATGAAAAATAGAAATTTAATTTTTTCTAAAAAAAATCGTAATTAGAATGCAATTGTACTATCTATTGGAATAAAACAAAAAAAAAATCAAACAAGAGGTCTAAGTTATTCATAATAGAACATAAAATTTACATCCAAAATTCGTGTTATATTATATCATTTATTGAAATAAAATCAAAAATAAAAATATAGTTTAAAAATATTCATAGTTAGTATATAATTATACTATCTATTAGAATAAAACTAAAAAATTAAACAAGGGGTCAAACTGTAATTGACACAATATCTTTTAGTTTTAATTGAGGTAGTTTGGTATTTTAATTTGGTCATTTAAACTACCAAATTAAATTCCAATAGACAATATAATTGTATACTAATTATGATTTTTTAAGAAAAATTTGAATTTTTATACATGAATTTCGATAAAAGATACAATAGAACATGAATTTTAATTGTAAAATTTAAAATATTTGATATTTTATCTTTGATTGAAATATTTTTGGTCTAAGTATAACATTTTAAACTTAATGGGTCTAAGTAATATATGTTTATAAACTTCAGGGGGTCTGGGTGTAATTTATTAACGAATATATTTACAGCAGGGGTCTAAGTATTACGCACGTACAAACTTCAGGGGATCTGTGTGTAATATTTTCAATATCAGGGGGTCTGAGTGATTAAGTGACAAAACTCAGGGAGTTTGAGTGTAATTCTCCCTAAAATAATAAGAATAACGTCATTGATGTATGTGCCTATCCATGTAGTTTAATTCATCATCATTCTCAGAATTAGTTAGGATTTCATTAGGGTTGTAACGGGGCCAAGGGTAGAGGTAAAAAAAAAAAAAAAAGGATTAGGGAATTCAAAAAGAGTTATCCCAAGATACTTTTTGCACAATTGACTCCTCATTTTGAACAATTTTTTTCTTTTTTTTCACTTCATTCTGTTTTCTTATTTATTTTTTTTACACCCCTTTTCTTTCCAAAACCTTTGGTTTCTCCCTCTCTCTCTTTTTTTTTTCATTCCAACATCTTTCTGATTCATTCATTTTGTTTTCAGCTTCATTTCCTTTTCTCTCATGTTGCCCATGTTTAAGCTTTTGCCATAACTCTCCCAGCTTCTTTGATAAAAACTTAGCAATTCAAGGGATAATCAATGTAAGGTATATATGTATATCTTTTACTTGGCTTGGTTAACTTTATAGCTAAGAATTGAACATCCAAATAGGCTCAATCATGGCTTTGAGGAAAACCTTTTAAGAAAAAAGGCTAAGGCTCAAAGTTATCCAAAAGATGGCCTAAAATCCTTTTCCAAGAACAATGATAGATTTTAATTGATAGGGATATAATCAACTAATCATTCCTCATACTTTAACCAAGATAAATATAATGAGATTATTGAAAGAAGTGATAAAAGAACTAATTCTTGAGTAATTTTCTTGTAACCCTCCAAAATGGTAGGCTCTAACCTCACAAGGTAATATATTTGTTTCAACTATACATGTCAAGCTTTGAAAGACAAAAATCCATTTCAAAAAATCACAAGAACTAGATGATAATGGTGCAAAAAAATTGAGTTTTTTATGACAATAATGCATAATACTCAAGCATATAATAAATTTCATCCAATAGTCCATATGCAATCATCTCTAATTACTGTCTACATATCACAATTCTCAAAGAATTCCACTCGAGCGTCATACTTTTAAAATAGTTAAAACAGAATTTTTTTTTTCATTTTAGGAGCAACCAAAAAAAAAAAAACAAAAAAAAACACAAAATTAAGAAAACAAGCAAAACTACAGTTTAAATCCTCACCCCCCAACTTGAATTATGCATTTTTCTCAATGCAACAGAAAATATCTATATGCAAGAGTACTAATGAAATAGTTAAGGGAACGAGGTCACCTGAAAAGAATTGCTCTAGAAGGAATTCAACTGCAAAACTAAATGAAAAGCAAAGTAAAACAAGCAATAGCTAATATACAACAAAATATGTAGGGAAGAAGAATCACTCATTTGGAATATCCTGATAAATAGGATCAACTAGCTCCTCCACAGACTCCTCTAGTGAAAAATCCTTCAAGAATGGCTTCAATTGTTGACCATTCACTTTAAATGTTTGCCCATTCTTTGGATTCTCAAGTTCCACTGCTCCATGCGGGAAAATTGTACGCCTATGTAAAGGCCGGCCCATCTCGAGCGTAGCTTACTTGGGAAAAGATGAGGGCGAGAATTGTATAAAAACACTTTCTGTCCTGGCTCAAAGGTCTTTCTCAAAATAGATTTATCATGAAAAAAATTACCTTTTCCTTGTAAATCTAAGTTCTCTCATACACATCTCTTCTCATCTCTCCCAATTAAGTCAAGGCTAATTTCCTATTGTTACCAACAAGTTTTAAATTGAAGTTCAAGGTTTTGATGGCCCAATATGCTCTATGTTCCATCTCTACTGGCAGATGAAAATGTTTTTCATACATGAGCCTATAGGGAGACATACCTAAATGTATCTTAAAAGCAGTCATATAAGCCCAAAGAGCATCAGTCAACCTAAGTGACCAATCCTTTCTATCAGGATTGACTGTCTTTTCTACGATGTGCTTGATCTCTCTGTTAGCCAATTCAGCTTGGCCATTGGTCTGTGGGTGGTAAGTCGTGGACACTTTGTGTGTAAGTCCATATATATGCATGAGATTAACAAATGACCTATTACAAAAGTGTAAACCACCATCACTGATTATTATCCTAGGCATTCCAAACCTAGACGAAATATTCTCTTTCAAAAACTTGATCACAACCTTGTGATCATTGGTCCTAGTTGGGAAAGCTTCTACCCACTTAGATACATAGTTAACTGTCAAAAGAATGTAAGCATACCCAAAAAACATAGGGAAAGTACCCATAAAATCAATACACCAACAATCAAAGATTTCCATCATACTCCTATAGGTGACACCTCTTAATCATTTGACATTTATCACAATGCTTACATAATGTTAAACAATTTTGTAATAAGGTAGGCCAATAAAAATCACATTGTAAAATTTTAGTTGATGTCTTCTTGGATGAGAAATGGTCTCCACAAGCTTCTGAATGGCAAAAAGCAATCACGTCCTTTTTCTCTTCATTGGTCACACATCTCCTCATCACTTGATCGGGGTAGTATTTGAACAAATATGAATTGTCAACGTAGAAATGCTTCACCTCGACCAAGAATCTCTCTTGTCCCTTGGACTCCAATGACTTGGTAGCTGCTCTGTAACAAGATAATTCACAATATTAGCGTACCATGGTACAATTATATTCAAAGTAAATAAATGCTCATTAGGGAAAGATTTAGGGATAGGAATGTGAGCATTTGTGTCTTCAATCAAGAGCCTCGATAAATGGTCGGCAACCACATTCTCCACTCCTTTCTTATCTTTGATAATGATATGAAAATCTTGGAGGAGAAGGATCCACCTAATCAACCTTGGCTTGGCATCATGCTTAGTCAATAAATACTTCAAAGCAGCATGGTCAGTATAAATAACAATATGTGACCCTATAATATATGACCCAAATTTATCAAGTGCAAAAACTACGGCTAGCAATTCCTTCTCAGTAGTAGTTTATTTCATCTGAGCCTCATTCAATGTCTTTCTAGCAGAGTAGATGACATGGGGTTTCTTGTTGTGACATTGACCTAACACTGCGCTAAACACGTAATCACACTCGCCACACATAAGCTTGAAAGGAAATTCCCAATTGGGTGGTTGCATAATAGGAGGTGAAATAAGCAGTTTCTTAAGATTTTTGAAAGTTTCCTCACAATCAGCTATCCACTCAAAAGGAACTTCATTGGCCAAAAGATGACATAAAGGTCGTGTCAAGGCACTAGAAACCTTTATGAATCGCCTGTATAACCCGACATGACCAAGAAATGACCGGACATCTTTAACAGTCTTGAGAGTAGGGAGGTTAAAAATCAACTCAACCTTAGCTTTATCTACCTCTATCCCCTTCTTTGACATAATGTGACCAAGAACTATCACCTAAGTCACCATAAAATGACACATTTCCTAGTTAGGCGCCAATCCTTTCTCTTTACACCTCTATAACACCAACTCTAAAATTTTCAAGCAATCCTCAAAAGAATCACCAAACATAGAGAAATCATCCATAAAAAACTCAGCAATTTTCTCTACCACGTCGCTGAAAATCCCCATCATAGACCTCTAAAATGTGCCTGGTGTATTACAAAGGCTGAATTACATCCTTTTGTAGGCAAATGTTCCAAAGGGACATATGAATGTTGCTTTTTTTATTGATCTTCAAGGGCTATCTCAATCTGGTTGTAGCCCAAATACCCATCTAAAAAGCAGTAGAATGCATGCCCCGCAACTCGTTCCAAGACTTGGTCAAGGAATGACAATAAAAAATGGTATTTTTCTGGTATATGAATTCAACTTCCTATAATTGATGCAAACCTTCCATTCGGTTACTGTCCTTGTCAGAATTAACTCATTCTTCTCATTAGCAACCACGAGGACTCCCGACTTCTTAGGGACTACCTGTGTAGGACTCACCTACTTGTTATCAGCAATAGGGAAGATGATTCCTACATCAAGCAACTTTACAAAGCTAGGACCACATCCTTCGTTACGGAATTCAATCACTGTGGTTAGTAGGAAGGCTTCACATCTTCTTCAAGATAGATCTTATGGGTGCATATTAGAGGGTTGATCCCCTTTAAATCTACTATGGTCCACCCAATGGCTCTACTGTGGGCCTTTAACAATTGTAACAACCTTGATTCTTACTCAGGTAGTAAGGACGAACTGATCACCACTGGAAAAATACTATCACTCCCCAGAAAATCATATTTTACAGTAGAAGGAAGTGACTTCAAATCAGGCTTAGGTGGTTGAACAATTGATGTTAGAGCATGCTTCTCCATGGGTGATAATTCTTCAAACTTAGGCTCCCACAAGCCTAGAACAAAAGCTTTTTCTTCTTGTACAACTATTTGCTCAGACAAGATCTCCAAGTATTCTCCAATTGAATCTTCGGCTTGGTGCTCCATGACGGTGTTAAGAAATTTAACTGATGCAACTCTTCATCTTCCCCGAGCTGCCTTCTAATATTGAATACATTCAACTCCGAAGTCATATTCTCGAAGGTTAGTTTCATAAATCAATTCTTGGGTATTTTACAAGGCTGGAGTGTGATGGATGTCTGCTTCAATTCTCCTAACCCAAGCTGCACATATACGAAGTAGGAAATGAGGTTTACACTTGCACCCAAATCTAACTGTGCTTGGTCTACCCGATTGTTCCCAATAATGATAGAGATGGTGGGATAACTGAGATCTTTGTATTTGAGTGGAGTTTTTGTCCTTAAGCAGGAAACCACTCTTTTGCAGACTAATATTTCTCTTTATTGCACATAATTCTTTCAAGAACTTGGCATAAGATGATACCTGTTTAATTACATCCAAACGAGGAATGTTAATTTTCAACTGCTTAAAAATCTCAAGAATTTTAGATATATCAGATAACTTAGCAGGCATTCATGGTCTATGAGGGTAAGGAGTAGGGATACGACAACTATTTTTAGCAATGTCAAGTCTAAATCACCTGAGGTCTCTTTTTATGTAAGCTTAGAGACCTTTGGTGGGATATGATGAACTTTAGCTATTTAACATTCTTAGTGGTCTCAATCATATGTTAACCTTTGGGGTTCTCTTGAGGTTGAGTAGGGGATTTTCCTTTCTCTTGTTGCATTGCCCCTAAGGTCGTATTGATCTTTGTGATTTGTGACCTAATTTCATTTAGAGCCTAAGAAGTCTGATTATTGATGTTATTTTGGGTTTGAATGTATTGTTGTAATAAGTCATATGTGCCCCTTTTGTGGGCTGGTTGGTAAGGAGGTACTGCAGATTGACCTTGATGGGCAAACCCTTGAGCTTGTAGCTGTGGTGTTGGGTGCTGAACAAACCCGTGTTGTGGAGGTCCTTACAGAGGAACCTATTGAGCATTAGAAGGACCAATATAATTTGGTGATGGCTGATGTGTGGCAGGAGGGTATAGTTGAGGTTAGGCAGTGTTATCGGATCTCCAACTAAAATTGGGATGGTATCACCACCTCGAATTGTAAGTATTGGAGTATGGAGAAAACGATTGCTTTGGTTGATTAAGTGCGTTAACATGCTCCTGCATTTTCCTACACATAAGAAGAGTTGGACACTCATTCATAGGGTGTTCAAATGGACTCACAAATTGAGCGAGGGTCATCATTCTTGGGCATATTGGAACTCTAAACTCTCCACTTTCCTTGAAAGTTTAACAATATTGGCTAGGAGATCATCTTGATCTCTCAACAAATATTTTCTGCCACTGGATGGTTGAGGGGCTGCTGATGATGTTGATCGCTCAGCAGGGTCTGAGATGTTCAAAGACTAGGCACTCTCTACCAAACAATCAAAATAATCTAGAGCTTTCTTAGGCTCTTTATGTAGAAACTCTCCATTTCACATGATGTCGATGAATTGACGATGTGTAGGGGTAATTCTCTTATAAAATAAAGTTACCATTTTCCACGGTTCAAAGCCATGATGTGAAAAAGTGTTTAAGAGTTCTTTAAATCTTTCCCAGCATTCATAAAATTGCTCACTTGGTTTCTCAGCAAAATTTTGAATCTGTTTTTTCAAAGTAGTAGTTGAATAGGGAAAAATTAAGTCATTTTTTTTTATCCCAGGTGGAGATAATCCGTGGCTTCAAGGAATTTAGCCAAGTCTTTGCTTTATCTTTAAGTGATAAAGGGAAAATTTTCATTCTAGCCATTTCTTCCTACACATTCTATTCCAAGAATGTACTAACCACTTCCTCAAATTCCTTGAGATGGAGATAGTAAGTTTCACTTGTCACTCCATGGAATTAAGGGAGTAATTGTAGCATCTCTGGTTTAACTACTTCCTCTAGGAATGTACTAACTACTTTCTCAAATACCTCTGTGTCGCCTTAGATTACCATTAGCTTCCTCGACAACGGCGCCAAAAATTCTTGCCCTCAAGGGGGTTGTATTTTTACTAAAGCTCCTGAGCATAAGATAAAGGTATCGTGTAGTATTTCGAACAAAAGGTCCAAGGTTGTCTCATCGGGGAAAGAATTGGAATCCAAGGTGATGAAAAATAAAATGAAAAAGCCCTTTGAAGTTGATAATTTTGAGAGTTAACTACTAATGAAATTGAAATTTAATAAATGAAAAATTGGATAATGTTCAGAATTCATCCCATCTATGAATAATAGTTTCTACCCTAAATCTATAACTCATCTACTTTCGTATTCAAACTACTAGAGATGGATGATTTTCAACTAAAAACTTTGAAAGAACTAATGTAGCAATTAAAAGATGGTTTATGGTGGAAGAATCAATATCCTAAAGGTCGTAGAGAACACCACTAATTATCTATACTAAAACTAATTGTATACAGATAATTGGGAAGTATGAAAATCAATTAGGCTTTCGAAAACATATATTCAATCAATCACATAAACGTTAAAACCCTAGTTTAAAGCATACGCCCTACTTCATAGGTTGGGAATCCTTCCTCAGATTATCCAGAGGAAGACTACTCACTCAAGATAATGGAATTAACACAAGGCATTAAAGAAAACATAATTGAATTCAGAAAGGTAAAGATTGAATTGAAACTGATTGCTTCTATTGAAAAACTGAATGTAAATAACAAGACTTAGAAAGTAAAGACAACTGAATGTAAACATTGTTTGAACAAATAAATGAACTGAACTAAACTTAAAATAACAATGAAAAACTCTAAAACTCTCTAATTTAAAGAACAAGAAAAAGTAAAAAAAAAATAAAAAATTCCTAAACGTGAGATAGCATGATGCTTTGTATTCCCCAAAGGGTCTCTATATATTTTCTTTGAAAGGAGGATCTTCAGATCTTTGACATGTATCCATCTGAAAATTATCTCTTTCATTAATTGGTTGAGAATCTCCAAAAGATATGGCGATATATGATCTTTAATTAAGCTTCCCGTGAAAGTATGCCCCGACCTACCAGTAGAACAGTAAAACCTACCGGTAGAATCTCTATCTGATAACACTTTTGAAAGTATTGTGGCTTTTGCTATAGGTAAAACATCAGGTAGTACTTCTTTGACAAAAGTACTTTAAGTTTTTCTACTGGTAGAACTTCTTTGATGAAAAAGTGCAAAGTACTATAAGTTTTGCTACCGGTAGAACTATCTTACTACCGGTAGAACCTTCCTTTCTCTGCCTTCCTACTGGTATAATACCTATAGATAGAACTTCTCTTTTCTTCCAAAATACTTCTAAGGCTCCCGGTTTCATCTTCTCCTGAGCAAACTCAACTTGTCCCTTGCCATCTTATCAATGCTTAAATTCAAACTTTACACACAATTTACCTACAATCGCAGAAATCAAGGCTTAACACGCAACTATACTAAGTAAAGCAAATTAGTACATTAGCAAACCTAAAGTGAATATGTTAAGCTATAAAAAATTGAGCTATGTTGAAGTCTCAACAAAGCTCATTTTTAGGACTTTTTCCTTTTCCTTGGCAAAGGCTCGCTGTGTAGTATTTGTAAAGAATTCACAAAGGTACTTTGCAATGAAGAAATGCTTATTTACTAAAATAATATTTGCTTTATAATATCCTAAGATCCCTTACTGGATAATCCTGAAGATACTTCAGGTAAAAATTTCTACTTGCTGGAGGCACTCCTACTCAATGACTACTTTTATCCCATAAGCCAAAGCGTAAGGGGTTTCCCAGGTTTCTTGGAGTGGAATGGTTCTATATACTCACAACACACTAGGAAATGCCTCTACCCATTTTGTGACACCCCAAATTTTCGGGGGTCCTTTATTAACCGTTGACCATCCGTCAACCCGCGGAAATACTCGTGATAGTCGTATAACCCGACACCACGTCATTCACATGCTTTTAATCGGATTTACCATCCACAAGGTCAATTATACCTCTATTTATGTCCATTTATGTCATAGGAACCAAAGAAAACAAAGCCCAAAAGCATGGCTAAGCATTTTGAAAATTTCAAATTTTTGGAAAAACCTTCCAGTAGGTCGACATACACCTACCGGAAGGTCGCTGAAAGAACAGTTAAATGAAAAGGATCAATTTCAAGAACTTCCGGAAGGTCTACATCAATAGCAAAAACCTTCCGGAAGGTCCATTCCAGTAGCCAAAACCTTCCGGAAGGTTCATTCCAGAAAACAAAACCTTCCGGAAGAATTTGGCAGTCAAAAAGAAACCCAAGGCAAAACCTTCCGGAAGGTCCATTCCAGTAGACAAGTCCTTCCGGTAGGTTTTACTCCAGTAGCTAAAATCTTCCGGAAGGTTCATTCCAGTGGGCAAAACCTTCCGGAAGGTATTAGCTGTGAACAAGGCAAGCTGGGGTTTTTAGCAAAACCTTCCGGAAGGCCGACACACACCTTCCGGTAGGTTTTCAGACTGTGAGCATAAAAATGGATTTCTTTCCCCTCCAAACCATCCTTAAAGCTACCCCATACACTCCAAACTCATTCAATACATGTTTAATGAGACTTTCCATATAATACCCAACTCATACAATCTCTATTACAATTCATTCCATAATATATATACATCAAAATGGAATTTTGTTAAAGGTTTTACAAAACTTAAACTAAGGCCACAAGCCGGCCCCCTTCATGCTTGATGCTCTCCAAATGAGCCATCCGCCGGAGCAAAACCCACACCTGAAATGTTTTTCCCATAAAGGGTGAGCCACGCTCAATAGGGTATCTCCTAAAGAGGCTACTCCCCAACCTAAATGCATATGAAATTTCACATGCTATCAATCAACAATCCACAACAAGAATATATTCCATGTTGAAACATGTAATGCCATGCTATGAAATGAGGTGAGACTCACTCATGCACATCAACCGAGCCCTTCCCGGCTCCTCTACACATGCAAGTGCCAATGTGTACCAATCCGTCATTTATGTTCCACATCAAATGACATTTCATTCTAGGGTCTTTGTAGGGGTGGATGTTCATGGACTCACACCAAAGGTCACCCAACCTACACGGAATTCATGGACTTCCACCAACGGTTCCGCGTACACCGACACACTTTATGGGCTCTTATACCAACGGAGTGCGTATCCAATCACCGGGTCTCTCACCCGAGGGATTTTCTAGCCCTTCTTGCTACCCCAACCCTATCAACACATAAACCATTCGACTCGACCAGGTCATCGACCCATATTACCCGAGCTTACTCGTCATCCACCATGTGTGGTGAAGACAAACAACCATGCACACACACCTCCTAAAATGCGATGTTCCCGTGCATATGAAATGTGGTGCTCCATTGCAACACTAATACAATGTTCGATATGGTATGAGTGACATATGAACATTCTCAACACATTTCTCATATTCCATGGCAAAATCATATCAAAAACATATAATTCCCATAATACAAATTCCAAGCATGTTATCAACATACTAAAATTTCAAGGCATATATATAAACACATAACACGCCCACAATTTCATATAACACATGAATTTACATTGGGTTCATTTCACATATCCAATCATAGAAATCACATTTAGTAACTTCTAAATCTCCATCCAAGCTAGGATTTCCTTTACCCATTTCAATACCCAATTCATCCAATTTCACAACAATAGGCAAGAGATACATAGGTTATCATCCTACCCATTCCATAAAAACATTATAGGCTTGGAATTAAACCTTAGTAGGAAGAAACCCTACCTCTTGAAGCGTGAGGAACGACCAAGGGAAGTTCCAAAACCCGATTCAAGCAAAAACCCTCACTTCTCGAAAATCCCGTACCTTGATCTTCGGTAAAACTTGCGCTTTTTGGTATAGCCGCGTAGCCCTCGATGAGTAGAGTGACTTTAATTCTTGGCTTGCGTGGATTCGAGGTCCGTAGCACCGTAGATCGTAGAGAGAAGGTGAGTTTTCTCTCTTTTCTCCCTCTTTCTCTCTATCGGCTGAAACCGGCTGAAAAGAAGAAGGGGAAGTCTGATTTTTTTAGACTTTAGGCCCCTTTTTATATTTTAGAATACTTGGCCCACAATTCGCCACACGTCCTATTTAATTTCGGGTCCGTTTTAATCCCAAAACGACTAAATTTCGCTCCGGTTCAAGTTCGAATTATTTTTATTTTAACTTGTCTCTAATATTTCCCCAAACTTGGAAATTTTATAAAAATTTCGTGTACAGGGTCACCCGGGGCCCGTTTGTCTCGTAAAACGCGAAAAAATCCGACTTTCTCGGAATTCAATGAAATTTGACGTGGTAACTAGATTTCGCGAGACGAATCCAACGGTGAGGTCCGTTTCGTCATCCGAGTTCTAGAAAAATTCAGGTTTACAACCTGTACCGTAGTGGCAATTTACCGTTTTGCCATTTTTCACAAAGGTTGAAATTTTCTCGGGTTTTACACATTTTCCCTTGAAAACCTCTTCTTTATCCCATCTAAGATCATTTTATAGGAGATCTTTGCTTGTCGATTATTA
This sequence comes from Ilex aquifolium, assembly GCA_951799425.1. Classification (NCBI taxonomy): domain Eukaryota; kingdom Viridiplantae; phylum Streptophyta; class Magnoliopsida; order Aquifoliales; family Aquifoliaceae; genus Ilex; species Ilex aquifolium. Next base: position 22,746,894 of record OX637400.1, read on the forward strand.
TGTGGGTAGGCGGGCAAGGAGTAATGATTTATGATCCCGTAATGTTGGCAGAAAGCTTTGAAAGTTTTACTATCAAACGTCATTCCTTTATAGAAGATCAATTCCTTGGGAATGCCATCCTCCAAATGAACCTCTTCGCATTTGTGTGTCGTATTTTTGCAAAGGGCTCGACCTCTACCCACTTAGAGAAATAGTCTATTCCCACAAGAAGGTACTTCTTGTTTCGGGTGTGTTGGGCAGGGACCCTAAAATATATGGCCATGGGCTTGTCAATGGATTTAATTCTTGCACTAGTAATCACGGGGATTGAAGAGAATTTTTGAAACTTCTTGCATTGCCTATCATAATGTAGTTCGTCTTTCTACATATAATACCACCACTACCCTTGGGAAAGTGCTCGGTGTGTAAGAGATCTCCTCCCGATGTGAGTTCTGCATCTTCCTTAATGAATTTCGAAACTAGCTGCTTTGAGCCTTATTTTGTGAGCATAAGTTTTGTTCTCAATGAGATTTTTCGTTCCTAAGAAAATTCACAATTGGATCCATCCAGCTAGGGCTCAGCTCGACTGAGACTATTTCCTTACTAACTATGCACTTGATGCTTGACTACACTTGGGTTTCCTTTAGGATGGTTCAATAAAGATTTTCTTTAAGTGTAGTTGCTAAGGTAGCCAGGGCATCAACATGCATATTCTTGGCCCTAGCTACCTGCTGAATTACAACCTTCGGGATTTTGCTCAACTCAGTAGTGGCCAATTTATGGTATGCCATCATCTTTTCATCAATTGTGAGGTATTCTTGGAAAATTCGATTCATTACCAACTGTGAGTTGGAAAAAAGGTTTAACTACTCATCCCTATGTCATGTGCGAGGCTGACTCCTACGAGCAAGGCCTCGTAGTCTGCCTCATTTTTTGATGCTATGTATTCCTGTCTTATAGCCTTTTCCAAAATATCTCTCTCTGGGGACTCAATAATTATTCTGACTCTGGCTGAGTTGATCTGAAATGTGTACACCCGAGTGTAGGTGGTCAAGTTATAGTACTAATTTGGTAAGTTCGGACTCAAATCCACAAGAAACTAATATTGTGTTTTAAAGTTAAGATCAATAGAGACAACAATAAAGTAAATCTTGAAAGGATGGATTGTGATGCTGTTGATATTTTCTAAACAAAATATAAGATTCTTAACATAAATAAAGCCACTCTTTAGTTCGAGAATCCGAAAGTGTGCAAATGCGTTTGGGTGCTTTATTTGAGCAATATTGATTAGTCAATTAATCCCTATGTCAACAACAATTTAATCGAATGATAATGATTGAATGTGTTAATTAAGAGCATAGCTCCAACGTCCTTGTAGAAAATCATAAGAATTGTTTATGGCGAGAATTATCCCGTCTATAAACAATCAAATAACTCTACAAAGTATCCAACAATAATTAAGTTATTCAACCATAAATTAAATTACAGTGTAAGTAAATATTGAAAGATTGTCGTGAAGACCTAGCTTGGTTACTTGCAAGGAATCATTAGAATCACCTATGCCAACACTTAACTTGTCTATAGGAGATCAAATAGTTGTACAAAGTACTTTAGCTTTTCTAGATACATTCAATCATTCAACATATAATGGAAAAGATAATACAATAAGCATAAATGAAATTGCACAAATTTAACTCCCAAACAATACTTTACATTGCTATAAGAAAGCTAGCAAAAAGCATAAATGAATTTGCACAAAGAGTGAATGAGAAACTACTCACTCTTCGTTGCATGAAGAAAGCTAGAAAAGTGAGTGAATCTCATCCCTCTAACTAGAGAAGCTTAGAATTACAAAGGTAGAACTATAAAGAAAGTACAAGGCTTCTCTCCAACAAAGAATAAGCAAAATAATGCCCACCCTTTATGGCTACAAGAGACCAAGAAAGGTGGGAGAAGTTCACTCCTCTAGATGAAGGAGAAAGCTATACAAAATGAAAGTAATACTAAGAAAGTAGAAAAAAACTAGCTAATTTTGAGGAGTAATTCCTCTTCCAAAGATTCGCCCAATGCAAGAGCCAATGGGTGGTATTTATAGGCCAAGGAAGGGGACAATGTGCAGCACTAGAATCTGAAAGTCCAAGGATAGAGCAGAAAATCCGGCTAGAAAATCAAAGCTGAAAAGAGTTAGTCTGCTATTATCGTTCGAACGTGAAGTGGCATTTGAATGTGAGTTCTCCCTTCTGTCTGCAGAATAAGAGTTTTCTTGAGAAACTAGGGCTAAAGCTCGTTTTAACTTGGTTTTCGTTTGAACATGGAATGGCTTTAAACGTGTTCTTTAATATAACCATCGAACGTGGTATCACAGGTGCGTTCGAACGTGAAATGACGTTCGAACATTGACCCAAAGACCACTTTTGTGTGCTTCAGCCTCCATAGTTGCTTCCTTCGATCAATGCTCATTCCCACCGTCTCTAAATCACTCTTTTAAGACTTGCATACATGACATCATTCTTGTGCAAGCCTTACACATCAATCACAATTAAATTATGCAACTTAAACACAATTAAGATGTAATTATCCCCACAAATGCATGATGAAATGTACCTTTTAGTAGTGAATCAGTGGCCTCATTTTGACTTGAAGATCTCTATAAATAAATTCTAGGCATTGCATGGGTTTGTGGGGTATGAATTGAGATCAGTCTCCAAGGCACTTGGGACCTTAACCTATTCAGCCTTCCTACCAGCTTTAGATTCCAAAGCTACTTGGAATCCTTTGAGGTTAATGATTCTGCTTGATAACTTAACTTGGTAAAAAAGTCTACTTCCACTTGGTCTTTGATCGTAGTCTGCGATTCGAAGGTGATATTGTATTCCTCAAGTTCGACTGCCATTTGGATATTCTCCCAAAAAGGTCAGCTCTCCTAAATTGGACCTTCAAGGGCTGATCGGTAAAAAATTTCATAGTGTGAGCCTAGAATTAATGCCATAGTTTCTTGGACAAACTGAAGAAAGTCAAGGTTAGTTTCTCTAATGGCAGGTACTTGGTTTCTGCGTTAAGAAGAGACTTGCGGACATAATAGACTGGTTTCATCTCTTTCTTGGATTTTTGCATTAGTGCCCCACTCACTACATGCTCAGAGAATGCCAAGTACATGTACATTATCTCCCCTAGCTGAAGCATTGTCAATAGTGGTTGTACTAGGTAAGATTTCAAAGATTTGAATGCCTCATTGTACTCCTACGTCCAGACTCCGCCCCTTTTCCACTTCAATGCTTGGAAGAATGATATGTACTTTTCAAATGATCTGGAAATAAGCCCATTGAGCACAAAATCCATCCCAATTAACCTATACATCTCCTTCACTATTTTTGGGGGTTGGAGTTGAATCAGGGCTTTGACCTAGTCAGTTTTGGCCTTGATCGCTCTTTTAGTGACCAAAAAACCCAAGAATTTCACTGAGCCATCCAAGGAACATTTTGAAGCATTAAGCCTCATCTTGTACTCCTACAACATCAAAGTTCCTCTAAAAATTTGCTACATGATCAGATGCCTTGCGGCTCTTAACTAGCATGTCGTCTATATTGATTTCTATTATTTTCCCAAGCATTCCTTTAAACATCCAGGTAGCAAGCCTTTGGGAACTTGCTCCTGCATTCTTGAGTCCAAAAGGCATCATTTTGTAATAGTACACCCCCTATGGTGCGATAAAGGAGGACTTCTCCTAATCCGACTCGAAATGGAGGATTTCATGGTAGCCCCTGTAGGTGTCAAGGAAACCCATTTTCTTGTTTGCTCGTGCCCAAATGTGGCATTGACCATATGATCGATCTTCGAGAAGGAAAAATTTTCCTTGGGGCATGCTTTATTGAGATCTGTGAAGTTAGCACAAACTCTCCACTTTCCATTCTTTTTCTTCACCATTACTGTGTTGGAGAGCCAGGTTGGATAATGAATCTCTTTGATTGAGCGGGCTTCTAATAACTTGTCGACCTCCTCATTGACAACCTTCATGTGCTAAGGTGGTGACCTCCTCTATTTCTGCCTGATTGGTTAGAAAGTTGAGTTGACATTCAGATGATTTCTAGATTAATGTTTAGCATCTCATATGGGGTCCAAGCAAACACATCGACATTCATTCTTAGGAGCTCCTATAGAGCCTCATTTTCCTGGTGTGCTAGGGAGGATCCAATCAAGAAGAATATGTTAGTAACCCCTTGATCTACATATATGGTTTGGAGGTCCTCCACAAACGTTCGATAGGGCAAGTCATAGGCTTCTTAAGGCTCGATGGTTCAAACTTTGATTGCTATTTGGGGGTCGAATCGGGTTCCGAATTTACATATTTCTCCTCTTCCTTGATTGTTTTCCCTCTCACCGAAGTGAACAAACAACTTCACTTGCTTACCTTGTCCCCTCGAATGTCGATGATTTCCCTATCTGATGGGAACCTCAATATCTGGTGACAGGTTGAGGGGACCCCCTCATCTCATGCAAACAGGTGCACCCAATGATGACATTGTATACTATGTCTTCTTCAACAACATTGAAATCAGTCATTGTTCTAACTGGTCTAACTCGGACTGGTAGGGTTATCTTTCCCTTTGACAACACTATTCTACCACTGAACCCTACCAATGATGTATAAACTAGCTATAAATCCTCCCTCTTCAGGCCGAGCTTTCGGAAGAGCCCTATATACATGATTTTTTTGGAACTCTCCTGGTTAATCAGGATCCTCTTTACACCAAAATTTGATATTATGAGTGTCAAAATTAAGGCATTGTTGTGTCAGTGATGGATTCCCGCCAAATAGTCATCAGAAAAGCTTATCAAAACCATCCAACTAATCAACCCTAGGTTTCTTGCACGTGTGTTTGGTTATGGGGCCGACCATAAATCTTTCCCTTGCGCGGATTTTTTGAATGTACACTCTAGCAACTTTGTTAGTAGCCATGTTCGGGTTAGTAGCAGAATGGATCACATTAATGAATCATATAGTGTTATGCTCCTAGCTCCAAGTTGGTAACCAGCTTCAAACTTAGTTTTTTCATCATCGATGATCTTAGATACGTGGCCTGCTTGAATGAGCTCATCCAGATGCTGCTTTAGAGAACAATAGTTTTCTGTTATATGTCCGGTGTCGCGATGATACGAGCATCTAAGGTTATGATTTCTTTTCTCTAGATCTCCTCCGCGTTTATCAAGCTACCTAAATTTAGGCTTTCCTTTGATTTAAGATAAGATCATGTAGATGGATTCTTTAAATACGGTATTGATACTAGAAAAGGATGAATGGGACAGAAAGCCTTCCTTTTCATTTCCTTTTCTTCCCGAGACTGGTAGCTTCGATCTGTCCTTACATTCTACTTCTTGCTCGACTGATCATGGTTGACTTCCCTACCAAGGTAATCGTCTACCTTTGCATAATTTTTGACTCTACCCATCAATTCCTCCACATCTAGGGCTAGTCGCCTTGTCAGCAATTGGTACAAGTAATTCTCCAGGTTGTAGCTTTATGTTTCATTCATTGCTTCCCAATAACGATGAGCATATTCAATGATGCAATGCAATTTGATCCGTTGAGCATAAATGGAGGTCCTATGACTCGGGCAAGAGTAAAAAGGATGAAGGAAGCATTGAACGGGCTTATTCAAGACATATGGGCTGATTGTGCAAGTTCAAGCATGCAACATGATCCACTTGGGCAAAGATCCATCAACATGATTCAAGTTCTAGAAGATTCTGGCAAAGGCTAAGCTTTAAATTGGCATGTTTAAAATTGGTCTGATTGTAAGACTTTCCTTAACTATTTAGGCGTGTGAGTTATTCTTTTTAGGAAAGAAAGACTTTCCTAGTTTAATTAGGCATGTGATCAGAATATTAAAGGGCTGATTGTGTTTTTCTCTTTTAGGAAAGTAAGAGTTTAGGAAAGTAAGAGCTATTTCTTTACCAGCAAGTAAGAGATATTTCTTTACCCACAAGTAAGAGATATTTCTTCACCAGCAAGTAAGATATATTTCTTAAATAGGATAAGCTATTTTAGGAAGTTTTCTTTGAAATAACCAGCCTATAAATAGGCGTTCAAAGCATTGTAAAAGACAAAATATTTTTGTGAGTATTGTGAGATTTCTACCTTTTTGTTCTTCCAAGAACTATTTCAAGAACTTATCAAGAATTAATCTTTCTTGTGGCGTTCATCGACTTATCGCTCAATCTTGAGTGTGGCATCTTTCTCTTGAACTTTTAACCTTGGGTTCTTGTTTCTTGCAAACATTGGGTCTAGGGTTCTTGGTTCTTATAATTTGATTTGTGATCTTTCTTGGGGAGTCTTCAATCAATTTGCCCGTGGGTTCTTGAATTCGTTTAAGGGTTCACATCAGTTGGTATCAGAGCACTTGGGTTTGTTTTCTCAAATCAGGTTGGTTATCTTTGTTTATGCGCATCTATTTAAAAAAAAAAATATTCATCATGCACTGTTCATCGTTACTGTTCATTGCAACTAATTAGGTTGGTTATCTTTGTTTTTGTTCTGTTTGATTTGGGGTGTGACTTGCTGCTGGAGTTTCAGTTATTCTTTTCTATAGTTTTAATATCAATTAGGGTTGCATAATATGGGTAGAATTGAATACATAACTTGCTTGTGAATCGATTGTGAAGTTTGCTGCCCAATTGCACGTAGTTTGCCTCTTTTTTGTGATCTGGTATCAAAAAAAAAAGAAAAAAGAAAGAAAGAAAGAATCGAATTGAGGTTAATCAGTTTGCTTTAGGGCTGATTTGTGTTGAGATTTGAACAAAAATAATCAAAAGTTATTTATTCTGATCATTCACACATTTTTTTTCCCAAAACAGGTCATCCTATTTGATTTAACCCCTTTCTTGATCCATTTGTTGCTTTCGAACCATTGTTTCTCTTAGTTTTCGCCGAATTCGTTTTCTTTGCTTCGTCGTGTTATCGTTGTTATTCTCTATTTTTCATTGTTAATTCTGGTCCTTCCTTCGATATTTGTGTCTTATTTTTGTTAAGTTGTTGTGCGATGTGGGAAACGGTTAGTTTTTAGTTGAGTTTTGAGTAGTTTGCGAAAGAACGAAAAGGTGAAACATTTGAGTGGTAAAAGGCTAAGTGCGTGAGCTTATCTTAAGAAAAAAGCCAATAAGAGTGTAAACACGAGGGTTGAGTGACGTTGAAACGAGTGAAACACGTGAGGAAGTGTTTGTGAAGCTATTTCTAACATTGTTTTGCAGGTTATAAAACACGACTTCCAAGGATAAAGGAGTAGCTGAGGAGAGTGGTACTGATGTGCTATTCACATTTCGGGCTATGCAACAACAGTTCGAACGTATGAATTTGAGATTTGATGACATGAGAAATCAGTTGGAGGAACAGGCGAATGTGATTAATGAGTTGAGAATGAAGGAGGGACGGAGAGATGATGGACATGATAGGCGTGGGGCACCGATTAAGAGAAGGCAAGATAGGCGTCATCAAAACATTATCGATGATGATGAGTGGGATCCTGGCGATTACTTCGATGACCAGACCACGTTGATTGGGTTTGACCATGGTATAGGTGGTGGAGGTGGTCGTAGAGGTGTTAGAGATGTTATCAGAGAGATGGGAATTTGGGTAGCATTAAGATGAAAATCCCAACCTTTCAAGGCAAGAATGATCCGGAGGTTTATTTAGAATGGGAAAAGAAAGTGGAGTTAGTGTTTGATTGCCATGACTATTCAGAGGAGAAGAAGGTGAAACTAGCTACAGTGGAGTTTATTGATTATGCGGTAGTATGGTGGGATCAGTTAGTGATGAATAGGAGGAGGAATAGAGAGCATCCGATTTATACTTGGGATGAGATGAAGAGTATCATGAGGAAGAGGTTTGTCCCTTCTCATTATTATAGGGACTTGTTTCAGAGGTTGCAAGGGTTGACTCAGGGGTCCAAGAGTGTTGAGGAGTATTATAAGGAGATAGAGATAGCCATGATTTGGGTTAATGTAGAGGAGGACCAAGAGACGACCATGGCACGATTCTTGCATGGTTTGAACCGAGATATTCAAAATGTAGTTGAGTTGCAGCATTATGTGGAGATGGAGGATATGCTACACATGGCAATGAAGGTTGAGAGGCAACTCAAACGGAAGGGTTCTACTCGGTTTGGGCAGAATTCGGGTTCTTCATCTTCTTGGAAACTGAATTCTAGTTGGAGCAAGAAGGAAGAGAAATCAGATTCTAAGGGTAAAGTTGAAGCTTCCAACAAAGGCAAAGACATAGAGGCTAGCAAGGAGAGAGGTAAATATGATTCTCAAACTTCTAGAAATAGAGATATAAAGTGCTTTAAGTGTTTGGGCAAGGGGCACATTGCATCTCAATGTCCAAATAAACGTGCTATGTTTTTTAGGGATAATGCTGATTTTGAAACTGAAAGTGAATCTGATGACGATGTGGAGAGTAAGGAGAGTGAAGGAAAGGAATATCCAGTTGAGGGTGAAATTTTGGTCATAAGGCGTGCCTTGAATGCACAAGTGAAGGAGGAGGACAACGAGGCACAACGTGAGAACATCTTTCATACTCGCTGCCATATCAAAAAAAGGTATGTAGTGTTATCATTGATGGTGGGAGTTGTGCTAATGTTGCTAGTACCTTATTAGTTGAGAAACTTAATTTGCCTACTATTAAGCACCCTACTCCTTATAAGTTGTAGTGGTTGAATGAATGTGGGGAGATTAAGGTGAATAGGCAGGTATTAGTTTCATTCTCCATTGGGCGTTATGTTGATGAGGTTTTGTGTGATGTAGTCCCAATGCATGCTGGTCATTTACTTTTGGGACGCCCTTGGCAGTTTGATAGGCAAGTTATGCATGATGGATATAGAAATAGATATTCTTTTGTACTGCATGGAAAACCTGTAACACTTGTACCGTTAGCACCTAGACAGGTGCATGATGATCAAATGAGGTTAAAAAGTGAGTTTGAGGGAAGAAAAGAGAGTGACAATGAAAAAAAAGAGGGAAATAGAGTGAAAGTGAAAAAAAATGAGGGAAAAATAGAGAGGTTGTTGAATCTTCAAGGAGTGAAAAGAGTGAGAGTTCACAAAAGCAAGAGAGGGAAAATGTGAGTTTCTATGCAAAAGAACGAGAGGTTAAGGAAGCTTTTTATTCCGGGCAGCCGATGATTGTACTTATGTACAAGGAGGCCTTTTTGAATACTAACGAGCTTAACTTTCTTTGCCTAGTGTTGTTGATTCTCTTTTGCAGGAGTTCGATGATGTTTTTCCCGAGGAAATCCCAAATGGCTTGCCACCAGTTAGAGGGATTGAACATCAGATTGATTTCATTCCTGATGCAATGATTCCCAATCGTCCAGCTTATAGGAGTAATCCTAAGGAGACAAAGGAACTTCAAAGGCAAGTTGAGGAGCTGATGTCGAAGGGTCATGTAAGGGAGAGCTTGAGTCCTTGTGCAGTTCCAGTGTTACTAGTGCCTAAAAAGGATGGGACTTGGAGGATGTGCACCGATTGCCGCGCCATGAAAAAAATAACGGTAAAGTATCGTCATCCCATTCCTAGACTTGATGACATGTTAGACGAATTGCATGGCGCTTGTTTGTTTAGTAAGATTGATCTAAAATCTGGTTATCATCAAATTAGGATGAGATAAGGTGATGAATGGAAAACGGCATTTAAGACTAAATATGGTTTATATGAATGGCTGGTAATGCCTTTTGGCTTAACCAATGCACCTAGTACGATTATGCATTTAATGAACCATGTTTTGCGTGCTTTTATTGGTAAATTCGTTGTCGTTTATTTTGATGATATCTTGATTTACGATAAGAGCTTAGATGAGCATGTTGAACATTTGAGGCTTGTGTTGTGTTCTTTGCGTGATGCTCATTTATTTGCTAACCTCAAGAAATGCTCGTTTTGCACACTAGTCAGATTGTTTTCTTAGGATATGTTGTTAGTGCTAAGGGCATTGAGGTTGATGAGGAGAAGGTTAAGGCTATTCGAGAATGGCCTACACCTAAAACCATTATTGAGGTACGTAGCTTTCATGGTCATGCTAGTTTTTATAGAAGGTTTGTAAAGGATTTTAGCACCCTAGCTACACCATTGACTGGAATTATTAAGAAAAACGTAGGCTTTAAATGGGGAAAGGAACAAGAAGTTGCTTTTAATTTGATTAAAGAAAAACTTAGTTCTGCACCTTTACTTGCTTTGCCTAACTTTTCTCAAACTTTTGAAGTTGAGTGTGATGCCTCAGGTATTGGAATTGGAGCTATTTTAATGCAGGGAGGTCGTCCTTTAGCTTATTTTATTGAAAAGCTAAATGGGGCAGCCTTGAATTACCCAACTTATGATAAGGAGCTTTATGCATTGATGAGGGCGTTAAAGACTTGGCAACATTATCTTTGGCCCAAGGAGTTTGTCATCCACACTGATCATGAGTCTTTGAAACATTTGAAAGGTCAAGGTAAGCTGAATAGACGTCATGCTAAATGGGTTGAATTCATTGAGACCTTTCCTTAAGTTATCAAATACAAGATGTGGAAAGAGAATGTGGTTGCTGATGCTTTATCTCGTAGGTATGCTTTAGTTTTCACTTTAAATGCAAAGTTGCTTGGTTTTGAGTACATTAAGGATTTATATGCTATTGATTCTGACTTTGCTAATGTGTTTGATGCTTGTGAGAGTTCGAGTTTTGGTAAGTTTTATAGGCATGATGGATTCTTGTTTCGAGAGGATCGATTGTGTGTGCCTAATTGTTTGATGCGTGAGTTATTACTTAGAGAAGCACATGGGGGTGGTTTAATGGGACACTTTGGTGTTAGGAAAACCTTAGATGTGTTAGTTGAACATTTTTTCTGGCCACATATGAAACGGGATGTTGAGCGAATTTGTGAGAAATGTGTTGCTTGTAAAAAGGCTAAGTCTAAGGTTCAGCCCCATGGTTTGTATAATCCCTTACCTATACCTAGTTCACCTTGGGTAGATATTTCCATGGATTTTGTGTTAGGTTTACCTAGGACAAAACGGCGACGGGATTCTGTGTTTGTTGTTGCTGACAGGTTTTCAAAGATGGCACATTTCATTACATGTCATAAGACCGATGATGCTAGCAATGTAGCTGATTTGTTCTTTAGAGAGGTGGTGCGTTTACATGGAGTGCCTCAGAGCATTGTGTCTAATCGTGATGCTAACTTTTTGAGCTATTTCTGGAAGACATTGTGGGGTAAGCTTGGTACTAAATCACTCTTTTCTACTACTTGCCATCCACAAACAGATGGGCAAATCGAGGTAACTAATCGTACTCTTTCTACTTTATTGTTTGCCTCATGTCGAATTTGAAAACTTGGGAGGATTGTTTGCCTCATGTCGAATTTGCTTATAATCGTAGTGTGCATTCTGCTACTAATTATTCACCTTTTAAAATTGTCTATGGTTTTAATCCCTTAACTCCATTAGATTTGTTGCCTTTGCCTGTTGATGAGTGTGCTAATTTAGATGGAGAACGAAAGGCTAAATTGGTGAAGCAATTGCATGAGAAAGTTCGATTGCACATTGAGAGGCGAATGAAGCAATATGTTACTCAAGCTAATAAAGGACGTAAGAAGGTGGTTTTTGAGCCTGGAGATTGGGTTTGGGTGCATATGCGAAAGGAGCGTTTTCCCGCACAAAGGTGTTCTAAGTTGCAGCCTAGAGGAGATGGGCCTTTTCAAGTGGTGGCACAGATAAATGATAACGCTTACAAACTAGATCTTCCTGGTGAGTATAGTGTTAGTGCTACTTTTAATGTTGCTGATTTGTCTCCTTTTATTGCAGATGACGAAGATTCGAGGACGAATCCTTTTAAAGAGAGGGGGAATGATGCACTGCAATCTGATCCGTTGAGCATAAATGGAGGTCCTATGACTCGAGCAAGAGTAAAAAGGATGAAGGAAGCATTGAACGGGCTGATTCAAGACATATGGGCTGATTGTGCAAGTTCAAGCATGGAGCATGATCCACTTGGGCAAAGATCCATCACCATGGTTCAAGTTCTAGAAGATTCCGGCAAAGGCTAAGCTTTAAATTGGCATGTTTAAAATTGGTCTGATTGTAAAACTTTCCGTAACTATTTAGGCGTGTGAGTTATTCTTTTTAGGAAAGAAAGACTTTCCTAATTTAATTAGGCATGTGATCAGCATATTAAAGGGCTGATTGTGTTTTTCTCTTTTAGGAAAGTAAGAGCTATTTCTTTACCAGCAAGAGATATTTTTTTACCCACAAGTAAGAGATATTTCTTCACCAGCAAGTAAGAGATATTTCTTAAATAGGATAAGCTATTTTAGGAAGTTTTCTTTGTAATAACCAGCCTATAAATAGGCATTCAAAGCATTGTAAAAGACAGAATATTTTTGTGAGTATTGTGAGGTTTCTACCTTATTGTTCTTCCAAGAACTATTTCAAGAACTTATCAAGAATTAATCTTTCTTGTGGCGTTCATCGACTTATCGCTCAATCTTGAGTGTGGCGTCTTTCTCTTGAACTTTTAACCTTGGGTTCTTGTTCCTTGCAAACATTGGGTCTAGGGTTCTCAGTTCTTATAATCCGATTTGTGATCTTTCTTGGGGAGTCTTCAATCAATTTGTCTGTGGGTTCTTGAATTCGTTTAAGGGTTCGCATCAATATTCATTCACTGTATCACCATTTTTCTTTTTCATGGAGAGAAATGCCCCAATGTCCTTCAGGTGCCAGCTAGAAGTGATGAAACGAGTTGTGAACTACTTTTTTAGTTGCACCTAACTATCGATAGAGCTCCTTGGGAGGCTATCGTACCTCTTCATGGCTGATTCCCCTAATTTGTTGATAAACATTATGCACATCAGTGCTTCATTGTTTTTGTAGACCACCATGAGTTGCCTATAGTGACATATGTGGCATGTCGAATCAGTTTTTCCATCGTAGAGCTAGAAGCTAAGCACACAAATTTGCTCAGGATTTTCTCCTTTTCTAACCACCTTCTGAAGAGGGACACCTCCATTCTCCTGGAGCATTCTCCAATTGCCCTCCTTGCCAATTCCTTGAAAAATTTCTATTTAGGGTGCTTTAACCTACTATGAAGCTCTTTAGTTATAAAACACCTCTAGGTATCTTCCCAGTCCTCTACCTCATGCTGATTTTCTTCTACCGTTCTTGTCTTGAGTAGCTTCTCTCCTCCTCCCCTTGTTTCTGTTAGGGCTAGGGCTGTACTTGGCACGAGAATGTTTGCCTTTAATTCTAGTGGTCAAATTCCTCAAGGAATTCTCAGTCCCTTATCTCCTTAAGGCTTCCTTCAAAGCCTCATTCTCCTGCTTAAGTTTTTCGTCTTCATCTTGGGACCTTCTTAACATAGTTTCATTGCAATCCAATTGGTTTTGGAGGGATTGGACAAGCTTCATAAAGGTAGAAACTTATTAGTACTTAAAATTAGCATTTTACTATGCCTTTTTAAGACTAATTGTACTTTGATGGAGTTTAAGTGATGTCATTTCAGGTCTTAAAGTGAACAAGGACTCAAAGAACAATAAGTATCACACCTGAGTGTAACACTAGCACATTAGGAAACAAAATTTGAGAAGCTTGGAGCACAGCAAGAACGTTCGAACGCCAACTCACGCTCGAACGTCCACATGAACTGAGAACAGACCTGACTGCTGAGAGAAGGCGTGTTGTAGCCAAGAAGGAAGACTCTGAGACTCTGAGGCACTTGAGTACCACGTTCAAACGTCCACTTGAGTTGATTTAAGACCAGACTACTATATGGAGTGTGGAAATAGGTTTCCACAGAAGACCACAGGCCACTTGAGTGAGAAGGTCAGACCACATCTGGTGTTTGAACGCCCATACAGCAAAGACAGAAGAAACGTTCAAACGCCAGACAACGTTCGAACGCCCACAAAGCAAAAACAGAGACAACGTTCGAACGCCAACTCACGTTCGAACGTTCTCCACAGATTGACTGCAGAGTAGTTGGTTTTTCACTTGGACTTGGGCGGCATACACTATTCCTTCACCCCCTCTTGTCTCCTCCTCCTTGCCTATAAATACTCCCATTGTTGGAGAGCTTAAGGAGACCAAGTAGAGAGGTTGATGGAGGCTTAGACTCCCACCAATATTGTTGTAGAGTAATCTTACATTTCCTTGTATGAAATAGTTGTTCTAGAAATTAGTTTGGCTCTAGTCCAACATCTCTTAGCTTGTTATAAAAGTAGTTTTATGCTTATGCTTTCACTTACATGCATAGAGGGAGATAGCTTACCTTTGGTTGTGGATCACCCTCCAAAAGTGACTATCTTTCTTCTACTTTTAATTTGTGTATCATTCACTTCCATTGCTTGAGCTTCTTTCTTCCCTTGGAGGAGTGAAACTCTTCTACTTTTCTAGAGTTTCACCAAAGCCGTGAAGGGTGGAACGTGATTCACTCATTCTTTGTGGAAGATTGGCTCCCTGTTTAGTGTGCTTTGCTTTGTGATCCCTCTATTTGGAGGAATGAGCATCACTCACTTTTCTAGCTTTACCAAAGCCATGACGAGTGAGTAGTTTCTCATTCACTCTTTAGTAAGAGGAGAAGGGCATGTATAAATTATCCGGACATTATATTTGTGCAATTTCGATTATGCTTAATGCTTTATATTCCCCTTGCTTATTGAATGATTGATTGCATCTAGCAACGCTAAGGTACTTTGTATAACCAGGAGTTCTTTCTATAACATAGATAACTCTTGTATAGAAAGACTCATAGGTTCAAGGCAAGTACCCCGGCTAGATCTTCATGACTACCCTTCAATCTTCACCATTATTGTGCTTCAATTAAAGAATGGAAATGGAACATTGATGTCATGATTGGATGTCTTGTAGAAACACTTGCTTGTTTGTAGACGGGTTAAGTCTCGGCACAGACAATTCTTGTAAACTTCTAGAAAGACATCGGAATCATGTTCTTAATTCTCTTAATCCACCTTTATCTTCCGATTAACCTACTGTTAACACGGGGGTTAATTGAGTTATCAAACACAAGTGTAATAAATCGGATAATTAACTACATGTCCAGATCCTTGAACTAAAGAGTGACACTTTTACATTAGAGCTTATCTCATATTTTATTTAGAAAATTCTCTTGGAAAGAATCATATATTCTGTCCAGGAAATCTCACACCTCACACAACTTCAATTCTCAAGGGTTACAATCAATACCAAGAAGAGTTCCCTGTGGATTCAACTTCGGACTCAAATCGGATTATTACTACAGCTTGACCGCCTACACTTGGGTGTACACATTTCAGATCAAGTCAAGTTTTTGGCGCCGTTGCCAGGGAGCCATTAAAGGTGTTTTAAGGTAAAAGGTAAAAAGACCTTCAGTTTTGTATATATTCTTTGGTTTATTGTGAATAAATTTGTTTTATTTTCTTTATGTCTGAGGGCACTCCTTACTATCAAAATTTGTCGGCAGAATCTTGTGAGTCTGTGAATCAACCCGAACGAAATTCACCTACATCAGTAGCAGACTCTTGTGAGAGTAATATGGCAAATAATGAGAGAAACAGAGAAGTCCCTATAAAAGAGGAGGAAGTGCCTAACATTCAAACTTTGCGGGATTACTTAAATCTCACAAGAAATAGTGTCCCCTCTTGTTTTGTATTCCCTGAAAATGTGCCCCTCTTTATTGTAAAGCCGGGGACAGTGCAGTTATTACCCGTGTTTCATGAATTGGATGAAGAAAATTCATATCTTGATATAAAAGATTTTGAGGAAGTGTGTGGAACATTTCAAGACAATTCTAAACTAGCCAAGATGAAACTTTTTCCTTTCTCTTTAAGGGATAAAGCTAAACAATGGCTAAATTCTTTAAAAGCTCTTTCAATACCTAATTGGCAGGCATTGCAAAATGAATTTTTCAGAAAGTTTTTTTCCTCTACACTGCACAAATGCACTAAAAAGGCAAATCATAAATTTAGCGGTTAAAAAAGGAGAAACTTTTTACCAAAGTTGGGAGAGATTTAAAGATCTGCTCCAATCCTGCCCACATCACGCTTTTGAGAATTGGACTTTGGTAGGATTTTTCTATGACTCCTTACCCTCTAGACTACGTTAGTTTTTCGAAATGATGGCTCAAGGAGAATTTATGGGAAAAAGTCCGGAGGAGGCATTTATTTTTTTTGACACCATATCGGACAGTTCTCAGATGTGGGACTCAGCCTCTCCTACCACTGTAGAAGTCAGACCATCTACTTCCCAATGAGGAAAGTATGTCTTGAGAGATGATGATTACCTAAGAGCAAAAATGTCTACTTTGTCTCGAAAGCTTGAAGCTTTAGAGATGAAGAAGGTCCATCAAGTTTATGTTAGCTCTTCCATAGAACAAGTGTGTGAAATCTGTGTGCTAACACGACACCCTACTGGGGAGTGTCCTACCATCCCAGCGTTCAAAGAGGTCTTGTTGGAACAAAAAAATGCAATCTCCAACTGCAACAAGCCCTACTCCAATCCATACTCTGAAACATACAACCCAGGGTGGTGGAACCACCCGAACTTCAGTTGGAGGAACACATAACCGACGCCCATGAACCAACAACAAGGTTCATACCAACCACCTCAGGGACCTCCCGCATATCAACCATATCAACCACCACAAAAGAGGAGCCTTGAGGACACACTGAATCAGTTCATGCAAAGCCAAATGAACTATAACAATAATTCTACATAGGCTTTCACTAATTGCAAAATCCAGACCACTCAATCTTTCGAGGATCTTAAAAACCATATCCAAAAGTTGACCCAATCCATGGCCACACATGAGAAGGGCAAGTTCCCTGCCCAACCAAAGCAACCACAAGGCCAATTCCATGTGGGGAACCCTTCAATCACAGGAAACCCACAAGACCAAGCCCAAGTTGTCATTACACTAAGAAGTGGCAAGGTGATTGGCAAGACCATCAGAGACATGCTCATTCCAAAGCTAAAACCTGAGTCAATCCCAGTCAACTCATCATTTGAGCCTGAACCAATTGAACCTGAACTTGAGGAAGAACCTGAGCCTATGATTGAACAAGAGCCAGAACCTTCTGAGGAAAGAGAGCCTTCATGTTCCATTCCTGCTCCTTTTCCTCATAGACTCAAAACCAAACAGAAGTTGAAAAATCAGCCTGAAATTTACGAGCTTTTTAAGCAAGTAAACATCAACATCCCACTTCTGGATGCAATCAAACAAGTTCTGTCTTATGCCAAATTTCTAAAAGACTTGTGCACAGTCAAGAGAAGCCAGAATGTCCAAAAAAGAACTTTCCTAACAGAACAAGCTAGTGCCCTTCTTCAACACAAAACCCTTCCAAAAGACAAAGACCCAGGGTGCCCGACTGTGTCGTGTGTCATTGGAAACTTCATAATTGGACAAGCACTGTTAGACTTTGGAAACAATGTTAATTTGCTACCCTACTTTTTCTACCAGCAGTTGGGTCTGGGTAAACTCAAACCCACTTGTGTCACACTCCAATTGGTTGATAGATCTGTCAAAACCCCTAGAGGCATTGTTGAATATGTACTTGTCCAAGTGGACAACTTTGTCTTCCCTGTTGACTTCATTGTTCTAGATACTTATCCAGCAATACATTCGGAGAACCAAATTCCTGTCATTCTTGGTCGACCTTTCCTAGCAACTTTCAATGCACTAATCAATTACAGGAATGGAGTCATGAAATTAACTTTTGGGAATATGACTCTCGAACTAAACATTTTCAATATTGCTAAGCATCCAGAAGAAGACAAGGAGGAAGGGGAAATAAACTCCATTGAATCTTTGATACAAGAACATCTGAATGACACATTCTGTGAGAACCCTACTGAATCTTCTTTGCTAGAGTTCATCTCATCTGAAACAACAGATGATGGCCCAAATCCACAAAGTTTCCCTACTCATGCTGTTGAGACATGGGCCCCCAAATTCGAAGAGATTTCACCAAGTGGCACAAAACCACTCTCATCAAGTATCAGGCCACCAAAGCCTGAATTGAAACTTTTCCCATCTGACCTCAAATATGCATTCTTAGGAGAGGACGAGTCATACCCAGTGGTAATTTCATCTAACCTCACAGACTTGCAAGAGTCTAAACTGATTGAAGTTCTTCAAAGCCATAAAAGCGTCATTGGGTGGACCATCGCTGACTTGAAAGGTATAAGCCCGTTAATCTGCAATCATGCTATATACCTTGAAGAGGATTCAAAACCCTCTCGTCAAATGCAGCGAGGACTAAACCCTCACATGAAGGAGTTGTGAGAACGGAGGTACTCAAGCTCTTAGATGCAGGGATAATCTTCTCTATCTCTGATAGCAAGTGGGTTAGTCCAACCCAAGTTGTGCCCAAAAAGTCTGGGGTCATAGTGGTTAAAAATGATGGAAATGAGCTAGTACCAACTCGAGTTGTCACAGGATGGCGAATGTGTATTAACTATCGAAAACTCAATTTGGTCACTAGAAAAGATCATTTTCCTCTTCCATTTCTTGACCAAGTCCTAGAAAGAATTGCAGGCCATACATTCTACTGTTTCCTAGATGGATATTCTGGATGCAATCAAATTGAAATAACACTAGATGATCAGGAGAAAACAACATTCACATGCCCCTTTGGCACCTTTGCATTCAAAAGGATGTCATTTGGACTTTGTAACGCTCCTGCAACATTCCAAAGATGTATGCTAAGCTTGTTCAGTGACATGGTTGAAATTTTTTTGGAAGTATTCATGGATGACTTCTCTGTTTATGGTGACACATTTGATTCATGTCTGGCCAACCTAGAAAAAGTGTTGATAAGGTGTAGAGAAGCCAACCTAGTGAGTGCTCAATTGGGAAAAATGCCATTTCATGGTAACGCAAGGCATTGTCCTTGGTCACATTGTGTCGTCTGAGGGCATGAAAGTTGACAAGGCAAAAAAAGAACTGATTGAAAATTTTCCCGCCCCTAAGACTGTAAAGGATGTCCGATCATTCCTAGGACATGCAGGTTTTTACAGAAGATTCATAAAATATTTCAGTACCATAGCCAAACCCATGTGTCATCTTCTGAGTTAGGACGTAATTTTTGTGTGGAATGGAGCATGCCAGAAAGCTTTTGAAAAGCTTAAAGGTATGTTAATTTCTGCTCCAATAATACAACCCCCTGACTAGACTCTACCATTTGAACTAATGTGTGATGCAAGTGATTATGTTGTAGGTGCTGTATTGGGACAAAGAAAAGATAAGAAACCCCATGTGATTTAGTATGCAAGCAAAACTTTGAATGATGCTCAAATAAATTATTCAACAACTGAAAAAGAATTGTTTGCTATAGTTGTTGCCCTGGAAAAATTATGTTCTTATCTTGTTGGTTCTTCTGTTACTGTATTCACTGACCATGCAGCCCTAAAATTCTTGCTCACAAAGAAGGATGCCAACCCAAGACTCTTGAGATGGATACTCTTGCTCCAAAAGTTTGACCTTGTCATCAAAGACAAGAAAGGAGTCGAGAATGTGGTGGCAGATCATCTGTCCAGATTAACATATAAATTTCGTGAAGATGGACTGCTAATCAATGAGAAATTCCCCGATGAACAAATTTTCATGATTGATAAGACACTATGGTACACGGATATTGTTAACTTCCTTGCTACTGGTACGTTCCCCCCCGTCCTTTACCATGATGGACAAAAAAAAATTTCTGAGGGAGGTTTGTAACTTCTTTTGGGAGGATCCCTACGTATTCAAGTACTGTAAGGATCAAATCATAAGGCGTTGCATCCCTGTAACACCCCGCATTTTTCTTTTATAAATGTATATAAATATATAGTAAATAATTGTTTTAAAAATGTGGATATATGTAGTGACATAAGAATAAACCGTAGGAATAAATACTATGGAGATAATTTGATTGGGAAGTTTACGTGTCGAAGATGTTTAAACTTGGAAAGGGTGAATAGACAAGTTTCTAAAGGTTTTTAGGTCAAAATAATGCTTCCATTGAATCCGGAAGGTCGAAAAACATTGGGAGAGGTAATAGGGATGTATTAGAAGTTAGGAAGTGTCCCGGAGTTAAAACACACTTTAGAGAGAATTTGGGTAAAATGGGTCCTGGACACTACTTAGTGTTTTGGCCATAACTTTTTATCCTTAAGTCCAATTGATCTGAAATTTTTACAGTAGCTAGTAGACATCGAGGGCTACAAAAGTGTGTCTCATGGAAATTTTCTAATTCAACCTCTAAATGGGTCAAAACTGCCCTGGAAGTTGCAGCAGACAAAGTGTACCGGTATTGCGTACCGGTACCATACCGGTACTTCGACTCCAGAAGGCTTGGGGTACCGGTACCATACAGTACCGGTACTGGGTACCGGTACGATCCGTCTGACGCCGCTAAACAATTAAAAAGTCGGGATTTTTGTGTTATAAAACCCATCCCACATCCCATTTGCCCCATTTCTTCATCTCCCTCTTACCCTAACCCTCCTAGAAACCCTAAGAGAGAAAGAGAGAAAGATAAAACTTAAGATCAAAAGGAAAGACAAAGGGTTCACAAGTGATCCAAGACTCAAACCCTAGGTTTCTTCAAGAGCATAAGGTAGGGGATTTCTTCTCTTTCTCTTACATTGATGTTAGGGTTAATAAATATGTATGTTTTGATTCTTAATGATATGTATTTGCTATGACTCCATTGTTTCTTGGTTCTTTTTCAATTGTTAACATGTTTTACACAAAGTTAGGGTTGTATACCCATGAAATCCCTCTTTTGTTTGAAAAACCCTAGTTTTCAAGAGTGATGGGTTTTCCTCTTGAACTCTTCCTTTATTCTTGATTTCAAAATCATAGTGTTTTGTGTTGAGTAATAAAATGATATTGTTGTGATCTCTTGCATTTTCTTTGTTGGTTATTGAAAATGTCACATGCTTAAATTGGGGATTTTTAAGATATTCTTGTAAATTGTGAAATTGGGTTTGGTATTGTATCTCTTATGAGTGTGGGATGACCATGGGTGGCCTTTGACGAGATATCGTAGAGTGGGTAGACGTGTTGCTTGCTCCGTGGGGGTTGGCATTTTTCCTACCACTCGTAGTGGGGTTAGTGCTTTGGTAAGACTAAACCGCTATTGCTCACGGGTGCCGTGTAAGAGGGTTACTATACTAATACCTGGGTTGGATACGTCACTGCCATTGGTGTGGCATACGCCCTTCCTAAAGGATGGATATCTTTGATAAGATTTGTGTGGGTGTGTGTGGGTTAGATATTACTCAATGTGTCTATTCATGGGGTTTGCCTTACATCATGTTTGAGATACATATACATATTGATGGATTGTTGTATTATTGTGGAAAATGGTTTCCTACAAGGACTTGTGGGAGTATGGGATTCCACAAGGTCTTGTGGGAAAATGATTTATATTTTGGAAAATGGATATGTATTGGATCTTGGTTTCTTTTACTGTTTATGTAAATTACTGTTGCTACTTAAACTTGAGATCCATTTTAAAATATCCCTGTTTTACTTCAAAGATTATGTATGCTATTTGTAAAATGAGACCGGCCATTTTATATGTTTTTATAAACCTTGTTTGAGTTTGGGAAGATTTTGCTAGAGAGCTTCGTGCTCATCCCCTACAATTAATATTTTTCAGATTTGGCTTTAGAGGAAGAGCTCGGTGTGAATGAGCCGGGCCTTGGGGAAGCTTCCTTGGAGGGGTACCTAGATCCCGAATGGGACATCTAGAGATATAGCTTATTTTGCTCTAGACTAGGGGATTTATTTCTGAACAATGTAAAGTCTAGATTCTTTTGAAACTCCGCTGCGATATATTCATGTAATTCTTTTGGGGAATGTAATTGCCATATCTGGCCTATTCTTTTGGGATAATGTTAAGGATAGTATAGATGGTAAATAGAAATTTTATTGTTATTGGATGGTTAAATGGACCCTGTGTGGTCAAGTTAATAGAATTGCACAGGTTGTGATTCTTGGGTGGAGCTTCCTGTACAAAGGAGACTCTGCCCAAATTTTGTTAAAATTAAGAATGTTTCTTATTTGATGGATATATATTTAGTGCTCTCATGATGTGAATGTTTTAGAATGTAATGCCGTCCAAGGTGGTATTTGGGGTGTTACAATCCCCGCTCATGAAAGCAGCCAGGTAATAACATTTTGTCATTCTCAAGCATGCGGTGGCCATTTTTCATCAAGAAAAACCGCTGCAAAAATATTGCAGTGTGGATTTTGCTGGCCCACACTTTTCAAAGATGTCCATGCCTTTTGTTTAACTTGCGATAGATGCCAAAGGTTGGGAAGCATTTCTAAAAGAAACATGATGCCCTTAAACCCCATTCTGGTAATTGAAATTTTTGACTGTTGGGGCATCGATTTTATGGGACCGTTTTCTCCTTCCTTTGGCTATCTATACATTTTAGTGGCTGTAGACTATGTATCCAAATGGGTTGAGGCAATTCCATGCCGAAACAATGATTACCGAACAGTGATCAAGTTTTTAAAAGAAAATATTTTGTCCCGGTTTGGAATCCCGAAATCAATCATAAGTGATGGGGGTGCTCATTTTGCAATCGTCCCTTCTGGAATTTGATGAAAAAATACTTGATCTTTCACAAAATTGCAACCCCTTATCACCCACAGACTAGTGGACAGGCTGAATTAGCTAATTAGGAGATCAAATTAATTTTAGAAAAAATGGTGAATCTAGACCGCAAAGATTGGTTGTTAAGACTCACTGATGCACTTTGGGCATACCGCACTGCTTTTAAAATAATTTTGGCATGTCTCCTTATCGATTAGTCTATGGAAAGCCGTGTCACCTACCTGTAGAATTGGAACATAGGGCATACTGGGCCATTAAAGCAATGAATTTTAACCTGGACAAGGCTGGACTAGCATGGAAACTTCAGATAAATGAATTGGAGGAATTGAGAAATGAAGCATATGAGAATGCTAAGATTGCTAAAACCAGGATGAAAATTTTTCATGACAAAAACATTGTGCGGAAATCTTTTGAGCCTTCTCAAAAAGTCCTGTTATTTAATTCAAGACTCCGCCTCTTTCCTGGTAAGTTGAAGTCAAGATGGACTGGGTCTTACATTGTCAAAAAAGTGTTTGGACATTAAGCAGTTGAAGTGGAAAACCCCTTGAACGGTAATATCTTTACTGTTAATGGTCAGCGGTTGAAACCATTTTTGGAGGACTTTGTTAAAAATGTGGAAACCATTCTTTTAATGGAACTAGAATACTCCTCCGAGATTCGTGCCTATCGACACTCAATTGGATCAAGTCAATAAATATCCAACCCAACCCGACCCGATGGGGCACCTTTATAAGGCTCCCACTCTTTTTCCTCTTTTTCCCAGCCGCCGCTGTTGCCCTCCCCCCCCATCCCTTCTTCTTCTTCCTTTTCTTCTTTGTTTTCTCTGTTATTTGATAAACAACCCATGACTACACATTCTACAAACACAATCTTTTGCTTCATGCTTTGCATTTTAATCTTATATTTGCTCATGGGTGTTCTTCTCTTGTTTGCACTCACACACACAGATTTTTAGCCTACTCGAAACCCAGATCTGCGAAAAGATGAGTAATTTGTGTATTCTTATTTGTAGGTTTCGGCAGATGAACAGATCTCTACCTTTCAACATCATCTCCAAAATATGTGAACTGGTAAATTCGAAACATTGGGGACAATATTCTGTTTAGGTTGGGGGTGAGAACTACAATTCATATTTGCCTACAGTTCATATTTGCCACCATGTGCTCGTAAATTTTTAAAATTTTTGTTGTTATTTTTGCTATTGTTGTTGTTGTTATTTTGATCATATTATGCACCTTGCCTTGTATAAATTGATAATTATGTCTGTGAGTCAGCTTCAATCGTCTTTTGTGACTGGCAGACGTTAAAGAAACAGATAGTGAGTCTTAAAGTTTAGAAAACATGGATGTTAAACTTTTTTGGTTTAGTCTGGGAGTTCTACGCACTTTTCCATCTGATGTGCATACTGTGATCATGAGAAAAGTAAGACTGGTGAGGAAGGTCGAAATTCGAGAAAAATAAGCGAAACTCCTCTGTGGTAGAAACACCTTTGCTAAACGCCGTCGTACCAAAAAGCTAGGTGCCTGTAAATAGTGTGGTAGTCTTTCACGAGAAAAGATATGACCAGTGTTCTAAACCAATTTTTGGTTGTGCACTCGATCGATTAGACTCGATAGTGAATGGGCTGAGTAAGGATTACCCTGATACACCATGCTATTCTGGTACTTTACTTAACCGGTTTGTGAGAGAGGAAATTGGGAGAGTCACTGGTTGTCCGAACTACTACACAGACACAGAGGAAGACTTGGATTAGATTATTTTCTATAGAAATTTGTACTTTTGTTGGGATGAAAGCCAAAGGTCCGAATTTTTTGTAAAAAGTGTAAAAATCTTCTTGTACAAACTCTTTTGACTGAAATGAAAATATGGGCCGAGTAAGGAATGTCCCAGAATACCAACCTAAAGTGTGGGTAGGGACTTATCCTAATATGCCATAGGTTTTTGGTTTAAACTTGTGTGTTTAGCCCTCTCTGATTGTGTATAGTGTAGTGCATAAAATTTTTTGTTTTTGATTCAACGTTCGAACGCCAAGTGACGTTCGAACGTCAGCTGCTTGTAGTACTCAGCCTCTGATGAAGTTCCTGATGTAACCAAAAAGTACTGGGAGCTTAGCTCATTCGAACGCCAATAGAACGTTCGAACGAGATTAACGTTCGAACGCCAATAGACCGTTCGAACGTTACCCACGTTCGAACGTCACTTCTCAGACTATAAAAGTCTGGATTGTCTTCCCCATTTCAAAAACCCCAAAACCTTTGAAAAAACTCCAAACCCTAGGCTGACTCTTCGTTACCCAGCCCTCAAAACACTCCTCATTCCCTATTTTTACCTTAAATCGACCCTCCCAAGACCATTCCCACATTAAGAATCTCCATTTTTACCAAGAAATCAAAACTTTCAACACCCTCACAAACTCAAAATCGAAAACACCATGCCAAGGGTCAAGCTACCTGCCAGGTGCATTCCACCAACCCAGGAACCCAATTTCGTGGAAGAAGTAGTTGAGGTGAAAGAGGGGAGGCCCCCCCTTACGCTAAGATACAACAAGATCAGATTTCCTACGGCTCTAAAAGTTGACAGGTATAATAATTTCTACCAAAAACATGATGTGGTTTGTGAGCGTGATGTGGTGTTAACTGATTTTGCTGAGTTGGGTTTGCTTGCGGAGATGGAGAGGAGGGGTTGAGTTTTATACTTGCAAAACGGCGGAGAGGCCGTAGTAGACTTGGTGCGGGAGTTTTACTCCAATGCCAAGATGAATGGGGTGTTGAAAAGCTATGTGAGGGGAATCTACATCGATGTGGATGAAGATTACATTTGGGGGATAAGGCAAGAGGTGCTTCGGATACCAAGTCCCGTCTATCCCCCGAGAAAGAATGCGGCGATGAATGTTGTAGGGAAGGAGCTAACGGGTGTGTCCGACTTTTCTTGGACTGGAAAGAAATTTTTTAGAGAAAGGGAGCTCACTGACAAGTACAAAATGTTAAACTTGATTGCAGTGTCGAATTTTGCTCCGATAGGAAGGAAAAATGAAATTTTACCCGACATGGCCCGTCTTCTCTACGCTCTTGGGAAAGGCCACAATATCGATCTCCCCTCCCTCATATTGACGGAAATGAAGAAAGGGTACAATGTGAAGTGGAACTCGCTCCCGTTTGGCACCCTAGTGACTGAGATGTGCAAAGATCACGGAGTAAGGGTGAGACCAGAGATGGAGATCCAAAAACCGATAGGGCCACTAAACAAGGCTTCCTTCCGAAGGAGACAAAGGAATAGTGGCAGCCCAGCGGCGAGACAGGAGGAGCCCCCTGCCCGAGGAGTCGACGAAGTTCAGGATGAGCTCAATGCGGAGGAGGAGAGGGAGTTAGAGAGATCATATGCAGACTCAGGAGGAGGCAGGCACTAGCACCCACCGATCGCTACGAGAGATTACGCTTGACATCGAGGCCAACCAAGACAAGATTCTCCGACAGCAGGAGGAGATCCTTGGCTATCTGAGGGGTGGACCTGGTGGACCTAGTGGAGCTGGTGGAGATAGAAGACTTGGTGGAGGAGATTGATTTTTGTTCTTGATTTTGGTTATGATTATTGTTTCTTCTTTGGATCAGATTTATTCTTTGATAGTTTCTTGGGGATTTCTATACTTAAAATTTGTTGTTGTTTCTCCAGTGGAGGAGTTTCTCTTTTGTGATTCTTGTGGATATCTGTAGTTTGTTGTGGATATTTGTCGCTTCTCTGGTGGATGTTTGTTTATTTTTGGGTCGTTAAAAGCTTTTTTGTGTTTTTGCTTCTTTTATGGATGGATTGAATCTTTGATGTGAACAGATCATATTCTATGAAATGAATGGTTCAATTTATCACTTTTATCTGTTTTAAATGCATATGTAGATTTAGCTTAATATTGATATATGATGGAATGAATGTGGATGCTAAGAATATTTGTTAAAGTAACTACGCACATGATCGGTTTGACACCTCAACTTATCAACCGAGACTTAAAACCACATTTCTTGGAAAAATGGTATTCTCTCTATGCTTAAATTATCAAATGTACAGCGGTATTTGTTATTTTTAAGATACAAGATGATCGGACTCGAAAATGGAATCGGTATATAACCGACATTCCACGAGAAACTTGACATAACCAGTGGAGATGACAAAGAATACCATGGTAGGTTTTGAGTCTTGCTATACTTTTGAGAGACAATCAACATTTACTCAAGTAAGGTCTTTCACTCTCAATTTTTGAATAATCTCATTAAATTTGATTTGATTGACGCAACTAAGGCAATCTGTTGACATATCCCCCAAGAAATCTGTTCATACGACACATACATGTTGAGAAAGGATCTTAGGTCATCTTTGACTTAATTTTGAGCCTTAAGCCATTTCTTTTACAAAATTATATCCCTAGTTAACCGTGATTGAGCCTTTAATGTACGATCTTTTTTCCAAATAGCCCGTATGATTACCAAGCCACAAGAGAATATACTTGACATATCTTTGCTATCTAATTTTCTTGCACCCTCTTATAAATCAATATGATACAGAAATGCAAGAAAAAGGGAAAAAGGCTATGGAGGCTACTATTCAATGACAAGAAAATCGATGGGAACAATTGAAACAGAAAAGAAACAGAAAGGCAGGAAATTGCTAAAAAAGTGAAAAATGAGAAAAATGAAAGAAAGAAATATCATTTTTGGGCAAAATGTCGAAAAGCTAGAAAGAAGCGTACTACATAAACAGAGGATAGCTTTTGAATACCATAGGCGTAATTTCGTTAGCCACTGACCTCTGGCCACATTACAACCTATGAAAAGCCCTAATTGATTTCAAGTCTGATGCATGTGTGTGTTGTCAAACAAAAGTTGGGATATTTTAAATAGTTTTTCCTTAATTGCATCAATATTCTTCCATGAGATTATGCCAAGAACATGATTAGTCTACTTTCTACAAGTTTCACTCCCATACTAATTGCACAGGTGATTTTTCGATTGGTCATCCTCTGATCACATGCCCCATGAGAGACAAGTCACAATAATCGGAGCGAACTTTTGCTGAGAGCATTCTACGAGAGGTTTGTGAAATTGAAGCTGTCCATGGAAGGTGGTAAAATGGAATGTTTGTTATATAACAATTCTTGTTTCTGGAAAGGTCATTCCTACTACACAGGGAATTCCAAATACCTATGTGACTGATGCTAATTTTCGCATAGAATAAATACCTATGAAAGAGGAGCGTGCGGGATATAAGTTGAAATTGAGGTTTAGGTGTCTCAACGACCATGATGCTAATTTACTTTAACCATCAATCCCACATGCACATCTGTTCGACTGAAGTTTGTGGGTAGCTTCACTGAAAACCCTCACGAGATAACACTCATCCACTAGGGTAAACCTAGTGGTTTAACAGCTTGTTGCATAAGCCAAATGCAACCGGATGACCTACGAAAATGGCATTAGGAGTAGATTTTGAATTATTGTATTACTAGAGACTAGCAATATTTAGGTTGGGGGTGTGATTAGTACTTAAAATTAGCATTTTACTATGCCTTTTTAACACTAATTGTACTTTGATGGAGTTTAAGTGATGTCATTTCAGGTCTTAAAGTGAACAATGACTCAAAGAACAATAAGTATCACACTTGAGTGTAACACCAGCACATTAGGAAACAAAATTCGAGAAGCTTGGAGCACAGCAAGAACGTTCAAACGCCAACTCACGTTCGAACGTCCACGTGAACTGAGAACAGACCTGACTGCTGAGAGTAGGCGTGTTGTAGCCAAGAAGGAAGACTCTGAGGCACTTGAGTACCACGCTCGAACGCCATCTAACGTTCGAACGTCCACTTGAGTTGATTTAAGACCAGACTACTGCATGAAGTGTGGAAATAGGTTTCCACAGAAGACCACATGCCACTTGAGTGAGAAGGTCAGACCACATCTGGCGTTCGAACGCCGATACAGCAAAGATAGAAGAAACGTTCAAACGCCAGACAACGTTCGAATGCCCATAAAGCAAAAACAGAGACAACGTTCGAACGCCAACTCAAGTTCGAACGTTCTCCACAGATTGACTGCAGAGTAGTTGGTTTTTCACTTGGACTTGGGTGGCATACACTATTCCTTCACCCCCTCTTGTCTCCTCCTCCTTGTTTATAAATACTCCCATTGTTGGAGAGCTTAAGAAGACCAAGTAGAGAGGTTGATGGAGGCCTAGACTCCCACCAATATTGTTGTAGAGTAATCTTACATTTCCTTGTATGAAGTAGTTGTTCTAGAGATTAGTTTGGCTCTAGTCCAACATCTCTTAGCTTGTTATAAAAGTAGTTTTATGCATATGTTTTCACTTACATGCATAGAGGGAGATAGCTTACCTTTGGTTGTGGATCACCCTCAAAAAATGACTATCTTTCTTCTACTTTTAATTTGTGTATCATTCACTTCCATTGCTTGAGCTTCTTTCTTCCCTTAGAGGAGTGAAACTCTTCCACTTTTCTATAGCTTCGCCAAAGCCGTGAAGGGTAGAACGTGATTCACTCATTCTTTGTGGAAGATCGACTCCCTGTTTAGTGTGCTTTGCTTTGTGATCCCTCTACTTGGAGGAATGAGCATCACTCACTTTTTTAGCTTTACCAAAGTCATGAAGAGTGAGTAGTTTCTCATTCACTCTTTAGTAAGAGGAGAAGGGCATGTATAAATTATCCGGACATTATATTTGTGGAATTTCGATTATGCTTAATGCTTTATATTCCCCTTACTTATTGAATGATTGATTGCATCTAGCAAAGCTAAGGTACTTTGTATAACCAGGAGTTCTTTTTATAACATAGATAACTCTTATATAGAAAGACTCATTGGTTCAAGGCAAGTACCCCGGCTAGATCTTCATGACTACCATTCAATCTTCACCATTATTGTGCTTCAATTAAAGAATGGAAATGGAACATTGATGTCATGATTGGATGTCTTGTAAAAGCACTTGTTTGTTTGTAGACGGGTTAAGTCTCGGCACAGACAATTCTTGTAAACTTCTAGAAAGACATCGGAATCATGTTCTTAATTCTCTTAATCCACTTTTATCTTCCGATTAACCTGTTGTTGACACGGGGGTTAATTGAGTTATCAAGCACAAGTGTAATAAATCAGATAAGTAACTAAATGTCTAGATCCTTGAACTAAAGAGTGACTCTTTTACATTAGAGCTTAGCTCATATTTTGTTTAGAAAATTCTCTTGGAAAGAATCTTATATTCTGTCCAGGAAATCTCACACCTCACACAACTTTAATTCTCAAGGGTTACAATCAATAGGTCTCCACCACTGCTTACCCCAAAACACCAAGAAAAGTTCCCTATGGATTCGACTCCGGACTCAAACCGGATTATTACTACAGCTTGACCGCCTGCACTTGGGTGTACACATTTCGGATCAAGTCAAAAACTTCCCCATTGGTATGTGTCATCCTTCCGGGTGTCATCACGAGGGCGATACCTTCCTGATGGCATATTGTCGGGATCCTCATTCGAGCTACAAGTAGCATCCTATCGGATTGTCACTGTCTTAGGGTAGGGACACCTGATAATTGTGAACAGGTTCATAGTCATTGAACCCTTGATTATTACATGGCGATCCTAGCATACTTTGTAGATTTGACATGACTTTTTGTTCGGTTTCCTACAAGCGACATCAATTGTATGAGAAAAATATATTATACTTCTAATTTAGGGTGATGTTGAATTTGAAGAACGATTCCTATGAAAATGAAAAAAAGCCCTCCTCCTGCAAAATGAATAGAATTTCACAGGCCGGGGGTTGACAGATCGGAGTCAGTTAAAGTTCTGTACCTTCTTCTAGGGTTTTACTGTTGGTTGTACAAGGTGGCACACCTTATCTGATTTTTTTCTTAATTCATGTTTGAGCCTCCTTGGGCTTCTTTTCTAGTTCGCCTATTATTTAGGCCACTTTTATTTTGTTCACCTAAAACTTAGACAACTTTCTTATCGGTTCTACACCACCTCTGATTTCTTGGTAGAGCCTAGCTATCTCTAGTTTTGTTTCGTCTCAAGCGGAAAAAGTCTCATGGTTTCTCTCATCCTTATTTGGTTCGGCTTATCGCTCGACATCCTTGTTGAACAAACACTTTTGCCATCTGCTCAGCTTGACTCAACTTTGTTAGGTAGGTTAAGACACAGCTCGGTTAACCGAGCTGCTCCTTTGTTATAGACACTCTGCCTATCAAAAGTATTTGCCACATGTTCACTGTCACCACGTGCCCATAGTCACGTCCCTTTTGTGGCCACGTGTTGGCGCCAGTTAGAATTATTAAATGGTATAATCATCTATAGTCATTCTACATCCCTTGAGGATCCAATTTGGTTTTTCTTTTTCCTATTTTCGTGAAAAAAAAATTTCATCCATGGTCACAAAACAATCTGCTTTCTATATTGGTAGGTCTGGAATTCTCCGGTGGCACTTCACGAAATCAACATTTCATCTATATAAATATAGTATTTGAAAGAATCTATTGGGTTTTGACGAAGGGGAGGGTCAAATTTATATTTTTTAATTTCGTAGGAATATGTAGGTGGCACCCAGTCGAAGTCGCGATATCCTATTAGTTAGCTTCATAGCTGTTTTAGGTTTTCTCACACATGTAGGAACACAATTAGTTGTTCCTACAACACAAATAGTTGAACCTATTAAGGATTCTATACAAATGGTCCTCTCTTGTTAGAGTTTCTCTCTCTGTTCGTACAGAGCATCCGTCTTCCTTAGATTTTCCTGATGGAAGTCCTCATTTCAGCCAAGAGTCATCATTAATTACAATCAATCCCACATCTTAGTGCTGAATTTATTTTTCTTTATATCCTCTTTGATTATTAGGGTTTCTATTGATGAAGGTCTTTTTATGGAATCTACTTCTTCGCCTCATCTCTTTCGCCTTTCATCGAATTTGTTTATTCATGTCGGCTTGTTGATCTTTTCTTTTATCGAATCTACTTTTTTGGATCACATCTTTTTCCTTTTCTTTTTTCAGTTAGTTATGTTTAGAAATTTTTCATACTCACCTTTTGGTTGCAGGTCTTGAATAATATTCATCAGAATCTTTGCCAACTAATCGCTTAAGCAGTTATAAAGTTTCTCCATTATGTGGTCTGAGAGTCGGTTATGGAAGATGAGATGGAGAAATTGTGGTTGTCCTTTAAACTCTTAGAGGAGGAAAAATCAGATCTACAAATTGCTAACTATGATCATGGAATTCTAAATGAGAAGGGTAATTTATGTTTATTTGGGAGCCTGTTGACAGATAGACCCTTCAATAAGGTGGCCTTTAAGAGCACAATGAAATTGGTTTGGAACTCTCCAAGCACAGTAGTTAAAGACTTTGTTGATAACTTGTTCTTAATTCAGTTTACTAATATGATGGACAAGAGAAGGGTGCTTGAAGGGATGCCATGGTAGTTTGATAATCATCTTGTGCTATTAATGGAATATGATGGCAATATACAAGTGTCAAAGGTACAAATTAGTCGGTGCCCATTCTGGATTCAAGTCTATAACCTGCCTCTTAACAGTATGAATTTGGCTACTTGTAAAATCATAGGGGATCAGATGGGTACATACCTAAAAGCTAATTTTAACTGAGGGTGTTGGTTGGGGAAAGTTTCTGCGTATCAGAGTAGAATTGGATGTGTCAAAATCTCTCATTAGGAGCATGAATGTCAAATGAATGAAGGGTAAATCTTTCCCAATTTTTTTCAAGTATGAACGATTGCCAAACATCTGCTTTCATTGTGGCCATTTTGGACATGGGGAGAGAGATTGTCCGGTGAGACTAAGTTCACACGACCTCTCCAACCATGGACCTTCGCAATTCGGTAGTTGGTTGAGAGCCAATGGCGAGAAACCCAAGAAAGGTTCCTTGATTCATAAAACCAATCCAGGAGTCAGCAACGCAGATAAAACGATCAGAGTTGAAAGCATATCATCAGTAATAACTTCCTCATCTCCCCCGAAGGAGGCAGTAAACGAGCCACTAATTGAGGGCATGATGAAGCGTACTCCCATGGATCTAATGTTTTTGCCTCGCTCAAATCTTCAAAACCTAAGTCGAGTGGCTCTAAGAGGAAGGCATAAACATTAGTTCTGGCTATGGAGGTAGAAGCACATGCATCTTCGAAGCAAAAATTGTCTACACTATCAATACAAACCCATGATGAGGTTAGTGTTCCAAAAATTCCAACGGCAGGTTCTGGTTTCCAGACCAACCAATTGCCATGAAAATCTTAAGTTGGAACTGTCGAGGAATTGGGCATCCTCAAACAGTTCATTTTCTTTACGAATTTTTGAAGGAGAATCCTGATTTTTTTTTCTTAATTGAAACAAAGTGTACTGCTGGTGGTATTGAGAGGATCAAATTAAGACTAAGGATAAATGGAATAACGGTGGAATCGAATGGGTTGGCATGAGGTTTGGCCTTGTTGTGGGCGAAGGATATACAAGTTTCTCTACAAAGTTTTTCTCGAAGGCATATCGATGTTCATGTTTTTGGGAACAATAGGCAAGGGGAGTGGTGATTGACTGGTTTTTATGGCGAGCTTGATGCACCAAGGCGTTCGGAAACCTAGGAGTTATTACGTCATTTACATCTACAAAGTAATTTACAATGGATATGTGCAAAGGATTACAATGAAATTCTTTCAATTGGAGAGAAGAAAGGTGGAAAAAATCGACCAAACTGGAAAATGAGAGCTTTTAGAGATACTCTGGACTGTAGTGCTTTGAAAGATTTAGGAGCTTGTGCAGATAATGCGTGCGGATAGATTTCTTTCCTAATGTTCGTGTATACCATAAGTTCAGTAGTGCTTCAGATCATTACAAAATTCTCATTGATACAGAGGCAATGAACCCAATTGTTTCACCCTTTAGGCGAAGAAAGAAGTTTCATTTTGAAGCAACGTGGGTCAAAAGAAGTGACTGTGAAAATGTAATTAAGAGTTCATGGAATGCAGCAGCTTCACAAATGGGTACTCTGGGATTGATTAAGAACATTCAGAATTGCAGAGTAGGTTTGCTTAAGTGGAAAAAATGAGCATGTTGGTTCAGTGCCAGCCAAAATCGTGAATTTGAAGAAATAGCTTGAAGGCCTCCAGGAAGGATCAATTTCCGAAGTAGTAAAACAACAACATGATCTTAAAACGGAACTGGATGGGTTGATAAACCAAGAGGAAATTTATTGGAGGCAAAGATCACGGATTAACTGGCTCAAAGAGGGGGATAGAAACTTCGCCTTTTTCGATGCCTGGGCATCACACATAAATAGAAAAAATCGTATTGACAGGCTAAAAAATGAGCAACAAGAGGGGTGTGAAAGCCAAGACGAGATTAAGGGAGTTGTTGTTGCATATTTCAAAAACTTGTTCACTTCATATAGACCACAACATAGAGATCTTGAAGTTGTTTTAAGTAAAGTGGTGAACAAAGTTTATGATGAGATGAATTCAAGGCTACTGCTACCTTTCAGAGCATATTAGGTAATACTAGCTCTTTCCCAAATGTATCCAACGAAATACCCGGGTCTCGATGGCATGTCTGCACTTTTTTTTCCAAAAGTACTGGAATGTCGTTGGGTGTGATGTCCTTAATTGTGTTTTGTCTTTTCTAAATGGGGGTGATTTTCTAGTCAAGCTAAATTATACTCATATTTTACTCATTCCAAAGATCCCAAATCTGGAATCCATGACCCATTTGAGACCTATTAGCCTTTATAACGTCTTGTATAAAATCATATCAAAGGTTTTAGCTAACATTTTTAAAATGGTCCTTCTGTTGATATTGCCAGAAAATCAGAGTGCCTTTGTCCCAGGCCGATTGATCACGGATAATGTTTTAGTGGCTTTTGAAATCAACCATTATCTCAAGTGTAAAAATTGGGGAAAAGAGGGTCATGTTTCCTTAAACCTAGATATGAGTAAATTCTATGATCGAGTTGAGTGGGTTTTTTTGGGAGGAATGATGGCTGCCCTGGGATTTAATCCACACTAGATTTATCTAATTATGCAGAAGGATTGTCAGAATTATTAAAGGATGCTAAAAGTGAAAATTTGATTTCTGGTATTACGGTTGGAAGAGGCTGTCCCAAAATATCTCACCTCTTCTTTGCAAATGATAGCTTGTTTTTCTTTAAGGCCTCGATACTGGAAGCACTAGCAGCCAAAGGTTTGTTATATTTATATGAAGTAGCTTTAGGACAACAAGTTAACAATGAAAAATCAGCCATGGTATGCAGCAGAAATTTCCCAGATGTCAGGGCCGAAGAAGTAAGATCGATACTAGGGGTTCCAAGAGTCCAACAATATGAGAAATATCTTGGATTACCATCGGTTGTAGGCAAATCCAAGAAAGGGGTATTTGCAAGTATAAGAGAAAGAGTATGGAAGAAGTTGCAAGGGTGGAAAGAGCAATTATTGTCTAAGGCAGTCCTCATTAAAGTAGTAGCCCAATCTATTCCGACCTATGTGATGGGGTGTTTCCAACTCCCAGATTATCTTTGTAGCGAGCTCGAATCTTTGGCATCTAATTTGTGGTGGAGACAAAAAGAAGGGGAAATGAAAAGTCACTGGGTGAAGTGGGCAGAAATGTGTAAAAGAAAAGCTAAAGATGGTATGGGTTTCCATGACTTGAGAACTTTCAATTTGGCGATGCTAGCCAAACAAGCTTGGCGAATTCACCATGAAACCAATTCCCTTCTTCATAAAGTGTTGAAAGCTAGATATTTTCCGAATGATTTGTTTATGACTGCTAAGCTTGGATATAGGCCCTCATATTCTTGGATAAGCATTTTTTAAGAACGAAGAGTTTTAGAAGCTGGATCTAGATGGAGGATTGGCGATGGGTCCAAAATCAAGGTTTGTTAAGATATGTGGATTCCTACTCCAACGACCTTTAAGGTTGTTACTCCTAAGAATACTCTGCATGACGAGGCCACAGTCAATAATCTTATTGATTCAACAACTCATCAGTGGAAGAAAATTTGATCAATGAAGTTTTCCTACGTCACGAGGTAGAGAAGATCAGGCGAATACCCTTGGGTTCCTCATTCATGGAAGATAAGCTCATATGGCATTACGATTCGAAGGCAGATTTTCTGTCCGAAGTGCATATCATATCGCATTTGATCGAAATCTGGCCCGCTCAACGAATTCTGAAGCTGCTTCATCATCATCAAGTTTCGAACATAACAATTGGAAATTCATTTGGAATCAGAAGTTACCAAAAAAAATTAAAATCTTTGCTTGGAGATTGGCGACTAATGCTCTCCCTACTAATGAAAATCTTATGTGAAGGAGGATCTAGATGGAAGACATATGTTGTGTTTGTGGAAATGAATCTGAAACTGTGCTGAATATGCTGAAAGAATGTGCTTGGGCTAGCGAGTCACGAGAATCCAGTCCACTAAACTACCTGATGCAATGTCCAACAAGCCAAATCTATAGTTGGTTGTGGGAAATGTCACAACAGATGAATTTACATCAATTATCCGTATTCTTGGTCATTGTTGGTTAATTTGGACGAATACAAATGAATTTCTCTTTTAGAATTTGAAGAAGGACCCTACGTCAATAAGTTATAGGTCAACTGAATATATTGCACAGTACGAACAAGCAGTGGACTCCAGCGCCTTTGCACCGGCAGTAGCGGACGCAATCTCTCTGTGGTTCCCCCCCAAGTATAGGCTCTTTAAATGTTAATTTTGATGGTTTCGTGTTTGAGGTAGAAGGAGAAATTGGTGTAGGCGTGGTAATAATAGATGAATGAGGTAACTTCGTTGTTGGCTTGTCTAGGAAAGTCCTCTCCCCCTGTGGGGCACAAACGATAGAAATTTTAGCAGCTAGGGAGGTTGTCCACTGTGTTGTACAACAAGGTTGTGATGGAATTGTGTTGGAAGGGGATTCAATTAACGTGATGAGGATGCTCATAGATGTTGAAAGTGAATTGATCCCTTGGGCTCCGTTTTAGCGGATATCAGGATTAGTCTACATACTTTTCGCTATTATTCTACATCCACAGTTAGAAGAACAGGGAATAAGGTAGCTAATAAGCTAGCTAGACATACTATTACTATTGATTGTGTGGCTGTATGGGAGGAGGAGGCACCAACTTTCATAGTGCCCCTCCTACTCTCGGGTATTTCTATTTAATCAAATTTATACTGTTTCTATCAAAAAAAAAAAAATAGTTATGTTTAAAGTCAGCCAAAAGCGGCCCATGATATTTTGGGCCTAAAGCCACAATTAAAAAGGTGGTCTTTCGTTTTTAATATTAATATTTTATTTAAAATTTATTTTTCTCTTTTTTTGTAATACAAAAATACTAATTAAGTTTTTATTTTTAAGCTTTATTGTCATTTCTTTTTCGATTGATAATATGACTATTCCACTTAATCTTTCTTGTGACAAATTTGATTTTAGATAAGATTTAATTTTAATTTTTAAAAAAAAATCTTACTAAAGCAGCTGTTACGGATAAGAAATGAGTGATTAGGAGAAAAATATTGAAAATTATGAAGGAAGATATAAAGTAAGGAATCTTGAGTTGACCGTTATTTTTACGGTTACTTTTTTTTTAATGGTTTTTTGGTGTCATGGGCTAGAAAAATAGGTACAAGCTATCCAATTTAAATTTTTTGGATTAGACTTAGACTTTAACTTTTTGTTGGATTTAAGTTTTCATAAAGTTGGATTTTTTCATTTGAGCTACTAGTTAGAATTTAAAATTATAGGGCTCAGCTAAAAAAATGAGGCCTAAAGCCCAGATATAGTGACGTTTTAAAAAGCCGGCCCTGAGTCAGCTCTTCCTACTAAATTTTTTGGGTGGGAACCTTAAATCTCATATCTCATCCCATTTAATCCTCTAATTTCAAACTATTAAGTTCACCCTATTTATACTCATCTATTTAAACTATTAAATATATTTCAAAGAAACTAAAACAAAAATAGTAATTGAAGCGAAATTTCAATGGTCCAAGGAAATCTAGAATATTTTAAGATATTTTGAGATATTTTTGACATATTTTCACCAATGTCTTTGAAATATTTTGAGGTGTTTTAAAATATTTTGGTATATTTCTACTAATATTTTAAAAATAAATTATTAATTTTTTATTAATTTTTATTATGTTTCTGAAATATTTCTATACTGAAATAATACACCGAATTTTTTTTTGATTATATCTTATATAGTAGGTTGAAATAATTGGATGGATTTAGTTTTTAATTAGTGAATATAGACGGCATGGGTTTAATAACTAATTAGATGAGTAAAGATGAGATAAACTTAATAATTTGAAGTAAGATGATTAAATGAGGTGAGATTGGAGATTTAAGGAGTGAGAATAGCCCCACCCTTACTAACATACCCCGAGCTTTTTTTTTCCCAATAATAAAAAGTTGAAGCCTTTTTTGACCGTAGATTTTTACTATTTTATGATATGCACTTTTTACCTTGATACTTGCGTTTACAACCGCTGTAAAAGATTTTAAGGAAAACAAAAGGGCATACACATACAAATATGCACACACCACCTCCTGTTTTCGGCGTTATCTGTTAGGTTTTCTTACACTCAGACCCTCTGTTACGTGTTTGGTACGACATGTGAGAACAATCAAATTAAATTTTTAGTGTTTGATTCTGGCATGTGAGAACAATCAAATTAAAATTTAGGGTTAATTGCACTGTAGGTCCCCAAAATATGATGTTTGTTTCATTTTGGTCTTCAATGTTTCAATTGTATGATTTTTGTCCATGAAGTATTGAGTATGTTTCTATGTGATTTCTCAAGCAGACAACGTCTATATTGCTAACGATTTTCTATCGTAAATTTGTTACGTGATACTTAAATATGTACAAAAAATAGTTTGGATAATTATTGACCAAATTTTTAGACAATTTTTTGTTAAATAGCTACCGAAATTATATAGTTTTGATAATGACTTATCCAAATTTTAGTCAAAAGTTACCCATATTACACATTTTTTGTCAAGAGCTACCCAAATTTTGTTTAAGAGCTATCAAAATTATTTTATTTCCATATTTAGATATTACATGACAAGTTTATAATAAAAAATCGTTAACAGACGTTGTCTGCTTGACTATATAGAAATATATTCAATACTTTACGGATCAAAATGATGCAATTG
Organism: Ilex aquifolium; assembly: GCA_951799425.1. Classification (NCBI taxonomy): domain Eukaryota; kingdom Viridiplantae; phylum Streptophyta; class Magnoliopsida; order Aquifoliales; family Aquifoliaceae; genus Ilex; species Ilex aquifolium. The sequence continues at coordinate 22,785,694 of OX637400.1, forward strand.
GAACACGGGAGATCAAAATGAGATAAATCCCACACTTTGAGGACCTCCCGTGCAATTAACCCATCGAGGCAATTCTTACGCACCAACTTTCTTTATAACTACAAAAATCAGGGAACTAATCTTTATGATTGTTCAGATTTACTTTTTTATTCCCTATTTTTCACCTTAAAGAATTATGACTAAAGGGTGTGCAGAACCATTCCAGTTCCACCCTAAACTCTAGGAATCATATGTCTATCTGCATATGTATCCGGCTTCACGTAACAGCTCCAAAATCTGCGAACTATTTTTCAACTCATGAAATGTGATATTCCAGTTAAGGTAGCTCAAGGTTATTGTATATCACTTTATAATGCAAAATAAAAGTGAAGGGGATGGCTCCCATTGTTACACGTGTAATGACATTAAATGATATTAAATGAACCCACGTAAGGTTGACAAGACAGGGCACGTGACAAAAGCATCAGCTGCTCAAACAAATGAACCAAGCCGAATTGACTAACGAGTTCGGCAAAAGTACCAAAAGAGCTCGGTTTGTACCAAACCGAGTTGATCAATCACTTCGGCAAACATTGAAGTTGTCCGTTTATCATTGTAGTCGAGCTGTTTGAGAGGATATACAGAAGGATAGATGGTCGCCTAAAACTTCGGCATTCAGATAAGCGAATCAATGAAATTATGGAGATCAGAAAAAATTGCTGGAGAAATATCAGCAACCTCCCAAACTGAATGACTAAATTAAAGGAAGGTGTGCCACCTTGAACCGAAAACCTCGGAAACCCTAATGAGGTAATGATCTATAAGAGGCAAAGGAGACCAAGGAAAAAGGGACGCTGAACTCTCCCAGTCTTCTTGCATCTTATTCAATTCCATTACTGACTTAAGCATCGGAGTGCCTTCGATCGAAGCACTTCGATCTTGGGCAGTTTGTTCGTTTTGCAGGAGGGAGATTGGGAAGCCAAGTTCAGAAAACATTATCAGAAATACCAATTCATCGTTCCAGTAGGAGGTACTCATTTTTTACCTCTTACATTTTGGCGCCGTCTGTGGGAAAAATCTTCGTTAGATAGAACAAAAAGCTACGATGTCAAGACTCAGGAGTGCCATTGGATCACCTATAGGCAGTCTCGCCTTGGGGAATTCCGATCCGGTGTCGCTTCCATCCGATGGAAACATTAGATTGCATATCCACGGAAGCCCTTCCAAGCCTCGTGAGGAAGAAGAGATATCCTCAGCAAGCTTTAGACCTTCCAAGAATCCAAACCAGCAAGTTGGAAATCGTGGTGAATCCCTCCGTGCCGAGGGGGAAAATCACTCTGTGATAAAGTTGGTTCAATCTCTGCAGGACCGGCTAGATGCTCACGACAAGTTATTCAAGAAATCTTATTTCAGGGAGAAAGATTTGCTTAAGGAAAATGAAGAGTTGAAAGCCAAACTGAAGGAGATGACCAAAAAAGAGAAGCGTGAGAGGGAAAGCCGACGAGAAAGTCCAGAGAAGAAATTTGACAGATTCAAAAAAACTAAAACTGACAAATACCAACAGAAAAAAACCTCGGGTTCCAGAGGAAGACTCCTGGAAGCAATACATCACGGAAGAATTGGACAATCGTCTGAGGAAGCCAGAGCAGAGGTCGGCTAGGGATATAGCCAGAAGAGCGACCGGGGAGTATGGAGCCGGTTCGGATTCATCCCCTTTTGCCTTATGGATTGAAAGGGGGCGAATCCCGAGCAAGTTCATCGTTCCAAATTTCAAACTTTACGATGGAAAGACCAACCCATCTTCCCACATCAGAAATTTCAGACAGTTGATGACCATACATCGGAGGAACGAACCGCTTCTCTGCACGATCTTTCCTAGCAGCCTTGGAGAGTCAGTCATGAAGTGGTTCGACAGCTTGCCGAGGCAATCGATAGACGGATGGTCGCAGTTAGCCGAGCAGTTCACTGCTCGGTTCATAACAAGTAGCAAACAGCCTATGGATGGCGGTGCTCTGCTGACGTTGAAGAAATGAAACAACGAAACTCTGCGCGAGTATGCTCATCGCTATTGGGAGACGATGAATGAGGTGGAAGGTTGCAACCCTGAAATTGCGGTAGCATCATTCAAGATCGGATTGCCGAAGGAGAACGCTCTGTACCAATCCTTAACAAGGAGGCCGGCCGCAGACTTGGAAGAGTTAATGGCTAGAATCGAGAAGTATGCTAAAGTTGATGATGACTTGTCCAGAGACGTGGTAAGGGATCAACAAAACAGAAGGCAGTTCGGGAAGGAGAAACAGGCCGAGCCGAACAGAGAGATAGGGAGAAAGAACGAGAAGGAAGGGTTCTTCACGAAATCTCCTTTCCTTGGAGTAAACACACTGTTCACAGAGCCCATACACAAGATATTGGGCCAGATCAAAGGAAAGCCATTCTTCAAATGGCTCAACAAGTTGATAGGAGACCCTTCGAGACGGAATCCTAACTTTAGATGTTCATATCATCGTGATGTCGGACATATGACCGAAAATTGCCGAACATTGAAACAGCATTTGGAGGAGTTGATCCGAGAAGGTCATCTCTCCGAGTTCATTGAGAGTGAGGCCAGTCCAAACGGAGGAAGACACAAACCAAAGGGAGATAAGACCACGCCAGCAGGGGTAATAGATGTGATCCACGCTGCAACAAATCCACAGATGTCCACCAACAACGCTGCTAGGGCGTACATTCAGAAAGCCGCGAAGGAAAGAGAAGTCTATCAGCTTCAGCTAACTCCGGAGATAAGAAGCAAAAGGCTGAAGGTGGAAGAATCAATTGACTCCATTTGCTTCACCGAGCAAGATTTGGACGGGATTCATCAACCGCATAACGATGCATTTGTGGTAACACTTCGGATAGCCAACTTCGATGTGAGAAGGGTTTTGATCGATCCAGGAAGCTCGTCTGAGATTATGTACATTGACCTTTTTGACAAACTCGGACTCAGGAGAGAGGATCTCAAGCCATCCAACACTCCATTAATTGGTTTTAGTGGAAAAATAGTCCTTCCTAGAGGAAAAATCACGCTGCCAGTGAAGACGGGACCAGTTGGTATCATGACCGAATTCCTTGTAGTTGATATGGTCTCGGCTTACAACGCAATAATGGGGAGGTCGTGGTTACACGAGATGAAGGCGGTACCATCAACCTACCATCAAATGCTAAGATTCCCTTCTTCGAAAGGAATAGTGAACATTAGAGGAGACTAGGTAAGCTCCAGGACTTGCTTACTGGCTTCGGTCAAAACGAAAAATGAATTAGAAGTTGGAGAAAAAAGATCTGTTGCAGAGGGGGAAAAATAGCAATCAATGATTAATTGCTCGGCTGTTTCACACGACCGAGCTGACAAGGAAAGCCCTAAAGTACCTTTAGGCACCGAAAAAGAAGCTACAGATCGGACAATTGAAGATCTATCTAAAGTACCTTTAGATAAAGATGGTGATCCGGACAAGTACTTCCTACTCGGAGCATCTCTTAGCTCCGAACAGCGAAAGGAACTTGTTTACCTGCTTAAAGAATATGTCGACGTCTTCGCATGGAGCACCAGTGAAATGCCCGGCGTATCGTCCGAGGTTGCGTGTCACTTGCTGAATGTTGACCCGACCTTCAAGCCAGTTAAGCAAAAGCTAAGAAGGTCGGCACCTCAGCATCAAGAAGCGGTAAAAGAGGAAGTGACCCGATTACTCGAGTCTCAAACTATCAGGGAAGTGCAATATCCGACCTGGCTGTCGAACACAGTGGTGGTCAGCAAGAAAAACGGGAAATGGAGAGTTTGAGTGGACTTCACTGACCTCAACAAAGCATGCCCGAAGGAAAGTTTCCCTCTGCCCAAAATAGATCAGCTGGTTGATGCAACTGCCGGGCACGAGCAAATGAGCTTCCTAGATGCCTACAGAGGGTATCACCAAATCCCCCTTGCCAAAGAAGATCAAGAGAAGACTGCCTTCATAACTCCTGAAGGGACATACTGTTACAAGGTGATGTCGTTCGGGTTAAAGAATGCTGGAGCAACATACCAAAGGTTGGTAACAAAGATGTTCTCACACATGATAGGCAACACTATGGAAGTCTATATTGACGACATGGTGGTGAAAAGTCGAAAGGCCACCGATCATTGTGCCGACCTGAAAGGTACTTTTGATGTTCTTCGAAGATTCAAAATGAAGTTAAATGCCTCAAAATGTGCCTTTGGGGTGGGCTCGGGAAAGTTCCTCGGTTTCCTGATTACACACAGAGGTATAGAGGTAAACCCTGATCAGGTCAGAGCCATTGAAGAATTGCAGTCACCTCGGACCATGAAAGAAGTCCAAAGACTTACAGGGATGGCGGTTGCGCTCGGCAGATTCATATCCCGAGCCTCTGATAAGTGTAGACCATTTTTTCAGTCTATCAAAGGAAGGAAGGGAGCACTTTGGAGTCAGGAGTGTGAAGAAGCGTTTCTGAATCTCAAAGCATACTTGGCCTCACCACCAATCTTATCAACACCATTGCCCGAAGAAAGTCTGTTTCTCTACCTAGCGGTATCTGAAAACGCTGTGAGTGAAGCGCTGATGAGAAACGATCGTGAAAGATTAAGGCCTATTTATTATGTGAGCAAAATGCTCCTAGATGCATAATCAAGGTACACACCATTGGAAAAGCTCGCACTTGCACTGATTAGTTCGGCTAGGAAGCTCAGACACTATTTCCAGGGACATCAGATAACCGTGCTCACCGACCAGCCGTTGAAATCTATTTTTCAAAAAGCCGACCTATCTGGACGCCTTGCTAAGTGGACAGTCGAGCTCGGGGAGTTCGACATTGTATTCGAACCAAGGAAGGCAATCAAAGGCCAGGTAGTGTCTGACTTTATTGCGAAATTCCAACCCAAAAATAACTCAGAACCAAACGACAAGGCAGACGACAATCGGATGATGGAGCTCGGGGGCAAATGGACCCTATATGTTGATGGGTCTTCTAACCAAAAGGGCGCATGAATTGGCCTCATTCTAGTGAGTCCGGATGGCTGTGTCCTAGAAAAATCCATTAGACTCGGCTTCCACGCGTCAAATAACGAAGCCGAATATGAGGCCTTGATTGCTGGAGTAAGGCTTGCGGCCGAGTTGGGAGCACCAAAGCTTCAAATATTCTCCGATTCACAGCTGGTTGTAAATCAGATAATAGGGGAGTATGCGGCTAAGGATGAAAGAATGATGGCATATCAGGCTATTGCCGAAAAAGAATTGAGTAAAATACCGGAGTACCCTATCCAGCAGGTCAGAAGAGCAAGAAATTCGCATGCCGATGCCCTTGCTTCATTGGCTTCTGCCATTGATCAGGATACTGAAAGAGCTCTCACAATTGAGTTCCAATCCAAGCCGAGTATCCAGCATACTAAGTTTGACGAAATTTTGTGTAACGAAGCCGAACCAAGCTAGATGGATCCAATCATTGCTTACCTAAAGAATGGTGATTTACCATAAGACAAGAAGGAGGATCATAAACTACGATTGACAGCAGCTAGGTATTGGTTATCTCCAAAAGACGAGCTTTATCGACGCTCATTTGGTGGCCCATACTTAAAATGTGTGCACCCTAAAATAGTCCCGGACTTCCTATCTGAAATTCATGAAGGAAGTTGTGGAGCTCATACAGGGGGGAGGTCTCTAGCTCACCGAGCAATCTCCCAGGGTTTTTGGTGGCCATACATGCAGAAAGACGCCCATCAGTTTGTTAGGCGATGTGAAAAGTGCCAAAAATTCTCGGCAATTCCAAGAAAACCATCACAGGAGTTACTTCCATTGGCTAGCCCGTGGCCATTTGCGCAGTGGGGACTGGACATAGTGGGACCTCTACCTCGGGCCCCAGGCAATAAGAAGTACCTTCTAGTTGCCACGGACTATTTTACCAAGTGGGTGGAAGCCGAGCCCCTAGCCAACATCAGAGACACTGATACAAGGAAATTTGTTTGGAGGAACATTATTACCAGGTTCGGAATCCCGCATACACTTATCTCCGACAATGGCACACAGTTCGATAGCAGTCCCTTCAAGGCTTTCTATCAGCACTATGGGATTCGGAATCACTATTCCACCCTGGCCTATCCTCAAAGTAATGGGCAAGCAGAGATCTCCAACAAGACCATCTTGGATGGAGTCAAGAAAAGGTTAGAAGATACCAAAGGGAGATGGATAGAAGAATTGCCTAGTGTTTTGTGGACGTATTGTACCACACCTCGGCGCTCCACTGGTGAAACCCCCTTCTCCCTAGCTTACAGAATGGAGGCAGTAATTCCTTTAGAGGTCGGCTTACCGACCCTGAAAACCGAACTGGTGCAGAGCAAAAATAATGACGAAACTATCACCCGAGATCTTGATCTAGCAGAGGAAAAAAGAGAACGAGCAGCTATTACAATGGCCTCTTATCGGCATCAAATGGCCCGAGCCTACAACAAGAAGGTTATGCCTCGGTCTTTCGTACTTGGGGATCTGGTCCTCAGACGAGTGATGGGGTCGGCAAAGGACCCAACACATGGAAAGCTTGGAGCAAACTGGGAAAGGCCATACAGGGTAACCCGAGTTGGGGGCAGTGGTTACTACGAGCTTGAGACTATGGATCACAGAGTCGTGCCACGCCCCTGGAACACTGCTAATTTGAGAAAGTTCTATTTCTAAAAAGTACCTTTTTAGATAGAACTCTGAAGTACCTTCGGAGAATTTAAGGGTGCCCCTTGAGTCTAAGGAAGGGTTTGTCAAAAGTTTAGACAATAATTTAAGTTATTAAATAAAGAGATTTTTTGAAGATTCATCTGCGTATTCTACTTTTTACTTACGACCTACTGCTAAGGCAGGGAGGCAAAAATCCTGATAGAAGTAACTACTTAAATCAGGCGCAGCCACCCGATCTATTCCAGTCCCATAGCTAGGCATGACGATGTAAGCTGATAAAGGGATGGATTGGAGACCAATAAGATTGGCGGGTCGGTGCGTGGTAGAGACACTCTTAGATTCCCAAGGGACTATGAGTAACTCTACGAGAGGACCGAACTCTGAAGAAGAGTCGAGCACGGGCCATAACTTCAGAAGAGGTAAGAAAAATTTCTAAATGTTTAAGTCCCCACTAGGGGACCGAGCTCTTTGAAGAAAGGCCGAGTAAGGGTCATAACTTCAGAAGAAGTAAGAAATAATTAAGTATCAAAGTCCCCACTAAGGGACCGAGCTCTGTGAAGAAAGGCCGAGTAAGGGCCATAACTTCAGAAGAAGTAAAGAATTTTCTGTGTTAAAGTCCCCACTGAAGGACCGAACTCTTTGAAGAAAGGCCGAGTAAGGGCCATAACTTCAGAAGAGGTAAAGAATTTTCTAAGTGTTTAAGGCCCCACTAAGGGATCATCTCTTTGAAGAAAGGCCGAACAAGGGCCATAACTTTAGAAGAGGTAATTAAGTATTTAAGTCCCACTAAGGGACCGAGATCTTTAGAAAGGCCGACCAAGGGCCAAAACCTTGAAAGTTTTAATTATTTAGATATTTCGAAGCATTTTAAAAGATCTGCTAAAGGACCAGGTTTTATAGATAAAGCCGCAAGCAAAGATCTAAGACTAAAAGTCACTTGCATTAAAACTTCAAAAGGATACAAGTATCATTATATCAAAAAAGTTGAAGTTACATCAAAAAATTGCAAGAAACTCTTTTCAAGTATTTTCAGGAGGCTGCGAGGAGCTAGGAAGGGAATGCTTAGAGTAAAGCTTTGAAGAAGATGGTACTCCAGCAGCAACCAGCGCGGCATGCCAACCCTTGCTGAAATATGCATCCTGCAGAGGAGGAATTTGGAGGGCCAAATCGCTTTCAGCTTTCTCAACTCCTTCATTATAAGCAGCATCTTCTCTTTCTTTCTCCTCGGCCTTGTACTGCTCAAAGTCTTCCAATAAATTGGCATAATCAAGTTGGGCCTGGGAAAGTTCGACATTGGCTTCGTGCTCAGAATCCTTTAGCTGCCCAAACTCAGTGCGAAGTTTCTGGTTCTCCTCGGTCAGACTGTGGTTTTGAGCCTGCAGAGCATTAACTTCATCACAAAGCTTGGCATATTCTTCACCCACACTTTCCTTCTTTGCCAATGCTGAAACTCGGGCATGGATGGCATCTTTCATTGCTCTGTCCTTCCTGGCTATCCTAGCCCCGACCTCATGAACTTTTTGCAAACCCTTATGAAAAGAAAGAGAGAGAAGACTTAGAAAAAAAAAATTGAAACGTTTCAGAACAGCCAAACTGCGAGATAATGAACACTTACCAGCACCATATGTTGAATAGCTTGTCGGGATACTTCATCATCAGTAAGGGCCTCATTCATGGCCAAATCCCGGGGCAAGATCACTCCTCTAGCAAGTCCCACTACGACATTGAAGTCATCAATGGCAGAGTCCTTTGAGGTGATCTCTTTCTTTTTTGACCTAAGGACAGGACGGAAATGAGCGTTGGTTGGTTTAGGTGAAGCACTCGCCTCGGCCTCACTAGTCCTTCGCCTTTTAGGAGCTGGGTCCTCGGCGAGCTCAAAAATCGAGTCATATTCGGGAAGGGGAGACTGTGAAGAATTTGGAAGCTCCAACTCTTCTGGGATCAAAGTATTTATATTCTGAACCAGGTCTGTTGCATCGTTGCTCGGAACGACATCTTCAGTGGAAGGTGCAGCCTCGGCAAGGACCTCGGTGTCAGTTTCATCTAGTACAGTTATGGAAGGTATGGTAGATTGAGGAGTAGGCTCAGTGGTTTGGGTCGGCTCGACAATAGAAAGAAAATCCAAGAAATTCTTCACCGTCCTTCGACCCGAGGTAGCCAGAGATGTTTTTTTTTTTGCTCGGGGAGTCTGCTCCCGAGCCGCCTGAATTGCTTCTCGGTCCGCTGCCAAGCTGATGTTAGGTCGATTCGGAACAGTGATGAATGATGTATAAGATGGAGTATACCCTAACAATGTGTGTGCAGCTCAGCAAAACAGGGATTCGTTAAAATCCCAAACCTCGTCAATTTTCACGGCCGACTCAGGGATCCTACCTTTTACTGTTTCACCTTCAAAACAAAAGAAAATCTGTCATAAAACAGCAGACTACTAAGATAATTTGAGTGAATCAAAACTTCGATTACCTGGAGAGCCCTCTACATAAGGACAGCGGTAGGATGGAGTAGCATCAGCAGCGTACTCCCAGTTACCAGAGACAAACAATATATCGTTCTCATGACCCTTGTTGGAATCGGGGAGATGAGTCACAAGGTAACGATCCTTCTTCCTCACAGCAAGGTAGAAGTTATCTCCTGCTGGCTTCAGAATGTAGCAGTATAGAATTTCCCACAAACCTAAGTTCAGCTTCAGAACCCTATTCAACGCTGCCACACCCATAACTATTCTGAAGAAGTTGGGGCAGCACTGAATAGGGCATAGCTTCGTTGTTGACAGAACCCATAGAAGAAGGGGATCAAGTGGGAAACGGACTCCTCCTTCAGTGATCATCCTCGTATAAATGGGAATCCTCTCCCTAGTACCAATCAACGGTTCATCCTTTTTGGCAACTGTCACCTCGACGTCATCTGGGATGTTGTATTTAGTCTTGAAAGCTGGGACTTCAGACGGAATGAGAGGAGCCATTGAAGAAGATAAATGCAGAGACGCAGAAAGAAGGAAATAGATGAAGTCTGAAGCTGAGAAGGCAAGGTGATGAAAAGAAGGATAGAAATCGCTTATATAGAGGGAGGGAATCCCAAAAGACAGCATTTAAATCAACCGCCAAAAGCAAAGGGGGATGTCCCAAAAAAGGCGTGATCAATGATGAGACTGGAAACAAAAAACGGCTGACAGACGAAAGGTGTCTGTCAGACGTTTTTTGGGGGCAAATGAAGGGGATGGCTCCCATTGTTACACGTGTAATGACATTAAATGATATTAAATGAACCCACGTGAGGTTGACAAGACAGGACACGTGACAAAAGCATCAGCTGCTCAAACAAATGAACCTAGCCAAATTGACTAACGAGTTCGGCAAAAGTACCAAAAGAGCTCGGTTTGTACCAAACTGAGTTGATCAATCATTTCGGCAAACATTGAAGTTGTCCGTCTATCATTGTAGCCGAGCTGTTTGAGAGGATATACAGAAGGATAGATGGTCGCCTAAAACTTCGGCATTTAGATAAGCAAATCAACGAAATTATGGAGATTAGAAAGAATTGCTGGAGAAATATCAGCAACCTCCCAAACTGAATGATTAAATTAAAGGAAGGTGTGCCACCTTGAACCGAAAACCTCGGAAACCCTAATGAGGTAACGATCTATAAGAGGCAAAGGAGACCAAGGAAAAAGGGACGCTGAACTCTCCCAGTCTTCTTGCATCTTATTCAATTCCATTACTGACTTAAGCATCGGAGTGCCTTCGATCGAAGCACTTCGATCTTGGGCAGTTTGTTTGTTTTGCAGGAGGGAGATTGGGAAGCCAAGTTTAGAAAACATTATCAGAAATATCAATTCATCGTTCCAGTAGGAGGTACTCATTTTTTACCTCTTACAAAAAGTAATAACCGTGGTGTGGCATGTTTGATTGGCAACGTGATTACTTCTTCGGGAACAAAGACATCGAAAGGAACAACCAAGCATGCACAACATTATTGACATAAAGCATCTGACAAGCTGCACGTTCACTTCATCTTTAATTTGAGTATTATTATGAGAAGCGTACAAGAGCACTAGAAAAGCCTAGAAGAGCACTAGAAGAATATATATATATTTTTATTTCTTTCGTTATTTTCATGGGGTTACCCTTTTGTTTTTTGTTTTTTGTCGGGCACTATTATAGAGAGGAGAAATGACGATGTTTAAACTCATGATCTCAAAGTCTAACAACGAAGACGATAATCATTAGACTAACCGCTAACCTCAAAGGTTATCCATGAAATGTCTAGAAAATGCTCAACATTACAAATTAATGAGTTCATAATTATGACTCAATAAGATCCTAGAATCTAACGTAAATTCTTAAAAAACTTAGGATATACTCTAAGAAGCTGATTTAATATCAAGTTTAAAAATCAATCCTAACTATGATACGGTATCATATCAGTCTCTTATATTTTTTTTCAAGACGCAATATCACTCATTTTCTTCTTATTTTGGAAACAAAAACTGATTTTGCTCAAGCATGACTCCACTCTGATATCTATATCAATAAAGCAGTGTCATGCTTAAGCTCCTGACTTAAAAAAATTCAACAGCAGCCAAAATCATTAGATTTAACGACTTATCTTATTACTTACATTTTAACCACTTTTTACTTACATTCAACTTTTTAATCACAATAAATATTTTAATCAGCTATTTATATTTTACTCACAATAAATATTTTAACCACCCTAACAAAATAAGTTATTTGCACAGGTTCACCCTTACTACCTGATATCTTATCCATTAATCATGGATACACCAATTCCGACCAAAAAAAAAAATCATGGATAGACCAACTAGGAGTGAACAAGACATAATGCCTAATTAGCTTCTCCTTCCCAATGGTACATCAATTGTCCAGTTAAACTCCACTGCGTAATTCGACTCCCCTTCTCAGCATTCCTCCCCTCTCCCATGTAATGACACTGTTAGAGTATTTTAACTAAAAAAGTGTTTTTTATGTGTGGAAACTCAATCCCGCATCGACTAAATATCTAAAAATACTTGAGTATATATATATGCTAGTGTTATTTTGCCTTCGAGTTAAAGTGATATATTGGGACTTTCACGTGCGCAGGAGTGGGACTAGGAAAGGAGATACGGATTTATGAAATTTACGAACCACACTATCTAAATTTTTTTCAATTATAAATCATCTGTGATGTTGTAGTGAAGTACCCACCGATATATGATAGATCTCGTTGAATTTATGATACTGGATTTGTCAATAATCGAAAATATGTATTGAAATGTGTGGTAGATCTAAATATAATTAAGCTTCTTGCTTAAATAATCTCTTAAACAAGCGTGAGTGGAATAACTCTTTTTTCTCAGAAATTACTTGCTGTTTGCAAAATTCGCAATAATGTGGCTTATTAATATAGAACTAGGCCCTGTTTGTTGAGAATAGAATTTATATTTTAAATTCCTATGTTTGGACAGTTAATTACTAGATAATCCAAGCTAACAATACAATATTATTATTGTAATCAAATTCCAACAATGGGCATTCTAAACCACGGTAGTAATTTCATACCTACCTTGACTGGATATTTTACAAGAGAAAGAAAAAAAATTGAAATCAAGAGATTATTTAAGAGTTTGATTTGATTCTTTCTAAAATCAAACTCTGCTCCTAAAATTAATCTCCATTTTAAAATTAAGTTCATTCTTAATAAAATGAAATAAATCATTTTCCCTATTATTCTGTTAATGTCAACATATCCATATTCCATATGGTATCTGATAAGACACTTGTAGAGTACTCAATAATACATATCATATACGCACGACTCATATCCAATAGTAAGAGTATTTAGGTATGCCACCAAAAATTATTTTTGTTTAAATAATTTTTGGTTTAAATAAGTCATAATTACTTAGTTTTATACTGATTTTAAAATATTGTCTGGTTTTGTTTTGACACAACGTACGATTTTGATACGAGATAAACTAAAGATACTATACAATATGCTTTTGTCTTTAAATCTATTTGTAAAGAGTGTTCTATTATTTATCTCAAAGTTTATACACATATTTGCTATTTTTGATTGATATGAAATCCTATGTGTTTTGTTGATCTTTTTTTTTTTTGGAATAATCTCGATGATATGAGAGCGAATTTTATTAGAATGAAAGAAATAATGACACCTTGCCAGGGGAGGATATAATGAAACCTTACCCCTCAATGCAAACTAGTTACAATAAAATAAGGGAAGTAAATAAATAAAAAAATTTCTGCAGCTTACAAGCCTCAAAGAGGAAAAATAGCTGAGAGCTCTAGCCATCAGTACGTTGTCCTCAAATTGCTCAATTATAGTTGATCATGTAATATTAGACTCCTTATTTGGAAAGGAAGATCTGGGAGATGAAAGCAAATTTTAAAAATCCGATCTTCCACCCCTTTAGATACTAAAAAATCTGCCACCTTATTGCCTTCCCGAAATTGGTGCTTCAATTCAAAGTCCATGCCAGCTAAAATATTGGAAATCTTCTCCCATTGATACCATAAATCCCATGGAAAATCAAACTTCCTGTTAAGCATATCCACTAAAACCTTTGAGTCTGACTCAATCTCAATCTTATAAACAGTTAAGCCCATCTCATTCACTATTCTCAAAGCATCTAACAATGCATTTCATTCGGCCTCCGTATTCGAACAGATCCCATAAAAATTTGAAGCTGCAAATATAATTTAACCTAGATGATTACGAAGAACCATACCACCTCCTGAGATCCTTGGGTTACCCTTACTAGTGTTAAACAATCAAGAGAAATACAAGAAATAAGAAAAAAGAGGAGGAAGAAGAGGCTAGGGTTTCATTGATACTGCATAATTCTATTGAATACCAAGAAGTAGTTTAACCTAAATACATAGAGACTATATATAGTCTAAACAAAAGAAACTGAAAAGGCAGGAATAAAAGACTACTCTACCCTTAATAAACAAAATAGCCCTATATTTCTTAACATCTCCCCTCAAACTCACGATGCGGCAGCTACAAGCATCAAGAGTTTGCCAACTAGAAAACGAAAACGGGAAATAGAATGCGACTTGGTAAAGAAATCTGCAATCTGCAAAGAAGAAGAAACAAAGGGCAAAGTAATGGTGCCATGCTTGAGATGATGACGAGTAAGGTGACAATCGATCTCAATGTGCTTAGTTCGTTCATGAAAAACCGAGTTGTGAGCAATCTAAATAGAACTCTGGTTGTCACAATACATTGGAGTGGGATGAGAAATGGAAACTCCCATATCTGCAAGTAACCAACGTAACCAAACAATCTCTTTGGTAGTAGATGTCATAGCACGATATTCTGCTTCGGTTGAAGATTGAGAAACAATAGATTGTTTCTTGCTCTTCCAAGAAATAAGAGAATCACCCAAAAAGATACAGAAACCAGTAACAGACTTGCGATCTGTGAGATCACTGCCATGATCAGCATTAGAGTATGCATGCAGCTCCAAGGAAGAGGTGGATGGAAGTAAAAGACTCTGAAAAACTGTACCCCGAAGATACCGCAAAATACGAAGAACAGCTGCCCAATGAACTGTAGTAGGAGAAGCAACAAACTGACTAATAACATAAACAACATATGTAATAGCTGGACGAGTAATAGTGAGATATACCAAACTCCCAACAATAGTACGGTATAAAGTAGGATCTGACAAAAATAAACCATCAGAAGAAGAATACTTTGCGTTAACCTCAATGGGAGTATCTACAGTCTTTATTATCAGTAAGTCTAGCCCGCTCAAGAATATCTGCAACACATTTCGACTGAGAAAGAAGATAACCTCTGGGTGAGTGGGCTACCTCAATACCCAAGAAATATCGTAGAGAACTCAAATCCTTCATTTCAAACTGTCTAGCTAACTCTATCTTCAAAACTGAAATACCATCAATATCATCACCAGTAATAATCATGTCATCAACATATAAAGACAGAATGATATGACCTGCATCAGTGCACTTAACAAAAAGAGCAGAATCATGACTACTAGAAGCAAATCCAAGAAAAGAGATCACAACAAAAAATTTCTCAAACCAAGCACGAGGTGCTTGTTTGAGACCATATAATGCTTTCTTGAGCTTGCAAACATACCCATAATCATGTGAAACACCAGGAGGGGGAGCCATATAAACTTCTTCTTGAAGATTTCCATTCAAGAAGGCATTTTTAACATCAAGTTGAGAGATATGCCACTGACGAACCGAAGCAACTGCAATAAGAGTACGAATAGTAGTCATTTTTGCAACAGGAGCAAATGTCTCCTCATAATCCATACCATACTGTTGAGAGTACCCTTTTGCAACCAACCTAGCTTTGTATCGCTCAACAGATCCATCAGAATTAGTCTTGATCTTATATACCCAACAACAACCAACAACACTCTTACCAGGAGGTAGAGGAACCAAATCCCAAGTACCTGTCTTATGCAAAGCAGAAAGTTCCTCATCCATAGCTTGCTGCCAAAAAGGATCAAGAATTGCCTCTTTATAGGAAGAGGGCTCAGAGAGACAATGAATAGAAGCTAAAAAGGAAGTAAAAGATGAAGAATAACAAGAATAAGTAAAATCTGGTAACTTTGTGGACTTACGAATGCGTGTAGATTGACGTAGAGGTGGATCCACAATCTCAGACGGAGCTTGAGGGACCATAGAAGAAGAGGGAGCTTCAGGTGTGCCAGAGAGTAGAGTGTCAGTACCTACAGAATGATCAGAAAAAGGATCTATACGAATAAGATCAGATCTAGTGAAGCTATGAGTAGTGGATGAAATAGAAAAGAACGGTATATGCTCGAGAAAAACAACATGGCGAGACACATAAAGTTTCTGAGTTATTGGATCAAAACAACGATACCCCTTTTTACCTTCACCATAACTAAGAAAAACACAAATAGCAGATCGAGATGACAGCTTGTTGCGTTCTACATGAGGACGAAGAACGAAACAAGTACAACCAAAAACTCTAAAAGAAGAATAATCAGAGGCATACCCATACAACTTTTCGAAAGGAGAAACACCTGAAATATAAGAAGATGGAATTGTATTAATCAAAGCTACAGCAGTAAGAACAGCTTCACCCCAAAACACACTAGGAACAGAAGCAGACAACAAGAGAAAACGAGCAGTTTCAACAATGTGCCTATGTTTTCTTTCAGCAACACCATTTTGCTCAGGAGTATCTGTACACGAAGTTTGGTAAATAGTTCCATCTAAGGCAAGCAACTCACAAAATTCATTAGAAGTGTATTCCCCACCCAAATCACACCTAAAACATTTGATAACAGCAAAATGTTGAGTTTTGACAAGAGCTCGAAAGGCTGTATATATCCCAAAGAATTCAGAACGATGTTTCATTAAATAAATCCAACAATAACGAGTATGATCATCAATAAAAGAAACATAATATCGAGACCCTCCTTTTGTGGCAACAGGAGAAGGTCCCCATACATCAGAATGAATCAAATCAAATGGAGAAGAAGAAACAAAAATACTTCGATTAAAAGGTAAAGCAGAAAATTTTGCCAGTTTACATCCACTACAATCAGAAATATCACAAGTTTGCAAATTTCCTAAGGCTCCTGTGGATGCCAAAAATCTCAAACGAGAAGACGAAACATGACCTAGACGAGAATGCCATAAATAAAAATTAGAAGAAGAAGAACTCAAACGAAAAGAAGATAAATCAACACTAGGAGCAGCGGCAGCAGCAACTGGCACTTTTAACTCATCCAAAATATATAGTCCCCCCTTCCTACGGCCTGTCCCAATCAGCTTCTGAGACTGCAGATCCTGCACATAACAAGAAGAAGAGGAAAATGTGACTAAATTACCAGAATTACATAACTGACCAACAGAAGCAAGATTTAATGTGAGTTTCGGAATATGATAAACATTAGGGAGAGACAAGTGAGGTGTGACAACAGAACCAACACCTGCTAAAGGCATAGGAGTTCCATCAGCAGTCATAACAGGAATAGAAGAAGAAGGCATAACAGAAGCAAAAGATGAAGAATCTGGAGACATATGATGTGAAGCACCAGAATCCAAGACCCATACAAAATGTGACATACCTGAAGAACTATGAGGCAACTGACCTATGGAAGAGGAAGCAGACAAAGCTTGTGGTTGTAAGGAGATAAACTTCTGAAATTGCTCAGCCAAAGTACTAGGATCTGATGAAACTACTACTGCAGTATTAGACTGTGGTGGTTTGTAACCCTGAGGTGGTCTATGAGCATTAAATTGTAACTGGTTGCCAGGCTTCCAAGCTTGAGATTGCTGTTGCGATTGATTTTGCTGTCTCAACTTCTTAGGACATTGAGCCTTCCAATGACCTTTTTGCTTACAGAAACTGCACTCATCGAAGGCAACCCTTGTGTAAGGCTTATTCTAATTATTAGAGAATGGCTTAGAAGGTACTGCTAACACAGAAGGATTAGAAGTAGAAAGAATTCCCTTTTCAAAATAAGACTTAAGACGTATTTCTTCAGCCAATAACTCACTAACAACTGAGTTAACAGAAGGAATTGGAGAACGATGCAAAATTGAACCTCTAAGTCCTTCAAAATCACTGCGAAGTGCCGTTAAAAACTGTACCAATCGTTGCTGCTCTCTACGATCAATATAGGCACCACATGCCTTTAATTCTGCCGATTCTGTAGGAGCCAATTGATCCCAAAGATCTGTCATAGCAGAATAAAACTCCTGAATACTCATATGCTGCTGCTGAAGAGCTCGTATGTCATTCTCCAATTGATACTACTTTGCAAAATTTGATTGAGTGAATAACCTTTGCAGATGATCCCAAACCTCCTTTGCTGTCTCATACTTCGCCAACTGTGTACCAATAGAATGCTCAACATAATTGTCAATCCAAGTAATAATTTTCGCATTGTTTGCTTCCCAGGTATCTATAAAATCAGCATAACCATCATCAGTATTCTTTGGTTTCACAGAGGTTCCACTAACATATCCCCATATCTTTTTACCCTTAAGAAAATTTCTCATCACATAACTCCAATACGAATAGTTCTTTCCATCCAACCTCACACTCACAGACTTAAGCGAATCATCTCTTTCAGTAGCCATAATCAAAACAACAAATAAAACCAGATCGCAAAACCAGATCGAAACACACCAGTGTATAGTCACGAAATACCATATTGCAAAAACGAAACGAAATACCAGATCCGCGGAAGCTGTGTTTGAGATTAAGTCTCGTCCCATGAAACTTAGCTCTGATACCATCTTAAACAATCAAGAGAAATACAAGAAACAAGAAAAAATAGGAGGAAGAAGAGGCTAGGGTTTCATTGATACTGCATAATTCTATTGAATACCAAGAAGTAGTTTAACCTAAATACATAGAGACTATATATAGTATAAACAAAAGAAATTGAAAAGGCAGGAATAAAATACTACTCTACCCTTAATAAAAAAAATAGCCCTATATTTCTTAACAACTAGCACCATCAATATTCAATTTTGAGAGCTCACTATCTAGAGGAACCCATCTAATCCATTTTGCGTGAAGAGATCTCCAGGGAATTCTAGCCACTGACATGGATAGAAGTACCAACTCCTCATGAAAACCTGCCATAGTAGAGAAATTAATTAATTAAATTTTCATTCAAAGACAATGAATCAACCACTCGTTGAAAAACAATCCGTGGATGAAGTCTATTATTCTCAAACACTCTCCTACACCGTTCCTTCCATAACTCCCAGTAAACAACCATAGGAAGACCTCTTATTAAACCATGTAACAAAGAATTTTCTTGTAACTCCTTATTAATCTCACCAGCCAAACAATAGGGGGTTCTTCATTAAAAAATCAGAAACCCTTGAAGTTTGCCAAGCTCACCCATACCCAAGCAGAAAATCTACAACTCACAAATACATGCTGCTTAGACTTCTCAATTTGACGGCATAAACATCACCTAATGGGAAAAGAAATTCCCAATGTTTTCACCTTATCATCCAACGACAAAGAATTTTTATAGATCCTCCAAGTGTTAAGTTTAGCACTTGGGAAAGCATCCTGCTTCCATATAAGACTAGCCACAAAAACTGTGGAACCCGTTCTGCGGAAGCATTTTTTTTAGTGCTAACGTGATGTAGTGTAAAGTAATAGACCAACCCACACAGACAAAGTAAATGCATTTAGTATAAACAATAATATGATACATGCATTATAGTCAACTTATTACATGTCCAGTCACATAAGAACAAATTACTCATATCAAAGTTAATTTATTTTATTTACACGCTTCACACACATCCCTAAACCATTCAAAAGTCTAGACAATTCGCTTATTTACAGACTCTCTCGCCTCCTGCTATCGGAAAAGGGGAAATATTGTAGGGTGATCATCAACAGCTCAGTAGAGTAACTCAATATCAGGAAAACGAGTTTAAAAATGTATAATTTAGCATAATTGGATAAAAGAATAATGAGCATTTGATACACATATACAAATAAAAACGTCATTTCAAGTAAAACAATATCATTTAAGTAAAGTTGAACGGTAAAAGAGAGTGTATAAACATCGTATACAATGTTACATCGGTGGACAAACATTCTAATAGACTACTCAGAGTCAATACGAATATGATCCAACCTTTTGGGGGTCTTCCATCCCGAGGATGATACACTCCCTAGTCAAATTCAATACCCAAGTCCGAAGACCAATTGGGCCACCCAATTATTTACGAACTTAATGAGAAACCCTCTACAGCCTTAACCTGGAATGTAAACACTCTGCCACTCAACCTATGTGCACTTACATTTAATTCAAAAGGATCCCAACATTTCATTCAATACGAATCATACAACCATTTTCAAACAGTTGTGCGTAACCGCACTCAAAACCTATTCCGGGTCGGAATCTCCAGTCAATGTTCAAACACCCAATCATATAACATTCTAAGCATTTATAAATAATGTATGGAATAATTGTACAACAAGTTTAGAAAGTATCGCTTGATTTGGAATTGAGAAACCCTACCAATCTCGGTATGTCGATCTAAAATAGTCAAAAATGAAACGATTTTATTTTTCGAGGAAATTTCACACACATACTTAATTTAACTAATTAAAACTAAATATAAAATTTATTGGAAAAAAATCACCTAAAAACTAGGTCAATCGATCCTAGAGAGCAAATCAGATATTTTACACCACATATTTTGATACAAGTATCGAATTGTCCTCAAATTTTACCAGAACCTCCACATAGACGTTGCGAAACTTTTGGGACCGACCAAAGGTCCATCGGACACTCAAGCTGCTTGTACCAATACAAGTTGTATCGCTTCGTCTAGGTGAAGTATTCTTGTACCAATACAACTTTAACCGGTTCTTCCCAAAAGAACCCGATGTATCGGTACAACTTGTATCGGTTCATCCCTAGTTTTCTGCCATGGACAGACCTGCAACTAGCATTTGGACCCCCTAAACAACCCTGAAATTCATTTTAAATGGTGAAAATGGATTCATTGGGTCCATTTTAGGCTAGGACAATACCCCTTACACAACAAAACACAAGATTAAACAAGTTTTAATTTTTAAAACCTTAAACCCTAGCTTCAAACTTTGCCTTATTTAAACCACGTCCACCAACCACGGTGGCCTCCCAAACCACCACCAAACTTCTCTAACTCCCAGAAACCCATCCCAAAGCTTTAATTAAACCAAAACCTTCCCAAACATCAAATCCGTACATAACCCGAAAATTTCAAAACACAAATTAATGTTGAAATAGTAATCAAAACATGATTTAAACGTCATAAATGGAATCCTAGAATCCTAAGTAGGCTAGATACATACCCCTATTTGCTCGAGTTGAACTATATAAAAATATGTTTTTCCCAAGGTCTTCACTTCTCTAACTTCTCCCTCTCACTCTCTACAGATTCTTTTTCATCCAAGCAGCCTAGTTGCTGATCATGACTCCCCCAAGTTGTTGCCCCAAGCTGCTGGGTGGCTATCATGCAACCAGAAATCTCCACCATCTACTAGCAAGCAGCTCACAAAAGGCTGAGTTTGTAATGGCATTTTGGTAAATATCACTAAATCTGAAAATTAATTTTTAAATTATAAATATATTTTTTATTTTTCATAATTACATACATATTAAAACAAGCCCTAGAAAATTATTCATTTAATTCTTAGAGATCTAATTTCATCCTCGCACCTCACGCTGACACCCCCTAGCTCTTTGGTACGCGCTAACCTTACTTCGTCTGAATCCGTGTATCGGCTCTCTCCCTCTTCACTAGTCATACTTCTACCTCAAACTAACACCTTATTCATCTCCAGAAAACCCACACACACACTCCAGAACTATCAATTCATATTTCGACTGTGCGGACTCTAAACCCCTTGCTTGATTCCTCACTTTTCTTGAATTTCTTAAAATGTTATAATGTGTTTCCCAAGCATAGGAAAAATGTGCAATGTAGTAACTTGGACAATTCCAAGGTTGTCTCCTCAGGGAACAAACGAAATTTGACTGATGATGTGCGTGCAAATAAAATTTAAAATCTTTTGATTCGTAAAAAATTGCAGAAATGAATTCTAATGTATTGTAATCAATAAGAAAATAGTCGACTATTCCTCAGGAATTCACTCACCATAACCAAGTATTTAGACTCTCAATGTTAACTCATCCGAGGTTGTACTTAAACGTGCTCGAACGAAAAATATTCAACAAAAATCAAGTTTCGATACTATTGTATCTTTGAAGATAGGAAATAAAAACTAGAATGATAAGCATTTAGATTGTATAAATGATTTCCAAGCATTACTCGTACCGGACGAATCCGTTGACGAGAAATCAAAGTACTCACTTAACAACTAATTTTTAAAATTAGCTTTTTTCTATTTACAAAACATTTTTGATCGGTTAGAATTCATTAGAGAATCACTATGCTTGATTATAGATGAGATTCATCCCTTGGATCACGCTGAAACTTAGCCGAAAGTAAAACCCATCAAACCGAAATTGGTAATAAACAACAAGATTGCTAGAAATAACTTCAACTAGCTTTACTTCAAAACACTAAGTTCAAATGCAAGAACAAACCATAAAAAATAAGCTTTGAAAATGAAAATATAAATCTTTTTTGTAACTCGGCAAAATTCTTACAATTTACAACTGAAGCAAAACTCAAACATAACTCCTAAAGTTCTAAGACAAAACAAAGACTAAGAATTTTTTCCCAAATTTGTAAAAGAGAGTGTATATATAATAGCATCTTCCTTCTCCCATTGGGCAACGTGAGTGGCGTGGGTGGTTGGTGATCCCCCGAAGAAGCTTCCTCCGTCTGGCTCCTCCAATGGTAGTGCTCACGTGAAGAATTAGAAGTGCCACAACCAATAGAAAGCAAACTCATGGGGATTGGTGACCCCTATGAGTGTAGGAGTAAATTCGGCCGACTCCCTTGGACGAATCACATTTCAGGAAAATTTGTGTTGTAGTTGACTAATGTTCAACCAGTTGAAAGTGAAGTTCAACTGGTTGAAAGTCTTCCATGAATCGGTTGAAGCACTGTGATTATCTTGCTTATGTTTGATGATTCTCTGATTAACTAGTTGAGAGTGATGTTGTTCAACCGGTTGGAATGCTCATAGTACTTTGCACTTTTATGATAAACTCTGATCAACCAGTTGATAGTGATGTTTAACCAGTTGAAGTACTCACAACATCTTAAAATACTCTGATCAACCGGTTAAAAGTGATGTTCAATCGGTTGAAGTCCCTTCTCTAGCCTTATGAACCAGTTGAAGTCCAACCGTTTGGTCCTGATTTTCCTCAATTATCTACTACAGTCCTTCACGATGCATCTTCACTTTCTCTATAGTCTCTACATTGATCCTCATCACCTCTCTTATAGCTACAACCACAAATGTGACCCTAATCACTTTACAAGCCAAATTCAGAAGAATATTCATCAATCAAATACATAAAATGAATGGATTTTGTTATAGAGTATGCAATATTAAGTGTCAAACACCCCTAATCACACTTACACTCGTTCTTGTTCCAAGTTTTGTTCTCCAAAAACCAAATCGTTATAGGAACAATCTCAGCCTGATATCTAACCACCTCCCAAACACTTTTCACTGAAAAAATTCCATTCGAAGTAAGTCCCCAAACCAGTCGATCTTCCCTGTTTGAAATAAACACCTTTAAGGCTTGAATTTCATGTAACTGAAGCACACTCAACTCATTAGCTACCAGATCTAACTGCCACTGAGAACCAAAAAGAACATGTGCTAACTTTGGAAAATGCATAGGCCATCTATCTATTTTTGAAATGAGAGGATCATTACCTAACCAATTATCACACCAAAATTCTATGTCATGTCCATCCCCTACCAAGCTCCTAAAATGTTGAACAACCTCCCCAAACCAAGGAAAGAGCATTTTGAAAATCTTAGAAGAAGAACTTGTAACTCTTCGCAAAATATGCTGACCCTTAAGGAATTTCGAAGAAAAGAACTTGGCCTAGAGAGACTCACTCTTAAGAACATTCCATACTTGTTTCATACGAAACGCATACGAAGTATTATGAAAGCTACAAAGGCCTAAACCAACTTTTATCCATTGGCCTTGCCATATCCCACCAAGATACCCAATGTCTCTTTCTCACCCCTTGCTTATCATTCCACAAGAAAGCCGAGAGAATTGAGTGAAGCCTAGAAACAACACCCTTAGGCAGATTTAAAGAAGCAAGGATGTATGTAGGAATTGCACTTAAAATAGATTTGGCTAAAACCACCCTCCCATGTTTGAGAGTAGTTTAGAATACCACTCCTCCAATCTGGACTGAAACTTCTAAATAATAACTTCAAATATAAATTCTTAACCCTTCCTTTCATAGTAGGGCAACCCAAATAATGAAAAGGACATTTTTTCAAAGTGAACAAGGTACATAGACCTTCTAGCAAGAGGAATTTTTGATAAAGAAAAAAAGCACTCTTAGACTTGTTCACCTTCTGCCCAGTGGACGTTTCATAAACCTCCATGAAAATAAAGAGGTTGTGTACAGATCTCTTATCCCCCTTCATGAAAATTAAGGTATCATCAGCATATAATAAGTGACTAACCGTAATTGCACACCTTCCTGAGTGAAAAAACTGGATGAATCCATTTATAAAAGAATATTTCAAACCCTACTGAAAACTTCTTCCGCAATAATAAATAAATTGGGGGACAAAGGATCCCCTTCACTAAGGCCTCTTGTAATGGGAAAGAAGCCGGCTCTTTGTCCATTAATTGAGACCAACAAGAACTAGTTTGAAAGCACATTTGAAACCAAAGTGAGTGATCCAAAAAACCAAACTTGTGCAATACCATCTTGAGGAAGTCCCATTCGAGCATGTAATATGCTTTCATCATATCAAGCTTTAAAATCAAATTTTCCCCCAATACTTTCCTATCAAGTTCATTAACAATACATTGTGCCAAAGTAACACAAGGCAAAATACTCTTTAATTTGGTGGCCAATAACTTTGAGAGCACCTTGTAAAAAAAGTTACATAAGCTTATTGGCCGAAAATCTGAAAAAGATGTCGGATGTTTCAGTTTAGGGATTGGAGAAACAAGAGCGGCATTAATTGCTCTAGGAACAAAACCACCACCCAAGAAAAAATTTGCCGCTATTAAAAGATCCGCCTTAACAATGTCCCAAGCAACTCTAAAAAACTTACCTGAAAATCCATACAAACCTGGAGCACTTTCCACCGACATAGAAAAAACCACATCCTTTAGTTCCTCTATATTTGTTAGTGCAGTGAGCATGGCGTCATCTTAATTAGTCACAAGTTGAGGAATAATTGGTATGTTTTGTTGATATGGCCTGTATTTTGGGCTAAATACTTTGGAATTGAATAGTACATGTACGAAGTGTGCTTGAGCATAGTCTATGAAATATGATTGTGGCCTTGCGGGTTATGATTGTTCGGTTTAATAATGGCCCTTCCGAGTGTGAATGTTCGATATGAGTATAGATTTATATGTCCAAGTGTCACTTGTCGTGTCACCAAAATGAACTTGTAAACCCCCATGTATTTATTTTAAATTATATTAAACTATTGTGTATTACATTGATACAAAATGAATTAAAGAAATAGATGATTGTAAGATGGTGAGTATAGAAACCGTGGAGAATTTCGGGTGATTTGATATTTTGGGGTAATCACTCTTAGGAGGAATTTAGTAAGTCAAATTTTAAATGTTTTTAGGTCAAAATAAAGCTATCATTGAATCTAAAAGGTCAAAAAACCTTGGGATAGGCTATATGGGGTGTCTTAGAAGTTTGGAAATATTCCAGATTTAAAACTCATTTTGGAGAGAATTCGGGTAGGAAGGAATTTGACACTACTTTTGACACTACCTTAGTATTTTTTTTCATAAATTTTTATTGTGATATCTAATTAATCTGATTTTGTGGCAGTAGAAAGTAGACTTCAAGGGGTACAAAAGTTTATTTTATAGAATTTTTGCAAATCGATTTCTAACTAGATCAAAATTGAGTCGGAAGTCTAGATAAAAATTTTGCACCGTCCAGATGCCCTGAAAACAGAACCACGGTTCTGACAAAAAGGAGATACTTGGAGTAAATACAGTCTGAATGCCTCACTAAAAACAGCATTGATAAGATTTTAGGGTTTTCTCCATTTTCAGCCTATAAATACCCTAAGGACGTCCCTTAGGTCAGTTTCAGAAGTCTTTGGCTCTAGAAAACCCTAGAGAGTGAGAGAGAAGGAGAAAATGCAAGATTTGGAGGGACTTTCACATCGGGAATGGATCGAACACGCTAGGGTTACACACAAACATCGGATAAAGGTATAAGATTCTTCTTGAATTCTTTCATTGAGACTTACACGTATTATATATATATATATATATATATTTTATCTTCTTGATGATTATATGCTAAATAATTGTTAGTTCTTGATTTTCTTTCTATTTAAAAGTTGTTTTGAACAAAATATATGTTTTATATTCAAGAAACTCTTGTTCTTGATTTTCAAACCCCTAGTTTTGCTAAATACATGTTTTTATGCATAAAATACATTGGTTCTTGATTTCTAAATTCTAATTCTTGAATAAACCATGTTTATATTCAAATACTCATTTTATCTCCAAAAAATTGTGGTTTTTTAGGTGAAACCCTAGAAATTTTCAATACCGCAAAAGTAAATGTTTCTTTATACGGCCTCTTGCATATTTTAATTCCTTTATTCTTGTATATTGAGAATTGTGAAATTATGATACCTGAATTTTGATAGAAGTTGTGATTGGTGGAGTATATGGTTTTTGATAAAGTGCTGGTTCTTATCTCTTGTATGGTTTGGGTGTGACTTGGATTGCCTTTGGAATCAACAGTAGAGTGTTAGAGGTTTATCTATCCCAGTGGGGGTAAGATGGTTGCCTAACGTTCGTAAGGGTTTATTTACTAACGAGGTCAACTCCTATTGTTCACGTAAGTTCGAGGCTGAGAGACGATATACCTTTCATGGGAATAGATTCATCAATGCCGCATGAAACGGTACATGCCCTTCCCAAAGTTGTTTCTGATGTGGCCCAACGAGGAATTATTGAGATTGTTAGTGTTTGTGGTGGGTGAATGAGGTAGGTTCGTTGAGTGGATTCCTGAGAAGGAACCAACATACATGAGACACTTGAGACTATATTTACTGAATTATTCTTTATTTACTTTGAATCTTAAATGTTTACTTTTGTTGTTGAATTAATGTAGTCCATAAACTTGAGATCGTTACAACTGATATTGTTTTACTTCTGAAAGTTATATATGTTATTTTTTAAAAGAGACTTCCTTGTTTTATGATTTAAAAACCTTGTTTAGATTTGAGATGAATTTTTTATGGACTTTTGCTCACCCCCTACAACAATATTTACAGATTTTGGCATAGAGAAGAATGTCAGATTAGACGAGTAGGTTGACTTCGAGGCTGAGGAGGATCAGTATATATATCTCGACTTGGAGGCTTAGAGATGCTTCTTCCTAGTTTAGATTTTGAGAGTTTGCTATGAAAGAATGTTTTGAATAGTTTTATGTATTCCACTGCAAGATACGATTTGGTTTTGAATTGTATGTTTTAGAAATTAACAATGTTTTATTGACATGAATTTTAGTATTTATAGAGTTGATGGATGGTTTATTGTTCAAATGGTTATTTTTAGATACTCTTATGATTGGATGTTGTGTAATTAGTTAATGCCTATTTTGGGGCGTTATAGAACCAAGTATGAGGCTATATTTGATAGTAGTTGAGTTATGTGATATGTCGAAATTGATTCTTAATTCTGTTGTCCATGATTATGCCTATTGGTTGAGTTTTTTGGTATTTGATTATTCACATTTTTTATCGTTGAACATATTGTTTCTTATCGTATTGTATACTTTTCTGTTGCTAATATTATTCAGAATGATCTTTGAGGAAAGGACCAGAGTTAAGCTATCAAAGAATTATAGATTTATAACATTTAATTTTATTGTTACACTATATTATTTGAGGATATCCATTTGTATATTTTGGAGATTATTTTTATTTTTATTGAGGTAATTAGAGTTCTAGGCCTATATTTGGAGATGTAATTATAGTATATTGTGATAAATTAATTAATCAAATAACACATTCGAAAAATCGGGGTGTCGCAAAATGGTATCAGAGCCTAGGTATCAGATCTTATAGGGGTCTTGTGGAAGTGAGTCTATCAATTTTCATTGCAAGTGTGTAAAAGTTTGAAGTGGTTTAGCAGAGCATAAGCTATAGATCTTATATGGATACCATGGAGAGTGAGTTAATTAGTTTCTTGGCACAAGTGTTCAAGTGGGAATTGGTATCAAAATTTTGGGTTATATAGTAAATAATTAAAAATGGTATCATAGTGCACAATGGATATGCGTGTAAGATATCCATTATTTATTCGACTTTCAAGATTCGTATAGAATTTCAGAGATAAAATTATTTTTAAGGGGGATAGATTATGACGACTCATATAAAAATTAATCGATAATACGTTAATTAGGGCATTAATTATAATTCTATATAAATAAGGATTATTTTTAAAAATTTCAAATAAATAAATTGATCTCAAATATAGATTTTTTGCGTGAAAACGAGTCGAATGACTATAATATAAATCATCTTTTGTGTTGAAATAAAAATGTCAGTGTCTGAATAGTATAATAGATGGGTAATATATGTGAAAACAAGTCTAATGACAGGTAATATATATACATATATATACACTAAAAACACATGTGTCATAATAAGGGGGCATGGTTATTATTTCGGTGACATGTGTATTAACAAAAGAAAAAAAAAAAACCATGGAAAATGAGCATTTGTCCAATGAAGTCACATGTCGTTCATCACATAGTCGGTAGACACAACGCAACACAAGTGTCACCAAGATGAACAAACTATGAGGCTTTGTTTGTGTTTGGCGTATTTTCGGATTACGGGCGTGTCCAAGTCCGATTGGACTTAGAATTCAAACATGTATGACCTTACGTACTCGAACCAAAATGAGGTTCTAAAATTGTGATTGTCCAAGTGATTGTAGCGAGGCATAAGGCTACATCTGAGTTATTTTCTATGCCTTTGGTTCAAGGATTTTAAATAATTTTCCAAATAAAAGCGTAATTGACTACACCATAAAGAGAATAACGGGAATGAAAAGTAGCAAGTAAACTAAATCTGAATCTGGAAGACGAAACAAGTACTGAACTTAACATTAAATGAAAGCAGTAAAGAATCATCAGAGTGATGATTACAAGAAAAGTAAAACTGTTCGGAAGAAAGAAATAAGTATAAGGTAAGCTAGCTTTGTAAAGAGTTTGTGTGTTTGATCATGGATCCTTTCCCAGTGGCCTAATCTCTACTATTTATAGAGATGGCCTTCAATCGTCGACCCATCTTTTCTGGCCATTATTGTGATCATGGCCTTATCTCTCGAGATGCGTGGATGAACGTTGAACTGTCTCCCACAGGCAGCTTATGATATCACATTTTCTAGTAGTTCTAAGGATTCTAAGAGTTGTATTTCTCTAACCGTTCTTTCAATTGTGGACTCTCACAGATTCCTTTATGACTGTTGGATTTCTTCCACTTTTCACCCTCTGATTTTGCTTCTTTTGGGTGTAAACATATCCCCCCCCCCCCCCCCCCCCAAAAAAAAATAATGCGACTGAAAACTCAATATTCGGGGTGTTGTTTTGGCTCTTTGAATTTAAACTTTTACTACTACACTAGCCTTGCTTAGATGTCATACTGCCATTGACCGTGAAGCTCAAGGATTGCGGCTAAAGTTCCACAGGTAGTCTTTGGTCTATCCTTCATCTTTTCAGATCTACAAGAAATAGTTGGCACATGATCCATCCATATCCTTTAATCATTGTTTCAGCTCGTTCTCTAATGCCAATATAATCCGTCCCAAGACCTATTTTTTTGTCATTATTCTGAACTTCTCTTCTTCTTCTTCTTCACGAGTGTAAGCTACTCAATACACTCTTCATACTTTTAACCCGCTCTCTGATTCTTGTTCACCATATATGGACCTTGGGCCAACCTTCAAAGAAATGCCTCCAGATGAGGTACGATGCATTTATCCTAACTCTCATATATCTATGTCTTTCAACTTCCATGAGCCTCTCCGATGGACAAATTGGCTCAGTGGTAACCATGTTCGTGCAAGGAAAGCCCCACTCTCAATTGGATATCATGGTTTACTCGTGTTAAGGTAGCCAAGGATACTCTATTGACCCATTGCTTGTTTAAGCATGGTTTTGATGATGATCAAACATCTACACTATGATCTAAAGTGTAAATTAGATGTGTGGTTTAATTATATGAAAGATGTGCAAGAAAGGAAATGAAGAAGGAAAGATAGATGACAAAAAAATGAAGGATGAACTATCATCTGGCATGCAGGATAAGGAATCGGCATGCCGATTTATGGTGTAGCAGCATACCGGATGCTAAAGCGGCAGACATCTCAAGTCCCAATACTTTGCCTTGCAAAGTGAACCGGCAGGCTTTGCACATGACCGACATGCTGAATGGGTTGAAGCAGAATGCACTCAAGCTCCCAGTACTTTGCCATGAAAATTGAACTGGAAGACTTTGCCATGGTCTGGCATACCAGATGCTGAAGCGGTAGGGACTTCAACACACAAACAACAGCTGATCCGATATGCCGGATGGGGAACCGGCATACCGGTTTGTGTACGTTAAGTCCTGCAACGACTACTTTTGGCAGATATTCAAAATACTTTGGCTTCCAAGTATAAATATGGGTTTTCAATGCTTTGGGAAGAAATTTGCTACCTTGTATTGATGAGCTAGAAGCCAAAAAGAGTTTAATCATTCTTGAGTGATTTATTTCATTGTAAAGAGATTTAAAGTGTTAAATTTCTTCTATTTGTTTCCAATCTTGATTTGAGAGAGAATCATTATAATGCAAGAGATACGATTGATTGTTGTCTTCTTGAGTGACATACTATAGTGAGGAATATCATCTTGTTCTCAAGGAATAGAAGTGTTAGGGTTTTGATATGACCCATTGAAGAGTTCAAGTGAAAGATAAAAAGGGAACCTCCAAGGGGAGACAGAAAAGAAGACGTAGGCCAAGAGTTAGGGTCGAACCTCTATACATCCTTGTGTTTGCATTATCCTTACCTCTTTACTTTGATTTGTGTTTATTGCTTATACACACGTCATCACTCTCTTACTATCTAACCAACATCTAGTAATCCATATTTATCAATTTCACAAATAGTGAAATTGAGATTTTAAGTTGGACAATAATTAGAAAAGTATCACAGTAAGGGCTCTAGGATTCTTGTGTAACTACAATTAGAGTTAAAAGATCATGGCAACACTAGAAGCAAACATTGTAGAGGGCCAATCCATTACTAGACCTCCATTTTTTAATGGAAATGAATATCCCTATTAGAAAGTTAGGATGAAAATTTATATCATGTTACAAGACGATGGGTTATGGGATATTATTGAAGATGGATACACAAAACCCACATCGGAGAAAAGGATTGGACTAGTGATCAAAAGAAGGCTCACACTTTAAATGATAAGGCTATGAATACCTTGAATTCTGCATTAGATAGAGGAGAGTTTAATAGAATATCCACATGTGAGACCTCTAGACAAATATGACATGTTAGAGGTTACACATGAAAGAACTGTTCGTTTCACCATCCTGGGTTGATCTCGATAACCCTCTGCTCTGATGGGTTGATCAAGCACCAATCTTGTGGTGAATTCCTTGTGTCTTAACCCTTGCCAACCTTTCAGAGGTTCTAGTGTATCTCTACTACACTCCTAACATCTCGGCCGCATGAACTTGCCATGTTGATCCCCCTAATCCCGCTTGGGCAATGGCCACTCACCTAGCCGCTCCCAATGAGGTCCTTTGTAATGCCACCTCTTTCGTGGAATTTTGGATGATTCTCCTCCCTCCTTTTTTCTTGGAACGATCCCATAAAAGGCTTTGCATCTAAGGCATAGTCCGTTGTTGAACATGTCAAGCTGCTCTTGGAGACCTAAAGAAATATATGGCTTACCCCCAGATTCTTCTTCTGACGACTCATCCTGAAGAGTATTTCTTTTTCTCTCATTAGGCTTCTCATCATCAATTGACCTGTTCTCGCCCAAGTTTACCTTTTTTTAGGTGATCTTCGACTGCCCCATTTTCACCATGTTAGTGGCGACTATTTTCTAGAAGGGATCTGTATCAACCCCCATCTCCAACTTCCCCTTATCCTTGAAGATCAAATAGCCTTTGGTCCAGCCATCATGGATGGCATTCCGAGACACCACATAGTTAGCAGTAGAATGGCTCCACAAATTATGCCATTTATAGTATGTCTTGTTCTTCAGCTCCGCGACCGATGGAATCTTTTGCCCAAACGATAGTTTGATAATGCCGTCAACCAACAGATGGTCAAAGATTTGATCAGCCTTTGCAATGTTGAACTCATATATCTGGTCATTTCCTTTACCAGTTCCCTTTTCAACACTTGACGTGGCTTGTACTTGACTCTCTAGAGACCTGTTGAAGGCCTTGCACACATGTGGCCATCTCGCCATGATTTCTGCCATATTCACCTCCAACTTCTGGTCTGGCTCGACCATGAATATCTCTGCATTGGGATCCCTGTAATACATTCCTTTGGACACGTTTCTTTAGTCCAACTCCTCACACAGGATTTGTTCGTATCGCATAGCCCGCGTTGCCAACACGAACAGGTCATTGAACTCCATTCCCTCGAACTTCTTGCGGAGCTCGAAACCTAGAATGTTCTACGCTATGTGCGCATATTCCATCTCAAGCAATGCCAACCTACATTGGTTCCTAGCCTTCTTGAATTGTGTGATGTACTGTTCTATCATTTCCCTAGTCATATGCTACAGCCTAGCCAAATCGGCTATGGCTATTTCTAGCTCAGTACAGTAGAACTAAGCATGGAACTTATCTTCAAATTGCTGCCAGCCCAACACTGATAAGGGCAACAGATTGATGTACCATCTAAAGTCCTTTCCCGTGAGGGAATTGGTGAATAGCCTTAGTTTCAAGGACTTGTTAGCCTCTTCTTTTCCACATTATATGGTGAAACGACCAATATGCTCCACGATCGATTGACCGTTTTCTCCCAAAAATGTAGCGAACACCGAGACCTTGTATCCCCGAGGATACTCATCATCCCTATCCACCCAGTCGGGATATGGTTTTTGATATGTTGGCCTAGTGACCCACCTCATAGCGGGGCCAACATGTGCCTAGATTATCTCGTCTAGTTAGTCTCTATTCATGACCACTTGGGGTGATGCCGAAAGAACGATTGGTGGTTGCATTCTTTGACCCCAACCTCGGGATTGGGAGCCACTTCTTCCTTAAAAAGAGGGTTGTTGTTCCGCATGTGGATATTCCTGGCTTGCCTTGATTGAGGCCTTTGGCTGTAAGTCAAATTTTTTGTTCTCTTACCCCCCGAGTGGAGGCAACTCTTCTTGCAGGTTGGGAATTCTAGGCCTGCTTTCTTCAACAACCTCATGCACTAGAGGCACTTTTGATGCACCAACTTTGGCTTTCCCTCTGGTGTTTTCCATACTGCTTCTTAGGGTCTCACTAGGCGTGCCCAAAAATATGTTTGGTGTATTTTCGGATTGCGGCATGCCAAAGTCCGATTTGACTTAAAATCTAAAACACTTACGACCTTACCTAATCGAACCTGTGTAATGTTCTAAAATTGTGACTATTCAGATGATTATAGCGATGTGTAAGGCTACCTCTGAATTCTTTTCTATGCCATATAATTCTAGGATTTTAAATAATTTCCCAAATAAAAGTGTAATAGACTACACCATAAAGAGAATAGCGTGAATAAAAAGTAGGAAGTAACCTTAATCCGAATCTGGAAGACGAAACAAGCACTGAACTTAACATTAAATGAAAGCAATAAAAGATGTAACGCCCCAAATACCACCCTGGACGACATTACACTAGGAAACCATTCATGTCATGAGAGCAACTAAATATATATCCATCAAATAAGAAACATTCTTAATTTTAACAAAATTTGGGCAGAGTCTCCTTTGTACAAGAAGCTTTACCCAAAACACAACCTGTACAATTATATTACAATTGACCACACCGGGTCCACATATGCATAACTATTGACCACACCGGGTCCATTTATCCATCATAAAATAAACTTCCATTCACCATATATCATATCCACACTATCATCCCAAAAGAATAGGCCAAGCAATGGCATTTACATTCCAAGAGAATTAAAGTACACTTGCAGCGGAATAACAAAATATTAGACTTTACATGATCTCCAAATAAACTCTCTAGTCTAGTACAAAAGAAGCTATATCTCTACATGTCCACCTCGGGATCTACACTCCCGTCGATCGGAGTCTCCCAATATGCGGGCTCCTCGACTCCCAACTCCTCCTCAAGTATATAATCTGAAAATGTTAGCGGTAGGGGGTGAGCACGAAACTCTGTAGAAAATTTATCCCAAACCCAAACAAGGTTTAGAAAACATTTAAAATTCGATCGGTCTCATTTTCACAAATATAGTATAGAACTTTTGAAGGAAAACAGGGCATTTAAATAGATCTCCAGTTTAAGGAACCACGGTAATTAAAAGAATAAATGAACACAAGATACCAATAAGAATCAATTCCCAAAACATAATCCATCCCACCATACACCATTTCCACAAGTTCTTGTGGCATCCCATACTATCCCAAAACTCTTGCAGAAATCGTATTTGGTACAATGAACGATAACTCACACTTGAACATTTCCGGCAATATATGTACATATATCTCAACAATGATGTAAGGCATCCACATGAATCGACACATTGAGTAACGTCTTGCCCACACCTACACACACATCTTATCAAAGATATCCAACCTTTAGAAAGGGCGTGTACCATACCAATGGCAGTGACGAAATCCAACCCAGGCATTAGTATACTAACCCTCTTACACGGCACCACGTGAGCGATAGTGGTTTAGTTTTACCAAAGCACTAATCCCGCTACGAATGGATTAGTCTTACCAAAGCACTAACCCATTCTACGACATCTCGTCAAAGGACACCCATGGTCATCCCACACCCATTGGAGATATAACATCAAACCAATTTACACAATTTATAAGCATATCTCAAAAATCCCCAAATATAGCATGCGACATTTTCAATAACCAACTAAAAAAAATGCAAGAGATCATTATAAACATCATTTGTTGCACAATATAAAACTCTAAGTTTTGAAAGTGAAAACCCAGGAATTACCAAGAGAAAAGTCAATTTTCCTTACAAATCAATGATTGAAGATGAAAAAGAAAGATAAAATGGTTACCAAACCATCACATGGTTCAAAACATGGCATTGATTGCAAAAATATAAAGAATCAAAGATTTCCCTAACACATATCCAAGATTTAGAGAAAGAGACATATGTATATACATATATATATATATATATATATATATAGCCCTAGCCTCAATGTGAGAGAGTGAGAGAAAACCCCTACCTCTTAGTTGTAGCTTCAATCTAAGACTCAAGCTTCAAAATCTTCCTAGTCTCCTTCCTTTTTCCTCTTAATTTCGTCCTCCTAGGGTTTCAAGAGATTTGGGTGAGAGTGATTGAAGAATAGAAGAAAAGAAATGGGTGGGGAAGTGAGATTTTTGAGAAATCTAGGGTTTGATCTTCACAAATGATGTGAATCTCTCTCTTGGATGTGTTTTTCTCTTCCTCTCTTCTCCTCTCAAGCTATCTAGGGTTTGGAGTGGTGTAATGAAGGCTAAGGAGGTGAGAGGATGTATTTATAGTGGGGGAAAAAATCGAGGGTTCGCGAACAGAAAAATTCGGATTTTTACAGTGACTACCGGTAGCTGATTTTGGCTACCGGTAGCTCGGGTACACTGGACACTCGACTACCTGCTGGCTATCGGTAGCTCGGACACACTGGACCAAATGCTACCGGTAGCTGATTTTGGCTACCGGTAGCTACTACCCAGAGTTTTCTACTTCCACTTCCAGTGCATTTTTGACCCATGTAGAGGTCGAATTGGAAAATTTTCATGAAATACACTTTTGTAGCTCTAGATGTCTACTATCTACTGCCCAAATGTTAGGTTATTTGGAATTAAGAATAAAAAGTTATGTCCAAAATACTAAGAAGTATTCAATACCCATTTTTACCCAAATTCTCGCTAAAGTGTATTTTAACTCCGGGACACTTCCTAACTTCCAATACATCCATATTACCACTCCCAATGTTTTTCGACCTTCCGGATTCAATGAACTCATCATTTTGACCTACAAACTTTTAGAAACTTGTCTAATCACCCTTTCCAAGTTTAAACATCTTCGACACGTAACTTGTCAATCAAATTGTCTCCATAGCATTTATTCCTACGGTTTATTCTTATGTCACTACATATATCTACATCTTTTCAAATATTATTTACTATATATATATATATCTCTATAAATATATAAAAGAAAATTCGGGGTGTTACAATCCACCCCCCTTAAAGAAAGTTTCGTCCTCGAAACTTACCTCAAGTAGCGAACAAATATGGATACTTCTCCCGCATTGCTTGCTCCGGTTCCCATGTAGCTTCCTCCACTCCATGGTGTTGCCACAAAACCTTCACTAGTCGGATGACTTTGTTACGGAGCACCTTCTCTTTGGCATCGAGAATCTTCAACGGTTGTTCTTCATATGTTGCTCCATCTTGAATTTCAATATCTTCCAAGTCTACGACTGGCGGTGCATCCGATTGACACTTTCTCAACATCGACACGTGGAACACGTCATGTACTCCGGATAGCTGGGCTGGTAGTCGAAGTTGATATGCCGCCTTGCCTACCGCTTTGATTACCTCGAACGGTCCGGTATATCTTGGCGCTAACTTTCCCTTTTTGCCGAATCTAAACACTCCTTTCTGAGGTGACCCAAATCCACATACATTTTTCCAACGAAATAATTTTAAGAAAAATTAACATAATATCATCGAAAATGCCATTTTATTGGTCAATACCAATCTTTAGAATTTTGAATTAAGGAACAAATAAATAATCAAGCTTGGGAATCAAGAACAAAGTAACAATCGAGTCTTGGAGTCAATAACAAATGCATATCAAGCTTTGTAACCAAGAACTAGAGAGTATCGAGTTTTGAACTCAAGGACAAGGAGAAATCAAGAGCAATTGAATGTCAAGTCTTGAAATCAAGAACCAATGAATATCAAGTATTGAATATCAAGAATAAATGAATCACAAGGGTTAGAATCAATAACAAATGAATATTAAATTTGGCTATCAAGAACCAATGGATCATCAAGCCTGGGGAAATTAAAAACAAAGGAACAACCAAGTCTTGAAATCAAGAACCAAAGGATGTCAAGTATTGAATATCAAGAATACATGACTTACAATAGTTAGAATCAATCAAATGAATATCAATTTTGGCTATCAAGAGCAAATGAATATTAAGCTTGGAAATCAAGAATAAAGGCGTATCAAGCTTGAAAGTCATGAACAAAGGAGAAATTAAGATTTAACAGGACAATCATGTATGGAAATCAATGACAAACGACTATCAATGTGTGAAATCAAGAACAAAGGATTATGAAGCTTAGAAATCAAGACCAAAAGAACACTCAAGTCTTGGAACCAAGAATAAGGAATATCAAGTATTTCATATTGAGAATAATTGAATCACAAGGGTAGAATCAATAACAAACGAATATCAAATTTAGATACCAAGCACAAATGGATCATTAAGCTTTGGAAATTAAGGACAAGGAAACAATCAAGTCTCGAGATCAATAACAACGGATATCAAGCTTGGAATCACAGATAAAGTAACAATCATATATTGGAATCGATAACACACGACTATCAAGGTTTGAAATCAATGACAAAGGCAAGATAAAGAGAAAACACTTCTCCCTCGAAAACTAGGATTTCAAGGGCATACCAAAGGATTTGGTGGTCACCCACCCATAACATAGCTTAGAACAAATAATGTTTAAGTTCGGGAATCAAGAGCAAAGGAGAAATCAAGAGAAAAACACATCTCCTTTGTAAACTAAGGTTTGAAGGCATAAGAAAAGATTTAGGGTTTACCCAACCATAATATATTTTGGAACAAGGTAGTATTATCCCGAATGGCAAGACATGATGATTCCCAAGCAAGTAGATATAAATTAGAGTCAAAGATTACATATAATTAAACCCTACTGGTATCCCCTTGTTTTCCCGTAGGCAAGTTAACATATACAGTAAGTTCTATTCCCTAGAAACCCAATCCCAATTCCACAGCATACACAGTACGTAGAAAAGAATAAGTCGCATAGGTATCCAATATAATTCGGGCCCAAGAATGGTAGAGAAGAACAATACCTTCCACAACGGCGTTGGAGGCATCTTCCTCCGGTTGAGTCAAAGCAAAAACCCTTCCTTGATTGGCGCCGCCGGGGGCTGGAGCTTGTAACGGTCTCTGTGGTGGTAGTGGTTGTCGTAGCGGTGGTCTGTTTGCATTCACTCGCCCAGTTGCTTGGTTGGTCTTGGTGGAAAGCAATGGACAATTATCTTTGAAGTGCCCAACACCTCCACAAGCGAAGCATCGGCGTGCATCCGTGCCTACTCTCTCTGGTATGCCTCCCGCTCCTCGAGCTATCTGAGGTATTTGCTGCACTGGCCTTTGTAGAGGTGGCTTGTTTGCTGGTACTTGCTCGGTTGCTTGTTTGGTCCTTGGGGGAAACGAGGGGCATCTA
Source organism: Ilex aquifolium (assembly GCA_951799425.1). NCBI lineage: Eukaryota > Viridiplantae > Streptophyta > Magnoliopsida > Aquifoliales > Aquifoliaceae > Ilex > Ilex aquifolium. Next base: position 22,823,763 of record OX637400.1, read on the forward strand.
TGTTTGAAGTGCCCATACTCTCCGCATGCAAAGCATTGGCGCGGGTCAGTTCTTGTTCTAGTCTGAGTCACTTCATCTCCTCGAGCTGTCAGAAGTCTCTGTCCACCTGCCTGGTCTGGACTTCGGTATGGTGCTGCTCGCTGCACTCCACTGGTGCTAGGGTCCGTCCTGATCGGACCTCCTCTCGCGAAGCTCTGTTGCCGCTGGCTGTCCTCTATATCTCTCTCCACCAATGCAGCTCGGTCAACTAGGTCCCCATACTCCCGGATCTTGAGAGCCACCAGCTTCTCCCGGATAGCAGGCCTCAATCCCTGCTCAAAGCGCTTGGCCCTGCTGGCCTCAGTAAATATAAACTCTGTAGCATAACGGGATAGCTCATCGAAACTCCTCTCGTACTCGATCACCGTCCTGCTGCCCTGTCGGAGAGCAAGGAAATCGGCCTTCATTCTGTCTCTTACTGATTCCGGAAAGTACTTGTCTTGAAAAATTTGGTCAAATTCCTCCCAAGTGAGTGCATCTGTGGTCCTCCTTCTTTTCACGGAGTCCCACCAATGGTCGGCCTCCCCCTCGAATAGATAAGTCGCCAAGCCGACCCGAAGATCCTCGGCTATCCCCATGCCATCACATATCTTCTTCACTCGGCGGATCCATTTATCCGCATCCAAGGGGTTAGAGCTCCTTTGGAAAGTAGGCGGGTGTTGTCTCAGAAACTCTCGGAGAACTACCATTCTCCTATTCTCTTCTCCGTTGCCCGGTACTTGGGCTAGTGGAGGAGCCCCACCGTTATGGTTGTTCCCATTCTGGTGTTGTACCAGAGTGGTGAGCTCCCTCAAACACTGATAGATGCCATGAATTGCATCGGGAGGTGGTGGCGGTGGTGGGTTTGTTTGACCTCCACGACCACGACCACGCCCTCGTCCACGTACACGTTCACCGTCCATCCTGCACATCAATATACAACTTAGTTCATTGATGTACAAGATATCCCACTATCACTTTAATCTAGAACATAGGACGTGTGAAAATCTAATTCAAGAATTTTTTTATCCAACCTAGTCCTAAGGTTCTAGTGGTGATCCATAACCTACAGCTCCCATGTAAGACCTAAAGCCTAGGCTCTGATACCAAATCTGTAACGCCCCAAATACCACCCTGGACGACATTACACTAGGAAACCATTCATGTCATGAGAGCAACTAAATATATATCCATCAAATAAGAAACATTCTTAATTTTAACAAAATTTGGGCAGAGTCTCCTTTGTACAGGAAGCTCTACCCAAAACATAACATGTACAATTATATTACAATTGACCACACCAGGTCCACATATGCATAACTATTGACCACACCGGGTCCATTTATCCATCATAAAATAAACTTCCATTCACCATATATCATATCCACACTATCATCCCAAAAGAATAGGCCAAGCAATGACATTTACATTCCAAGAGAATTAAAGTACACTTGCAGCGGAATAACAAAATATTAGACTTTACATGATCTCCAAATAAACTCTCTAGTCTAGTACAAAAGAAGCTATATCTCTACATGTCCACCTCGGGATCTACACTCCCGTCGATCGGAGTCTCCCAATATGCGGGCTCCTCGACTCCCAACTCCTCCTCAAGTATATAATCTGAAAATGTTAGCGGTAGGGGGTGAGCACGAAGCTCTGTAGAAAATTTCTCCCAAACCCAAACAAGGTTTAGAAAACATTTAAAATTCGGTCAGTCTCATTTTCACAAATATAGTATAGAACTTTTGAAGGAAAACAGGGCATTTAAATAGATCTCCAGTTTAAGGAACCACGGTAATTAAAAGAATAAATGAACACAAGATACCAATAAGAATCAATTCCCAAAACATAATCCATCCCACCATACACCATTTCCACAAGTTATTGTGGCATCCCATACTACCCCAAAACTCTTGCAGAAATCGTTTTTGGTACAATGAACGATAACTCACACTTGAACATTTCCGACAATATATGTACATATATCTCAACAATGATGTAAGGCATCCACATGAATCGACACATTGAGTAACGTCTTGCCCACACCCACACACACATCTTATCAAAGATATCCAACCTTTAGGAAGGGCGTGTACCATACCAATGGCAGTGACGAAATCCAACCCAGGCATTAGTATACTAACTCTCTTACACGGCACCACGTGAGCGATAGTGGTTTAGTCTTACCAAAGCACTAATCCCGCTACGAATGGATTAGTCTTACCAAAGCACTAACCCATTCTACGACATCTCGTCAAAGGACACACATGGTCATCCCACACCCATTGGAGATACAACATCAAACCAATTTACACAATTTATAAGCATATCTCAAAAATCCCCAAATATAGCATGCGACATTTTCAATAACCAACTAAGAAAAATTCAAGAGATCATTATAAACATCATTTGTTGCACAATATAAAACTCTAAGTTTTGAAAGTGAAAACCAAGGAATTACCAAGAAAAAAGTCCATTTTCCTTACAAATCAATGATTGAAGATGAAAAAGAAAGATAAAATGGTTACCAAACCATCACATGGTTCAAAACATGGCATTGATTGCAAAAATATAAAGAATCAAAGATTTCCCTAACACATATCCAAGATTTAGAGAAAGAGACATATGTATATACATATATATATATATATATAGCCCTAGCCTCAATGTGAGAGAGTGAGAGAAAACTCCTACCTCTTAGTTGTAGCTTCAATCTAAGACTCAAGCTTCAAAATCTTCCTATTCTCCTTCCTTTTTCCTCTTAATTTCGTCCTCCTAGGGTTTCAAGAGATTTGGGTGAGAGTGATTGAAGAATAGAAGAAAAAAAATGGGTGGGGAAGTGAGATTTTTGAGAAATCTAGGTTTTGATCTTCACAAATGATGTGAATCTCTCTCTTGGATGTGTTTTTCTCTTCCTCTCTTCTCCTCTCAAGCTATCTAGGGTTTGGAGTGGTGTAATGAAGGCTAAGGAGGTGAGAGGATGTATTTATAGTGGGGGAAAAAATCGAGGGTTCGCGAACAGAAAAATTCGAATTTTTACAGTGACTACCGGTAGCTGATTTTGGACATTTTCGACACGTAACTTGTCTAATCACCCTTTCCAAATTTAAACATTTTCGACACGTAACTTGTCAATCAAATTGTCTCCATAGCATTTATTCCTACGGTTTATTCTTATGTCACTACATATATCTACATCTTTTCAAATATTATTTACTATATATATATATCTCTATAAATATATAAAAGAAAATTCGGGGTGTTACAAAAGATCACCGGAGTGATGATTACAAGAAAAGAAAAATTGATCGGAAGAAAGAAATAAGTATTGTAAAACCCGGGTAAATTTGAATTTTTTTTTCTGAAAAAGGACAAAACAGTAATTTACCACAACAGTGCGGATTCGAGATACACCTTTCTCTAGATCTTGGATAAGGAAACAGACTTCTCCATTGGACTCGTATCACAGAAACTAGTTACCCTGTCAAATTTCGTCGAATTTCGAGATAGTCGAATTTTTGCACGTGATTCGAGGTGACTGGGTGGCGAATGACCTCGTGGAGGTCCCCAAAAATGAGTTTTATAAAATTTCCTAATAATTGGATTAAATTTTGGATAAAATAAATTTGAACTTAAACCGGGATATAATGAATCGTTTCGTGACGAAAAACGGACCCGGAAATAGGAAATATGCGGTGCAATGTGGACCATACATTTGCGACTATAAATATTGACCTAAATCTGATATTTTTAGAAAAATATCTCATTATTCAACCCCCCTTGGCCGGCCAAAGAGAGAGAGAGAAAAGAGAACAAAACAAAATAGTTCTTCAAGCTTCAATCCAAGATCTTTGAAGTTCCGTCGCTCGGATTGACTCGGACCAAGAGTTAAAGTCGATCACCACGGCAAGGGCTACACAACCACACCAAGAACGAGTGATTTCACCGAAGATCCACGAGGAGACTTCGGGGAAATCAAAGGTTTTGGGCTTAGGAGATGTTCTTGAGGCTTCCTACTATTTCTACTACGCTCCAAGAGGTAGGGTTTTTCCTACTTGGTTTTATTCCTACCTTTTGAGCTGATTTAAGGGGCTATTTTATGGCTTGTGTAGGGGCTGTTTTATGGCTTGTTTCGGGGCCGTTATATGGCTTGTTTAGGGGCTATTATGTGGGCTGTTTTGTGGGCATATTATATGTTTACATTAGGCCTTGAGGATTAAGGGTGTTATTGCTTGATTATGTATTGACATGCTTGGTTGTTGTTGTTAGATAAAATGTTGATATATGTGTATTAATATATTGACATTGGGATGAGTTTTTTTTTTAAGGTTATATGCATAAGATATGATTGTCCATGATACATGATGAAATGTGTGATTTAAGTTGTCCATGTGACATTCACTACATATGTGACATGACATTGACTTGCAATGGTACATTACATTGCATATGCACGGGGACATCGCATTCCATGGGTGTGAGTGCATGGTTGAAAGCAAACACCACATTTGGTGATTGATAAGTGAGCTTGGTACCATTGGACCAAGGTTCAACAGAGTCGCACGGTCGCATGACATGGAAAAACTTGTGTCGGGTATATTAAGAAGGGCTAGACACTCCCTCGGGTGAAAAACCCAGTTACTGGTTCATACACTCCGACGGTGAAAGTCCAAAAAATGTAGATAGGCTTGCAGAGCCGGCGGTGTGATTCCAAAATCCGCTACCCATAAAGACACATGGTTTTGTTTATGAAATGATCATTCGAGGTGTAACATCCAACAAGTTTTGGTTTATAAATACATGACTTTTAGTTCAAAGTGATCATTTGATGTAATTCATCAATGACGGATTTTATTACACATTGGCATTGCATTGTGTGGTGGGAGTTGGTGAAGACTCGGATTATGATGCACGAGTTAGTTTCATCTCATTTCTTAGCATGGTATGTAGAATTCCAACCTAGAATTGCATATTCTTATTTGGAATCTTTGATGTGAATATGAATTGTTGAATGTGAACATTGCATGTGCACTTAGGTGGGGAGTAGCCGCTGTAGGAATTACTCTACTGGGCGTGGCTCACCCCATACGAGAAAACATTTCAGGTGCGGGATATACGCCGGTGGACGGCTCTCATTCGGGGCCGCAAGGGTGAAAGAAGCCGACTTGTGGTTTCTATAACTCCTTTTGTAAAACTTTTGGAACAAACTAGTTTTGGCATGTAATTTTATGTAAGAGAGTTGTAATTGAACTCATATGGCCTGTTTTTAATATAACCTTGCATGTTTTTATATGAGTATGGATAAATGGACCAGGTGTGGTCAATTTTTACTCATAAATGGACCCGGTGCGGTCATTGTGTTATATTGGGCCTCGGATTGGTCATGCTATTGTATAGTGTACAGGTTGGGTTTTAGGTAGAGCTCCCTGTACAAAGGAGACTCTGTCTGATTTTGTTAAATTATGGATCCCGGTAAATGGGATACAACGGTGTGATATCGAGTTACACGATATCCACAGGTATTCCGCGGGTTGATGGGTGATCAACGGACCCCTGGATTTTGGGGCGTCACAGCTTGGTATCAGAGTTTAGGTATACAATTACCTAGGGCTTGATGGGCATGGGTCTAGACCATTGCATTCATTGTGCATTTCATGTTTTGTGCTCTAATATGCTTCATGATTATGTGCTATGTGTTATGTGAATTATATACATGGTAAAATGTATATAGAAAAATAGGAACACTAGGGTTAGAAAACATAACCTTGGGGGTTCGGAAAAAGAATGAATGTGATGGTTCGGGATGTTGATGTCTATTAGTGGTTGGCACATGCACTACTAGTTAGACAAGGAGAGAAATCTCAAAGTTTAAACTTGATCCCCATTTTTTGGGATACTATGTAAGACTCTATTGCTATCTGACATATGTAGATGGCTAATCGAGGAAGAGGACGTCGAGGCGGTGGGTGGAACAACAACCAACCACCACCGGCTTTTGACCAACAAGCCTTCATAGAGGCTATTGGTACTGCGACTGCTACCATTGCACAGGCGAGTGCTACGGCTGCCACCATTGCACAGGCTAGTGCAACTGTGAGCCAAGGAGGGTCAAGTAACCTCCAGAGGTTCAAGGCACACCATCCTCCAACCTTCAAGGGAGGAGGGGGCCCGATGGTAGTTGATCATTGGTTCCGACAAGTCGGCAAGATCTTGGAGGCTATGGAGACCACCTCCGATGCCACTAGGATAAAGCTAGCTGCATTCCAGCTAGAGGGAGAATCCCAAGTGTGGTGGGATTGGGTCAAAGCCTCAAGGGACTTGGAGGCAACGACTTAGGAAGAGTTTCGTGAGCTCTTCATGGGCAAATACTTCCTGGCGTCTGCCCGGCTTGCAAAAGCTCGGGAGTTCCTAGACCTGAAGCAAGGGACGATGACGGTGCTCGAATACGTGGCTAAGTTCACTGAATTAGCCCATTTCGCCGATGAGTATGTGGCCACAGACATGGCCAAAGTGAGGAAGTTTGAGGATGGCCTAAAATTGTCCATCCGGCAAAAAATTGTAGGTATTCTCCTGCAAGACTTGGACTTGATGCTCAAGACTGCTATGGCCATTAAGAGGGAGGTGGACGACGCGCGGAACATCGAGGAGGCGGGTGTTAAAGATAAGAGGAAGGAGAGCCAACCTTTTTCTTCTAGCTCGGGGAAGAAGCAGAGGACTTCTACTCCGCAAGGGTTTCAGGGACAGGGCCGCGGCTATTAAGGCCAAGGCCAGGGTCAATCATCCCAAGGTGGGAGACACTTCAGGGCTCCTAGCCAGCCAGGGCAGAGAGCATGTTTTTATTGCCACCAGTCTGGACACATGAAACGGGATTGCCCTCAGAGGCAGGGATCCCAGAGTTAGGGGACACCCCAGTCCCAATCATCAGTGGGACGTTCACAGACTTAGTTTGTTCCTCCCTACCACACCATGGGTCAGGGGAGCCAGTACCAGTTCCAGGGTACTGCATAGGCCCCTACTACTTCATAATCAGGCCAAATGGGCCAAGGCATGGGTCGAGGTCGAGGCCAGGGCTCACAAGCAGGGACTTCAGGGACCTAGGGGTGTGTCTAAGCCATCACACCTCAGACTGAGCCTGCAGATCAGTCGATTATTCAGGGTACATTTCTACTCTCTCGCTTATGGGCAAGGGTATTATTTGATTCTGGTGCATCTCATTCCTTTATTCCTGCATCATGTGTGGAAGATTTGGGCTTAGAATTTGAAACCTTGGAAGAGCCACTGCATGTGGGTTCTCCCCTCGGAGCTAGGGTGAGCGTTGATCAGATATGTCAGGGTTGTGAGTTAGAGATCTCGGGGATTCTACTCACCGTGGACCTTAGGGTCATGGACATGTCGGAGTTTGATGTCATCCTTGGGATGGACTGGTTGACGGTACACCGAGTCGTCATTGATTGTGATTGTAAGAGGGTCACTGCCTACACACCACACGGTATTTTTTTTATGTTTCAGGGGGATAAGCATGATGCTTTTCCCCAAAACGTGTACGACTCCAGATGGCACGGGCAGTTGATGGGTTGGCTAGCAAGCCTTACCCTAGAGGACGAGGCAAGAAAGGAGTTGGGTCTACTTCGGGTGGTTTGTGAGTATGAGGATGTTTTTCCGGATGAACTACCGGGATTGCCTCCACATAGGGATGTAGACTTCACCATTGAGTTACACCCTGGTATATCTCCTAGTTCGATGACTCCGCATAGAATGGCGTCTGCTGAGTTACAAGAACTCAAAGTTCAATTACATGAATTGTTGGACAGGGGCTTTATTAGGCCAAGCACCTCACCTTGGGGCGCCCTGGTGTTGTTTGCCAAGAAGAAGGACAAGACCCTTCGACTATGCATAGATTACCGGCAGTTAAATAGGGTTACTATCAAGAATAGGTACCCTTTGCCGATGATTGATGATTTATTTGATCAGCTGAGAGGGGCGCGAGTCTACTCCAATATAGATCTCCGCACCGGTTACCATCAGTTGAGGGTTTGGGAAGCAGATATCCCTAAGACGGCGTTTAGGACGCGATATGGACATTTTGAGTTCACAGTGATGCCATTCGGATTGACGAATGCTCCAGCGACATTCATGGATCTCATGCATAGGGTGTTCCAACCCTACCTAGATCAGTTCGTTGTGGTCTTCGTTGACGACATCTTGATCTACTCCAAGTCTGAGGAGGAGCATGAGGGTCACTTGAGGATTATTCTTCAGGCCTTGAGAGACCATCAGTTGTATGCCAAATTCAGTAAGTGTGAATTTTAGCTTACTGAGGTGAAATTCTTGGGGCATGTGGTGTCGGCTTCGGGTGTATCCGTGGACCCGGAGAAGGTTGAGGCAGTCATGAATTGGGAGAGACCGAAGTCAGTCTTCGAGATATGCAGTTTCTTAGGATTGGCAGGGTATTACAGGAGGTTCATTGAGGACTTTTCCCGATTAGCTGCACCTATGACGAGATTGACCCGGAAGGAGGTCAAGTTTGAGTGGAATGACTCGTGTGAGAAGGCATTCCAGGAGTTGAAGAAGAGGCTTACTTCAGCTCCTATCTTGATAGTCCCAGAAAATGGACAGAGGTACACGGTGTTTTGTAATGCCTCGAAGGACGGACTTGTTTGATTTTTGATGCAGGCCAGGAGGGTGGTGGCTTATGGTTCTCGGCAGTTAAAGAACCACGAGCAGAACTATCCCACACATGACATGGAGTTGGCGGCCATTGTCTTTGCCTTAAAGGCTTGGCGCCACTACCTATACGGTGAGCAATTCGAAGTATTTTCGGACCACAAAAGTCTGAAGTACATCTTTACACAGCGGAACCTCAACATGAGGCAACGCAGGTGGATGGAGTTTCTAGAGGACTATGACTTCACTTTGCATTACCATCCCGGTAAGGCAAATATGGTGGCTGACGCACTTAGTCGGAAGTCACGGGGAGTCTTGGCTAGTATGGCCTATCGGGAGTGGCAGATGCTCGAGACTGTGGGATGGTTCAGGCTACGCTACATGAGGCAGGCTCAGGGTACTGTGGGAATTTTGGTGGCTACACCTTCCCTACTGAGCAGAGTGATTGAGTCTCAGGGGCAAGACCCGGAGATATTGTCCATCAAGGACCGAGTACTGTCAGGGACAGGTGATGAGGGCTGGACCATTCACTCGGATGGTAGTCTTCGGTATAGGGGAAGGATTGTGGTTCCCCAGTCGGCGGATTTGAGAGAGGAGATCCTCAGGGAGTTCCATTGCTCCCGTTTTGCGGTGCATCCAGGTGGCACGAAAATGTACCATGATCTTCGTCGCCAGTATTACTGGAGAAGGATGAAGAAACACGTTGGGGATTTTGTTCGTCGATGTCTCACGTGTCAGCAAGTAAAGGTTGAGCACCAGAGACCAGCGGGATTACTCCAGCCTTTGGAGGGAGCTGAGTGGAAGTGGGAGCATGTCACGATGGATTTTGTGACTCACTTGCCACAAACATCGCGAGGGCATGACGCGGTGTGGGTGATAGTAGACCGGCTTACTAAATCGACACACTTTTTGGCTGTGCAGATGACCTTCACTCTGGAGGAATTCTACAGGTTGTACATACGGGAGATTGTCCAGTTGCATGGGGTGCCCGTATCTATAGTATCGGATCGGGATCCCAGGTTTACGGCTCATTTTTGGGAGAGTTTCCAGCAAGCCATGGGGACACAGTTGATGATGAGCACTGCTTTTCATCCACAGACGGATGGTCAATCGGAGAGGACCATCTAGACTTTAGAGGACAGGCTACGGGCATGCGTCCTAGATCTAAAGGTAGTTGGGAAGAGCACTTACACTTAGTGGAGTTCGCCTACAACAACAGTTATCAGGCGAGCATACAGATGGCACCCTATGAGGCACTATATGGGAGGCCTTGTCGATCTCCGGTTTGTTGGACAGAAGTAGGAGAGAGAACCTCTACGGGTCCGGATTTGGTTAGGGACACCTCGGAGAAGGTGGACTTGATACGGAAGCGTCTTCTCATGGCTCAGAGCCGGCAGAAGAGCTACGCCAACATACGGCGGCGACCTCTAGAGTTCGAGGTGGGGGATCATGTTTTTTTGAAGGTGATGCCTAAGAGAGGAGTGGTCAGTTTCGGCAAGCGGTGAAAGCTGTTGCCGATGTATATTGGGCCCTTCGAGGTACTCGAGAGGGTAGGTACAGTTGCTTACCGATTGACGTTACCACCAAATCTATCGGGTGTTCATGCGGTATTCCATGTCTCTATGCTCTGGAAGTATTCTCCAGATCCGACTCATGTGGTGGATTGGGGCAAACTTGTTGTTGATGCGGATGGAACCTTCGAGGAGGGACCGGTACGTATCATGGATAGCCGGGACTAGATTTTGCGAGGCAAGACCGTGAGGCTCGTAAAGGTGCTGTGGCAGCGCCGAGGAGTGGAGGAGGCAACATGGGAACGCGAAGACACTATACGTACCAATTATCCTTTCTTATTTGAGGATGGAGGTACTTTCTTATAGTCATTTAATATTAAATGACTGTTGCATATGCATGTGATTGTATGTGTATGTATGTATGAATTTCGGGGACGAAATTCTTTTAAGGGGGGAAGAATGTAAAACCCGGGTAAATTTGAATTTTTTTTTTCTTAAAAAGGGCAAAACAGTAATTTGCCACAATAGTGCGGATTCGAGATACACCTTTCTCTAGATCTTGGATAAGGAAACAGACTTATCCATTGGACTCGTATCGCGGAAACTAGTTACCCTATCGAATTTCGTCGAATTCCGAGATAGTCGGATTTTTACACGTGGTTCGAGGTGGCTGGGTGGCGAATAACCTCATGGAGGTCCCCAAAAACGAGTTTTATAAAATTTTCTTAGAATTTGATTAAAGTTTGGATAAAATTAATTTGAACTTAAACCGGGATGTAATGAATCGTTTCGGGACGAAAAACGGACCCAGAAATAGGAAATATGCGGTGCAATGTGGACCGCATATTTGCGACTATAAATATCGAACTAAATCTAATATTTTTAGAAAAATATCTCATTATTCAACCCCCTTGGCCGGCCAAAGAGAGAGAGAGAAACGAGAACAAAACAAAATAGTTCTTCAAGCTTCAATCCAAGATCTTCGAAGTTCCGTCGCTCGGATCGACTCGGACTAAGTGTTAAAGTCGATCATCGTGACAAGGGCTATGCAACCACACCAAGAACGAGTAATTTCACCGAAGATCCACGAGGAGACTTTGGCGAAATCAAAGGTTTTGGGCTTAGGAGGTGTTCTTGAGGCTTTCTACCATTTCTACTACGCTCCAAGAGGTAGGGTTCTTCCTACTTGGTTTTATTCCTACCTTTTGGGCTGATTTAAGGGGCTGTTTATGACTTGTGTAGGGGCTGTTTTATGGCTTGTTTAGGGGTTGTTTTATGGCTTGTTTTGGGGTTGTTTTGTGGCTTGTTTCGGGGCCGTTATATGGCTTGTTTAGGGGCAATTATGTGGACTGTTTTGTGGGCATATTATATGTTTACATTAGGCATTGAGGATTAAGGGTGTTATTGCTTGATTATGTAATGACATGCTTGGTTGTTGTTGTTAGATAAAATGTTGATATATGTGTATTAATATATTGACATTGGGATGAGTTTTTTTTTAAGGTTATATGCATAAGATATGATTGTCCATGATACATGATGAAATGTGTGATTTAAGTCATCCATGTGACATTCACTACATATGAGACATGACATTGACATGCAATGGTACATTACATTGCATATGCACGGGGACATCGCATTTCATGGGTGTGAGTGCATGGTTGAAAGCAAACACCACATTTGGTGATTGATAAGTGAGCTTGGTACCGTTGGACCAAGGTTCAACAGAGTCGCACGGTCGCATGACATGGAAAACCTTGTGTCGGGTATAGTAAGAAGGGCTAGACACTCCCTCAGGTGAAAAACCCGGTTACTGGTTCATACACTCCGACGGTGAAAGTCCAAAAAGTGTAGATAGGCTTGCGGAGCCGGCGGTGTGATTCCAAAATCCGCTACCCATAAAGACACATGGTTTTGTTTATGAAATGATCATTCGAGGTGTAACATCCAACAAGTTTTGGTTTATAAACACATGACTTTTAGTTCAAAGTGATCATTGGATGTAATTCATTAATGACGGATTTTATTACACATTGGCATTGCATTGTGTGGTGGGAGTTGGTGAAGACTCGGATTATGATGCACGAGTCAGTTTCATCTCATTTCATAGCATGATATGTAGAATTCCAACCTAGAATTGCATATTCTTACTTGGAATCTTGATGTGAATATGAATTGTTGAATGTGAACATTGCATGTGCACTTAGGTGGGGAGTAGCCTCTGTAGGAATTACTCTACTGGGCGTGGCTCACCCCATACGGGAAAACATTTCAGGTGCGGGATATACTCCGGTGGACAGCTCTCATTCGGGGCCGCAAGGGTGAAGAAAGCCAACTTGTGGCTTCTATAACTCATTTTGTAAAACTTTTGGAACAAACTAGTTTTGGCATGTAATTTTATGTAAGAGTTGTAATTGAACTCATATGGCCTGTTTTTAATATAACCTTGCATGTTTTTATACGAGTATGGATAAATGGACCCGGCGTGGTCAATTTTTACTCATAAATGGACCCGGTGCGGTCATTGTGTTATATTGGACCTCGGATTGGTCATGTTATTGTATATTGTACAGGTTGGGTTTTGGGTAGAGCTCCCCGTACAAAGGAGACTCTGTCCGATTTTGTTAAATTATGGATCCCGGTAAATGGGACATAACAGTGTGATATCGAGTTACACGATATCCACAGGTATTCCGCCGGTTGATGGGTGATCAACGGACCCCCGGATTTTGGGGCGTCACAAGTATAAGGTTGGTTGGCTCTGTCAAGAGTTTTGTGTGTTTGATCGTGGATCCTTTCTCAGTGGCCTAGCTTCTGCTATTTATGGAGATGGCCTTCAATCGTCGACCCTTTTTTTTTTTGCCATTACTATGATCATGGCCTTACTCCTTAAGATGCATAGATGTGTGAGGAATCATCTCCAACTAGCGGCTCATGATTTCATGTTTCCTCATTTCATAGATTCTGAGAGTCTTATTTCTCTAATCATTTTGTCAATCATGTACTCTCACAGACTCCTTTATTACCATTGGGTCTCTTTCACGTGTCACCCTCTGATTTTGCTTCTTTTGGGTGTAAATAGTTTGATAGCAATTGAGCTATATGACATGTTGAAATTGATTCTTGATTATGTTGTCCATGATTTCCTATTGATTGAGTTCTTTGGTATTTGATCATTTGCATTTTTTTATCGTTGAGCATATTGTTTCCTGTCGTATTGTATACTTCTCTACTTTTAATATTTTTTAAGATAATCTCGGATGAAAGGACTAGATTTGAGATATCAATGAATTCCAGATTTATAAAATTTAATTTTATTGTTGCAATATAATATTTGAGTATATCCATTTGTATATTTTGGAGATTATTTTTATTTTTATTGAGCTCTGAGCATGTATTTGGAGATATAATTATGGTGTATGGTGATAGATTAATTAACCAAATAAAGCATCCAAAAAATTGGGACGTTACATTTAATTAGTCACGTTCACTTCTGCATGTACCATAATGAAACTATATGAAACTTGCTTATGTTTTGTATAGCTACTTAAGAATGTAGTAACAATTATTATTATGAAGTAGTCAGAAAATAGAAAGCATATTCCTTTAAAAATGCAATCTTATCGTATTTGTATCTTATTTTTTAAAAATTTTATCATATCACTATACTTATATCATATCATATACATGTCACGTATTCGTATATGTGCTTCTTGGCCAATAGACCTTCTTGTCACATAAAAAATCTCGAGATAATTGTTTGTGAAAATTTTCATATTAATACCAAAATCCCCCACGGTTGTTACTCCTTTTTGCTTCGACTAGCATATCCACGAACTATGCCACAAATACTAGCAAGAATGCTTGGTGAATTGTTTTTTCAAATTCTCGTCGAAGTATTGGTTGTGTTTTATACTTTTACTTCTTGGGATCTCTCTAAAATTAAGGAGTTTTGGGGATGTTTAGAGATTATTTCCTCATTATTAGATATATGATGATCCAAAGAGATACATCTAATCTAGATAGAGATAGGATAGGATCTAAAGAGACCTATCGATATCATATTGTACAAATAAACATATATGATGATAGACATGTATGTATTTATCTTTATCATATGTGATTCTCAACTTATAAATAAGGGTTGAACCCTATTTAATCGATCGATCACCACTGAATAATACATCGATGCAGCCCACAGGATATTTGGTTTGTGGACGTAAGCACATTGCACATTGTGGCGAACCATACATATATTTTGTGTCTCATTTTCCTTTCTTTTTTCCAATATTTCTCATATTATGAATTTTTTTCATGGTATAAGAGGAGGTTGATCGGACCATTTGCTTCTGCTTTAAAGATGATTGAAATTTTTGAATGTGCCCACTCTTTTTTTCAAATCATCTGTTATGAAGACGACGAAAGTTGAAGCCATCCCACCTTGTGGGACGTGCCAGTAGATCATGCTACTCTCATGAATGGTCAACGATTCATCACCAAAGAGGACCACTTCCAGGTTTTCCTAAAACATAAGTCCTTTTCATGCATATGCAACAAAGAGTCTGGATTATATCTACCCACAGATAGTTTACAACCTTTTGATTATTCAATTGTGCCTATATCAACCATTCAAGCACTAGGAACAACAAATAAATGTGGTAGAACCTGTTCCAGCACAACCGTCATGTGCGAGAACTTGATTGAAGAAGAAATTTTTTTTTTAAAAAAAAGACATTAAAATAATGAAAAAAAATTCCAATGTTTTGTCACATCCAAAGGAACTGCTTCTGATGGAATCAAATAGCATTTCTTTCCCTAATTTGTCATTCAAGGGGAGTTTTCTACACCAAACCTACATCATCGACAACTTCATCAAAGCCATATTTTTTGCCACTATTCCATTATCTACATTGTTGTAGTTCCAGAAAGTATTGCTCCAATCCAATAGAGTTGTTTCTAACAGAAAAATAGAGCAGAATGTTGCAGTCCGATAATCAGTTCACTTTTCGGTTCAAGTTGGACACTTCATCTCATCATCTCTATGCACCAAATTGAGGGGGGGTATTAGAGATATGATGATCTAGTGAGATTCATCTAATCTAAGTAGAGATACGATAGGATCTAAAAATAAAAGTTGATTAAAAGTTGAACATGTGTATATTTATCTTTATCATAGACATGTGTATATTAAAAGTATATATGATGATAGACATGTGTATATTTATCTTTATCATATGTGATTCTCATCCTACAAATAAAAGTTGAACCCTATGTAATCGATCACCACTGAATAATACATTGATGTAGCCCACAGGGCATTTGGCTTGTGGATGTAGGCATATTGCACATTGTGCCAAACCATGTATATTTTTGTGTCTTATTTTCCTTTATTTTTCCCAATATTTTTCATATTATGAATTTCTTGACTCATGACAAAGAAAGAGTAATTTATGAAATTACAAACATGGAGTTCGATGGTCACTATGAAGACAGCTATCCACAAGTCGTGGCACAGTCGAACATTTTTTGGTTGGTGGATGTGAAGTAACTTATAAGTGTAAGTTTTGAATTTTGTTGTAAACATTCTAGGAATTAATAAGTTCAGAGTGTTACAATTGGTGTAAGAGAAATTGACACTTTCATTTTGGAACCCTTTGTATTCCTTGTACACCTGATTTGGCAAGACGGTGGTTTGGGGCATACGAGGACAGTAATGGGTGAATTTTGGTGATCCAATTTCACATCTCTTCATGAAGTGTGTGTAAAACAGATTATAAGTGTGAGCTTTTGAGCCCTTGATGGATCATAATAGAGAAACATGATTTCACTTAATTGACTCCAAGTAGTTCGTGTTAAACCTTTATTAAGTTGTATTGAGTTTAAGGAAATATGGGAGTTTCGCACATTTTTTATTCAAATTTTATTGTCGAGTTCAGGTGCTCCAAGAGTTAAAAAAAATGTTGAAGTGTTTCAATCCCTCAAGCGACTCCCCTATCACAGATATTTATAGAACATTTATCACCTCAAAAATCTATCATTCCAGTTACTAAGAGGCCCAAAATTGACTAGAAGTTGTTTTGGAAAAAAAAGTTCACTTTCAGGTTTAACATGAATAGTTTAAAAGAGACATTACTCCTACGTGTTTGTTCTTGGTGTAAATAAACTTGTAGTGGCCACATTTCTTTTGTTAGTAAGGAAGCCACCCCATTGTTGAAGAATACCATATCGTCTTTGATACTATACCAAAATTTACAACTTTTATGTTAAATTATTATTTTTGAGATGTAAGTTCCAACTATAAAAAATATGATTAATCTCAAAATGTTATAATCGATTTTTTTTTTAATAGGAACATTTTACTATTCATTAAGTAATATCTTCATAATTACAATCTGATAATAAAAGAAACTTTAACTCACTAGGTGGGTTACATACCCAGTTACTAGGGAGACTATATTTCAAAAAGTTTGTTGCTAACCAGTGAGCTGGTTTGTTAGCAAATCTAGGGAGATAGCTATACTTCAGTCAAAGATTTCTGGAAGTGGCTCTAATATCATCGACCACATCAACAATTTCCCATGGGGAATCAATTTGGTGTAGCTTAAATGAATCAGTTCTATGTTATCATTTTCCATCGTTGCTTCAATCGCTTGTAATGATATGGCTATTAGACAAGCCTCACAAATTACCCTCGCTTCTGATTGCAAGCTCGACATTGCTAGGATGAATCTAATTTTACCTTCAACTACTTTTCCTTTATAGTTTCTGACGAGAACTTCTACTAATGCACTATTTTGATTTTGCTTATAGGACGCATCACAGTTGAATTTGATTCTGTTTCGTCCGGAGGAACCAGCTTCACTAGAGTTTGGAGTGTTGGTTTCTTGAAAAAGGTTTTCCACTTGTGGCATATCCTGTTCATTGAGGGCTCTTGTCATTTAAAGATAACTGTATTAGGATTTGGCCTGATCTTTTGCAAAACTGCTTTATTTCTTATTTTCCAAATCATCCATCCTACAATAGCCACTTTAATCAGCAAAAGAAGAGATTGTTTCTTATTCCCCACATTTTCCATTAGTATCGACGTCCACTGCATTGTTGTAGCTGAGAATTGGTGTCAGATCTGTACCCAAAATCCATTCCAAACCACACCCTTCTAGTCCATTCACAGCTAAATAGAATATGCTCCATTGATTCCACTTCTTGTTCACAAATTTGACACAGGATTTGGAGCATGTTTCCTCTTGTAAAGGCTTTCCTTTGTTGCTAAAGCATTTGAACATACCTTCCACCAGAAATGCTTGATTTTAGGTATAGTGCTCATATTCTAGATTTGTTGCCACATTTTAGGATGAGGATTGAAAGAGGAGGTGGTATGTGGAAGCTGTTGTATGTGTACTGTCTCTCTTGCCAGCGAGTATCCAGACTTAATCTTGTATTCCTCTTGGATCTTCATGCCAAATTCTTCTATCGTGTGTCCCAGTCTTTGCAATGGGAATGGATATTATTTCCTTCCATTCTTGTTCACTAACCAGCTTCTTAACTTTATCATATTTCAATTGTCCTATGAGTTGGTTAATTACCTCATCCACTATTGTAATATTGCATCCCACTAGCCTTATTGAAGAAACTGAGAATTAGGGTAAAGTTGGAATCCACTTATCTTCCTAGAACTTGATTCTAATCCCGTTCCCCACCTGGCATCTAGTTCTTTTCTCCACTAGTTCTCTATCAACAAATAGGCTTTGCCAACTCTAGGATGGTCTGGATCCTTTCTTCGTAACCATGAAATCACAATTTGGGAAATAAATTGATTTTAACATTCTTGCCCATTATGAGTTTGGGTTTTGAATGAGCCTCAAACATTGCTTTGCAAGTAGAGTCTGATTATGGCATCTAAAATCCTTGAAACCCATTCCCCCTACTACCTTTGATCTACCAAAGTCTCCCATTCATTCCAATAAATTTTCATTTCCCCTTCAACTCCTCCCCGCCAAAAATTTCTCACAAGGCCATTTAATTTCTCACAAAAGCTCTGTGGAAATGAAATGCAAGACATAGCATGGTTCGGGATTGCTTATACCACAAATTTTATCAAGATCTCATTTCCGGCTTGGGATAGGAACATGTGTTTCCATCCCTAGAGTTTTTTCATCACCCTCTCAAATATGTATCCTATAGTTTGTACTTTCGATTTTCCCCAAACAGCTGAAATTCCCAAATACTTTGTGTAAATTGGCAGGGGACTTATTTGTAAGATTTGGTTGAGATCCCTTTTGTTCTTCTCCTCCATATTGCTAGAAAAAATGATTCTGAACTTGCTGAAATTGATAGATTACCCTTATGCTCTACTGAATTTGTCAAGAACCTGCACTAAATTCGTATCCTCCCCTGCCACAACTTTAACAAAGAACAGTGACTCGTCAGTAAAAAAAAAAGAGATGGGTTAAAATTGGACTTCCTCTGCGAATCCTAATGCTAGTAGCTCTCCCCTCCCTCATTTATTTGATTATCATTCTAGGTAGGTCATCTGCAAAAAATAGGCAAATATATGGGGAAATCGGGTCCCCTTGTCTGATACCCCTCTGAGGTCAAAAGTTACACCTTGCTTCCCCATTAATATTGATAGTGTAGTGGACTATTGTGATGCACTGTAACATTAGATGAACCCATTTGGACTGAAATCGTATGCTTTATTCAAATCAATCTTGATGGGCATAGCCCAATTATCCTTTGATTTCCTAATTTTTAGGAAGTGAAGGGATTCATTTGCCACTAGAAGGGTATCCTGGATTTTTCTATGGGGAACAAAGGTAGCTTGATTTGGTGGTAATAAGATGATTTAAAATAGCTTTTAGCCTATTACACAGCACCTTTGAAACTATTTTGCAGCTAAAATTGCATAAAGCAATTAGCCTGAATTGGGATAGTGACTCAAGTGCATTTTCTTTTGGATCATGACAATATTGGTTTTATTTAGTTCCTTGAGTAGAACCCCCTTTCAAAGAAATCCTTGACCCCTTTACAAAGACCATGTCCCATTATATGCCAAAAAATATATGAAAAAAAGATAACTGGATAGCCATCTGGTCCAGGAGCTTTGATTGCGCCTAATTGCTTGCATGCTTTGTAAACCTCCTCATCTAATATTGGCTTTAGCAAATTGGTATTCATCTGTCTGACTAATTGGGGAATCACGTTCAAGACATCTTCCATGTTCCTCAGGCCACCGGTGGAATATAGTTGCTAGAAATAGTCTTAAATGTGGTCATTCAACTCTTTCTCCTCTTCAATCCATGTCCCATCTCTCGCTTTCAGTTTGAGAATTTGATTCCCCTACCTACACTGAATTATAGTTAGATGGAAAAATTTTGTATTATGATGCCTTGCCTTCAATCAATTAATTCTCGATCGTCGCATCCAGTATTGTTCCTCCTTTCGCCAAATCATATCTATCTTAGAAGCCACTATGGATTCTTTTTCCAAATTTTCTTTCGTTGGGTCCAAGGATTGGATTTCTGCAACTTCAAATTGTAACAGTACTAAGCTTTCTTTATGGTTCCCAAAAACCCTCCTACTCCAATCTTTAAGCTTAAAGCTACATTTCTTCATCTTTTTTTTTGCAATAAACATATTAGAACCTCACAAATCCGATCTCCATATTTCTTTAACTATTTCTTCGCACTCAGGATTTTCCAGCCACATTGTTTCGAATTTGAAAGTATATGGGAATTTCCTTTTTGCAAATCCTAAATCAATGAAAATAAAGCTATGGTCAGATCCCATTATCATTTCATGAAACACTTGAGCATAAAGGAATTTTTGTCTCCATTTTGGATTTACCAGTACCTTGTCGATTCTTTCTTGGACATTTGCTTTGCCTGGTCTATTATTTAACCAAGTGAAGCAAGGGCCTTTAAAGTCGAGTTCCATTACCTAAAAGTCTGAAATTAAGGTCTGTAACTCCTCTGCCTTCTTTGACCTCTTGCCTTTTCCTCCAGCATTATCCCAAATAGAACCAATAACATTGAAGTCACCTACAATCATCCATGGACGTGTAGGATCCCCCCCCCCCCCCCCCAATAAGCTTAAGACCATTCCAAATCCTCTATCTTCGTGCATAATCGGGGTCAGCATAGATGAAAGTAGCCTACCAAAAATTTGATGGATTTCTCATGATGCAAAAATTATTGATCATATTCTTGTTAGAAAATTCAATTGCTAAGTTTATGTCATCTTTCCACCACAAAGCAAGACCTCCTGATAGGCCAATAGGTACAACATAAAGTTGATTTGGGTCACCAATGCTTCTTCTCAACCTTTCCAAAGGTTCATTTTTGTTTTTTTTTTCCATTAGGAAAATTATTCCTGGGCGATGGGAGCTAATCAACCCTCTAAGTGTGAGCACTGTTTGGGGTTACCCAACTCCCTGGCAGTTCCAAGAGAAAACTAACATGGACCTTATGGTTGTTCGAGGCCGAACACCACCGCCTTATTTGAGATAGGAAAACTTGAGTCTGGAATAGAGCTTGGGACCTAGGAAGCCCATTGTGACATGCTGACATTCATATCATTCTCATCTTGGTATTACATGCCCTTCTGACCTTGAACTTGTATAACTGTATCATTCCTCACTTCCACCTCTACAAGCAAATCCTGATTGTCTATCTGGTCTTGAGCCATTTGTAATTGGATTGGGTTTCTCCTTTGTGGTAGAGGTTGCCTTCTTTGTGATGGTTTTCTGTTAACTCTACTTTATCCTTTGGCCATTTAATCTATGGGGGCTTGGGTATCAACAGATTCTTGCAAACCCATTCTCAATGGTACTTTGCAGGATTTCATTTTCTTTTGTTGAATCTCCAGCTCTTCAAAAACCTCAATCATCTCTATGCGTTTTCTTTTGAGATTCATCTTTCCAAAATCAGTTGTTTCTCTTCGTTTAGTCCTACTCTAGGATTCTTAGACTGAAGATAGAGGTCCTGGGTCTCGCAGTTAGGTAAAATGTTGGTGGGCTGTGGGTTTATTACAAAGTAGAAGTGTAACACCCCGAATTTTCTTTTATATATTTATAGAGATATATATATATAGTAAATAATATTTGTAAAGATGTAGATATATGTAGTGACATAAGAATAAACCGTAGGAATAAATGCTATGGAGACAATTTGATTGGGAAGCTACGTGTCGAAGATGTTTAAACTTGGAAAGGGTGATTAGACAAGTTTCTAAAGGTTTTTAGGTCAAAATAATGCTTCCATTGAATCCGGAAGGTCGAACAACCTTGGGAGAGGTAATATGAGGTGTATTGGAAGCTAGGAAGTATTTTGGAGTTAAAACCCACTTTAGAGTGAAATTGGGTAAAAAGTATCTTGGACACCTTCTAGTATTTTAGCCATAACTCTTTATCCTTACATCCAATTGATCTGAAATTTTGACATTAGATAGTACACATCTAGGGCTACAAAAGTTCATCTCTTGGAAATTTTCCAATTCGACCTTTAAAGGGGTCACAACTGCCCTGGAAGTCGAAGTAGCCAAACAGTACCGGTACCCAGTACCGGTACCCCCGAACCAGTAGCTAATTGGTACCGGTACCCTTTGACTGGAGCCTTCCCGAACAGTAAAAAAGTCGGGATTTTGGGTTTTAAAACCCCATTCCAAGCCCTATTTGCCCCATCCTTCATCTCATCCTCACCACAAACATCTTAGAGCCCTAGGAGGAGATAAAGAAGGGGAAAAACACCAAGATCAAGATAGATTCACACCTCATAGAAATCAAAACCGAAATTCCTCAAGAACACCATTCTTCTCCTCTCTTCCTATACACTTTCACTACACCCTTACCCATATCTCTTAGAACCCTAAGAGAAGACAAGAAGGAGAAGGAGAAGGGAGGAAGGAGATCTTTGGAGCTTGGGTTAGCTTACAACTCTTGGATTCAAGGTAGGGGATTTCTTCCTAATCTTTTACATTGAGGCTAGGGTTTATGTATATATATATGTTATTCACTCTCATCCTTATATACATGATAAGAAATACATGATTCTTGTTCCTCTTGAAATAAATGCCATGTTTTGAACATTGTGATGGTTGGGTAACTATTAAATTTCTTTTTTTCATCTTCAAACCTTGGTTTTAAAGAGAAATGGACTTTTCCCTCTATTTTTCCTTGGCCTTGCTTTCAAAACTTTAGTGTTTGATATTGTACACCAAAATGTTACTTATGATGATCTCTTGCTCATTTTCTTCCATCATATTATGAAACATTATATTAGAAATTGTGGAATTTGGTAATTCCTTGAAATGTTGATGAATTGAGAATATTTTGGTTTCCTCAATTGTATGGTTGTTGTGAGGGACTTGGATTGCCTTCGAGAGATGTCGTAGAGTGTTAGAGGTTAGTCTATCCGAGTGGGGGTGATGG
Organism: Ilex aquifolium; assembly: GCA_951799425.1. Taxonomy (NCBI): domain Eukaryota; kingdom Viridiplantae; phylum Streptophyta; class Magnoliopsida; order Aquifoliales; family Aquifoliaceae; genus Ilex; species Ilex aquifolium. The sequence continues at coordinate 22,846,386 of OX637400.1, forward strand.
TTTCCTAACACTTGTAGTGGGATGTCATATGGTAATGCGACCACTATCGTTCACTGGAGTTCGAACAAGGGATGGTATACTTTTCCTAGGAAGGGACTCGTCACTGCCATTGGGATGGTAGACGCCCTTTCCTATAGTGCTTGTGATTATGATGTAAATAGGTGGATTCATGAGAAGCAATCAACATACACGGTACGGGGATGAATCAATATACATGAGAACATGAGATTATTATTATTGTTACGGAATGGTTTCCAACAAGTGCTTGTGGAGGTATGGGACTCCACAAGGACCTGTTGGAAATGGTTATGGTGATAATTGTGACTGAGCTTTACGGTTCATTTAAATTATTGCGAACATTTAAACTTGAGATCTATTTAAAATATCCTGCTTTTCCTTCAAAATGGTATATATGCTATTTGTGAAAATGAGACCAACCGTTTTATATGCTTTTCTAAACCTTGTTTGAGTTTGGGAAGATTTTGCTACAGAGCTTCGTGCTCATCCCCTACAATTAATATTTTCAGATTTGGCTTTAGAGGAGGAGCTCGGTGTGAATGAGCCGGGCCTTGGGGAAGCTTCCTTGGAGGGGTACCTAGATCCCGAATGGGACATCTAGAGATATAGCTTATTTTGTTCTAGACTAGGAGATTTATTTCTGAACAATGTAAAGTCTAGATTCTTTTGAAACTCCGCTGCGATATATTCATGTAATTCTTTTGGGGAATGTAATTGCCATATCTGGCCTATTCTTTTGGGATAATGTTAAGGATAGTATAGATGGTAAATAGAAAGTTTATTATTATTGGATGGTTAAATGGACCCTGTGTGGTCAAGTTAATATAATTGCACAGGTTGTGATTTTTGGGTGGAGCTTCCTGTACAAAGGAGACTCTGCCCAAATTTTGTTAAAATTAAGAATGTTTATTATCTGATGGATATATATTTAGTTGCTCTCATGACATGAATGGTTTCATAATGTAATGCCGTCCAGAGTGGTATTTGGGGCGTTACAAGAAGTTATTGGGTTGGATTATTTGTTTTGGGTCATTTGGTTTATGGTCTCAATGTGGGGATTTGTTATTGGATCAAGGCATTTGGGTTAATTTTGGGCCTCCAATTCATAATTCTTGTGGGTTGGGCTTTCGGGTGGTTCAGTAACAAAGTAATTAGGATTGTTATGGTTTTCTTTTGGAAATAGATTTGTTGAAATTACCTGCGAATTAGAGATTGAGGTCCCCACTTCATTCATCTTTGTCTTGTTGTGCTTCTCCCTTTGTACAACTAGGCAACCAACTCCTTCACTGCTAATATCTACTCCACTTTTGCTATGCTCATTCCCAGCAGATTTTCCATTACTCAGAGATCTCTTTTGAAGGATACATGTTGCTTGGGGTTAGGGGTTGTGATTCAGTCTTTTGGTTAGTGGGTGGCATTTCATTCTCTCTAACCTGGCTATTGCCCTAAACACTCGCTTCATAACCATGTTGATAACGCATCACTGATGTAGTATCATCTTCTCCAGCCGATTGTGAATTTAGGGTTAATTGATTCCCTATTTTCATAACCTTCTTAGAAGGCCAATTTTCTTTGAAGAAAGGCCTGGGTTGAGTTGTTGAGCCTTGTATGTTTGCATGATAATTGTTCTTTAGTGAATCCTTTATTTTCTCCTCTGAACACTAGTTATTAATATGCCACAATCTTTTACAATTGTAACTAAAATCAGATAATCTCTCATATTTTCAACTAATCCAAAGATCATCTAGATTATCTCTCATCAAGAAGAAGCCTCTCTTAAGTGGTTATGGGATATTGATTAGACACATTACCCATAAATAGTTACGATTTAGGGCTAACTCTTCAGCTGATCCTTCTAATTGGGTGGTTTCCCCCAGAACACTTCCAATTCTCTAGGCATTATTTTTGGTCATCATATCCAATAAAAGTTCATAGATTTGCACCCAGAATTTAGTAGAATTGAAAAGATAGTCACGCACTGTTGCTTGTGGCATGCAGTTCCATAACACCAATAGAAACCCCATCACCGACCAGGGGCCTTCATTTAGGATTGTATTCCTGTCACCTTCATCTATGAACCAGAATAGGTAGATATTCTTCTCCCAATGGGTTATTGAGAACCCTATTTTGGCCTTCCATGCTCCTAGTAGAACGTTACTAACCCCTTGTTTGTTTAGGATTGAATCTGAGATTAATTTTCCCATCATATGGAACTGTTGTAACTCCTTGTTGGAGGTATTGGTGTAGAGTGAGAGTCTCGGTTGAGTATTCTTGTGTGAGCTTGCTTCCTACTACATTTTGTGAATATAGGCAGGAGAAAAGGTTGTTTAGACTTAGTGGTGAATTGGAATTGAAAGAGACAAAATATGGGGTTTGTCTCTTTCTTCCTAGCTGTGAATAGAGAACATTTGAGTGATGTTGGGATTGCTCTCATGAGTATTGGGATAGATTAGAAACAAACGGTGATTTACTCCTTTTGTAGATAGAGGTGGGCAAGGGCTAGAAATAGGGGTCGGAGGAAAGAGGAGTATGGGTTAGGGCCAGAAAGAGAGGTCGAAGAAAAGAGGAATCTGCGGAATTGTATCGATACTTGGGTTCTAGGTAATTGAGAATCGATTTGGAAAATATGTATTGGAAAATTCTTGTGGTTTGAAAGATTGAGAAATTCTCTTAGAGAGAGAAGCTCCCAAGTTATTTCATATGAAAAGTTGACCAAAAAAAGAAAACAAGGAGACATGCTCAAACGTATAATTGATTATGGAAGTTACAAATTTTATAGGTCAATTCACACTTTTTTAAAGGTTAAATTACAACTGTTTAGAATTATTCATGATCGATCAAAAAAATTCTTGATCGGTCATGAATTATCTCAAGTAGTTGTAACTTAACTTTTAAAAGTGTAAATTGATTTTAAAAAATAATAATTTTAAGTATGATATCAAAATATTATTTTTTACTATTGAATTTTCCCAATGAGTAAATGTTTCTTTTTTTCTAAACTTTGAAACAAGATACAATGGTAACACCTAATTTAGGTTGGTGATTGATGGAACAATCAGTAAAATTAGATCGATAAGTCAGAGGACTAGCCAAGAGAGTCCAGAGTTGAGAGTTCTGTTACCGGAGCACAACATCTGTCAAGCTTTTTGTCCTGTCAAAGAAAACTGAATGTAGGGGATCAGTGTGGTCCCAGCCAAACCAACTCTGATGCCAAAGTTAGTTTCGAATGTTTTTATTGAGAACAAAGTGTTTGTGTGATTAGACAGAAAGAGATTTTCTTAGGATTTTGTTGCTGACCTCAGGCCTTCATTTATGAGGGCTTTTATAGTGTGGGTGGAGTGTGTTTTTGGTTTAAAGAGTAATGATTATGGGTAATCATTCAGGATTGAGTATGTAGAAAGCTAACGTCGTTGCTCTTAGAAGGTTCCCCACAGGAAATCATCGAGGCTATTTCTAAATGTCGAAGTTTAGTTTGTCCTTTTATTTGTTATACAATGTTGGGTGAAATTAGTGGGGATATGGTAGTGAGTTCATCTGATCATAATGTAGATTCAGAACGGATTGAATCTGTAGGTAAGGGGGATGAGGGTTTTGAACGCTCTTTTTTCCCTTCTATTGATAGGTCTTCCCTTTTGGGAGGCCCATGAAATAGAGTGTTGCTATACGATTAGTATTCTGGAATGCATGAAATCTCAATACAACTTACCTAACTTCATGACGGTTCGATTGCCCTTTGTGCACGAGCTGACGTGTTCTCCTTCGTATGGAGGGGTGTGTTTTCCTGAGTCAGCCTTACAAGTCGGTCTTCGATTCCCCGTTCCTCTGTTCATTAGGTATGTTCTCTCTTGGCTAGGTATGTCCCCCTATCAACTAGTCCCTAACACCTGGAAGACCCTTACCATTTTGATAGCTTTATGGAGACTAAGTGGTGGGCGATACTATTTTATCACCTTAGAGGAGTTTATTAATTGTTATATGAAAGAGTGTACCCAGAAGGCTTATTTTTATCTGAGAGGGGCTCCCAAACTCAAACAAGAACTAGAAACCTTGGTTTTTCTACTTGTCTAGGAATTGGAAGTTAGGCCTAGATGAGGGATAGTCCGGAGATCACGCTTCAGTGCCCAAAGTTTGGGGTGTATCGGTCCCTTCTGGTGAGTTCCCTCTTCTGGGTTTTATTCGCAATTTCGTTATCCACTACTTTTTTATTATGGTCTCTTTCTTTTTCAGCGGCAAGGACAAATCTTAGCGACTATCTCCTGAAACAAGTTGAGCGTGCTTCAAAGTTTTCCTACCAAGACTTCAAGGCTTTGATGGCTAAGGAAAGAAGTGAGTTCTCATATTTTTCTTGCCTTGGGAGTTCTAGCCCTCTCTCACATTTTTAATTGAGATTTTCTTTTCTTGTTTTATGATATGTGGGTCAAACTTTGGATAAGAAGGCTTCTATGTGTAACGCCCCAAAAACCCCCTTGGGTGACATTACATTCTAAAAACCATTCACCGCATGAGAGCACTAAGTAAATCCATCACGACGAAAGTTTAATTCATTAACCATTAATATTTTAACAAAATTCGGGCAGAGTCTCCTTTGCACGGGGAGCTCTACCCAAAACACAACCTGTACAATTATATTACAATTGACCACACCGGGTCCACATATGCATAACTATTGACCACACCGGGTCCATTTATCCATCATAAAATAAACTTTCATTCACCATATATCATATCCACACTATCATCCCAAAAGAATAGGCCAAGCAATGGCATTTACATTCCAAGAGAATTAAAGTACACTTGCAGCGGAATAACAAAATATTAGACTTTACATGATCTCCAAATAAACTCTCTAGTCTAGTACAAAAGAAGCTATATCTCTACATGTCCACCTCGGGATCTACACTCCCGTCGATCGGAGTCTCCCAATATGCGGGCTCCTCGACTCCCAACTCCTCCTCAAGTATATAATCTGAAAATGTTAGCGGTAGGGGGTGAGCACGAAGCTCTGTAGAAAATTTCTCCCAAACCCAAACAAGGTTTAGAAAACATTTAAAATTCGGTCGGTTTCATTTTCACAAATATAGTATAGAACTTTTGAAGGAAAACAGGGCATTTAAATAGATCTCCAGTTTAAGGAACCACGGTAATTAAAAGAATAAATGAGCACAAGATACCAATAAGAATCAATTCCCAAAACATAATCCATCCCACCATACACCATTTCCACAAGTTCTTGTGGCATCCCATACTACCCCAAAACTCTTGCAGAAATCGTATTTGGTACAATGAACGATAACTCACACTTGAACATTTTCGGCAATATATGTACATGTATCTCAACAATGATGTAAGACATCCACATGAATCGACACATTGAGTAACGTCTTGCCCACACCCACACACACATCTTATCAAAGATATCCAACCTTTAGGAAGGGCGTGTACCATACCAATGGCAGTGACGAAATCCAACCCAGGCATTAGTATACTAACCCTCTTACACGGCACCACGTGAGCGATAGTGGTTTAGTCTTACCAAAGCACTAATCCCACTACGAATGGATTAGTCTTACCAAAGCACTAACCCATTCTACGACATCTCGTCAAAGGACACCCATGGTCATCCCACACCCATTAGAGATACAACATCAAACCAATTTACCCAATTTATAAGCATATCTCAAAAATCCCCAAATATAGCATGCGACATTTTCAATAACCAACTAAGAAAAATGCAAGAGATCATTATAAACATCATTTGTTGCACAATATAAAACTATAAGTTTTGAAAGTGAAAACCAAGGAATTACCGAGAGAAAAGTCCATTTTCCTTACAAATCAATGATTGAAGATGAAAAAGAAAGATAAAATGGTTACCAAACCATCACATGGTTCAAAACATGGCATTGATTGCAAAAATATAAAGAATCAAAGATTTCCCTAATAAATATCCAAGATTTAGAGAAAGAGACATATGTGTATATATATATATATAGCTCTAGCCTCAATGTGAGAGAGTGAGAGAAAACCCCTACCTCTTCCTTAGTTTGGTGTGAAGACCTTGAGGATTGATCTACTTTGAGGTGAGAATCCTCTTCCTTCTTCCTCCCCCAAAGCTCTCTAGGGTTAGAAATGGGGAAAATGGGGTGAAGGAGGCGGTTTTGGTGTATTTATAAAGCAAGAATTGGGGAAAATCGCGAACTGATCTGGGTATATATTAATGGTACCGTCCGGACGGTTACTTGGACGTCCGGACGCTGGCAACTCTCTGTCCCAGCTTTCTGTCCCAACTTCCAGAGCAGTTTTCACCTATTTAGAGGTCGAATTGGAAACGTTTCATGAGACACACTTTTGTATCCCTAGATGTCTACTATCTACTGTAAAAATTGCAGATCAATTGGACTTACATATAAAAAGTTATGGCCAAAATACTAAGCAGTGTCCAAAATCCTAAATTCCCAAAATTTCTCTAAAATGTGTTTTAACTCCAAAATACTTCCTAACTTCTAATACACCTCATATTACCTCTCCCAAAGTTTTTCGACCTTCCGGATTCAATGGAAACCTTATTTTGACCTAAAAATATTTAGAGACTTATCTAATAACCCTTCTCCAAGTTTAAACACCTTCGAAACTTAAACTTCCCAATCAATTCGTCTCCCAATTATTTATTTCTACTATTATAATCTATGTGATTCATTCTTACGTCATTTCTTACCTTAGAATTACAACACAATTATATCCTCATATTAATATAAATATGTGGGGGCTTACACTATGGCTTTAAGAGCCAAGCCCGTTCTGGGGGGATCTTCCCCCGACAAAAAGAGTGAAAATCCCAAAGGAAGGACTTTCGAGATCTGGAGCAAGGGGCTTTGGAGTTTAGGGATTTTGTGAGACACTGGAGATCATGTCTTTCGCAGGGACTGTGCCCATTGTGGACAAGACTCTGACTCCAATAGTCGACCTATCAGAGAAGACCAGGGTAGTTTTCGAGGCTTCCTTAGCTGGTGGCCACTGGAGAACTTCTTCAGAGTTTAGGGTGACCATCTTTTCAGGCCCTCTAGACAACGTCATGGCTAGGGAGGCTATTGAAAAACTGAAGGAATTAGGTCCCCCTAAGATCCATGTCCGAGCTTGCCAGGAGATAAGCGAGGTATGTTGGTCTAATTTTCCTTTTACTTGTTTTTATTTTAGTAGTATTTTTACACCATCTATTGGACTTTGCAGCTGACCAAGCTTTTGTCCTCGCTAAGTGTTAGGGACCACACTTAAGTTGCCCTCATTTCTAAACTTCACAAGTCCGAAGTGTCTTTGAAGGTCAACCTCTCCGGATTTTCTCTTGGAGAATGTGATGAAAGAGAGAAATGTTCTTTTGAAGAAGGCGACTGATGCTGCTAGTGTGGCAGCCAAGTCTGGTGAAGCCATGTTGAAGGAGATGGAGCATACCAAGGAGCTAGAGGAGAAATTCTCCAAGCTGAGCCTCGCCCTGAGTGAGAAGGAGAATGAGATAATGGCTAGAGAGAAGAAGGCCATGGACTAGTACAAGAATGGGAAGGACTTTTTCGTGGAGATGGGTCAGGTCTACTTGGGAGGATATGAAGCCTTCTGTGCTCAAGCCTCCACAAAATTCATGGAGATAGACTTCAGCGTGATTCAAGTGGATATTGAAGGGGATGATAAAGAGGCTGAGGTGGCTAATAAAGGGGAGGAGAATGTGGAAGAAAACTAGGGCTCCTTTTCTCTTTTCTCTTCTTTTTTTTATTTTTATTTTATAATTCTCTTCTTTTTGGAAATCTAGTGGATGTTATAGGTTTTTTTGCATCTTATATTGGCTTATTTTTGTTTGTGTGTCTATGGTAATGTTCTTTATCTTATCATCCAGGATCGTTTGTTAGAATAGGTATTTATATAAAGATTCTAAGTTAGAATAAAAGAACTCGAGATTGGAGTCTTGTTTTTGACACCCGAGGGTTTGATTAGGATCTAGGAATTGTAAACCTTTTAAGTTTGGGAATTTAATTCGAGGCAACTGATAGTTGTGCTCTGAACTAGAGAGTATCATTATAAAATATCCTATTTAGGAATTGACATCTAACAACCATTCTCCTAGGTAGAGTATAAAACCTAAAAAATATTGAATTTAGAGTCGGTCGTACTTACTTGACTCGCTTGGTTTTCTAGATGGGCTTTCGGCATGGTGGACTTTCGCTTCGGTGGGCTTTCGCCTTTGTTGGATTTTAGCCTCGGACTTTCGCCTCGGTGGGCATTCTCCTTGGTAGCCTTTCACCTCGATGGGCTTTTGACTTGGTGGGCCTTCATCTCAGTGGCTTTTGCCTCGGTGGGCATTCACCTCGATGGGCTTTCGCCTCTTGGTTTTTGACAAAGAAAAAATAGGTGCAAGAAAAGATCAGATTTTTATTATAATCCAAACATAAGGTTCACATTCAAACATAGTACTTCTTGAGATGTTTCGCATTCCATGGATGAGGGAGTACTTTTCCTTGGGAGGTCTTTAATTGATAAGTCCCTGGTCGGACTTCTTTGACAACGATGTATGGCCCTACCCAATTCGGAGATAACTTCCCTTTTTCCACTACTGACTCCTTCTTGAGCATGAGGTCCCCCTCCCTTAGCCTATTCTCTTTCACCCTTCTATTGTAATAGCGAGTAGTATGTTGCTAGTAAGAGACTATCCGGAGAGCAGCCTTATCTATGGTTTCTTCTAGAGCATCGAGGTTTGCTCGTAGGTCCTCTTCATTGCTCCAGGGGTCGTGATGTTGGACTCTATGTGAAGAATGCCTATTTTTGCTGGAATGACTGTTTCAGTCCCAAATGCCAACATAAAAGGGCTTTCCCCTATAGCTTAACTAGGGGTTGTTTGGTATGCCCATAGAACTTCATGGATAAGCTCAACTCACAGACTTTGCTTCTCTTCAAGTTTGGTCTTGATATTCTGGAGTAGAGTTTGATTTGTGACCTCGGCTTAACCGTTGGACTGGGAATATCCAAGAGAGGAGAAATGATTTTTTATGTCGAGGTTAGAGTAAAAGCTACGGAAGCCACTCAAGTCGAACTGTTTCCCATTGTCTAAGACGACGGTTTGTGGAACTCCGAACTAACATGTCACGGATTTCCAGACAAAATTTATAATTTTCTTCTCATAAATTGAAGCGTGCTTCAACTTCTGCCCATTTGGTAAAATAATTGATAGCTATTACCGCAAAGCAATATTGACCCTTTTCCCAGAAGTAGAGGTCCCACAATGTTGATACCCCACTATGCGAATGGCCAAAGACTAGAGATCGAGTTGAGGTCCTATAAGGGGTCGTGCTGGATATTTCCAAACATTTGGCATTTATCCCAATTTTTTATGAATGCCAATGCAACTTTAGCCATTGTGGGCCAATAGTATCCATGTCATAGCACCTTGTGAGAGAATGACAATCCTCTAAAGTGATTTCCACAAATTCCTTCATGTATCTAATTTAGGACATAGTTCGCCTCCTCTGTCCCTAAACAACGGAGGTATGGGAGAGATAAACTTCACTTGTAGAGGACGTCTTGGATTAGTACATACTTGCCCAGCTTTCGGAGTAACCTTTTAGCTTCTAGTCGTTCTGGCGGGAGATCATCATTTTTTAGGTTAGATACATATTGGTCCATCCACGTTACTAGCTGTACTTGGACTATTGTGACGCCCCTAAAACTGGGGGGATCCTTTATTAACCGTTGATAACCCATCAACCCGCGGAAGTACCTGCGATTGTCGCACAACCCGACATCACGTCAATAGCATACCCTTAGCCGGGATTATAAAAGAAAAACAAAGTCTATATACTTTTAATCGGTTGACCCGTCCGAGGTCCAACATACCACCTTTGGTAGTCTATTATTTTCCATTTACAACATTTGAAGGGAGGAAACACATAGTTCAAAAGCATGACAAAACAGTTTCAAAATTTCAGATTTTTGGAAAGCGTACCAGTATGGCGTACCGGTACGTTGTGCCTACTCAACCACGTTGTACCGGTATGCTCTACCGGTACGCCTTACCCAGTTTTGCTTGTTTCACCTATTTTCAATTTCCAATCCCATCAATTCCATTCCAAAACCATCCCATACATGTTTAAATAAATTTTTCACATAAAACATGCTACGTACAATACCTATTTCAAGCAATTTCATATATTTACATGTCAAAACTAAGTTTTCATAATAATTTTACAAAAACTCAAAATAAAGTCACATTCCGGCCTTCTTCATCCACGGGGCTCGAATTGGGAGCCATCCACCGGCGTATATCCCGCACCTGAAATGTTTTTCCCGCATAGGGTGAGCCACACTCAATAAAGTATCTCCTAAAGAGGCTACTCCCCAACCTAGATGCATATGAAATGTTCACGTGCCAACAATCAACAACTCGTAACATTCCAATTTAGAATATGCATTCCATGTTGGGATCTACCGTGCCATGCCATGAAATGAAATGAGACTCACTCACGCACATCAACCCGAGCCCTTCCCGGCTCCTCAACCCATACAATGCCAGTGTATGAAAATCGGGCATTTTCAAGCCTCCACCATTGATGTTACACATCGAATGACAATTTTATAAACAAAAATCATGTGTCTTTGTTAGGTAGCGGACTTTTGTTGTCTCACCGCCGGCTTCGCACACCGATACACTTTTTTGGACTTGCACCGTTGGAAGTGTATAAACTAGTAGCCGGGTCTTGCACCAGAGGGAGAGTCTAGCTCTTCTTGCTATACCCGACACAAGTTTTCTTTCATGCAACCCATGTGACTCTATTGAACCTTGATCCAACTATACCGAATCCATTTGTCAACCACCAAGGATGGTGTTTGACCCAACAACATGCACACACACCTACACTCATGCCTCATGCTCATGAATGTGATGTCTTTGTGCATATGCAATGTAGTGAGCAATTGCAATTCTAATATCATGTCCAATATGTATGAGTACCATATGAACAATGTTCCACATATTCCAACATATACCATGGCAATTTATATTATGTGCATATAATTACCATAACCCATCACAATGCCAATATATCAACTAACATATATCAACATTTCATTCCACCATAATTTTATCTAACAACAACACCCAAGCATGTCATCACATAATCAAGCAATAACACACTTAATTCTCAAGGCATAATGTAATATCATGCCCACATAATACCAAATCCAAGAAATTACACAAGTAACTTCCACATATCAAATTCAAGATAGAGATTGGTTTTAGACCATTTCTATACCCATTTCCTCAATTTCATAACAATAGGCAAGTGTTTAATTCTCTAACAACCTACACATCCCACATGAACACCATAGGTTGGAAATAAACCTAAGTAGGAGGGAACCCTACCTCTTGAAGCGTAAACCCACTTGGTAGAAGCCTTCAAGAACCCCAATCTCGCCGAAAACCCTTGATTTCTCCAAGCTCGTTTTTGGAACTTCTGTGAAATCCGTCCTTTTTGGTATGGTGTTGTAGCCCTCGACGCGTAGAACAATCTTTGTTCTTGGCTTGAGTTGATTCGAGCAACCAATCGCCGTAGATCGTAGAGAAAAGGCGGGGAACTCAAGCCTTTTTCCCTCTCTTCTTTCTCACGTTGGAACCGGCTGAAGAAATGGGGAGAAAATCAGATTTTCTCCCCTATTTATGCTCTTTAATTGCTTGGTCCACAATGCGCCACACGACCCTCATTTCCCGGATCCGTTTTCGCCCCGAAATGATTAAATTTTGCTCCGGTTCAAGTTCAAAATATTTTTATTTTAACTTGCCTTCATTTATTTTCTAAACTTTAAAATTTTATTAAAAAATTCGTTTTTGGGTTACCTGAGGCCTGACCGCCTCGTAAAACGCGAAAAATCCGACTATTTCAGAATTCAACGAAATTTGACAGGGTAGCCAGATTTCGCGAGACGAATCCAACGGTGATGTCCGTTTCCTCATCCGAGCTCTAGAATAATTCAGGTTTGTAACCCATACCGTAGTGGTAAATTACCGTTTTACCCTTTTTCACAAAAGTTCAAATTTACCCTGGTTTTACATTCTTCCCCCCTTAAAAGAATTTTGTCCCCGAAATTCACACATACATGCACATACAAGGATATGCATATGCAATAGTGATAATATACTTAAAAATGTAAACATGTACCTCCATCCTCGAACAAGAATGGATAATTGGCACGTATGGTGTCCTCACGCTCCCATGTTGCCTCCTCCACTCCTCGGTGCTGCCACAGCACCTTCACAAGCCTCACGGTCTTACCTCGCAAAACCTGTTACTGACTATCCATGACACGCACTGGTCCCTCCTCGAAGGTCCCATCCGCATCAACCATCAGCTCACCCCAATCCACAACATGTGTCGGATCTGGAGTATACTTCCGGAGCATGGAGACATGGAATACCGCTTGAACACCCGATAAATTTGGCGGTAACGCCAACCTGTAAGCCACAATACCCACCCTCTCGAGTATCTCGAAGGGTCCGATAAACCTTGGTGACAACTTTCCCCGTTTGCCAAACCTGACCACTCCTCTTTTAGGCATCACCTTCAAGAAGACATGATCTCATACCTCAAACTGTAGAGGTCGCCGCTGTTTGTCGGCGTAGCTCTTCTGTCGGCTCTGAGCCGTGAGAAGACATTTTTGTATCAAGTCCACCTTCTCCGAGGTGTCTCTAATCAAGTCTGGACCCGTAGAGGGCCTTTCTCCAACCTCCATCCAACAAACCGGAGAACGACAAGACCTCCCATATAGTGCCTCATAGGGTGTCATCTATATGCTCGCCTGATAACTGTTGTTGTAGGCGAATTCCACTAAGGGTAAATGTTCTTCCCAGCTACCCTTGAGATCTAGGATGCATGCCCGCAGCATGTCCTCTAATGTCTGGATGGTCCTTTTCTAATGACCGTCCGTCTGGGGATGAAAAGTTGTGCTCATCATCAATTGCGTCCCCAGGGCCCGTTGGAAACTCTCCCAAAAATGGGCCGTGAACCTGGGATCCCGATCCGATACTGTAGATACGGGTACCTCATGCAATCGGACTATCTCACGTATGTACAATCGAAAGAATTCCTCCAGTGTGAAGGTCATCCACACTGCCAAAAAGTGTGCCGACTTCGTAAGCCGGTCCACTATCACCCACACCGTGTCATGTCCCCGCGATGTCCGTGGCAAGTGGGTCACAAAATCCATCGTGACATGCTCCCACTTCCACTCAGCCACTTCCAACGGCTGGAGCAAACCTGATGGTCTCTGGTGTTCCGCCTTAACCTGTTAACACGTGAGGCATCTACTGACAAAGTCACCAATCTGCCTCTTCATCCCATTGCAATAATACTGGCAACGGAGATCATGATACATCTTCGTTCCGCCTAGATGCACTGCAAAATGGGAGCAATAGAACTCCCTAAGGATCTCCTCTCTCAAATCTGCAGATTGGGGAACCACTACCCTTCCCCTATACCGAAGACTGCCATCCGAGTGAATGGCCCAGCCCTCATCACCAGTACCCGCCTGCACTCGGTCCCTTATGGATGCTAACTCTGGGTCCTGTCCCTGTGACTCAATCACCCTGCTCAGTAGGGAAGATGTAGCCACCAAGCTCCCTAAAACACCATGAGTGTGACCCCAATAATGCAGCCCAAATTGCCCCACGGTCTCAAGCATCCGCCACTCCCGGGAAGCCACACTAGCCAAGACTCCCCGTGACTTCCGGCTAAGTGCATCAGCCACCACATTTGCCTTACCAGGGTGGTAATGCAAAGTGAAGTCATAATCCTCCAAATACTCCATCCACCTACGTTGCCTCATATTGAGGTCCCGCTGAGTAAAGATATACTTCATACTTTTGTGGTCCGAAAACACCTCAAATTGTTCACCATATAAATAGTGGCACCAAGCCTTCAAGGCAAAGACTATGGCCGCCAACTCCATATCATGCATAGGGTAATTATGTTCATGATTCTTTAATTGTCGAGAACCATAAGTCACCACCCTCCCGGACTGCATCAAAACACAACCAAGTCCGTCTCTGGAGGCGTCACAGTACACTGTGTACATCTGTCCCCTCTCCGGGACTATCAAAATAGGAGCTGAAGTAAGCCTCCTCTTTAACTCCTGGAATGCCTTCTCACACGAATCATTCCACTCAAACTTGACCTCCTTCCGAGTCAATCTGGTCATATGTGCGGCTAGTCGGGAGAAGTCCTCGATGAACCTCCGGTAATACCCTACCAATCCCAAGAAACTACGTATCTCGAAGACTGACTTTGGCCTCTCCCAACTCATAACTGGCTCAACCTTTTCCGGGTCCACGGATACACCCGAAGTGACACAAAGTGTCCTAAGAATTTCACCTCGGTCAGCCAAAATTCACATTTGTTGAACTTGGCATACAACTGATGGTCTCTCAAGGTCTGGAGAACAACCCTCAAATGACCTTCATACTCCTCCTCAGACTTGGATTAGTTTAAGATGTCGTCAACAAAGACCACGACGAACTGATCTAGGTAGGGTTGGAACACCCTATGCATGAGATCTATGAATGCCGCCGGGGCATTCGTCAACCCGAATGATATTACTGTGAACTCGAAATGTCCATATCGCGTCCTAAACGCCGTCTTAGGGATATCCGCCTCTCTAACCCTCAACTGATGGTAACTGGTGCGGAGATCTATCTTGGAGTAGACCCGGGCCCCTCTCAGCTGATCAAACAAATTGTCAATCCTCGGCAAAGGGTACCCATTCTTGATAGTAACCCTATTTAACTGCCGGTAGTCTATGCATAATCGAAGGGTCTTGTCCTTCTTCTTGGCAAACAACACCGGAGCGCCCCAAGGTAAAGTGCTCGGTCTAATAAAGCCCCTATCCAACAATTCCTGTAATTGGATCTTGCGTTCTTGCAACTCTGTAGGTGCCATTCTATGCGGAGTCATAGAAATGGGTGATGTACCGGGGTGCAACTCAATGGTGAAGTCTACATCCCTATGTGGAGGTAATCCCGGTAGTTCATCCGGGAAAAACATCCTCATACTCACATACCACCCGAGGTAGACCAAACTCCTATCTCGCCTCGTCCTGTAGGGTAAGGCTCGCAAGCCAACCCATCAAATGCCCGTGCCATCGAGAGTCATACACGGCTTAGGATAAAGCATCACGTTTTTCCCCCTAGAACTTGAAACAAATCCGGTGTGTAGGCAGTGACCCTCTTACGATCACAATCAATGATAACTCGGTGTGCCGCCAACCAATCCATCCTAAGGATGACATCAAACTCCGACATGTCCATGACCCTAAGGTCTACGGTGAGTAGAATCCCCGAGATCTCTAACTCACAACCAACACATCTGATCAAAACATACGCTAGCCCCTAGGGTTGAATTTACCCATAAGGACCTTTCTAAGATTGCGATATCTAAATCTATATTATGCACCAGAACTTGAAAATGACGGTATGTGACACGTTCAATTAAATAACACATGTGCGTATAAGTAAAGAATAAATGATATACCGTGGGTCGCCAAATGATCCATTGGCTCAGCTTGTGGTGTGATGGCGTAGACACGCCCCTGGGTCCCCGAGATCCCGGCTTGTGAGCCCTGTCCTCGACCTCGACCCATGCCTTGGCCCATCTGGCCTGATTGCGGAGTCTCCGCTTGTGAAGTAGTAGGGGCCTGAGTAGGACCCTGGAACTGGTACTGGCTCCCCTGGCCCATGGTAGGGTAGGAAGGAGTGTAATGTGTCTGTGGCTGCCCCACTGATGATTGGGACTGAGATGTCCCACAACTCTGAAACCCCTGTCTTTTAGGAAAATTCTGCCTCACGTGACCCGACTGGTGGCAATGATAACAAGTTCTTTGGCCTGCCTGGTAGGAAGGCCTTTGATTTCTCCTGCCTTGGGAGGATTTACCTTCGCCTTGGCCCACATCTTGGCTCATCCGGCTTGATTGCGAAATACCCGCACGTAAAGTACCAGGGGGCTTGTGCAGCACCCTGTAGTTAGGACAGGTTTCCCTGATCCATAGTGGGACAGGGAGGAACAACGTGTGCTTGTGTGAGTCCTACCGACGACTGGGATGGAGGCGTCTAAGAACTCTGTGAGCTTTGCCTCAAGGGACAACTCTTCCTCACATGGCCCGGCTGTCGACAGTAGAAAAATGTCTTCTGGCCTCCCTGAAACGTCCCCTTTAATTTCTCCCCCCCTTGGGACAAACTACTATGGGCTTGGCCATGCCCCTGTAATCCCTGTGGGCTAGATGTTCTCTGCTTTTTCCATGAACGTTGGTGGCTCATTTAACTTAAACACCTTTGGATGGCTTGAGTCCCTTGGCTCATATTGGCGCTTGCCTATGCTAGTTTAGCAACCATCGTGCCCATAGCCTCTACAACAGCTTGTTGGTCAAAAGTCGGTGGTGGTTGGTAATTGTTCCGACCACCGCCTCGGCGTCCTCTCCCTCGATTTGCCATCTGCACACATATAAGATAACAATAGAGCCTCACAAAGTATCCCAAGATAGGGATCAAATTTAAAATCTGAGATATCTCTTTGTCTCACTAGTAGAGTGTGTGCCACCACTAGTAGACATCTACACTTTGAACTATCTTGTTCATTCACTTTCGCACTCCCGAGGTTATGTTCTCTAACCCTAGTGTGTGCATTTTCATACACATTTTACCATACATATAAGTAACATAACACATATCACATAACATGTAGCAATTTAAGCACATAACATGTAATGCACAATGAATGCAATGGTCTAGACCCATGCCCCATCAAGCCCTAGGTAAATCGTATACCTACGCTCTGATACCAAGCTGTGACGCCCCTAAAACCGAGGGATCCTTTACTAACCGTTGATAACCCATCAACCCGCGGAAGTACCTGTGATTGTCGCACAACCCGACAACAAGTCAATAGCATACCCTTGACCAGGATTATAAAAGAAAAACAAAGTCTATATACTTTTAATCGGTTGACCCGTCCGAGGTCCAACATACCACCATTGGTAGTCTATTATTGTCCATTTATAATATTTGAAGGGAGGAAACACATAGCCCAAATGCTTGACAAAACAGTTTTAAAATTTCAAATTTTTGGAAAGCGTACTGGTATGGCGTACCGATACGTTGTGCCTACTGGACCACGTTGTACCGGTATGCTCTACCGGTACGCCTTACCCAGTTTTGCATGTTTCACCTATTTTCAATTTCCAATCCCATCAATTCCATTCCAAAACCATCACATACATGTTTAAATAAATTTTTCACATAAAACATGCTACGTACAATACCTATTTCAAACAATTCCATATATTTACATGCCAAAACTAAGTTTTCATAATAATTTTACAAAAACTCAAAATAAAGCCACATTCCGGCCTTCTTCATCCACGGGGCTCGAATTGGGAGCCATTCACCGGCGTATATCCCGCACCTAAAATATTTTTTCCGTATAGGGTGAGCCACGTTCAATAGAGTATCTCCTAAAGAGGCTACTCCCCAACCAAGATGCATATGAAATGTTCACATGCCCACAATCAACAACTCGTAACATTCCAATTTAGAATATGCATTCCATGTGGGGATCTACCGTGCCATGCCATGAAATGAGATGAGACTCACACACGCACATCAACCCGAGCCCTTCCCGGCTCCTCAACCAATGCAATGCCAGTGTATGAAAACCGGGCATTTCCAAGCCCCCGCCATTGATGTTACACATTGATTGACAATTTTATAAACAAAAATCATGTGTCTTTGTTGGGTAGCGGACTTTTGGTGTCTCATCGCCGGCTCCGCACACTGATAAACTTTTTTGGACTTGCACCGTCGGAAGTGTATAAACCAATAGCGGGGTCTTGCACCCGAGGGAGAGTCTAGCCCTTCTTGCTATACCCGACACAAGTTTTCTTTCATGCAACCCATGCGACTCTATTGAACCTTGATCCAACTATACCGAGTCCACTTGTCAACCACCAAGGATGGTGTTTGACCCAACAACATGCACACACACCTACACTCATGCCTCATGCTCATGAATGTGATGCCTCCGTGCATATGCAATGTAGTGAGCAATTACAATTCTAATATCTTGTCCAATATGTATGAGTACCATATGAACAATGTTCCACATATTCCAACATCGACCATGGTAATTTATATTATATGCATATAATTACCATAACCCATCACAATGCCAATATATCAACTAACATATATCAACATTTCATTCCACAACAATTTTATCTAACAACAACACTCAAGCATGTCATCACATAATCAAGCAATAACACACTTAATTGTCAAGGCATAATGTAAACACATAGCATGCCCACATAATACCAAATCCAATAAATTACACAAGTAACTTCCACATACCAAATTCAAGCTAGAAATTGGTTTTAGACCATTTCTATACCCATTTCCTCAATTTCATAACAATAGGCAAGTGTTTAACTTTCTAACAACCTACCCATCCCACATGAACACCATAGGTTGGAAATAAACCTAAGTAGGAGGGAACCCTACCTCTTGAAGCGTAAACCCACTTGGTAGAAGCCATCAAGAACCCCAATCTCGCCCAAAACCCTTGATTTCTTCAAGCTCGTTTTTGGAAGTTCGGTGAAATCCATCCTTTTTGGTATGATTTTGTAGCCCTCGACGCGTAGAATAATCTTTGTTCTTGGCTTGAGTTGATTCGAGCAACCAATCGCCATAGATCGTAGAGAGAAGGCGGAGAACTCAAGCCTTTTTCTCTCTTTTCTTTCTCACGTTGGAACCGGCTGAAGAAATGGGGAGAAAATCAGTTTTTCTCCCCTATTTATACCCTTTAATTGCTTGGTCCACAATGCGTCACACAACCCTTCGTTCCTGGATCCGTTTTCGCCCCGAAAAGATTAAATTTCGCTCCGGTTCAAGTTCAAAATATTTTTATTTTAACTTGCCTTCATTTATTTTCCAAACTTTAAAATTTTATTAAAAAATTCATTTTTGGGTTATCCGAGGCCCGACCGCCTCGTAAAACGCGAAAAATCTGACCATCTCAAAATTCAACGAAATTTAACAAGGTACCTAGATTTCGCGAGAGGAATCCAACAGTGAGGTCCGTTTCATCATCCGATCTCTAGAAAAATTCAGGTTTGTAACCCGTACCGTAGTGGCAAATTACCGTTTTACCCTTTTTCACAAAAGTTTAAATTTACCCCGGTTTTACAACTGTTCCTCCTACTGGTTCTACTTCCTCAATGCTGGGCTTGTGTAGGTACTCTAGGGGAATATCTCTCTTCTCTGCTCCACAATCCTCTCTTGAAGAAGCTAGTCGGGCAAGAGAATCAACATGGCCATTATTTGACCTTAATACCTATTGAATAGAAAAGGTTTGAAATTGCAATATAAGATATCTAGCATTGGCTGGATATGCCATCACCTTCTCATATTTGGCTTCGTATCGGCCGTTGAATTGATTGATAATAAGCCGTGAGTCACTCTGAGCTTGGATATAGCCCACACCGAGGTCAATGGCAAAGCGCAGTTCGACAAGGAGGGCCTCATACTCAGCCTCATTCTTTGAGGCTTTGAAGCTGAGTTTGAGGGCGTATTCCAACTTGTATTCTTCTAGTGAGATCAAGATTAATTCGACTCCACTCCTAAGCTTGTTGGATGAACCCTCAATGAATAAGGACCATTCAGCCAGTTCAGGATCTGGTGATGTTACCGGAGGGGTGTTGTTGGCCACTTCTCAGGGAGTGAGGTCATCAACAAAGTCAATTGCAGCTTGTCCTTTAATAGCCCGGCATGGTTGAAACTTGATATTGAACTCTCCCAGTTTTATGGCCCATTTAATTAATCGTCCAGATGTTTCAGGTATATGGAGTGATTCAGGTCTAATATTTACATTTGTCAGAGGTAATATTGATCATTTTATTGTGAAAGTGTGATATTTATGTTGATTTAATTGAAGATTAAGGCTATGAGAATGAAAGATGAGTTGTGTTGTTTTGCAGGCTAATAGTGCAAAAATTGGAGTGAAGTTATGAGAAGAAAGGAAGCATAGCTCAGGATGGATCACACTGGAACACGCGTCCGGACGGATGAAGTGTACGCGTCCGGACGCGATTGACAGAAAGTTGATAAACGGAGGAAGGACCATTGTGGAAGTTGCGTCCGGACGGTTGAGAGATGCGCGTTCGGACGCGTGTCAAGCTTCTGCTGCCGAATTTAGAATCCTAGTGGGATGCAATTTCTTTGGAATGTAATTTATAAATACGAACCTAGGACCTTGTAAAAGGGAGTTTTCTTTTTCATTAGTCTGTTTTGAGATCTTTTTACCATGTCTGGCTAGAAGGCTAAGCTAGGGCTAGGGGAAAACCTCTCAACGGAGTACGGTATTCTTATTGACTCTTGTACTTAAGGATTTATGTTATTGTGTTAATTTAATCCCTAATCTTTTAGCAAAGTGTTTATGCTGTATAAACTCTTGAGTTGTTGTGCCACGTACATCAATTGCTTGATTTTCCCTGCGTGTAAATCACTGGTTATTCCATGCTGGAAGGATTAACATTATTTCATAAAATAATATGATTGAATGATTATTCAGGTTCCTGGTAGTCTTTTGATTATAACCATTGGATTTATCACTTGATTTGTTAATTGGTTTAACTGACATTTAATTCCTCTTTCAAGTCAAGCTTTGAGTCTTTAACTATTATTGTATGAAGTTGAGAGGGAGTACCTGATGCTCTAGTATTTTATTTATTACTGTTTTAATTACCAAAAAAATCACTTTTCTCCAATCAACAACTTTCCAAACAAATCCTTTTCCGTTCAAATTACTTTTGTTGTTTGTGTGATTGTTCCTTGTTACAATTCCTCGTGGGATCGACCTCGGACTTCCGAGATTATATTACTTTGCTCAACATGCGCTTGGGTTTACACTTTTAAAGTTGAAGCAAGTTTTTGGCGCCGTTGCCGGGGAACTTGAAGGACAAGGAGCCATCACATCATTGAGGTTTGCGGTATTTGCGAGTCTTCGGAAATCCGGTAACTTCGTTCTAATTTTTAGTTTATTTATTTTAGTTATTTTTTATGTTAGTTAAATTTAGAATTTATTTAGGTTATTTATTTGTTTTATGAGCTTTTGGCATCGTGATTTAAGTGGACGTTTAACAAGAGAAGATTCAGATACTCTGTTTGGAAATTTATTTGATTTATCTGTGTCGAATCACTTCTTGCACACAATGGCTGCTAATCCTAATGACCATAGGCAGAATGATCTTCCCGAACGGGAGGATCATGTTGATAGAATAAGTAATCATGATGAGAATGAGGTGGATAATGTTAATCAGGGTAGGACTTTGCGTGAGTATCTACAACCCGTACTTCTCACTGAACCGTCATGCATAATTTTTCCATTGAATGCCATTAATTTTGTTTTCAAACCTGGCATGATTCAATTACTTCCAAAATTCCTGGGTATAGGTGAGGAAAACCCATATTTGCACATCAGAGAATTTGGGGATGTATGTGCTACGTTCCATGATCAGAATGTGGCAATGGATATAGTCAGGCTGAAGTTATTTCCTTTTTCATTAAAGGAAAAAGCTAAAACTTGGTTATATTCGTTGAGATCTAGGTCTATAGGAACATGGCAAGAGATGCAGAAACAATTTTTAAAGAAATTTTTTCCCACACATCGCACAAACTCTTTGAAAAGACAGATAATGAATTTTTCTCAAAAGGAGTTTGAAAATTTTTATCAAAGTTGGGAAAGATTTAAAGACCTTCTTGCGTCTTGTCCACATCATGGTTATGAAAGCTGGCGCATAATAAGTTTCTTTTATGAGGGTTTAGGCCCACAGCTGCGTCAATTTATTGAAATGATGTGTAATGGGGATTTTATGAATAAGGAACCAGATGATGCTTTTGACTATTTAGACCAATTAGCCGAGAATGCACAATCTTGGGATACTACATCTCAGGAACCATCTAAGGGTAAAACTGCACAATCATCATCATCTAGTGGGGGTAAATACCAGTTGAGGGAAGAGGATGACTTAGGAGCTAGGGTTGCCACCTTAACAAGACGGGTAGAGGCTATGGAATACAAAAAGGTTAACCAGGTTGACACAGTTCAGGTTGAGGAGATATGCAGTATCTGTGAAATCCCTGGACACCCTGTGACGGAGTGTCCATCATTACCTGCATTAAAAGAAGTGTATGACCAAGCAAATGCTGTAAACACTTTTTCAAAACCTTACAATAATCCATGCTCGAACACATACAATCCGGGGTGGAAGAATCATCCAAATTTTAGTTGGAGGAATGACAATCATGCATCACAACCACCCCAACAAAACTCTTCAAATGTTGCACCTTACATTCCACGCCCGAAAAGAGACATTGAGGAGGTGTTGTCACAATTTATGCAGAATCAGCAAACATACAATAGACAAACAACTCAGGCTATTGAGGATATGAGGAGTGCAATCACTAAATTGACCATTGACCCTTGCCATCAAGAAAAAGGTAGGCTTCCAGCACAACCACAACCGAACCCACAGGGTCAATTTGTTGTGAATGAGACTTGCACTTCTGAGACTGTCCACGAGCACGTAAAGTCTATCACTACACTCCGCAGCGGGAAAGAAATCAATAAAACCATTCCTTTGGAAACTCAAGATGCTGAAAAGATTTCTCAACCCATGGAGAGTGATGATACGATTAGCCTGCCTGAAATTAATAAGTCTGAAAATTATGTTCCACCTGCACCATTCCCACAGAGACTGCTCACTTCTACCAGGCCTATTGTGCATAATGATATGTTAGAGATTTTCAAGCAGGTGAAAATCAATATTCCCTTGTTGGATGCCATTAAACAAATACCTTCTTATGCAAAATTTTTGAAAGAATTATGCACTGTTAAAAGGAAATTAAATGTGCAAAAGAAGGCATTTTTGAATGAGCAAGTATCCTCCATTATACAGCACAGAACTCCACCAAAGTATAAAGACCCAGGTTGTCCTACTATTTCTTGTGTTATAGGCAACCATAAAATTGAACAAGCATTACTGGATTTAGGAGCTAGTGTGAATTTGCTTCCTTATTCAGTATATGAACAATTAGGGTTGGGGGAGTTAAAACCCACTTCGGTTACACTTCAATTAGCTGACCGATCAGTAAAGATACCAAGGGGTATAGTGGAGGATGTTTTAGTACAGGTTGATAAATTTTATTTTCCTGTGGATTTCATAATTTTGGACACTCAACCTGTATTAAATACTAGTGCTCAAATTCCCGTCATTTTAGGCAGACCATTCCTAGCAACTTCAAATGCTCTAATTAATTGCAGGAATGGTGTGATGAAATTGACCTTTGGGAATATGACATTAGAGCTCAACATTTTTAATGTGTGCAAACAACCTGGGAATGTTGATGAAGATGTGCATGAAGTTAACATGATTGAATCTATTGTTCCAAGCAGAGTATATGATTCTTCCTTGTTTGATCCACTTGAAGCGTGTTTACTTGAACAATATGCTGAGTTAGAGATAGATGAGAGGAATTCTGAAATTTCTGTTTCAACTGATATGTTAAACTCTTTGCAGGTACCTCAAATGAGAGAGTTGAGACAGAGATTTGAGGAGCTCCCACCAAGAACTGATCCACCAATACCATCCAAGGATAAAGCTCCCAAGTTAGACCTCAAGCAATTACCGGTAGATTTGAAATATGCATTTTTAGGAGATGATGAAACTTATCCGGTAATAATTTCTTCTCGATTGAATTCAGCACAGGAAGGTATGTTATTACACCTTCTTAAGGAACATAAGAATGCAATTGGTTGGACTTTAGCTGATATAAAAGGAATTAGCCCTTTGGTTTGCACTCATAAGATTTATTTGGAAGACAATGCTAAAACATCTAGGGAGATGCAACGTAGGCTAAATCCACATATGAAAGAAGTTGTGAAAAAAGAGGTGTTGAAACTATTAGATGTAGGAATTATTTACCCTATTGCAGACAGCAAATGGGTAAGCCCCACACAAGTAGTTCCTAAGAAATCTGGAGTCACTGTAGTTGCTAATGAGAATAATGAATTTGTGCCAACTAGGACAGTTACTGGTTGGAGAATGTGTATAGACTACAGGAGACTTAATGCTGTTACTAGAAAATATCACTTCCCTTTGCCTTTTATGGATCAAATTTTAGAAAGGGTAGCTTCACACTTGTACTATTGTTTTTTAGATGGTTATTCGGGATATAACCAGATTGAAATTGCCCTAGAAGACCAAGAGAAGACCATATTTACTTGCCCTTTTGGCACTTTTGCTTATAGAAGGATGTCTTTTGGACTATGCAATGCACCTGCGACTTTTCAAAGGTGTATGCTTAGTATTTTCAGTGATATGGTTGAGCGTTTTCTTGAAGTCTTTATGGATGATTTTACTGTTTTTGGTGATTCCTATAATGACTGCTTAGCTAATCTGGAGAAGGTACTTGTAAGATGTGAAGAAAAGAACCTTGTACTTAACTGGAAAAAATGCCACTTCATGGTTAGAAAGGGAATTGTTCTTGGTCACATTGTCTCTTCTGAGGGAATTCAAGTAGATAAGGCAAAAATTGAATTAATTGCTAATTTACCTAGTCCGAAAGCCCTTAAGGATGTTAGATCTTTCTTGGGTCATGCTGGTTTTTATAGGAGATTTATAAAGGATTTTAGTTCCATATCTAGACCACTCTGTAATCTCCTAGGGAAAGACACACCTTTTGAGTGGGATAATGCATGCCAAGAAGCTTTTGATAAGTTAAAGGGCATGCTTGTCATTGCTCCAATCATGCAACCCCCAGATTGGAGTAGTCCTTTCGAAATCATGTGTGATGCCAGTGACTATGCTGTAGGGGCAGTTTTAGGACAAAGGAATGACAAAAAGCCTCATGTCATCTACTATGCCAGTAGAACTTTAAATAGTGTGCAGATGAACTATTCTACCACAGAAAAAGAATTACTGGCTGTAGTATTTGCATTAGACAAATTCAGGTCATACTTAGTAGGTTTCCCCATTGTCATCTTCACAGACCATGCAGCTCTCAAATACTTATTAACTTAAAAAGATGCAAAACCGAGACTGTTGAGGTGGATCCTACTACTCCAAGAATTTGATATTACTATTAAGGATAAAAAAGGGGTAGAAAATGTAGTGGCTGACCATTTGTCTAGACTTGTGAGTGAGGTGCCCTTTGAGACAATGCCGATTAAAGATACTTTCCCGGATGAACAGTTATTGGCAGTTTCCTCGTTACCATGGTTTGCTGACATTGTGAATTTTCTTGTTACAGGTAACATGCCACCGGCTTGGACTGCTTTGGATAAGAGGAAATTTTTAGTCGAAGTAAAGAGTTTCTTCTGGGATGACCCATACCTTTTCAAATATTGCCCAGATCAGATTATCCGGAGATGTGTACCTGATAATGAGGTAAGTAGCCTTCTATCGTTTTGTCATTCGGGAGCTTGTGGAGGCCATTTTTCTATGAAAAAGACCGCTGCAAAAGTTTTGCAGTGCGGTTTTTATTGGCCTACAATTTTTAAGGATGCTCATAATTTTTGTAAAGTGTGTGAGCGATGTCAAAAACTGGGGGGATTGACCCGTAGGAACATGATGCCCCTAAACCCGATTTTGATCATAGAAATTTTTGACTGCTGGGGAATAGATTTCATGGGTCATTTCCCCCCATCTTTTGGGTATATGTACATTTTAGTGGGAATAGATTATGTCTCTAAGTGGGTTGAAGCTATACCATGTCGGACAAATGATCATAAAGTTGTTTTGAAATTTTTAAAAGCAAATATTTTGTCCAGATTTGGTATACCTCGAGCCATTATCAGTGATGGGGGATTGCATTTCTGTAATAGGCATTTTGAGAATTTGATGAAAAAATATGGTGTAACACATAAAGTTGCAACTCCCTATCACCCACAGACAAGTGGTCAAGTAGAGCTTGCCAATCGGGAAATTTCTTACATTTTGGAAAAAATGGTGAATCCAGATCGTAAAGATTGGTCGTTACGACTACTCGATGCATTATGGGCATACCGAACTGCATATAAATCCCCGATTGGTATGTCTCCATATAGATTGATTTATGGAAAAGCTTGTCACTTGTCTGTGGAACTAGAGCATAAAGCATATTGGGCCATTAAAATGTTCAACTTTAGTTTTGACCAAGCCGGCACCGCACGGAAATTACAACTAAATGAGCTTGATGAGATCCGCAATGAGGCATATGAGAACTCTAGAATCAGTAAAGAACGCATGAAGGTGTTTCATGATAAGAATATTCTGCGTAAAACCTTTACACCTGCGCAGAAAGTTCTTCTTTATAATTCTAGGCTTCACATATTTAAGGGAAAGCTTCGGACTAGATGGAGTGGCCCGTACGTTGTCAAGGAAGTATTCCCATATGGAACAGTGGAGATTGAAAACCCAAGTAATGGGAACATTTTTAAGGTTAATGGGCAAAGATTGAAACCATTCTTGGAGGAGGGTATTGTGGAAGTGGAATCCATCGAATTGGTGGATCCCCACTATGAATGATCCATCTCTAACCATTTTTTGTATATTGTTGTATATTAGTGTATGTTGTTTTCTCTTTAATTTTCTACAGATGCATGAGCACACTTTACGCGCATCCGGTATGTCTTTCTATCCCTTATTTGATCTTACTCTCTGGATCCATACATTGAGGACAATGCAAATTTTTGAGTGGGGGGGTGGAGCATTCACTTGATAATACAAAGTATATTGGATTTTGAATTTGAGCCGTGTGCACATGCAACTGTGTTTATGTGTTTATTTTTTTTAGATAGTCAAGTAGTATTGTTTTTTTTTAGGGGACTTAGGAATTTTTATGAGTAGAATGGAGCCATCTGGGAGGAAAAGGTGTTAAAAATGTGAAAATATGAAAATTTTTCTAAGTGTTGAGAAACAACTCACTGGAACACGCGTCCGGACGCAAGGATATAGAGAAAAACCTACTGGAAGTTGCGTCCGGACGTGATCCAAGGGCCTGAACTCTCTGGACTTCGCGTCCGGACGGAATACCAACATGCGTCCGGACGGGAAAGCCAAACGTTTGAAATTCAGAGTACGCGTCCGGACGGGTTAACTCCATGCGTCCGGACGCGTGATCTTTAAGGCTAATTAAGGCGGCAGTTAAGGCGTGTCCGGACGGTTTAACCCCCATGCGTCCGGACGCGTGTGAAAAATTATAAATACTGACTGCCCGATCAGAATTTCTTGCACTGCAAACTTTTAAAAACCAGAATACTTTCCTTCTTCTTCTCCTATATCAGTTTCTCATTTGCCATGGCACCACCTAGAGCTTCTAGTTCGAAGAGACTCCGAGTAAATACTCAGGAGGAGGAGGAGGATACAACCTTTGACCCCGTTCGTTTCCAAATTTTGGATACACGGGTAAGATTTTTCAAATATTACACCCAAAAACCTGTAGTCTGTGAGAGAAAAATTGAATACGAGGACTTCGCTCGATTGGGAGTCCGAGATATCATCACCGCTAGACGTTGGGCAGGTTTCATGGGTAAGGAGTGGGTGTGTATCCCCATCTTGGCAAGGGAGTTCTACAGCAACGCTGATGACCTCGGGAGTGGTCAGCTGACCACCTATGTTCGAGGTAAGCACATCAGTGTAGATGCCACAGCCATTGCCCAACTGACTGGAATGACTCAAGCCCGGGTGGCTATCCATGAATACCCCCAGAATTTTGGTGGTGATGAGGTGTGTAGAGAGTTACTGAGGGATGGTGATTTTGTGTGGACGGACAGAGTGAAATTCCTTCAGCAGGGAGACTTGACCAACAAGTACAAGATTCTCAATCTGATTTCAGTCTCCAACATTTTTCCTTTGTTGAGGAATAATCACATCTACCCTGACAGAGCCCGACTTCTATATGCTATGGGAATCGGAAAGTCCATCGACCTCCCATCATTGATTTTTTCGGAGATGAGACGAGCCATCATCGATCCGAAGAAACCATCTCTCCCTTTTGCTGGTCTGGCCACCGCGATGTGCGAGCAGGCAGGGGTGGTCATCGACGCCACTATGGAGCGGGCAAAGAAAGTGGTGGCACTCAACTCTGGCACTCTTTTGAAAAGTCAGAGTGTAGCCAGGCCAGTGCCAGGGGAGAGGGGTCCAGGTCAGGGGGAGGTTGCAGCTGAGGGTGATGTGTCGGTAGAGGATTGGGATCAGTTCCTCAATATCGATGAGGACTTTGAGGTACCAGTGGATGAGGACACTGATCCCAGGACTGACAGGCAGATTTTGTTTGAGCTGCTGAGAGGGCAGAGAGAGATGAGGAAGGAGATGAGAGAGTTGAGGGCACAGATGAGGGGGCTAGGGCAGAATTCTCAGAATCAGGCAGGCCCCTCATCTTAGGATGATTTCTTCTAGGTCCTGGTGGTTTTAAAATCATTTCTTTTATTTTCTTTTC
This sequence comes from Ilex aquifolium, assembly GCA_951799425.1. NCBI lineage: Eukaryota > Viridiplantae > Streptophyta > Magnoliopsida > Aquifoliales > Aquifoliaceae > Ilex > Ilex aquifolium. The sequence continues at coordinate 22,874,953 of OX637400.1, forward strand.
CAGTTTTATGTAGAAATCAAAGCCTATTTTGAGTAGTTTTTGTTAGGCTTGATTTCTTTTATCTTTTGAATATGCATTGTACTTGAATTCTCAGTATTATATAAAATGCATATTTTGTTTGGTGTGGTATCAAATATCTAAATAACGTTGTTATGAATAAGTTAATACCACATAGTTGAAATAATTTGCTTAACTTTAAATTTGCAACTGTTTAAGCATCACAGAGAACTTTAATTTTATATTTCTGTATCTCGTATCATGTTCTTATAAAAACTCAAAATTTGTGCACTTTAGACTTTAGCAAGTTGAAAATTTATCAGGTATTTTACCTTGAGAACTTGAAACATATAGTGGAGATGCATAAAAACTCTAGTGAGTTTTGATCCAATCTTTCTTGGAGGATTATTTACATTTACTCAATAAAAAATATTTTTATTCAGCTAATCTCCTTCAATAATCTCATTATTTTTGTTTTGGTTAATACCAATATTGTGAATGATTGCTTGACTTTGAATTATTTGCATGAGAAGTGTGTTATCAAAAGCTCTTGAGATATGATTTTAGGTCATCTTTGATATTATTTGAGCCTAAGCCTTATTCTTTGAATATTATTATCCCTAGAAGCCATGATTGAGCCTTTGAAGCAGAATTTTATTTCTTATACCCAACATATAATAACCAAGCCAATGAAAAAATAATATCTTTTACCCTTGGTTATCCTGAGATTGAACTTTTATTGTTTATGTAATTTGGGAGATGTTGGTTAAGAAAAGAAAAGAAAAAAAAGAGTTTTACATACTTGTGAATATTTGCATTAGATGTCTTGAAAAAAAAAAAAAAAAAAAAGTTGAAAAAAAAAAGAAGAGAAAGACAATATGTCTAGCTGTGAAAAAAAAAAGAGAGAAAAAATAGCAAGCATGTGTTTTGAAAAGAAAAAAAATAATAATATGAGCAAGTGATGTAAATTGTGCTTCTAAAGGATGGAGAGTGAAAGGCTATGGAAAGACATTTGGTTGTGTAATGTACAGGTTCTCTCGGGATAGTCTTTTGAATTCCTGTATATCCTTCGTTTCAAAACCCTAATCCCAAGGCCCCATTACAACCATAAATAAAGTCCTATCTGATCTCAAGAGTGTATTGAGGATGCATGACTTGTGTGAATGAGGAGGAGAATAGCGATTATTTGTTTATTGTGTGTTGATTTCCTTTCATGAGATTATGTTAAATCCTATTTCTCTTGGATTACGTTATTCTTAATGGAACATGTGAGCACTATTTCGTGTTGATTTAAATATCCCCCACTCACATGTGATACTTGAGGTTATAATTACTATAATCTGAGAGAATTATTCATGAGTGAATTATCTAGTGAGATTCGGCATTGAGACGAATAGTTGATAGTTGTAGAGGTGATTACCGGATAAATTATTGACTTGGTATAGTTAACCCACACTACACACGAGTTTATATGAGAATATGATAAGTGCATACAGTTATATACCGCATAGTTCTATATGTTGTTTTGCATGCGCTTATAAAAAGTTTGTGTCTTAGAATTTCAATAGTGCGGTAGCAATTTATATTATAAAAGTGTTATTCAGATGTTTGAGCACAAGGTGATGTTTGTGGGTATCATCTCTGGAAACCCTCACGAGACTATACTCGTCCACTAGGGGAAACCTAGGGGTTTAAAGGCTTGTTGCATATGCTAAATGCAATCGTGAATCCTACGAGAGTGGTTTTGTTTTGTTTGTAGTTAGTATTATATGTTTATTTGCTTGCCTTACTAGGGACTAGCAAGGTCTAAGTGGGGGGGTGTGATTCAGGTCTAATATTTACATTTGTCAGAGGTAATATTGATCATTTTATTGTGAAAGTGTGATATTTATGTTGATTTAATTGAAGATTAAGGCTATGAGAATGAAAGATGAGTTGTGTTGTTTTGCAGGCTAATAGTGCAAAAATTGGAGTGAAGTTATGAGAAGAAAGGAAGCATAGCTCAGGATGGATCACACTGGAACACGCGTCCGGACGGATGAAGTGTACGCGTCCGGACGCGATTGGCAGAAAGTTGATAAACGGAGGAAGGACCATTCTGGAAGTTGCGTCCGGACGGTTGAGAGATGCGCGTCCGGACGCGTGTCAAGCTTCTGCTGCCGAATTTAGAATCCTAGTGGGATGCAATTTCTTTGGAATGTAATTTATAAATACGAACCTAGGACCTTGTAAAAGGGAGTTTTCTTTTTCATTAGTCTGTTTTGAGATCCTTTTACCATGTCTGGCTAGAAGGCTAAGCTAGGGCTAGGGGAAAACCTCTCAACGGAGTACGGTATTCTTATTGACTCTTGTACTTAAGGATTTATGTTATTGTGTTAATTTAATCCCTAATCTTTTAGCAAAGTGTTTATGCTGTATAAACTCTTGAGTTGTTGTGCCACGTACATCAATTGCTTGATTTTCCCTGCGTGTAAATCACTGGTTATTCCATGCTGGAAGGATTAACATTATTTCATAAAATAATATGATTGAATGATTATTCAGGTTCCTGGTAGTCTTTTGATTATAACCATTGGATTTATCACTTGATTTGTTAATTGGTTTAACTGACATTTAATTCCTCTTTCAAGTCAAGCTTTGAGTCTTTAACTATTATTGTATGAAGTTGAGAGGGAGTACCTGATGCTCTAGTATTTTATTTATTACTGTTTTAATTACCAAAAAAATCACTTTTCTCCAATCAACAACTTTCCAAACAAATCTTTTTCCGTTCAAATTACTTTTGTTGTTTGTGTGATTGTTCCTTGTTACAATTCCTCGTGGGATCGACCTCGGACTTCCGAGATTATATTACTTTGCTCAACCTGCGCTTGGGTTTACACTTTTAAAGTTGAAGCATAGAGTATTTTCCAAAGAGTGTGGTCAATTAACACAATGATCTTGTGGGCTTGAAAATATGGCCTCAACCTCCTGGCAGGAACAATCAAAAAGAAGGCCAATTTCTTGGTTGTGGGATATATTTCCTCAACTCCTTGGAGTGCGCAACTGGTGTAGGAGATTTTCTTCTCGACTCGTTCCTCTCTTTTACTAGTACCGAGTTGACGGCAGTGGGTGATATAGCCAACTAAAGGTAAAGATGTTCCCCATGGGTTACTATGATGCCTCTAAAACCGAGGGTCCTTTATCAACCCGTTGATCACCCATAACCTAACACCACTGCATAACATCCCCTTCACCGAGTTCATAACCAACATAAAGTTTGGACATAGTCTCCCATGTACCAGGTACTCCCAAACGCATAACCTGTATACATTTCAATCACTTGGCCATTTCAATGTCCAATATACATCAATTTGTCCTTAATATTACTCCATTTACACCATTTGAACAAAAGGACTCAAGGTCTGAAGGCTTGATAAGATCATTTTAAATTTCTGAAAATTTAAGAGGACCTACCGATAAAAAATCAACGTTCTACCGGTAGAAGAGCTCTTTGAAATATTTCTACCAGTACATAGTCAGTGTTCTACTGGTAGAAGAGCTCTCTGAAAATTTTCTACCGATAGATAATTCAATGTTCTACCGGTAGAAGAGCCCAGTTTACCCCCAATTCAATCCTTTTTCAATTCCAACTCGTCCAATCTCATACAACTTCCACCCAAACTCATATAACATCCAATTTTACACAAAACATAGTTTATATGAGTTTGTTTTACAATCCTTTATACAATATTACATGTCCAAAAATAAATTACACATTTGTTTTACAAAAACGTAATTTAGAGCCACAAAAATGTAATTTAAAGCCACAACTAAATTACACATTTGTCCTACACCTGAAATTTTTTTCTCACATAGGGTGAGTCATGCTCAATAGGGTATCTCCTAAAGAGGTTACTCCCCAACCTAGATGTATATGAAATGCTCACATGCAATTCAATAATCAAACAAACATTCATCCAAGAACATACAACTTCAAGAACTAATGTCATAATGTCATGTCATGTTATGAGGTGAGACTCACACATGCAATGTATTCCGAGCCTTCACCAGCTTGCAAAACACATGCAATGTTATGCATATGAATTTGGGCATTCCAAGCCCCCGTCATCTTAGCACCTGCCTCCTGGATGCCTCTTGCATCTTCCACGTCTCTCTCAATGGTCATAGTCATCTCGACCATTGAATCCAAATCTTATAGGTGGTAGCCCACAACCTTCCCCCGGATGGACAACTTCAAACCATCCTCGAACCTCCTCACTTTGACCAAGTCTGTGACCACATAATAATTGACAAAACGGGCTAACTCGATGAACTTAGCCATGTATTCCATCACTTTCATACTCCCTTGTTTCAAATCCAAGAATTTTTGGGCTTTCACTTGTCGAATAGCTAATGGGAAGTACTTGCCCATGAAGAGTTCCCGGAACTCTCCCCATGTTATTGCATCTAGGTTCTTCGAGGCCTTTGCCCAATCCCACCATAGATGTGCCTCTCCTTCGAGCTGAAATGTAGTTAGCCTTATCTTAGTGGCATTGGATGTGATCTCCATAGCCTCTAAGATCTTATCCACTTGTTGGAATCAATGGTCGACCACCATCTGATACGCCCCTCCCATAAAAGTCGGTGGCTTATGTGCCTTAAAATTTTGGAGGTTACTTGAGCCTCTTTGGCCTACATTGGTGCTAGCTTGTGCAAAAGTTGCCACCATTGTACCTATAGCCTCCATGAAGGCTTGTTGGCCAAAGGCCGGTGGTGGTTGGTTGTTGTTCCTCCCACCTCCTCAGCTGTTCCGGTGTCCTCTTCCTCTATTTGTCATCTACACACATGTCAATTAGCAATAGAGCACTAACTTAGCATTCCAAGGTAGGGATCAAAGTTGAAACATTGAGATTTCTCTCCTTGTCTCACTAGTAGAGCGTGTGCCACCCACTAGTAAACATCTATACTATGAACCGTCTCGTTCCTTCTTTTTCCAACCCCCAATGTTATATTTCTAACCTTAGTGTCTCTTTTCCATATACATTTAATCATGCATATTGTTCATATAACACATAACATGTAGCATTTAGAGCACATAACATTTAATGCACAATTGATGCAATGGTCTAAACTCATGTCCCGCAAGCCCTAGGTAAATCGAGAACCTAGGATCTGATACCAAGCTGTAACGCCCCTAAAATCGGGGGTCCTTTGTCAACCTGTTGATCACTCATCAATCCGCGGAAGTAACCGTGAATGCCGAATAACCCGACACCACTACATAACATCCCCTTCACTGGGATTATAAATAAAACAGAGTTTGGGCAGAGTCTCCCTTGTACCGGGCACTTCCAAATCCATAACCTGTATACATTTCAATCACTTGACCATTCCAAGGTCCAATATACATCAATTTTCCTTAATATTACTCCATTTACATCCTTTGAACAAAAGGACTCAAGGCCCGAAGGCTTGAGAAGATCATTGTAAATTTTTGAAAATTTAAGAGGACCTGCCTGTAGAAAATCAACGTTCTACCGGTAGGAGAGCTCTCTGAAATTCTTTTACTAGTAGAAAATCAACGTTCTATCGGTAGAAGAGCTATCTGAAATCTTTCTACCAGTAAATAGTCAGTGTTCTACCGGTAGATAATTCAATGTTCTACTGGTAGAAGAGCCTAGTTTGCCCCCAGTTCAATCCTTTTTCAATTCCAACTTGTCCAATCTCATACAACATCCACCCAAACTCATATAACATCCAATTTTACACAAAACATAGTTCATATGAGTTTGTTTTATAATCCTTTATACAATATTACATGTCCAAAAATTAAACTACACATTTGTTTTACAAAAACGTAATTTAAAGTCATAACTCGATTTTCTTCATCAACGAGGGCCCAAGTGAGAGTCATCCACCGATGCTTGTCCTACACCTGCAATGTTGTCCCTACAAAGGGTGAGTCACGCTCAATAGGGTATCTCCTAAAGAGGCAACTCCCCAACCTAGATGCATATAAAATGCTCACATGCAATTCAACAATCAAACAAACATTCATCTAAGAACATACAACTTCAAGAACGAATGTCATAATGACATGCCATGTTATGAGCTGAGACTCATACATACAATGTAACTCGAGCTTTCACAAGCTCCCATAACACATACAATGTCATGCCTATGAATCTGGGCATTCCAAGCCCCCGCCATTGATGTTTCATATCCAATGACCATTTATAAATCCCGGGTCTTTCTTGGGGTGGGCATTTATGGACTTCCACCAACGGGTACCCAATCGACACGACATACATGGACTTGCATCAACGGCTCCGCATACGCCAACACACTTTATGGACTCAATACCGCCAGAGTGCGTATCCAAATCACCAGGTCTTGCACCCGAGGGACAATTTAGCCCTTCTTGCTAACCTCGACCCTATTTTCAATACAACATGTGCGACTCAGTTGAACCTTGGTCCAACTTTCTGAAGCCCACACACCATCCACCAAGAATGGTGTTTGATCAAACCATGCACACACTCACACCAATGTCACATACCCACAAATATTATGCTTCCTGGGCTTATGCAATGTGATGTACAATTACAATTCCAATGTCATGTTCATCATATCATGAGAGTAGCATGACATACACCATTTCACAATGTCAATTATATCTTGTGCATATAATTACATTCCACAATTTTCACCAAGTATGTTATAACATTTTCAATGAAACCAACATGCTAAATCTACATAGGCATTTTATCAAACACCTTTAAGGCATAAATGTAAACACATAGCATGTCCAATCAACATATTTCTCATGAAATTACCAAAACAAGCAACTTCACCCAAAACTCAATTCATGCAAAAATTGGTTTTAGGACATTTCTATACCATTTGTCATACTCCAGTTATACTAGAAATACATTTAAACAAGAGATTTTATCTCAAACCATGCTACCCATTTCATACGAAACCCTAGGTTAAAAATAAATCTAGCTAGGAGAAGAATCCTACATCTTGAAGCGTAATACACGTAATAGGAACTCCAAGAAACCCAAATCAAGCTTCGACTCTTGATTTTCAAAAATTCCCTCTTTGAGACTTCAGCAAAATCCCCAATTTTTAGTACTTAGACATAGCTCTCGTCACGTAGATCAACTTTAATTCTTGGCTCAAAGCATCATCCGAATTCTAGAAAAATTTGATTTTTCAACCCATACTGTAACGGCTAATTACCATTTTGCCATTTTTCATAAAAAAATAATTTTTTTCCTAGGTTTTACAGTTTCAACAGATAGGAGAAGGGGCGAAGCCAGGCATTGCTTTAGCTGCTGAAATGATTTCTCACACTCCTCTGTCCACTCGAAGCTTTTCCTAAGGATTTTGAAAAATGAGAGCACTTGTCTATAGCCCAGGAAATGAACCTATTTAGCCTAGCGAGCCTTCTCGTTAACTATTGTACCTCCTTGGTGGACCTTGGGGACATCATGCTTGTAAGGGCGACAATATTCTCTAGTTTAGCTTCAATTACTCACTTGGTTACCATGAACCCGAGGAATTTTCCCGAGGTGACTCCGAAGGCATATTTATTAGGATTCAACTTCATCTTATACTACCTGAGAACTTGAAAATTTTCCTCCAGATGTTGGACATGTAGATCGGCGTGGAGACTTTTAACCAGCATATCCTCCACATAGATTTCCATGGTTTTTTCTTTTGGTGCTTGAATATCGGGTTTACCAGTTGTTGGTCGGTTGATCACACATTGTTCAAACCAAAAGGCATTACTCGGTAATAGAAGGACGTCTTTTGCTCATCCACAAGGTCCATGAAGATTTGGTTGTATCCTAAATAAGCATCGAGGAAGATGAGGAGCTCATGTCTGACCGTGACGTTGATAAGGATGTTGATTCTCAGCAAAGAATAACTATCCTTGGGGCATGCTCTATTTAGATCAGTGAAGTCAACGTGGAGCCTTCATTTATTGCATGTATTTTTCACCAAAACAACATTTGCTAGCCATTCAAGGCACTTAGATTCTTTAACCTGATTAGCTTTGAGGAGCTTGGACACCTCCTCATTGATCCCCTGGCTTCTTTATGGGGAAAAGGTACATTTTTTCTAGCGTCTATGCCTCTCATGTTGGAGTGCTCCAAGGAAAATATATCCCAGGTAGCAATCAAGCACTTCAAGAGACGTTCTCTAAGCTCTAGAGTGAGTAGAGTGCCTAATTTGACTGTTTGTTCAGGCTTTGATAGGTCTAGGGCCACTTCTTCTAGATCCTCTATAGGAGATCCTCTTCTATTGTCTTCCCTTGAATTTAAAATTCAATTTGAAGGGCTTCCTTATAGGTTTTTTCCTTCATCAATGCTGGATAACACTCTCTAGCTGCTAGTTGGTCACCCTTGATCTGACCTATACCCCCCCAGAGTGGGAAGCGTAGCATCAGATGGTAGGTTGAGGGGATGGCACATATGCGTTGATGGATGGCCGTGCCATAATAACATTATAGGACAAAGCTGAGTCCATGATTAGAAAATTGACCGTGATAGTGGATTGCCGGGGAGGTTCTCTGGCAGTGATTGGGAGAAGAACAGAACCCAGAGGAAAAACACTTTCCCCCGAGAAACCAATGAGAGGGGAATTGGCTGCCATTACTTTTTCTCTTCCAAGATCGAGCTATTCAAATGCGTCCAGGTATAAGACATCGGCTAATCTTCCATTGTCAACCAGGACCCTTCTAACCTTGAAATTAGAAATGGTCAATGATACAACTAGGGGATCATCATGGGCAATTTGGATTCCCAAACGATCCTGGTCAAAAAATGAAATTCATTCTTTAGTCCTTGGGCATTTTGGGGGGTCAGTTGTCCTTCTGGATCCTATAGACCTCGAAGGACGTCCTTGCTATTCGGATGTGATTCTTCCGAGCTGAGGAGGACTCACCACCACCAGCAAATCCTCATGCGATGACTTTGATCTCGCCGATGGGGCCTTGGTGACCTCAGTCCCTGACTTTTGGCTGTCTTTCTTCGCCTACATATCTCTTCACTCAATCTTCCTCTTCATGTTAAAGACTCAATTTGCTCTTTTAGATCTCTACACTCTTTAGTATTGTGGCCATGATCTCAATGAAAATGGCAATATTTGTCATGTGATCGTTTTTTGGGGGGTGACCTCATTTTTCTCCGTAATCTGGCCATCTCCACCTGAAGGAGTACCTATTCTAATAGGGTGTTAAGAGGGGCATACTTTTCGAAGCGGGCAGTTGGGGGTTTATCCTCCTGTTCATATTTTGTGGCTTTCTTCTTCTTGTAGTCAAGATGAGTAGTTGTTTTAGGTTTCTTGACTCTCCTTTTCTCAGGTTTGCTAACAGAAAAAGACTCTTGTCGGGTGCTGATAGTGTCTTCAGCCCTAGTTTTTGATGGTGTCTTTGCTAAAGAGTAAAGAAAGGCGGGGGTACTAACACCCCCTAAAAAGGCAATGAGAGACTCGGTCATTAAGGTCCTCCACTTGCAGGGCGTTGTTCATAAACCGAGTGACATAGTTTCTGAGAGATTCATCTTTCTGTTGTTTGACGTTTAATAGACAGGTGGATGGTTTCCTATGTATTTTTTCTCCCACAAAGTGTGACACAAAGGACTAAATTAATTGAGAGAAAGTGGAAATGGAACCAGGTTGTAGCTTACTAAATCATATACGAGCATTCCCTGTTAATGTAGTTGGGAATGTTTGGCACATTACCTCGTCTGGGAAGGCATGCAGCGTCATCAAGTCTTTGAACTTTTGAAGGTGATCGACTGGGTCTTTGCCTCCTTCAAAACATTCCATCTGGGGCATTCGGAAGACATGGGTCAATGGGCAAGCCACCATGGCAGGAGTGAAGGGGGTTTCTTCTCTTCGGGCGGCTAGCACAACTTTATTATCATAGCATACTTCAGGTCTCCTAACTGAGCTCGAAAATCCCTCATTTGGTCTCCCCAATCCAGAGAATTGTTTGCTACCTCTTCTTGCTCCCGCACTTTTTGTGCTCACCTAGTGTTGTTTGGGTCCTGTTGGGCATCCTCATTCTGCCGAGGTTGGGAGGTTTTGGTGGTTTAGCAGAACAGGAAGTGTTGGAGCGGGTGCTTGTTGTTGTTGTTGGAGGAACACCTTGAGGGCTTCAGCCATTTCTCTCACTTATTAACTCAAAGCGATAACTTCACCCTGTATATATTCAATAGCAGCTCAGTCATCAGGTTGGTTTTCTGAAAGGTTAGCAGCTGCGAAGTTTTTGCTAGTTGGGACATTCTTACTCTAGCCTGATGGAGAGGCCATGGTTTAGTGTGGTGAAAAGGTTGGGAAACAACGTTTTGAAAGGATTGGAAAACAACATTTCTCACAAAATGGCGCCAACTAATGGAAGGATCAGTAAATTAGATCGGTATGTCTGAGGACTGGCCAAGACAGTCCAGAGTTTGGAGTTTTAATATCGCAGCACAGCAACTATCAAGCTTTTTGTCCTGTCAAAGAAAACTGAAAGTAAAGGATCGGTGTTGTCCCAACCAAACCACCTCCAATGGCAAAGTTAATTCTGAAGGTTTTTATTGAGAACAAAGTGTTTGTGTAATCAGAGAGAAAGAGATTCTTCTTAGGATTTTGTTGCCTACCTCAAGCCTTCATTTATGAGGGTTTTATAGTGTGGGTGGAGTGCGTTTTTAGTTTAAAGAGTAATGATTATGGGTAATCATTCATGGTTGAGTGTGTAGAAAGCTAACGCTATGCAAGAGCTTCCATCACTGATGCGTGTCAGTTGTGCTAAAGCCAATGTGTGTTGTCAAGAGCTTGATGCCAAGTGTGGAATTCTTCTTGACTGGTGACATGCAGGTCATGGTTGACGTATCTTGGTTATTCTTTTTTGTCGTACAACGACCTCCGAGGTTCGGACTATATCCGGATTATATCCATCAACGATGATGTAACGTTTGGTAATTGTACTTGATCACTAGCTCTTTCAATTGAGTGGAAACAGTTGTAAAATTCACATGAAAAAATGAACAATATAAAAACATGAAGGCATTATTAAAAGAAGCATTCCGACAAGGTGCAGATAACATGAGCAGTGAGGCCTAATTGTGAGAAGTTAGCAAGGCCACAAAAGGAAAGGAATAATAAAAAAGGAAAGGAAAGAAATGCAGACATTAAACCCTTTCTTATCAGGCATTGAGAGTACAAGGGTGAAAACTGCATTATAAGTATACAAACCAATCAAGAACCATAAGACTGGTTAGAACAATGTTATTTGGACTTATTTATTTATTTAATTTGTTGATTTAATTTATTATAATTATTAAATTGACTATGAACTCCATCGAATATTAAAATTTTATGTTAATTTAGTAATTACAATAAAATAATATAATTAAATCAATAAATTAAATCAATTTTTTTTAGTTTTGGTAGTATTAAACGGCTGTTTATGCTCAATTTTGGCAGTGCTCATCCAATTGGGACCCAATGAGATTGGTTAGCTGTCATTTCCATCAACTCGACGTGAACCTCAGGTTTGCTTAGTCTATTAATCATGGCAAGCAAGAACCGAATGTTAAGACTCGAGTATGGTACCTCAAAAAAAAGTTAGTACTGTATCTAAAATTTATTATTTTAATGAATACTTTAATAATTTTGGTGGTTTATTTTATAATCAAATAAATTTATTATTTTTATTGATAATTTATTATTTTTGTGAATATTTTATTACTACTGTGGTAATTATTTTTATAATTTCTTTTTATAAAAAAAATTTATTATTTTTTACAAAAAAAGTTTATTATTTTTATGGGTAATTAATCACATTTATTGATGTTTTTATTACTACTATGAATATTTTTATAACTGTTTTCAAGGAAGTTTAAGGCAGCAAATCTTCAAACCTAATCTGCATAGTATAGAATAACAAGCTCTTTGCATACTGAAGGCATCAAAACTTTGAACAAATTATGATATTGTCAAAAGCATTATTATTTGGACCGATTTTGTTAAGACTTAATCACTCTTTATTATTGAATTTATGAAGGCCCTACTATTGATTGAGAGCCGATACCGATTCAATATTACAATACATTATGTCAACAAATAAAATTAATAAATTAAATTCAAATATTATTTTTTATTATAAATTCAAATATTATTTAAACTTAATTTACTGACCTTATTTATTGAATTAAAATAATATATTATAACCATTGAATTAATAATAAAACTCAATTAATACTAGGGTCCCTTACCAAATTCAATGACAACTATTCATTAGTTCAATAGATGAAGTCCAGATAGCATTTGTCATTGTAAAATGAAGCATTGAGACCCATGTTTGACCAATTATCTCTCTTGGTTTTACTCATATAGACTTCAGAGTAGTTGAACAAGAACTTAAGCAGACAAGTCAGTAAGATTGCATTCACGTTCTATTCATTTTCTACAATCATGATTTTTGTAACTACAAACATTTAAGGAGAAAGAAAAACAAATCAAAATGTAAAATAGATTTCTGTGGTGGGATAGGATCCTACCACCCTACTCTATGCATATATGAGCTCCCCAGATTGAAAACTTTAATTCCGATAAACTGTAAACGCCCAAAATACTCATACACTATCTGGGAATCTAAATGCATCCGCTCCTCTGTGCTATGCTCTGCCCATACATCATTTGACTGTCGAATCTAGTGAATATAAATCTTCCATTACCTCCAAACATTGACCTTTCAAGCTGAAGTGTGTGTGTCAACAGAGCCAAAAAAGGAGACTGAGGAATAATTCATCGAGATTTCTCATCTGGGCATTAGCATTCAGACCATCTCAAAAAGAAATGAAAATTTGACAAATCAAGAAATTGAGGAATTAATAATAATTTAATATGCGTCACTCAATTTAGCATACACATATGAATGTCATTGCAAGAACAAATGCAATCAAGCTCCAAAAAAATCTGAAACAAGGCTAGAATTATGGAGACAGGCCTCCAAAATATCTCAGCGTCGGAGTATCTATATAATATATATTCCTGAAGTTGTTAGGCACAATATAATCCATTAACCGTTGAAGATGATGGCCAGAAACAGCAACGGGGAATCTTCATGTCTTGATCTCATTATCATCTTACCTCCATTAGCTGAGTCAAAATCAAGCATTTTAATGGCGTATGGAATCATATAACTACTGATGCTAATTGTTGCTCTGTCATGATTAATATATTGTTTTATGGTTTGATTGACTTATTAGTATTAACTAGTAACCCATATATGTAGTTTCTGTTCTTGTTTACATTGTACAAGTTGTTCGCATTTTCTGATAAAAGTTTAATGCCTCCGTAAACAAATGTTTCAGCATTTACCCACTAACATTGTCCTCATACTAAGGGATTGAATTGCCTCAGTAAATTCGAGTCGTATCATTTGAATCAATCAACAACTTCTGCAATCATGGAATTTGCCTAGCTCCTGCCTGGAGTGACTGACACCAGTTGTTTATACAGCCTGTATAGAGAAGGATTTAGTTAGAAGTTCTGGCTCAAGGCCTTCAACTCCCTCTGAACTCTATGTTCTTAAATCCTTTTGCTCTTGCTCTTTTTTTTGTTGATGTTTTTTTATTGTTAAAGCATACACACAGTAGGCGTGCCCCTTTTTTTCTGGAAGAGCTACTCCCTTTCCTGGACATCTGTATTTACTTTGATCAATAGAATTAATTTTTTACTCATCCAGAAAGGAGAGTAACTAATGTTATTGAAGCGAGCTTCATCGAGAATAGTACTAGTATGAGTGACCCTAGGAAGTCCTCGTGTTGCACTCCTTTAAAAAACACAATTAAAAAAAAAAACTTATGTTAGTGACAAATGACAAGTGACAACCGCCCGAATACCCCACCTTGCATACCTCTCCCCGTCCCCCCCCCCCCCCCCCCCCTTTCCCTCTCCTTAAAGCCATAGAGAGATTTTTCCCATTCCCATACCATAAGGAATAGATAGAATGAGAGAGAGGTGACTAGGTAGGGCTTTGTGCTGCAGGGTAGTGGTAACTAAGAAGTATATCCAGAAGGGTGGGGAAGAGAGACAAAGGGAAATGAAAGAGAATTCAAAGTGAAGAGAGGTGCGACAGAGAGAGGGGTGTTGACTGCGGTTTCCCTTTTTAACTTTGTGGTGAACTTGATTTTATCTTTCAGTTTTTAGTCCCTCTCGAAATTTAATCACTGGGGATTTCCGCTATTTAAATAAAGAAAAACTAGTGATAAAGGAATGGAGGCAGTCGAGGAACTATCACATAGGAGAAAGAATGTAAACTTTATTTCGAATAAAGGATGGACAGTTTGGAGGCCTTTCAAAATCTCATACATTGTTATATAGGCTGTACATAACAGAGAGATAAAGAAAGGCTAATATTGACAAAACAATACACAATATAACTGTGAGTAATTGAGAAGGAAACGTATACTTAATGGTACCATTACTATTTAGAAAAGAATAATACCAAGAAACATGAACAGAAAAGCAACAGAAATCAACTTCATATGGCCCATGCATGTCACCTCAATAGGTTAATGATGTAAACTTGATCTTCCTCCACTCTCTACTCTCTACTCTCGACTCTCTACTATTCCTTTAACCTTCACCTATAATCTGTTTTTGCCATATTTAGCAAACAAAAAGTTAATCAACCCAAGGTTTCTGTTTATGTCGATCGATAGAGGGAAAGAATTGGCAGAGGGATCATCAAGATCCCCAAGTGATCAACCAACAACACCGAGCAGGTATGAGTCACAGAAGAGAAGGGACTGGAACACTTTTGGCCAGTACTTGAAAAACCAGAGGCCTCCTATCCCACTATCACAGTGCAATAGCAGCCATGTTCTCGATTTCCTTCGATATATGGATCAGTTTGGCAAGACTAAAGTTCACTTGCAAGGTTGCATATTTTATGGGCAGCCCGAACCGCCAGCTCCTTGTACTTGCCCACTGAGACAAGCTTGGGGGAGTCTTGATGCACTCATCGGAAGGCTTCGAGCTGCCTACGAAGAGAATGGAGGCTCACCTGAGACAAACCCTTTTGCTAGCGGTGTGATTCGTGTTTTTCTGAGGGAAGTCAAGGACTGTCAAGCCAAGGCGAGGGGTATTCCGTACAAGAAGAAGAAGAAGAAGCAGACAGACCAAAGCAAGGAAGATGATGAATCAAATTCTACGATGAACTATTGATTCTTGTGGCGGCTGTGTGAATTATGGTAATTTTGATGCATTTTCTTTGGTTGAGTAGATTTACTTTGAACTTGGTTAGCCCCGGCATTTTTTATAAACATGATGAAATTCAAATCAGAAGAAAGAATCAATTGTATGTAAAATTAATATACAATATTTTGAAGACCCCCAAATGGTGAAGAATAATGTTTTTTGGTCAACAGTATATCTTCTAGGAGAACTGAACATTTGAATTTCAGTGGTAGTAGATCAATCTCTTTCCCTTAATGATGCTAAACCCTAGCTGAAAACTACGCACAAAAATGAAAGACTTTAAATTGCAAAATGACTTTGAGCTTGAAAATGAATTCCAGAGATATTATGGTCTGTGACTTCATCCAAGCAACTATAAGCCTCCAGTACATCAAAAGCAATGATGAACTTGTAGTCTTTTGCATCTTCCAACCTGAAAAAATGGAGCTTGCAGTGATATTAGGAAGTGACTCTCTCTCTCTCTCTCTCTCTCTCTCTCTCTCACATCCGTATTTCCTATACTTTAGTACATCTCAATTATGTGAATTTGTAGTTAGTTTGTGCCCTTTTGGGATTCTGCAGATTTTCTGCCCCCACATATAAATATCACAGGTAACAAACACTTGTGCTTGTAAATGTCTATTCTTGGACCAGAAATGCTATAAATTAAGGTTCTTTTTCATGTATTATAGCTAAAATATAGATACTTTAAGCCCATGCAATGCTTCTTTTGTATGGCCTTCCACGTTAAATTTTCGTAGAACAATAGATATCATCATTTCAAATCTTCCATATGTACGAGGAACCAAATTGCGGATTAAATCATTTGATTTGTTATTTACAGCAACCCTATTTCAATTTCATATTATATTAAAGCCCCACTTCTAAATCTTATTGCTTTTATTTTATTACATGAGATCTTTGAAAGGGGCCCTTTCCAAATCTGCACGGCTGCACCTCTATATGTCCTTGTTTTTTTTACCTTTACTAGATTGCTCGTTGTCTGCATTAGATTTTGTGGGACATTATATTTATTCCATTTTCTGCTTATGCCTTGGTTTTGTACTCAGAAATCTATTGTGAGATTACTTGATTGGGGGTGACAAAATTACTCATTGTTTTTTGTCAAAAAATAGCATAAAATTCCATTGAACGAACTGAGTTTTTTTTCCCTTTCTAATGATTTGCTCAATCTACATGTTAAAAAAAAAAAAAAAAAAAAGAAGAAGAAGATTATGATAGCTTACCTGAAACTAATTTCATGTGTCTTGGGTTAGGATGTTGTGTAAAGTTGGATAAACTGGCTTTATGTATTTAATAGATTCTTATTGAAGACTATTATTGACGCTGTGATAATGAATACAAAGAAATCACATTTATGTGGAAGAACAGTCCCTAAATACCCTGAACCCCAACGAAGTAATACAAGACAAACCCTTGAATCCACAAGAAAGAGTAAAAGAAGACTCTTTGCCAGTTTTAGTGGATAATTGTTAAAGGTTGCTCAATACATGAAACTTGTTTCGACTCCTTAATACTGCAACCAAACGACCCCGAAGAGTTCATATAATACACCAAAACCATAATCCTCCCTAATTAAAAATAAAACCTAATTAAATAAAAAAACCAGATATGAAATTTTTTTATCTAACCAAATGGAAAACAAAACGTATCTTTTCAAGACTCTAGGATATAGGATGGTTTGCTAAATTTAAATCTGAATATGACTAATTTGAATGCCTGGAAAATGTAATTCTTCCAAAATTTGGCTTAGATTATGGCAAAGCCATGTGTTTTATTCCTTGGATAGTTTCTAATCAGATGACACTGGTCTCGCTCTAATTTGACTTCGTCGTCCATTTTGTCTTTAGTATCACTTTGCAACTTTCCACTGC
Source organism: Ilex aquifolium (assembly GCA_951799425.1). Lineage (NCBI taxonomy): Eukaryota > Viridiplantae > Streptophyta > Magnoliopsida > Aquifoliales > Aquifoliaceae > Ilex > Ilex aquifolium. The sequence goes on from OX637400.1 coordinate 22,892,073, forward strand.
GCTTTGGATGAGTTACAATCTTCTCCCACCAAGAAATCTGATGCGACTTGTTCCACATCAAATATTTCTAAAGTGGATTTTTTGAGCTGTTATCATGAACCTTTGAAGCCAAATAGTAGGTGAATATAGAAGGTGACACACTTAAAACAATATATGGTACCTTGAGTCAAGTGTTCACCTGAACCACACTCCCTTAGCTGTAAGAAATCAAAACCAAAGTGTACGCAAAGGAATACGTATTTACTATAGAATAATAGACTAATAGACCTCTACATCCACGAGAGAGATAAGGCTTTTTTCATAAAGTATTCATCTAGGGATGTAAAATTCTTTGCTTGAAGATTGAACCATTCTCATTTCTTGTAACAAAGATTTTGGAGAGATTCAATACAGTGCATAAATTCAATCAGAAGTAGAAATGTGGTGAAATATTATGTAGTGAGCGGTATGCCTTTGAGTAGAAGTGTTGATTTGTGAATCTCTTTGCTGATTGAAGGAAAGATTGAAGGAAGTTTTGTTGGTCAATATGAAATCAGTGTAGTAAGTCAATTATTATCAAACTTAGATTCCCTCAAGACACCATTATGTGCTTCTGGTATGCTCCTAGGTGTAAAATTTTTCTTTGAAAATCAGTTTGTAAGAGAAGAGTGTCAAAAAGTTGATAAATACATTTAAGTTGATATATAATTAACTAATGTGGGATCGTAACAGTTTATGTGTGTTGGGTCGTCTAGGGTAGGTACTAACCTACCATCATACACCTTTGTTGTGGAGAATGGTAGAAGGCAATACATGGTGTATCAATTGGAGACTTTATTAGCAAGGGATCAGAGAATTGGTGTCGTATTTAGAGCAATCTACCCCTAATTGTAGTCACTCTTAAAAAGTAGACTTGATAATTACAACTATTGATTTCACTATAGGTCCCAACATTTATTAAGACCCACTATCTATTCAATGATTGTGATTATCAAGTCTAATTTTTAAATCTAATTTTTAAGTCTATGTAATATTACTCTTTTTCTAATTGTTGCTAGCCTTTTAACAGGTCTATATTTTCTTCTGGAATCTCCTTATTTAACACAGAAGATCATAAGATCTCTAGCTCCTTTGTTTAGAATCCTTTGCTTCTGACCTCGTCACCACTTGTGCACCGACTTTGTCACACCAAGCTCAACTAACCGGGTTCCATCTCCCACTTTGAAAAGTATAAAGTCGGTCAAGCATGGTATTACTACAAAAGCCCTCATAATAAAGTTACAACCACAAAATATAGTGTCCTTACAATAGTGGACTGTTCTACTTCGATATAACTATAGATTCAGATCGTGTTTAGTACATTTTATCTCATTTTTTTCAATAGTAGACATCCGAAACTAATAAATTGTCCGAAAATTTACGGAAGTGGATCCAAGTCCTATGATTGATGATAGTCTTGGAGTCATATACCTTAGATTTAGCTAACAAACATGAATCTATACGCATGCATTTTCGCTGGGTGGTTTAGTTTACAAAATATGTACAATTATCAATACAATAAGGGATGTAGTTTTTTTGAGAAAACCCAATAGGTTACAAGTTCCCTAAAATATGTGGGGTGGCAGGTTCTCATACACATGCTTGCACTCCTTTTGGTAAGTCATAAATACAAATTTTCATTTACCTTTCAACATTCTTCAGCCTGTCTAAACTGGTTAGAACCCTAATAATGATTTTCATTTGTCACACGAAGTTGAAATTATCTTGAAGCAACCTCAAGCACACTTTTACTTACCGAAAAAAAACCTCATGCACACTTTACTGTGACAGACAATAATATTCCGACCAAGCTTTTTATGCAAATTAAATGCATTCTCGAAAGAGGTATATTGTCCTTGCCATGCTCTGAAATAAACAAGAGATTGTGTACTGTAAATGGAAGCTATCTTTTCTAGGGGAAATTTAAATGTGGTGTGGGGACGCTCTGAAAGTCGTCCTTTCATGTTCTTGCTCATTTAAAGAGAAGGCTTTTGAATGCTCCCTGGAGATGAGATCATTCCATTTGCTTATAACAGCATTCTAAAAATTAATTGGTGTAACATCCTAAGATTTTTTTTTTTTTTTTGAAGAAAAAAACTAATAATTGGCTGGCACTTCTACTGTTCTTAGTCATAATCAACATCGTATTCTTACAATGAATGTTGAAGGGTTGTTATATATTCTGAGTATTCTATTGTTTGTTGCAGGATCATGCAACAGATTGAAGGGATTGTAGGAAAAATGGAAATAATCTATTGATGTTGCAGTTTTTAATGGGACTATTGCATTTTCTTTTTTGTTTGTAGCAAAAGTCGTGGGTTTTCATCAAAATAATCATTTCAGGGCATCCTGGTTTTCGGGGGTCATCTCGGCCAGTTGGGAATTTGTAAGTTCTTGTTAGAACACTAGCTCTTTCGTGTATGCGATGCTTTATCGATTACTTGTTCTCTCAGACTATTTTTGTAATTAGTTTTTATATGTACCATTTCATTTGTGTCTTTTTTCGGTAATTTAAGTAAATGATTTAATTAACCGAAAGAGTCATCTATTAATAAGGTAGATCATCTGTGTCAATATCCCCAATACCATAAGATATCAGCTATGTAATTTTTTTTAACGACAAACTTTCTGATAAATGCAAGGGTTAAAAATCAACCAAGTTTAGATGTTTTATAATTGCTGGTGCTCATCGTACAAACTAATTTGAACTATACTATAAAAGGAGAAAACATTTGATCACATTCTGCATAGAATTGTACTGGTAATGAATGTTCAGAATTTCTTGCTCGTCGACGTATAACCTCAGGGGTTAAGAATTTATGTGTTTGTGCATCTGTAAACTCTTGAATTCCATACTAGTTAGTATTAAAATAGATCCATTTCCCCAACTACGATCACACAAAACAACAAAAAAATACTTAAAAATTCTGGCCAAATGCTTTTCTCCAACCTCCAAGAGCTACAGCGTCCTTGTAGGCTTGTAGCAAGGGAAAGCAGCACATTACAAATTCATTGTCATCAGGTCTATATTTTTTTCTCACAAGGAGGTTTAGAATTCGGGGGATAATTTTATACATGAACTTTTGTTTTGGGTGACAAAAACATATATCCTTCTCTAAATGAAAATGGATGTGAGAGTGCATTTTTTGAATCACTCAAAAAGTGTCTGGAAATGTTCATTTGTAAAGGAGGTTGCTGCACAAAAGTCAGGAAAAAAAATGGTAGGAAAAGGGTAGAGATTTAGGAGAAAATGAGCCTTGTTCACTTAATTTCGATTCAATATACTCATATTTTTTACTGAAAATGCTCATGGACATAACAGATGACATCCTCATGGTTTTGCTTTTTAGGTAGGTATGTATGTAGATTTTATCCTCAAAAAAAAAATAATAATTGAAGAATCTACCATACTGAGCAATGCTACAAAGATAATTGCTTCACCCACAAATAGCTCATATAGACCTTGCTGAGGAAAAAAGGGTAAATTATCCCTTAACCCCTCAATTATGATATCTTTTTCACTTCGCCCTTTCAACTATTGAATCTTTCATATTACCCCCTCAACTACTTTTATTATTTTACACTTTCCCAATCTCAAATATTCATTATCTTTTTGGACAGCAATTGCTGATGTGTCGAGTCAAAGTAAAAAAACAATAAAATCAAATAATTTTATGTTAAATATGTAACAGACATTAATAATTGGGTCAATTTTAAACTAATCACATAGTTGATGGTGCAATATCAAAAATATGATACTCAAGGGAGCAAATTGAAGAAAAAAAATTATAGTTGAAAGAAAAAGAAATTAAAAACTATAGTTAAGGGGGCCAAAATATAATTTACCAAAAAAAAACCTCACGTTGTCCACAAAGTCAAATAGTTTCTCTGTCATAACCCGAGAGAATAGGTATATAATTTGACAGACAGGTTAAATTATATACGTAACCAATTGGAATCCAGCACGTCATTGAATGGACCTAGCTAATTTAATGCAACCCTCCTTCCCCCCCCCCCCCCCCCCCCCCCCCCCCCCTTCTTTCTCTCTCTCATGTATCTTTCTGGCTCCATTAAATATACGAGCAATGCTCTGTACATGAAAATTTTGCACTAAATTTGTACATCAAATTGATACATTTATATAATAAAGTAAAGTGTATTTGAATACCAAATATTAAAAAAGGGTTTAGATCCTTTCGCAATAAATAAAATCATTACGCAATAAGCAACGCTATTCCCAATTTATCTCAAACTTTTAACCTTTTAAAACATTTGAATATTATAAATTTAACGTATCAAATTAACTCTCAAAATTTTTACTCTGTCCAAAAAATTCATTCTTTGAATCCCCTCAATCTGTCTTTTCTCTCCCCTCTTCCCCTAATCTTCGGCCTCTTACCCAATGTAAGAGACTGACTTCTTCAATACATTTTGACAAACTTCCCATGAACATTACAAATGGTTTAACCTATTGGTCCACCGAATTTAACTTCATTTTGATTAACAGTGTTCTACTTACATTTCGGGTCATGGGCAGAGCATAAAGAAATCGACATGTGGCTTTGATTGATCACAAGGCTTTGGTTTTCTAACCTTTCCAAGGTAAGTCTACTTATTAGTGTCTTGTGCTTCAGTTTTGTATTGAAATGAATTCCTGGTTTTAAAAGGGAGGAACTATTCTCACTACACAAATCTTCATTTTCATCCCATTTAATTTTTTATTATCAAACTATTAAATCTATTCTTTTTATACCCAACCTATTAGTAACTAAGTCCACCACATGCTACATATATATCTTTTAATAAGTAAACCCATTTTATATTTTGTCATAATTAAGGTTTCATTATCCATCTCATTTCATGTACTCACAAAAACACTTTTTCAACATGAATTTTTCCAGTAAGATACATGTTGGTATTATTTCTCAATTTAATTTTATGTTTGATTTTATGTGTTGTTATATGAAATTTTATTACTTTTTGGTATGTTTTGATATCTCTGTCAAGTTTAATAAATTTTTATTAAAAATTTATATGTGTGTTTATATATGTATGCTTTCAGATTATTTTTTCTTTTTTATCTTGTTTAGGTTTTGCACCTATTTTGTTTATTTATTTTCTTGTTCGATTTTGTGTATGTGCTTGATGTTGGCTTTTTTTTTTCATAGTTTTACGTCTTGTGGTTTTGCGTTGTTTTAATTCTTTTTTTTCCTTCTTGTTTCAGTTTGCCTGTTTCTTTATGATTTTTCCTTCTTTTGTTCTTTTCTTTTTTCTTGTTTTAGTTTGCTTTTTTCTTTTTTCTTTTTTGTTTCGTCCTTTTTTTTTTCTTGTTTCGGCATTTTTTTTTTTTTTTTTTGTTTCGTAAATATATTTATACATTCAAACTAATTATTTTTTTAATATTTTTTTCTTACAATGACATCTTTCATTAAAAAGGTATACATAAAATGAGCGAACTTAACTATTAATAGAGTGTATGGAGCATGGGGTGAGTTTAGCTACTAATGGGGTGGGTATAAAATAGGTGGACTTATTAGTTTGATAATGAGAAATTACATGGAGTGAAAATGGAGATTTGTGGAGTGGGAATAGTCCCATCCATTTTAAAAATTGAATAGGAACAATTTATGTATCTATTCAACAAACATGGGCTGGATACTCGAATGGCATTGAAGCGGGTGATAATGCTTGACAGTACCTGACCTTTATGCATAGATTTCTAGCTTCTTATGTACTAAAATTTGATAGTTTTTTTGTTTTTTTTTTTTGGGTAAGTTTATAAACTTTTCGGTGAGTGATTATGTATTTGATTGGTCTTTGTTTTACAGACAGGAAAATCAGACATTTATTCTGGAGAGATAAAAGGTGTGTCTGTTTGGGAGGGAAAAATTATTCAATAGAGAGTATTTAAGAGAAAATGATACAATCAATTCATGGTTATTGCCATAAAGACATGATACAATTGAATTGTCTATTGACCTATCTCCACAAGTATGTATATCTCTTAACTCGGGATTTTTTTTGCACATAAAAAGTTTTCAATTTTTGTGTAGTCCATTTTGTTGTTCTGGGAGAGGGAACTCGATGTCAATATTTCCTCATTATTATACACGTGAAGCTATAGACACTTTACTTGGACGGGGTGAATAAGTTTTTCAATTTCTAGCCCAATAAAAACCTAAACAACTACAAGTATCTCTTCCCATAAAGATATAGCAATTACCTATTTTTGGGAAAAATCGCGGGAAACCTCATCTATTCACCAAAGCCTAATCCACTATTCTTTAAGTCAACATACAAGTATTCGAGTTTTATACCTTAACCAATAACATGGTTAGATGCTCTTTTCCTTGTTGTCTCTCCGCCAAAGGCCCTTCTTTGATGTCTAGCATAGCTTCACTTGGACCTCTGCGCCGCATGGTTCTTCTAAGCCTCGAGCAAACATGTACTGCCAACGATTCATAGTATGCACACACCAATGGATTCAATTCTAAACCATCAAGATCTTCAACAACAAGTTGTAATGTTTGATAGAATCTCTAGTGGTAGCCTTTAAATTTAGGGATGTAGGTTAGTGGTGGAAGCTTTCAAAGTAGAATATATGTTTTCTCTCTTAGAAATCTCACAAGAGGCTTACCCTAGCTGTGGGAAATGTTCTCCCTATTTATAGGTCCAAAATAAGGGTAGTCTTAGTGAATATGAAAATTCATATTAACGAATAACCACTCGATCTATGGGAGGGGTGATCATAAGGCGGTTGGAACTGAAATAAAAATCATGTTTCAAACTTATCTAGGAGGAACACCGCTCGAGCGACCATAAGCACCCTCCGTGGCCTTTTCGAAACAGATTTATGGTTTAGAAAAAAATTTCTTTTCAAAACACCTAGGAGTCATACTGGGATTGCTTCCAATTCCATTTTCATCATAATCATCCAAAGTTAAAAGTAACTAAGGGTTCATTTTAGGTGTTTATGTTATTACCTTTATCTTTAAGTATGAAGGTGCATACGGAGGTTGAATGATGTTGTTTTAATGTTTGATCTCTTCCCTTCAATGACGCTTTCGGATCTTCTACTTTATAGCATCATTGACCATAAAAAATGTTAAAATTTACAATGGACTCCACGAAATTAGCCAATTATAAAATGTGATATAACCATGTCATTCACCTAATCATGGAGAGATTTGTTCTCTCCAATATTGGGCAAGCTAGTTTGTAAAATGTTACATATTTTCATTTTCATGATATATACATATATATATGCCCTATGCTTAACCTAGTGATTTCTAAATCTATGATTATGTTATGTATTTCTCTTACATATGATATTTTTCACTAGTTTTTTATTTGAGTGATGATGTGTAGGACTACGATCTGCAAATTTCATCTAAAGAAGTAGATCTTGTACTTAGATAGAGATATGGGACATGTGCATGAATGTTGAGATTAGATTTACAATTTGTTTTGTTCAATGGTTTGTAGATTGTAATTTTAATTTCTTGTGTATTTTACTAGAAAATTGCCAATGGGGGAGATTATTAGATCACATTTTGTAATTGACTAATTTTGGGGAGTTCATTGTAAATCTCAATCTTTTTCATGGTAATGATGTTATCAAGTTGAAGATCTAAAATCGTCATTGAAGGGAGGAGATCAAAACGTCAAAACAACATCATTCAAACTTCATATGCACCTTCATCCTTAGGACAAAGGTAATAACTTAGACACCTAAGATGAACCCTTAGCTAATTTTAAATTAGGTTAATTAGGGTGAAAATAGAATTTGAAGCGATCCGATTATGACTCTTAGGTGATTTTAAAAGAAAAAAATTTATAAACTATTAATAAGTTTTGAAAACATAGTTTGACTCACAATTGGACCCCTCTTTGAGCAACACCCTTTAGTACTTAAGAGGACAAATTTTTTCATGATTTTATGCTTAAAATCCTGTAGGGACTGATATATGCTTAGTCTTCGCTAGAGCAATCTCTTTATGACTTAGGGAAGGAAATGGAAAAAGGCCTCGAATGACAGCACGGGGCTCACTCTATGAGGTCGCTGGAGCGGTGCCCATGGTCGCTCGAGTAGTGTCTGCCTTAGTCGTTTTTGAAACATTGCTTTTATTCTAGTAACAACCGCTCTTTGACTACCTTCCCACCAATCGAGCGGTTGTTCATGAATTTGAGTTTTCTTATTTACTAATATTACCCTTATTCTGGACCTATAAATAGGGAGAGCTTTTCCCACACCTAAGTTAAGTCTCTAAAGAGATTTCTAATAGAGAAAATCATTTTTCTACCTTGAGAACTTCCACCACAACCTATATTTCTAAGATCCAAAGGCTACCACTAAAGATTCTACCCAAGCTCACAAATTAGAGTTGAAGATCTTAATGGTTTGATAAACTCATTGGTGTGTTATGAGGATTGTTGGTGTGCCCATAATTGATCGAGGTCTAGATGAACCGTGCGGTTAGGAGGTCCAAGTGAAGCTACACTAGATCTCGAAGATGGACTTTCGGCGGAGAGACATAGCAAGGAAATGAGCATCTAATCATGGTATTTGTTAAGATATAAGTTTCAAGTACTTGTATATTGACTTAGCGAGTAGTGAATTAGGCTTTTGTAAACTAAGAAGGTGTCCCGTGGTTTTTCCCAAGGAAGGTTATTCGTGTCAACAAATCGCTTGTGTTCTTTACTCTTATAGTATACACTTGTAATTGTTTGCATACACGCGCACCATGTATTTGTGAATTTGATTGTTTAATATCTATTCAACCATAGTTATGCAATTTGGATTTTGAATTTAGGATCGACGTGAGATAACCAATGGGCCTTTGGTATAATGGTACTCCTTACCTTATGAAGGCTTTGCCTTCTAGAGGTTAAGGGTTCAAGCCCCATTCCCCTCTCCCCCTCTCCAAAAAAATAAATTTAGGATCGACGTGAGATTAATTTTGAGCAAATTAATTGAAGATTAATCTAAATCAATCGTCATGTGTGACATGGGTTTTGGTGTGTAAAAGGGGTTCTCATCGTTAATTTCCGCATTCAATTGAGAAGAGGTCATTGTTGTAGGTATAGGTTTTTAATTGATAATCAATTTGGGCTAAAGTTGAAAAACCTATTCACCCCCCTCTAGGTATAGTGTCTTAAGCTCTACATGTATAATCGTGATGGAAAATTCATATCGGGTTCCTCCTCCCTAAACAAAAAATATTTTCACTTTAAGTTCTCCCCTTAGTTGGTGTTCACAAGTAAAATAACAAATGTAAATTTGGTGACTTCAGGCCAAGTTTATAAATTTACTTCCCTTGAGCTTTTGAACAAACTCCTCTCTATTTTCACATGCAACATATACAACTTAGTTAAGAGTAAATCTCCCCGATTTCTCTCATGTGTACCTAAAATATTCTTCCCCTTTTTGTCACAAATGTCAACCCAATGGAAATATGCAACAAGTACGGTATAGAATCAAGTTACCAAACATATTCTTATCTTATTTTTTATAAATGTCAACCCAATAACAACATATAACAATCATGACATAGAATTATAGTATAACAACAAGGTATGAATTCACATCAACTAGCAAAATCATGCAAGTAAAATAAGTAAGGGACAAATAAGGCACATAACTCGGAGGCAAATACGACAAGAACATCAAATTAGGACTAAGAGTGTGTCACAAAAAATGAAAAGGTTAAATAAACAAATAAAAGTAAACAACCTAGAAAAGTCAACAATGAAAAGTATAGTACTTTATTACAGACCATGAATGAATAAAATACTCTCATCTCCCATATGACCTAGACTAAAAGTCTCTAAAGAATAGCTCAAATGGCTGCATCTCCATCATCTCTAGCTCTACCATCATGTTGGGCAGCTCTATATCTGAATCTGTCTCATCTAGTGTTGGCTCCCTAATGATCTGCTTACCTTTAATCAATCGGTGTAGTCGACCAACTCTCCTAGTAAGAGATTGAAAAACCACTTGTTGAGCAGTCTCCATGCTCACAATCCTACCATCCAATGCATCTAGTGGGTGCGAAGTAAGATGACGATGTTGTAAACCCCCAAGTATTTATGATTATATAAATATTAAGTCCTATGTGTTGTATGTATAAATTTATGAGTTAGAGATAAGTTCTATATGTTGTCTTAGAAGATATTAGGTATTTTGGATCTTATACTCATCATAGGGAGAAGTTAGGAAGAGAATAACTAGATGCTACCTTAGTATTTTATCTATAACTTTTTAGTTTGACATTAGATTGACCTACAATTTTGACAGTAGAAACTAGATCCCAAGAGTTGGAAGATAAGGTAGAAAATAAGGTAGAAAATTAGGTAGAAAATTAGGTACACATTTGAACACAAATCATAGTTGAACGAATCAAAGTTATAGTACTTTGGTGTCTGATAGAAATCGAGATACTGGGAGCAAGGAACATTCAAACACAAGTACGAATTTAACAAGGATCAAACTCGCAATGATTGTTCAAATACTGAGCCTATAAATACCTTAAGGACATCCCTTTAGCCATATTTCATCAGTTTTCAACCCTAGAAAACTCTAGAGATTAAGAGAGAAGGAGAAAACACAAGGATTCGAAGGAATTTCAAGTAGGAGATGGATCAATGCGTTAGGGTTTCACCAAACATCGAATTAAAGGTAAGGTTTCTTTCTTAAATCCAAGATTGAGGTTAGGATTATTATTATTATGATTTCAATCCTTATATATATGTTAGATAGATAATTACTGGGAATTCTTTTCAACTATGAATCATTTCTTGCATATAAATGTTTTCTATCCAAGATTCATCCGTTCTTTATCAAAAAACCCTAGTTTTTAAATTATAGACAAACTATGTTTCTTGAAGGTCTCTTTGCATGTTTTCTTGAATTATTCATTTTGAAAGGTTATGGAACCATGATTCTTGATTGTTATTGGATTATATTGCAAAATTGTGGAAATTATCTCATGTATTAGTAGGTGTGATAACGTGGGTTTCAATCGACCGGGTATAGTAGAAGGATTAGATGATTAGCACAAAACATTGCATATATTATATGTTGTTATGCCCCTTTGTACTTGTTTTTGTTGTGAATTTGGGGAGAATTGCGTTTAATCTTCTCTTTAATGAAGTTTTATGTGATTGTAGGTGAAAATGTTGTAAAAGTCTTGAGTAAGCTGCCATCGTAATGTTTAAAGTCAATGAAGACGAGGGGATAGCTTAAAGGAAGGATTTGAGGGTGAAGAAACCAAGAAAAATACAATTTGGATGAAAACCTTCCGAAAGGTTTGGCCATAAACCTTCCGAAAGGTTTTCACTTGATCTACCTATTCACTGTCAAAACCTTCCGGAAGGTTTTGTTTACTGGAATGAACCTTCCGAAAGGTTTGCATCAACCTTCCGGAAGGTTTTGCTTACTGGACTGTTGTTTTAACTGTTCCTGCACAAACCTTCTGGAAGGTTTGCATCGACCTTCCAGAAAGTTTTGCCCATATTGCCCAGACAGCCTACAACTCAAGTTCTGCCATTTGGGGGCCCCACCTATGCTTCTCCCACTTGTCCCCTGACATCCCTTACACATCTACATACCTCCCCACACCCTTGCTTGTACTTTGGAGGCTCAAACATTAATGAGGAAAAGAAAGAAGAGGCAAGTGAAGGGAGTTGCAGGCTAGGCTTGTCCTAGCCTACCCAAGCCATCAAGTCAGCCCCCTATGGATGGGAAGCATGTCACACACCTAGAGAGATCTCCATGGACGAAAATGCATGATTCATTACATATTATTCAGATTGTATTGCATTATAGAGAGAGAAGCTCTAGGAAGAAGATATAGTTTTAGTGAGAGAAAACTTAGATTTTTGCATTTCTTCCATCCATTTCACTTGTAATCTTCTTGAATACTCTTGTAAGCTTCATTTATTGTCTTTAATGTCATTTACTTCAAGTACATTGCATGTTTAGTTGAGTATCTTAGAATCTACCATTGTTGTATTTTAAGTTTTCGTCTCAAGCTCTTTAAATGGGTAGTAAATGCACTTTTCTGTAGTTTATGTTTTCTTGCATTAATTTAAGTTCCAATCTTCATTTCTTCACAATGTCTCTTTACTTCATTAATGTTCTTGCACTAAATATGAGTAGCTAAGCTTTAAGCTGGCTAATCCAAAGGAGAATTCCTCTTGGGTATGCCAAATCAACTCTTTTTCATTCCTCCTCGTAGTGTACGATGATTTGGTTTGAATGGGTTGAGTGTGGACGTGATTGTGAGTTCTTGATACACCGTAGACTTGTCACGGGGTATGCTTGAATCCTCACCTCCATTTTAGTCCCTCGCTTCCTAAGAATCAATCAAACATCTAGGCACCATTGGAGGAAGGTCTTGAGTTGATTTGGCATTCCCATTGGAATGACCTCTTCGGATTAGCCAACACTTGTTTCCATTTCATTTTCATCAAGAACACAAATCACCAAACTCAAACATCAAAGATTTTTACACTTTTCCTTTTTCACCAAAATCACCTTCAAAACAATTCACCTCTTTCCCTGAGGAGACGAGCTTGGAATACGATTTCCAAGTAAAATACGACACTCGAAAGTCCCTCTGCACTTGGGGAGCACTTTTGTTCACACACACACACACATTTCTTTCACACACCCGTTTACCCCATTTCTTGCATCAAACCCGAGTGAGAGTGACACTCACCCACACACATTAGCCATATACACATTCAGGGTTCATGTTCGAAAATTAGGAACGACGGAACGAATCAAGCAATAACGTGGGTTTCAGTCGACCGGGTATCGTAGAAGGGTTTGATGAACTTCTTACTTTGAGGGTTTTGAAGGTTTCCTAACACTCATGGTGGGATTGATGTCTTATGATGATCAAACAACTATTCGCTCATGGTGATCGAGGCAAATGGTTAGTATACTATTCTTGAAAAATTACGTCAATGTCGATGCATCGGTATACGTGCTTGTTGATTGCATCGGTATACGGGTCATCCTTGCGAGGATTGTTTTGTTGATTAGGTGTGAGTGTGGATTAATATTAGCCAACCTATATGCGTACATGAGATATATCTTGATGATATATGTGGCTTGAGAGGTGTGATCTTACTTACTCATGAATTTTTACTATGTTTACTGTACACTTCAGATCTTATAAATTGTAACTGCTTTATGTCAAATCCTTATATATTATTTTTGTAAAGTGAGACTTACCTATTTTATTGTTTTAAAACCTTTTTGGATTGGAGAAGGTTTTTCAACTGGGCTTATTGGCTCATCCTACATTATATATATATTTTTTTAAATTTTGGGATTGAGTAGAATCTCGAGATAGGCGAGCAAGCTGATTTGGATATTGATGTGGATCATGAAGTGGATAAAAAAATGGATGTTTAGAGCTATTCCTTTTTTTTTTTTTTAAATTCTGGAATTTGATTATTTGACAATTTTTTGGAATATTTATTTTATTAATTAGTTGGGAGATTAGTATTTTAGTTTTGGATGTAATCTAAAGGATTTTTTAGTTATTTTTTATTTGAGGAATTTATCTAGTTAGATATTGGATATTGAATGATTTTTGATGATGCACAAATTAGTTTGCACACCACCTGTCAAGTAAGCAATAATTAAAGCAGTAGTAAGTAGAGAGAGATAGAAACACAGAGATTTTATAGTGGTTCGGTCAACGTGACCTATGTCCACTTTGAATGGCTAGGGTCGCGGTTGTGTTTTATTACTTCTAGTGAGTAGGGAGAGCAGAGAGTTACAAGTTTAGAGAGATAAGAGAGAGTTGTGCTCGACTGAGTGTGATCTGCCCCCTAAGTGTTGGTGGGGCTTACAATTTATAGTCGTCCCCTAACAGATTGGGGCGACTTAATAGTAACTAAATAGATATTCTGGTGGAGCTGGCGACCTCTTCTCAACGGGCGAGGCAGTTGTGGTGCTCTCCATGAGATTCAGTCAAAGTTAAGGTGAGGGTTGACTCCTTCCAAGGCGGGGTGAGGATGAGGCTCTTGGATGACCCTGCACACTCCTTGGTGATGTTGCCCCTCGAGCCTGATGAGCTTGACCGGGCGTTGATCACATTGGGCTAGACTTGCTGGATCTCTTGGAGTTGGGCCATTAATTCGGACTGGGCTTATAACATGAGTTGGGCCCTTGGACTTGGTCCATTAATTTTTATTATTTTAATAATTCATTTAGATGGTCTCATGGTTGGATGTTGTATAGATAGTAATGCCTTCTAGGGTGGATTTTGTGGTGTTACAAATGCTCCTCCATACGCTACTACATACCCAAAAGCATATCTACTAACAATATTAACTGAGCAACAAGGATGTCTGCATTGGGCTCACGTGGTGGTGGTGACCTAGACATACTAGTCTCAGGATGAAAAGGTGGGATTTTCTCTTCAACTACTGCAACACAATCAGTCTGGGCCTTACTCTACTTCATTGAACTCTTGTTCAAGGCCCTCATAGGGTTCGACTAGTAGTTATTCCGCAAGATGATAGCTTATTTCCCTTGGCAGATACGAGTAATTAGAGATTCAAATGGCATATTTTCTAATGCTCTCCCTTCTAAGAAAGCTATCCGAATGAACCCAAATATCATCATCGGCAAATCAAGGTCAAACCATTTTCCTATGGCATATAGCATATGTGCCTTCTAGGTAGGAAAGTCTGAAATAAAAGTTTTCAGTTTTACGTTGTAGTTGGCCATGAGACTTAGCTTCCTATACTCTAGGGTTAGATTATTTTGCAAAAAAATCAATGTGACCCAATGTTCAGGATGGTCAATACCATACAATTTAGTGGCCAAAACATTCAGAAGAGGCAAGTCATCTATCGGTCTCGCACTAAGGTAATCATTATCTACCCTAGGTAAGCCAAGTGTGGTAGCTATGAGAGTGGCGAAAAACTTAAACTCAATACATCTGATATAAGTGACAAAGTAATCAACCTGAGAATCGGGATCACAAATATGCGTATAGAACTCCCTTACAATGCTATCATTAGAAGTCATGGGGGAAATTAAACATTCAGGTGCACCCACAATCTATGGTGTTCATCCCTCATTCAATCAACACTGGCCTAAGAGAAAATTCTCCTCTAAATCTCTCTGCAAACTCTGGAGTCTGGAATCTAGTAGCTTCATCAAAGTTTTCCTCAACTTCCTCATAAACATCCTCAACCCTAGGTCATTTATCTCTTTGCGGTGCCATCTCAACAATCACTAAAAGAATCTAGGTCTCAACAATGAATTAACCTTAGATCTCTAAAGAATGTGTTTGGAAGGGTTTAGAAACCAAGGTTTAGGGTTTTGGGGGGCTTGGGACATGAATGAGAGGGTTTAGAATGCAAAAGGTCTTTTAAAACTCGATTTTGAAATCCTAGCTGCCGAATTATATGAGGTCGCTCGAGCGATGAGGAAATCGATCGAGCGATTCCTGTAACTAACACAAAAACCCTAGTCCCTCTTTGAACCAACCCAGTTTCGGCATTTACTCATTCATCCTATCCTTCAAACCTCAAATGCATGCATGATGTATATACAACCTATATGCAATTCAATGCACATGCATGGATTAATTTGGATCTAATGTAAAATGCAATTTTTAGATTAAACAATAAATCTCAATGTTTAAATATCATGAGAATTACATACTCATGTTAGCATTATAGTAGATCCATCCAAAATTCATCATCACTATACATTACTCTTAGGCATATTAAAGGATATGAAAGCAATGTTTCCTCACTTGGTGTAATTCCACTCACACATGTTCAGATTTTGTTCAACTTGGACAAATTCAAGTGCAACGTGTATGAAACCAACCTCCAACACAATTAGAATTACGCTTAGTTTAAATCATTAATAAGCTCAATGTGAAATCCTAATGCATCTTCTAAGTGAATACATGATTGGTTAGTGAGTGTCCTAATAATTTTCTTTTTGACAACTCCCCCTTTCTTTTATTCCTTCTACTCTATGGCTTCAATTAACACAATTATGAATTATGTACTATTTAATGTATGCTTCTTTTCAAGATTAGCATGAGCTCTATGAGCTTTACAAATGATCAATTTACAATTAAGCATAAGTACTCTCATAATTCACGTGAAAATTATTTTTAGCCATTTATTTATGCCTTACCTTTTTAAAATTGGGCTCTTTTTTCATAATTGGCCTTCGACATCTATTAAGGGATTGTGGTTTAACTAACATTTAGCCACATCTTCATCTATCACCAACATTACATTTAAGAACATTAATACTAAACTAATCAAACTCCTAAGCGTGAAGGTGAATGGCATGTGTGTACTTGGTTTATGAATTTTTTAGGTTAAACATTATCCAAGCACGCTAGGATGAAAGAAACTTTGACTAATAAATCATGCAATAAGATTTATGCCACTAAATTTTTTATCCCCTAATATGACTCATAGCAATGCACATTTTGACTTTGATTTAAGGAAGAAATCATTATAATGCAAACCAAAGTGTGAACTATCATGATCTTGAGTAAAGAAAAAATAAACAAAAAAAAAATCTTTTTAACCTTTTCTTTTCTAATGTTTTAGAATTTTTCAAAAGAAAATATACATGAAATTAAGCATGAAGATGTATTAAACAAGGAAAAGAAAATAAAGCAATTACCATAAAATCTAAAAATAAAATGTCAAAATTGACATCAATACTCTTTATTAAATTTTTCTATTTCTTTTGTTTTTGGTTTTTTATATTTCTCTTGCTTTTGTATTTTCATCTTTCTAGTGTTTTTGTATTTTCAGTTAGAAAACAAATAAAAATTAATAAGCAAAAATATGTACGAAGTATGACTCTAGGGTGTTCAATGAAATGCATTAAAGATCACTTAGGTCCATACACCATGACCATGCTAGAAGCACTCAAGGCCTCCAACTTGGTTGAGATGGTGAGTTTCTTCAGGTTCTCCCTAGTCACCCATACTTGTTTTCCCTTCCTAAAACTTGGGTTAGGTTGAGGAATGGGTGTAGGACTAGCTCTCTTCTCCCCAGATATATGTAGATCAATTTTGACATTGGGGGTAGAAGGAGTTTTAGGCACTTTAGCATGTGGTCCATGCAATGATTAAAATTTTTTTTCGGTGTATTGTTTCTGTCACTTAAGAAACGGAAGCGTTTCAACCAGTTTCAACCGATTTTGGAAATAAAATAAAAAGTTTAAGTATTATTTTTTCAAAACGTTGGTTGAAATATACAAAAGTATCTTGAAATACCGTAAAATATTCCGAAACAATTGTGCAAATGCATTGAAACATTACAAAACACCTCAAATTATTAAAATTTTAATTTCATCACTGATTTATTTTAATCTCCTTGAAAACAGAAATATTTCGGACGTTTCAACTATTTCGAAACAAAATTTTGATCCTTGGGTCTATATGAAAATGATGCATGCATATACTAGTACTTACAAGACCTCTCCAAAAGTTTTGAAAACATTAAGAATTGATGATTTAAGGCTTTGGATTGGTTGGCTAGATGTACAAGCTTCTTATTTAAGACATCCCTATTTTTCATGCAATGTCCACTATGATGACAATGTTGTGCAAAAGTATAACAAAAATTATGATTGGTTTGGGTCTTATAAATCACATCGTTCTTTGAGTTCCCACCCTTATCATTTTAGTATTTTTAGGACTTGTGCTTTCTTGTTGGGGTGATGGGTTGGTGTTACCCTTAACAAACACGATTTTGGAAGAAATGTCGGTGTGTTCATTTGTATAGCCTAGACCATGTTTATCACCCACACTCATTCCTATATATATCATTCTATCAAAATTTTCATTAGATTGAGGGAGTCTTTTTGAGAGTTCATTTGATTCATGAAGATCTTTATCAAGTTTGGCACATGTTGGCTTAAGATTCTTATTAGACTTAACAGGCTCAAGACACTCTCTCTCAAAGAAGCTTATTCGATCGAGAAAAAACTTTTTCTCTTCCTCTAGCCCACATATTTGAGCTTTGGACTTAACCAAGTCCATATGAAGTGTTTTTCAATCTTCTTCACTTGAGTTCACTTTACCACTCAAGGAAAATGCATTTTCTTGTTGTTTGAGGTCATGCAATTGGTCATAAACATCTTGAATATCCTAAAATACTCTTCATACTCCACACGTGTCGGACTTATTCTTCCAAGTCTTCTACCATCGTGGTAGGAATTGCCTCAACTTTAGTCGTTAAAGTTTTTCTAGGGACAGGAGAGTTAACCTACAAAGGCCGTAAAGTTCTCTTCATCATTAGAAGAGGAGTCATCACTTGGGTTTAACTCACTTTCACTATCACTCCATGTGGCTTCATAGCTCTCCTCTTTTCCTTAGGCATGTCTTTCTTGTTTCGATTAGGACATTCCGAAGCAATATATCCATAGGCGGGAAATTTTTTCACCTGGTTATTGATTCAAACAATTATGAGAACGTGGTAGCATAAGGAGGTATCCAAAATTTGGGGATGTCCATAGATCAGCACCCCAAACCATACAAGTTAGTGTGGCTCAAGAAGGTCAATGAGGTGATGTGATTACCATGGATGCGTGTCACCTACTCTCAGGGAGGCCATGGCAATTTGATCGATTTTTCAGACACGATAAAGGGAGAATACTTATAGCTTTATGTTTGATAATATCAAGATTGTTCTACTACCCAATAAAGACCATTCCCCAAAATTATCATCTAGGGGAACCTCAAATTTTTGTCAAGGGCACAGTTTGAAGATGGATGTCAGTGTCATGTGTTAATCTGCAAGGAGCAGAGTGAAGGAGTTTCTATCCCTAAAAACCTTCAATCTCTACTTGAAGAGTTTTAGGATGTGTTCCCAAATGAGCTACCACCATTGCGTAATATTTAGCACCAAAATTGATTTGGTTCCAGGAGCTAATTTTCCCAATAGGTCACATTATCGAATGACCCCTATGGAGCATGAGAAACTTCGTAGGCAAGTAGAGGAACTATTGGGCAAGGGGAATATTAAGGAGAGTTGCACAGTCCTTGTGCAGTTTCAGCCCTGGTTACACCCAAGAAAGAGAGGACTTAGAGGATGTGCGTAGATAGCATAGCAATTAATAAGACCACTATTTGATACAAGTTACCCATTCCTAGGTTGGAAGATCAGTTGAGTGGAGCGAAGGTGTTCACAAAAATTAATCTTCAGAGTGGGTACCATCAGATTCTAATTATACATGGAGATGAGTGGAAGATAACCTTTAAGATGCGTTGTATGAATGGCTTGTGATGCCATTTGGCATGTCTAATGCTCCCAGTACCTTCATGAGAGTCATGAATTAGATTCTGCAACATTTCATTAGCATTGTTGTCGTAGATTATTTCGACGCATACTAATCCACAATGCCACTAAGGAGTTACATGTGTAGGTCCTACAAGAGGTCCTTTCAGTCTTATGATGGGAGAATCTTTTTTATTCTCTCAAAAAGTGTTCATTCATGACTGAGAGTGCCTTGTTTTTGGGTTACATGGTCTTCAAGGATGGGATTTCAGTTTATCAGTCCAAGGTGGAGGCAATAGAACAGTGGTCATTACCTAAGATACTGTTTGAGGTACACAGTTTTCATGGCCTTTCTTCCTTTTATCGTCATTTCATTCCTCATTTCAACACAATTATGGCGCCCATTATGGACTGTATGCGACATGGGAAATTCAGTTGGACAGATGAAGCCAGATAGGCTTTTTGTTTGATTAAACGGAAGCTCACTACCTGTTTTTATTTTACCGAACGTTTCTCAACCTTTTTAGTTACACTGTGATGCCTCTAAGATAGGCACAGGGGCTATTTTGAGTCAAAATTCCAAGCTCGTAGTCTTTTTCAGCCAGAAACTCATAGGTTCCAAGTTGAATTACAGTACCTAAGATGTGGAGTTTTATGCCATCATTCAGGCCTTGTGACATTGGTACTATTATTTGATGCACCAAGAGTTCGTGCTTTACTTGGACCATGAGACTCCCTAAAACACATCAATACATAGGATAAGCTTTCTTAGCGACATGCAAGTTGGGTTGCATATTTGCAATAGTTAAGCCGATGTGCACCTTTCCTCAGCATCATGTAGAGTAAGGTAGTGGGGTTCGACTCTTTTTGTGATTTATATGCCACTGACCCATATTTTGCCTCGGTGCTAGATAATATCCATGCAAGAACTCGATTTAATTTCCACCTCACTAATGGATTTCTCTTTCGGGGAAACTAACTATGTCTACTTGAATCTAGCCTCCAGTTATGACTTATTCATGAACTCCATAATAAAGGGCATGCGGCAAGAGATAAAATATTGAAGCTGGTAACAGATTCTTATTTCTGGCCTACAATGAGAAGGGAAGTCTATAGATTTGTCGAAAGTTTCAATGAGTGTGAAGTATTGAAGGGGACAACCACGAATGTGGGGCTATATTGTAAACCCCCACATTCTTATCTTTTTATAGTAATATAATAATTTTTAAATGCTAACAGATGTAATGATGTATGCATGAACTGTGTAGATGGTAAGAGTAGAAATAAAAATGTTAGGCGAGGTAATAGGGTGTGTAGTAGAAGTTAGGAAGAATTCCGGAGTTAAAACACATTTTAGATAGAATTTGGGTAGGAAGGATTTTGACATTGTCTTAGTATTTTGACCATAACTTTTTACCCTGATATCAATTTGATCTGAAATTTTTACAGTAGCTACTAAACTTCCAGGTCTACAAAAGTGTATTTCACAAAACATTTCCAAATCGACCTCTACATAGGCCAAAACTTCATTGTAAGTTCAGAATAAAAAATGGGAGTCCGTTCGAACGTGAAGATCCGTTCGAACATGAAGATCCCTTCGAACGATAGTTCGTCCCAGTACTTTTGTGTCTGACAGAACTCTGATGAAGTACTGAGAGCAACTAACGTTCGAATGCCATTATGACGTTTGAACGTGAGGTTACGATTCTAAGTATCAAATTCGCGACGAGTGGACTGTTTCTCATACTATAAATACCCAAGGACACCCCCCCCCCCCTTAGCCCCATTTCAACATTTCTAACCCTAGAGAGTCTTGGAGAGTAAGAAAGAAGGGGAGAAACACAAGATTAAGGGGGATTATCACATTGGGACGGATCAAACCCTCTAGTTTTTCACACAACACTACGGAATCAAGGTAGGGGTTTTTTCCTAATATTGTTCATTGAGGCTAGGGTTTATATATATGTATGTTTTGATTCTCAATCATATATATATATATATATATATAATAAAGTAGCTTACAATTCAAATCTCAAAAGATAAACAAAATGACTTTTGCTATTCGCGGTTGAGATCGCTTTAAATTTTACTTTAAAGTTAATCTAACGGCTAATATTAACACCTTATATTTAATAGGAAAAATAAGTCCCTAAGGGTGTGTAACGCCCCAAATACCACCCTGGACGGCATTACATTCTAAAACCATTTATACCATGAGAGCAACTAATAAAAACCCATAAATAACAGGGGGTCCTTAATTTAACAAAATTTGGGCAGAGTCTCCTTTGTTCGGGGAGCTCTACCCAAAACACAACCTGTGCAATTATACTACATTAACCACACCGGGTCCATTGATTCATAAAAATACTTACAACATTATCCAAAAGAATATGTCAAACAATGACATCTACATCCCAAAAGAATTAAACTACACTTGGCAGCGGAAACATAAAAATAATGTTAGACTTTACATTACCTCAAAAGGAACTTCCTAGTTTATCACAAAAGAAAATAGAACACTAAGCATCTCCCTCGGGATCTACGTTCCCTTCTATGGGAGCTTTCCAATGTCCCGACTCGTCAGTTCCGAGCTCCTCCTCTAGACAAGACCTGAAATATGTTGTTTGTAGGGGGTGAGCACTAGGCTCTGTAGCAACATTCCTCCCAAACTTGAACAAGGTTTTAGAAAAACATAGAAAAGCGGTCGGTCTCATTTTACAAATAGCATATGTAATTTTTGAAGTAAAACCTGGACATTTTAAACAGATCTCAAGTTTACGAACAACAATAAAGTTAAACGGAGAGGTGAAACCAATTACCAACCATGAGCCATACAATTTCCAAAAGTAAACCAATAACCCACATCGGATATAATATTGTCCTTTTTGGCATGAGCATCCTTACAAGGAATCTCTCACCCTCAAGGTCTTGTTTCATTGGTATGAGCATCCTTACAACGAATCTCTCACCCTCAATGTTTTGTTTCTTTGGTATGAGCATCCTTACAAGGAACCTCTCACCCTCAATGTTTTGTTTCTCAAGCATCCTTACAAGGAACCTCTTGAGAAGGAATGAGCATCCTTACAAGGAACCTTTCACTCATGTTCATCCAAACACCATACAAGAAATACCATACCAACAATTTTCTCAAATAACAAACAATTCCACAAATCCCCCAATTTATCACAATTTCCCCAAATCCACAATTCTCACAAGTGATATTTTGATAGAGCAATTTAAGAAAACACATACGAGAGATCATTCATAATATCATTTTAATTCCCAACACCAAGCACTAGAGTTTTCAAAACCAAGATTGAGTGAATATAGAGAGGAAAATCCATATTTCTCAAAAACTAGGATTGAGAGCAAAAACAAGAGATTTAGTAGTTACCCAACCATAACATTGTTTAAAACATGATAATATTTGCATAGACATCAAGAATCAAAGGTTTCCTAACATACATCTAGGATTTTAAGTCAAAAGATACATATACACACACACACACACACACACATATATATATATATAGCCCTAGCCTCAATGAACAAGAGTGAGAGAAAACCTCTACCTTGAAATCAAGAATTTCAAACCAAAGCCCAAGCTTTAGAGACTCTCTTTCTCCCTTTTCTTCTTCCCTTTACCTTCTCCTAGGGCTCTAAGAGATGTGAGTTGAGAGTGAAATGTATGAAATGAGAGAAAATGTAGTGTAAATGGGGTTTTAAACCCAGCTGCCCCGAATTTTACTGTTCATGGGCTGTTTTGACATCGTTTCGTTATCTGGGCATAACTCTCTCATCCGAGCTCCGATTGAGATGATTCAAGATGATATGGAACACTAAGAAAGATTTCTACAACTTTCATTATTTGAGTTTTGAGAGATATTGACTGCATCAAGGTCGAAATCGAGCTTGAAGTTGCAGCCAGTGCACAGTTCACGTGCACTGTTCACAGCTGTTTCATCCCCCTTTTTTTTTTTTTTCAATCCATTCCTAAGCCAACCAAATCCATCCCAAATCTCTCCAACACATATTTCTACACCAAACCTATTTAATACAAGTTATGGGACCTAAAATTTCATATTTTCACTTATTAAAACTAAATTTCAACTATTATTTCCACTAACATTTTAAATCTTTACTTTTCCAATCTACCAAATTCAAACACACATCACTACACATATCCACATTTTTACAACAAATATTTATTATATATCTATATACATATATAAAAGAAAATGCGGGGTGTTACAGGGTGTGTTTGGAGTGATTTTTTAAAAGTACTTCTATAAATTATTTCTCATAAATATTTTAAAAAAAATAATAGTGTTTGAAACCGCCCCACCACTACCTCTACCCTCACCGCCACCGCTGCCGCCACCACCACCGCCTCCGCTACCACCACCATCGCCACCACCACCACCACCACCATCACCCTCGTCGCCATCACCGCCACCACAGTCATTGCCACCCACCACAACCATCACCGTCTCTTACCACCACCACTGCCGTCCACCACCTTTCACCCCCACTACAAACCGATGCTTAAATTCCTTTATCTCTTCTCTATGTTTGTGATTTGATTTTGGATATGAATACAAATATGTTTATTGTTTACCATTTTTTATTACACTGTGCCTTCAGGCACAGGTATGAAATCATTGTTTCTTGATGTTCTTGCAAATCATATCATGTTTTGAACAAAATTATGGTTTGATAGCCATCAAGATTCTCTTCCTTGTTATTAAAACCCTAGTTTTCAAGAAATATAGATTTTTACCTTTGATATTTCATTGTTCTTGATTTAAAAACTCTAGTGTTTAGTTTGAACAATAAAATTATATTTTTGATGATCTGTTGCATATTTTCTTGAATTACGCCGTTGGAAAAATACCTATGGTTGGGGTTCTTGGTTTATCTATGATTTGGTGAATTGGTTTCTTATTGTATCTCTTGTGTGGATGTTTTGATGAACATGGGTGACCGTTGAACGGGTATCGTAGAGTGGGTAGATGTGTTTCTTACTCTGAGGGGGTTTGAAGGTTCCCTACCACTCGTAGTGGGGTTGATGCCTTGCGAGGACCAAACCACTATTCGCTCACGGGGTATCGAGGCTGAGGGCTAGTATACTATTCCTGGGTTGGATTCGTCACTACCGATGCGTCGATATACACCCTTCCTAAAGTTGTGTATCCTTGCAAGGATTGGGTGTGTGTGTGTGGGCCGCCAGGATATCCTCAATGTGTGTATTCATGCGAAGTCTTACTACATACCTGAGATACAAGTATGGGTAATGGTTTATTGTTTGGAAATTGAGTTTACTTCTTCATTTAATTTATTGCTACTACGTAAACTTGAGATCTAATGAAATGTCATTGTTTTATTTCAAAAGTTATATGTGATATTTGTAAAATGAGACCGACCGGTTTTATACGTTTGCAAAACTTTGTTCGGGCTTGAGAGGATTTTCTTATAGAGCTTAGTGCTCACCCCTATAAACAACATTTCTTTTTCAGAGTTTGGGTTAGAGGAAGAGCTCGGATTTGCGGAGCAGGTGCATTGGGAAGCTCAGCAAGAGGGGAACAGAGATCCTGATGTGGAAGTTTAGAGTTATTTTCTTTATGTTATAGATTGGGATGCAAATTTTGAGATAATGTTAAGGCTATTATTTTTTTTATTCCGCTGCAAGATAATAGTTGATTTTTGGAATGTAATTGTCATAATTTGGCATATTTATTTTGGATGATGTTTTAGTTATTATGGATGATGACTGGAAACTCCTTTATTTATGAATTTTGTTAGTTGCTCTCATGATATAAAGGTTTATGGATCGTAATGCCTTCCAGGGTGGATTTTGGGGCGTTACAGGTTTGGTTATGGATTACCACTAGAGAAGTAGGACTAGATTGAAGGAAATTGTTGATTTAAATCTTATACAAGCCTTATGCTTTGGATTAAAGTGATATTTAGGGTTTCTAGTATATTAAGGAAACTAAATTGTAAATTTATGTGCATAATGAACGGTGAACGAGGACGCGGACGTGGGCGTGGAGGTCAAGCAAACCCACCACCACCTCCACCTCCAGATGCCATGAATTGCATTTATCAATGCCTAAGGGAGCTAACCACTTGGTACAACACCAAAAAGGAAATAACAACCATAACAGGGGGATTCCACCATTAGCACCTGCACCGGGCAACGGGGACGAGAATAGAAGGATGATAGTTCTTAGAGAATTTTTGAGGCAACGCCGACCTACTTTCCAAGGAAGCCCTCACCCTTTGGATGTGGATAAGTGGATTCGCATGGTGAAGAAAATGTGTGATAGCATGGGAGTTGCAGAGGATCTACGGGTTAGCCTAGCTACATATCTGCTGGAAGGGGAGGTAGATCATTGGTGGGACTCAGTGAAAAGAATGAGGAACACTGATGCAATTACCTAGGAGGATTTTGATAAGATCTTCCAAGATAAGTATTTTCCTAAATCGTTCAGGGACAAAATGAGTGCAGATTTTCTGGCTCTAAGACAGGGTAGCATGACGGTGACATATTATGAGAGAAATTTTGATGAGCTATCCCTCTATGCTACGGAGTTCATATCTACTGAGGCTAGGAGGGCTAAACGGTTTGAGCAAGGCTTGAGGCCTGCCATCAGGGAGAAGCTTGTTGCTCACAAGATCCGGGACTATGGGGATCTAGTTGACAGAGCTGCACTGGTGGAGAGAGACACAGAGGACAACCAACGGTGACAGAGCGTAGCGAGGGGAGGTCTGATCAGGACAGGTGCTAGCAATAGTGGAGTGTAGAGGGCAGCACCATACCGTCACCCAAATCAGGTGGTTAGACAAAGATTTCAGACAGCTCGAGGAGTTGGAGGCTTGTCGGAGAGGATAAGAGTAGACCCACAAGCCTGCTTTGCTTGTGAAGGTCTGGGGCATATTCGGAATCATTGTCTGATCTTTCCACCCCAAAAGAATACCCAGACGACAGGACAGGTAAATGCAAATAAGCCACCACTACAGAAGGCACTACAACAGAAACTGTTAGGAGCTATAGCACCAGGCGGTACCAATCAAGGAAGAGTTTTTGCTTTGACCCAAACGGAGGAAGATATTTCCAATGCAGTTGTGGAAGGTATTGTTCTTCTATATAATTCTTGGGCCCGAATTTTATTTGACCCGGGTGCTACTCATTCCTTTATACGCACTACATATGCTATTAAATTGGGACTAGAATTTGAGAATCTAGAACATGCTTTGAGTATTGACATGCCTACGGGAGAACGGTTGGATACTAGAACGGTGTGTAGAGGTTGTGTGCTTCGAATTGGAGAACAAAGATTAATTATAGACTTGGTTGCATTCGACATGAAGAGTTATGACATAATATTTGGGATGAACTTGTTGTCCACTTTCCATGGGGTAATGGATTGTTTTCGTAAATGGATTTTATTTCAATTATTGGGAGGGGTAGTTTTCAATTTCAGTAATGATCGAAATTCTTTCCACCCATTTCCCACTACGGGTAGTAGATTATTGAAAGCTAAGGCGGGGAGCAATTTGAGTTTCTTGGCCAGCTTAATGGGAGATGATCGAGATAAATCCCAATCTGACGTGGTATTGATAGTGTCGGATTTTTCGGATGTCTTCCCAGATGAACTGCTCGGGTTACCTGCACAGAGAGAGATTGAATTTACAATTGATCTATATACAGGAACCGAACCCATATCCATTGCTCCCCATAGGATGGCACCTTTGGAGTTAAAGGAGCTAAGGAAGCAGTTGGACCAACTATTGGCTATTGGATTTATCCATTTAAGCACTTCACCTTGGGGAGCCCCGGTCCTCTTTGTGAAGAAGCATGATGAAACACTTCGGTTATGCACAAACTACCGAAGGTTGAATCGAGTGACAGTGAAGAATAAATACCCATTGCCACGAATTGATGATTTATTCGATCAACTGAGGGGTTTTAAGTATTACTCCAAGATTGATCTTCGCACTAGGTACCATCAACTAAGGATCAAGGAGGAGAATATTCCTAAGACAGCTTTTTGTACCAAGTATGGTCATTTCGAATATACTGCAAATGCCGTTTGAAATGACTAATGCTCCTGCAGCTTTTATGGATTTGATGCACAGAGTATTCCGGCCGTGTATAAATCAGTTTGTTATTGTGTTTATTGATAACATATTAATCTATTCACGGACACAAGGGGAACATGAACACCATCTTTCAGTAGTACTACAAACATTGAGAGAGCATAAGTTATATGCTAAGATGAGTAAATGTGAGTTCTGGATGAAGGAAGTGAAATTCCTTGGCCATGTTGTGTCAGAACAAGGTGTAGTTGTTGACCCCGCAAAGATTGAAGTAGTGATGAAATGGGAACCACCGAGAAATGTGACAGAAATACGTAGTTTCCTGTGCTTAGCAGACTACTACTGGAGGTTTGTGGAAGGGTTCTCAAAGCTAGCGATGCCAATGACCCGCCTTACGAAGAAGGGGGAAATATTCTTGTGGACTCAAGAGTGTGAACTAGTCTTTCGCACCTTGAAGGAAAGGTTGACAACAACTCCTGTCCTCATTATTTCGAGCAGTGGGGAAGGATACGATATTTACATAGATGCTTCGTTACGAGGCTTGGAATGTGTGCTCATGCAGGGAGGTAAGGTAGTTGCTTGTGGCTCGAGACAACTAAAGATTCATGAGCAGAACTATCTCACTCATGACTTGGAGCTTGCTGCTGTGGTTTTCGCTCTTAAGTTGTGGAGGTGTTACCTGTATGGAGAAAAGTTTCAAGTGTTTTCTGATCATAAGAGCCTCAAGTATATATTCACATTGAAAGACTTGAATCTTCAGCAAATGAGGTGGATTGAATATCTAGAAGATTACGATTTCACACTCAACTACCATCCGGGGAAGGCTAATGTAGTAGGAGATGCACTTAGCAGAAAGTCTTGGGGTGAAATCAATGTTCTTGCGGTTAATAGGTGGAAGATGATTGATGTTTTGGAGGAATTTGATCTATTGGTGGGTAGACAGGAGGATCGACCATGCTTATTTAATCTTGTAGCTCAACTAATTCTCCGACAAAGAATTGTTGAGTTGCAACGATTAGATACAGAGTTGGGAACTATTCGAGGTAGATTGGAGAGGAATGAGATTGTTGAGAACTGGTCTATTCATAATGATGAGTTACAATTTTGTGGAAGACTATGTGTACCAAACAATGAGCAAGTAAGGGAAGAAGTGTTGGGTGAGTGCCACCGTTCAAGATTCTCCATACATCCGGGTAGTACTAAGATGTATAGAGACATGAAGCATCAATATTGGTAGAAAGGGATGAAACAATAGGTGGCTAAGTATGTTGCAAGGTGCGCAGTGTGTCAACAGGTAAAGATTGAGCATCAAAGACCGGAAGGTTCGCTCCAATCCTTACCAATTCCTGAGTGGAAATGGGACCATGTTACTATGGATTTTGTGTCGGGATTACCCAAGAACGTCAAGGGTCATAATGCGATTTGGGTGGTAGTTGATAGATTGACAAAGACTGCCCACTTTATATCTTTTAAGACCACAGATAACTTGGTAACGTTGAGCCAGTTATACATTCGGGAGATAGTGAGGTTACATGGGGTACTGTTGTCGATTGTGTCTGATCGAGACAGTCGCTTTGTGGCTAAATTCTAGCAGAGCTTGCAGAAGGCATTGGGAACAGAGTTGCATTTCAGTATAGCCTTTCATCCTCAGACAGAAGGACAATCTGAAAGGGTGATCCAAATTTTGGAAGATATGTTGAGGGCATGTGTTCTTCACCTCAAAGGGAGTTGGAGTGAACATATTCCATTGGTGGAATTTGCATATAACAACAACTATCAGGCAAGTATTGGAATGGCTCCTTATAAGGCATTGTATGGAAGACCATGTAGGTCCCCGACTTGTTCGTTAAAATTTGGAGAGAGTAGTTTGTTTGGGCCAGAAATTGTTCGGGAGACTACTGAGAAAATTCAACTAATTAGGGAAAGACTACGCACGACTTAAAGTAGACAGAAAATCTATGTGGATAGAAGAAGAAGACCATTGGAATTCCAAGAGGGGGACTATGTGTTCCTCAAGGTGTCACCCAAAAAGGAGGTGCTTACATTTGGCAAGAAGGGGAAATTAGCCCCAAGGTATACTGGACCATTTGAAGTGATCAAAGCTGTGGTGTATCAACTTAGGTTACCAGCCCAGTTGTCAGGGGTACATGACGTGTTCCATGTGACAATGTTAAGAAAGTGTCAATCTGATACAACGAATGTCGTGGATTTGGAGGGAATTGAAATTCAAGATGGAGTAACATATGAAGAACAATCGGTGGAGATTCTCGATACCAAGGAGAAGGTGATTCGTAATAAAGTAATCCAACTGGTGAAAGTCTTGTGGCAACATCATGGGATAGAGGTCACTACTTGGAAACCAGAGCTGGAGATGTGAGAGAAGTACCCAAATTTGTTCTCTACTTAAGCTAAGTTTCGAGGATGAAACTTTCTTTATGGGGGTGGATTGTAAACCCCCACATTCTTATCTTTATATAGTAACATAATAATTTTGAAATGCTAATATATGTAATGATGTATGCATGAACTATGTAGATGGTAAGAGTAGAAATAAAAATGTTAGGCGAGGTAATAAGGTATGCAGTAGAAGTTAGGAAGAATTCCGAAGTTAAAACACATTTTAGATAGAATTTGGGTAGGAAGGATTTTGACACTGCCTTAGTATTTGGACCATAACTTTTTACTCTGAGGTCCGTTTGATCTGAAATTTTTACAGAAGACACAATAATTTTAGGGTTACAAAAGTGTATTCCACGAAAATTTTCCAAATCGACTTCTAAATAGTCCAAAACTTCATTGAAAGTTCAGAAAAAATAAAATGGGAGTCCGTTCGAACGTGAAGATCCATTTGAACGTGAAGATCCCTTCAAACGACATTTCGTCCAAGTACTTTTGTGTCTGACAAAACTATGATGAAGTACTGAGAGCAACTAATGTTCGAACGCCATTATGACGTTCGAACGTGATGTTACGATGCTAAGTATCAAATTCGCGACAAGTAGACTATTTCTCACACAATAAATACCCAAGGACACCCCCCTTAGCTCCATTTCAACATTTCTAACCCTAGAGATTCTTGTAGAGTGAGAAAGAAGAGGAGAAACACAAGATTAAGGGGGATTATCACATTGGGACGGATCAAACCCTCTAGTTTTTCACACAACACTACGGAATCAAGGTAGTGGTTTCTTCCTAATCTTGTTCATTGAGGCTAGAGTTTATATATATGTATGTTTTAATTCTCAATCATATATATATGTTACGAAATCATTGTTTCTTGATGTTCTGGCAAATCATATCATGTTTTGAACAAAGTTATGGTTTTGATAGCCATAAAGATTCTCTTCCTTGTTATTAAAACCCTAATTTTCAAGAAATATAGATTTTTACCCTTGATATTCCATTGTTCTTGATTTAAAAATTCTAGTGTTTGGTTTGAACAATAAAATTATATTTTTGATGATCTCTTGCATATTTTCTTGAATTACTACGTTGGAAAAATATCTATGGAATTGGGGTTCTTGGTTTATCTATGATTTGGTGAATTGGTTTCTTATTGTATCTCTTGTGTAGATGTTTTGATGAATATGGGCGACCGTTGACCGGGTATCATAGAGTGGGTAGATGTGTTTCTTACTCCGAGGGGGTTTGTAGGTTTCCTACCACTCGTAGTTGGGTTGATGTCTTGCGAGGACCAAACCACTATTCGCTCACGGGGTATCAAGGCTGAGGGCTAGTATACTATTCTTGGGATTGATTCGTCAGTGTCGATGCATCGGTATACGCCCTTCCTAAAGTTGTGTATCCTTGCGAGGATTGGGTGTGTGTGTGTAGCCCAGGATATTCTCAATGTGTGTATTCATGCGAAGTCTTACTACATACCTGAGATACAAATGTGGGTCATGGTTTATTGTTTGGAAATACTTCTTCATTTAATTTATTGCTACTCCATAAACTTGAGATCTAATGAAATGTCACTGTTTTATTTCAAAAGTTATATGTGATATTTGTAAAATGAGACCGACCGGTTTTATACGTTTGCAAAACCTTGTTCGAGCTTGGGAGAATTTTACTACAGAGCTTAGTGCTCACCCCCCTACAAATAAAATTTATATTTTAGAGTTTGGGTTAGAGGAAGAGCTCGGATTTGCGGAGCAGGTGCATTAGGAATCTCAACAAGAGGGGAACGGAGATCCTGAGGTGGAAGTTTAGTGTTGCTTTCTTTATGTTATAGATTGGGAGGCAAATTTTGAGATAATGTTAAGGCTAATATTTTCTTTATTCCGCTGTAAGATAATAGTTGATTTTTGGAATGTAATTGTCATAGTTTGGCATATTTATTTTGGATGATGTTTTAGTTATTATGGATGATCACTGGAAACTCATTTATTTTTGTTAGTTGCTCTCATGATATGAAGGTTTATGGATAGTAATGCTTTCCAGGGTGGATTTTGTGACGTTACATATATAGATCATTTCCAGTGCCACAGCAGTCTTGCACAAATGTTAGTATGGACTTTATTCTTGCCATGCCTCAAACCTAACGAGGTAGTGACTCCATTTATGTGGTGGTTAATCATTTTTCCAAAATGGCACTCTTTATCCCTTGCAAGAAGACTATTAATGCATCACATGTTGCCTATCTCTACTTCAAGGATGTTATGTCTACATGGTCTACCACAGTCTACTATCTCGGATCGTGGATACCTATTTTGTTGGCCAATTTTGGTGTAGTTTGCGGAGGTTGGCCAGCACAAAGCTGGAGTTCAGTATTGCCTATCACCCTCAGATTGATGGCCAGATTGAGATAGTGAATTAGTCAGTGGGTCATTAGTTACGTAGTTTGATGGGTGATCATCTGAAGAGTTAGGATCGAAAGACTTATCAGGTGGAGTTTGCATACAACTGTTCTTTCAACTATAGCACTGGTCGTAGCCCTTTCCAAATTGTATGTGGTGCTAACCCAAGATTACCATTTGATCTAGCTCCAATTCCTGATTTGAAAGTGAAGTCATAGAAATGCTGAGGATTTTATCTGCAAATTGAAGGAGGTGCACCAATCTACTCATCATAAGCTTCTAGACTCTGTCTCCAAGTACATTTTCTAGTGTGAACCATTAGATGATAGTGGGCCCACTAATCTAACGATTTACATTCATTTTTGTGTAAAATTTGGTGCACATACTACATATTTCCCTTAACAATATACATCAACACATTTGGGTTGCATGTGGTAAGGATTGACCGGTTGATGATATTGATCTTGAGTGTTCTTTATTTTTTTATTTTTTTTAACTTGAGTAATGCTAATGGAACTTAAAAAATTGATATAATTTGCTGATATAATGATATGTCAAGTGATAGAGCCCCCAATAAAGAAATTCAATAGTTGCAATCACAATAACACTATTAGATCATGTCACTGTCATATCATTAGATTAAAAAATTAAGCCAATTTTATATGTCCCAATAATATTACTCTTTTTACTTATTCCTCACATGATGTCATGCAACTATAGTGGTTAAAACAAGGAATAAGGACGCGCCATCAAGGGCGGGCTGGTCTAGTTGGTTTGAATATGTGGGAAATTAAAATGATGGTTATTTTTTAGGAAAATTTGGAGGCCGGTCCCCCTAGATGAACTTGTTTGGAGATAAGTCCCACAAGGAAACTTATTTGGTTTCAAGTCCACTTTTTGGGAATTTTACTATTGTACCCTTATTTTTTGGGAAACCACA
This sequence comes from Ilex aquifolium, assembly GCA_951799425.1. Classification (NCBI taxonomy): domain Eukaryota; kingdom Viridiplantae; phylum Streptophyta; class Magnoliopsida; order Aquifoliales; family Aquifoliaceae; genus Ilex; species Ilex aquifolium. The sequence continues at coordinate 22,925,229 of OX637400.1, forward strand.
AACGGTGTGTAACTTGCCGTTTCTACACTAGACGAAGAAACCCTTCGTTGTCGACTAGGAACACGAAAACTTGCCCTCCATTCCAAGCTACAAATCCGGCTAAAATCCCTCAAAAATCTATCTCATCTTCCTTCTCCGAATAACATAAACTGCCATTACCTAAACTGATTTGGTGTCAAACTGCCATTACCCCAATCGACATTACCCAAACCGAACTAGTTTTGAAACCGCCACTACTCAAATCGCCATTACCCAAATCGATATAAACAGCCATTACCCAAATCTTTCATTACCCAAACCATAAGACCGAAAATCGGTTTTACTCCTCAAGTTTCATTGGTGAAGTTACAGTTGGTTTCGGCATTCAGGACATCTTCACAAAAGCTTTGGAAAAATAGAGAGGTATGTGAATTAATATGATATTTGATGTTTGTTTTAGGGTTTTAAAACAACATTTACAAAGTATATCGTTCATACTGTCGAAGGTTTTTTTTTTTTTTTTTGAAAATAAAATTGTGATTTCTTGTTACTATATAAAAGAGTTGGATATTATGATTTTGTTTGTTTTTTTTCGTTTTGTAATACATTCGAAATTGATTGGTGTGGTTTCTTTGGAATTTCTCATGTTACTGTAAGAGCAATTTTCAAAACTTATTATCTTAATGTTGATATCTTGATGTTCTTGATATGTATTGAGTGTCCTAAATCAACCATTAACAATGTGTTACCATTAGTACATGACAGTAACATCAATTTTTGAATTATTTTTTTACTATCATTTTTTCGAAAATCGATGTTACTGTGCACAATATGGCCTTGGGGATGGAACTATTCATGTTATTGTTACTAAATCAATGTGTTATACAATTACATGTGTAAATTTTTTGTTGCTTTCTTAGTTGTTCAAGAAATTTGAAAACCATTGGTTCAAGAGTACATTGAAACTTTTCATGTTACTATGTAATAACTGAAAATTTGAATTCATATTTCCAATGTATGGCTGTGCTTGGGTACTGTGGATGGTACTGACAAATTGATGTTACTGTAGACATGTTACTGATCAAACCCTTTTTGGTTCTTACATTTAATGCACCATATGTTGTTTATGAAGAGTTTTGGGGTTGTTGTTTGATTTTAAATGTAAAAAAGGAACTCAATGAATTTGCAATGGAATTGTATATTGAAAACTGATGTTACTGAATTGTGTTTATCTGATGTTACTAAGAATATGTTGCTGAGATTCAGTTTATTAATTAGTGTTACTATGATCATGTTACTAAGATAATGTTATTGTATGTTGTTCAGCCATTGATATTTCAAATGTCATGTTATAGGTTAATGGCAAAAACAGGTAAATCTACTGCTCCAAAAGCAGCTGCATTTCACCAATTCCGGTCTAACTTGCTTCCATTGGTAAATGTTATAACTGACCTAAACATCACAGATATTCACAGAGAACAACTAAAGAGAACACCATTTTGGCATCTGTTTAACACAATATCAACATCTGAAGTGGATAAAGAATGGTTGAAAAAGAATGACAAGAGTATTGTGGACATAATTACAATGTTTGATGTTGAAACATCAAGATTCCGTATTGGTGGAAAAGGTTTGAAGATACGGCAAACTGATGTAACCCTCATTTTTGGTATAGAAGATGGTGTGGATCCAATTCTTTCCAACCAAAGTGCAAAAAAAAATTCACCATTTGTTAGGAGGAGATTCGGTAACACCAATAGGTTGAATGCACCAATTATAAAAAGCAGGCTGGAGGATGCAGCAATGGGTGTTGGCAAGGATGATTGTGAAGATTTTTCTAGGTTGTTCTCTTTGTATGTCTTAGTGACACTACTAATTACAAATATGGGGCAAACGATTGGATGGAGATGTGTCGTACATAGAAAATTTGGATGAAATTAAAAAATACGACTGGTCTTAAGCAACAATTGATGCAATGATGAATTTCATACGGTTGAAGTTTGACACACCTAGTGCAATAACCGGCTGTGTACTACCGTTACCAGTAAGTTTTTGATTGCTAATTTATTTGATTTTTTTTTATTTTTTTAAAACATTATCTGTTCTATCTAATGTAACTATATCTAATTTGCAGTACTGGATATGTGAACACACATCTATTGTTGTGGCCGACAAGGCGGATGCATTCCCACGGTGGATGAAATGGGACTTAAGAAAATTTTGGGCGGCTCTCGCACAAAACACACTGTCCGACATAGCAACTAATCAGGTATTATTAAAAAATTAATTTTTTCATATTTCTATTATTTTTGACAATTGGTTAATTGCATGACAATGTTAAATTTGTGATCAATGTTACTATATCAAATTTATGTTACTGTGGATGGTATTAGTAGGAAAATTGATGTTACCGTGAATGTTACTGTATAAAAAATGAATGTTGCTATGGTTGTTACTGTGCAATTGCAATTCACTATCGTTTGATTCAATTAAAGGTGAACAATTATTGGATACATTTTTTAACGTTACTAATGATGTTGTCGGGTTTTCCGAAGGAAACTTAAGAAAACACTAGCTGAGAAGAGCTTAATGTGGAGGTTCCACAACAAAGCATTGTGCCAGCAAGAGTGCTTTAAATTCAAAATTGGAATATGCAGGTGATGAATCTAATCTAGCTGCTAATGATCATATTGAGGTTAATGAAGATGTCCATGAAAGTGATGATGCAATACATGTTCCTACAAATGATCATTCTGTTCAAAAGGAGACTCAAAACGTCCAACCGTTTGATGCATTTGTTGATGTTGTCATTCAAAAATCTGCATTTATGGAACCAGATGAAGTGGTAACAAGTGGAAAAGTCACAACAACTGTGACGCCCCAAAAACCGGGGGTCCTTTGTCAACTCGTTGATCACCCATCAACCCGCAGAATACCCGTGGATACCGTGTAACTCGATATCACGCCATTATGCCCCATTTACAGGGATCTATAATTAACAAAATTCGGGCAGAGTCTCCTTTGTACGGGGAGCTCTACCCAAAACACAACCTGTGCAATTATACAATATTGACCACATCTGTTCCATTTATCCATACTCATTGACCACACCGGGTCCATTTATCCATACTTATATAACAACATGAAATGTTACATTAAAATAGTCCATATGACTTCGATTACAATTCTTTTACATACATTACATGCCAAAAACTAAATTACAAGTCTAGTTTTACAAAAAACATCATTTAAAGCCACATTTCGGCTTTTCTTCAACATTTAGGCCCCGATTGAGAGCCTTCCACCGGCGTGAACCCCGCACCTAAAATGTTTTCCCATATAAAGTGAGCCACGCTCAATAGGGTATCTCCTAAAGAGGCTACTACCCAACCTAGATGCATATGAAATGTCACATGCAATTTCAACAAGCAACATACATTCCAAACAAGAATATGCAATTCAATGTTGGAATTTACCATGTCATGCCATGAAATGAGATGAGACTCACTCATGCATTTTAACCCGAGCCCTCACTAGCTCCCATAACACAATGCAATGCCAATGTGTGATAAATCCACCATTGATGAATTACATCCAATGATCATTTTGAAATAAAAGTCATGTGTTTATAGAACCAAATTATTGTTGGATGTTACACATCGAATGACTATTTTATAGAACAAAATCATGTGTCTTTGTTGGGTATCGGATTTTGGAATCACACCACCGGTTCCGTACACCGTTACACTTTTCTGGAATTTCACCTCAGAGGAGTGTATGAACCAAGTAGCCGGGTCTTGCACCCGAGGGAGAATCTAGCCCTGCTTGCTATACCTGACACAAGTTTTTCATGCAACCATGCAACTTAGTCGAACCATTGGCACAACTATCCCGAGCCCACTTATCAACCACCAAGAATAGTGTTTGATCCACAATATGCACACACACCCGCACTCATGCCTCATGCCCATAAATGCGTTGCCTCCGTACAAATGCAATGTAATGTGTAATTGTAAACCCCCACATGTAATAGAACTTGTACCCACTATGTTTGATATAAAAATGTATGTTGTATAAGTTTGGGTTGGTTTTGGAAGGGTTTGGAATGGATTAGAAATGAAAAATATGTGAAAAAGGCAAATCCGGACAAACCATACCGGTACAGCGTACCGGTACTGTCGGTAAAAATCAGAAATTTTAAAACAGTAAAATTCGGGATTTGGCTGAGTTTAAAACACCTTTTCATCCTATGTTCTTCTATTTTTTCACTCCACTCTCACCCCAAACCTCTTAGAACCCTAGGGAAAGATAAAAGGAAAAAGAAAAGGGAGGAATGAAGTCTCTAGAGCTTGGGTCTTTGCTTGGAACTCTTGATTTAAGGTAGGGGTTTCTTCCTATTCTATTACGTTGATGCTAGGGCTTATATATATGTATTCTTTTGGCTCTAAATCCTATATGTATTCTATGAAATCCTTGATTCTTGATATTCTTGTAAAGATTACCATGTTTTGGACAATGCTATGGTGGAATAGCTATTAAATCTACTTTCTTGACTTAAAACCCTAGTTTTCAAGAGAAATAGATTTTTTTCTCTTGATTCTTCATTTGTCCTTGATTTCAAAACTTTAGTACTTTGTATTGAATAACAAAATGGTATTGTGGATGATCTCTTGTATATTTTCTTAAATGGTTCTATGGTAATACTCCATATGAAATTTGGGGATTTTTGGATTTTGTTTGTGACTTGAGGAAATTGGTTGGGTATTGTATCTCTTGTGGATGTTCGGATGACCATGGGTGGCCGTTGACCGGGTATCGTAGAGTGGGTAGATGCGTTTCTTACTCCGTGCGGGTTTGAATTTTTCCTACCACTCGTAGTGGGGTTGGTGCCTTGTGAGGACCAAACCACTATTCGCTCACGGGTACCAAGGCTGAGGGTTAATATACTATTCCTAGGTTGGATTCGTCACTGCCAATGTGTTGGTATACGCCCTTCCTAAAGTTGTATTTCTTTCAAAAGTTATATATGATATTTGTGAAATGAGACCGACTTATTTTATATGTTTTCGAAACCTTGTTCGAGTTTGGGAGGATGTTGCTACAGAGCTTAGTGCTCACCCCTTACAAATAATATATTTTCAGATTATGGTTTAGAGGAAGAGCTCGGAGTTGACGTGCAGGTGCTTTGGGAAGCTCAAGTTGATGGGCATGTAGATCCGGAGGGAACTGTCTAGGATGGTTCTTTTTACGTTCTAGACTAGGAGATTCCTTTTGAGAATATTGTTCATATTAATATTTTTGTTATTCTGCTGCAAATTAATAGTCGATTTTTGGGATGTAATTCCCACGGTTTGGCATATTCTTTTGGATGAAATGGCCATGGTTTGGCTTATTTTTTTGGGATGATGATGTAGATATTATGGATGATGAAAGAAATTTTTTGTAATTATGGATCTTACTAGTTGCTCTCATGATGTGAATGGTTTTAAATTGTATTGTCGTCCAAGGGGAATTTTGGGGCGTAATAGGTTTGGTATCAGAGCCAGGTTATTAGGTCTTACATGGGAGCTGTAGGTTATGGATTACTACTAGAAATGTAGGATTAGGTTGAAGGAAATCATTGATTTAAATTTTTATACAAGCATCAGGCTTTAGATTAAGGTGATAGTTAGGATGTCTTGTACATCAAGGAACTAAACTGTGAATTGATGTGCAGGATGGACGGTAGACGTGGACGTGGACGAGGACGTGGTGGCCAAGCTGTAACGCCCCAAAACACACCCTGGACAACATTACATTCTAAAACATTCATATCATGAGAGCACTAATATAATTCCTTAAGAAACGAGACTCCATTTGTCATCCCCAAATATTTACAAAGTGATCCAAAAGAATAAGCCCAAATTATGGCTATTACATCTCAAAAATTAATTAAAGTAGCACAGCGGAATAAACAAAAGAAACTAGACTACACAATGTTCCAAAAGAATGTCCTAGTCTAGTACAAAAGGAAAGGAGGTCGCTCTATGCGTCCACCTCGGGATCCACAATCCCGTCAAGTGGAGTCTCCCAAGTAGCGGGCTCCTCGACCCTTACGTCCTCCTCAAGTGGGTAATCTGAAAAATGTTAGCGGTAGGGGTTCAGCACGAAGCTTTGTAGAAAAATTCTCTCAAAACTCATACAAGGTTTAGAAAAGCATTTAAAACGGTCGGTCTCATTTTTAACATAACATAGATACATAATTTGAAATAAAGCAGTGACATTTAAAAAGGATCTCAAGTTTATGTAAAAACATTACTTAAATGAATAAACGAGCACCACATACAAATAATCACCATTAATTGTCATAAACAATCCCCAACAATTCTTTCGGTAGGTGGCATACTTTGTGGTAACCTCCACCCCCCTTTAGGTCTCCTTTGATTCTCAAGCATCCTTACCGGGAACCTCTTGAGAATGGATGAGCATCCTTACATGGAACCTCTCACCAATCACTACATTGTTTCCCAAGAATCCTTACCGGGAACCTCTTGGGTAGGGGTGAGCATCCTTACAAGGAACCTCTCACTATAACGGACTTATTTCTCAAGCATCCTTACCGGGAACCTCTTGAGAAGGGGTGAGCATCCTTACAAGGAACCTCTCACTATAACGGACTTATTTCTCAAGCATCCTTACCGGGAACCTCTTGAGAAGGGGTGAGCATCCTTACAAGGAACCTCTCACTCATGTGCATCACCACAACCCAACCAAGCATACAATTCCAACATTTATCTCAATTTACAAGCATCTATCCAAAATCCCCAAAATATATCATGTAACAATTCCACAACCAACAAAGAAAAATACATGAGATCACAATAACATCATTTTTCTACCCAACACAAAGCACTAAGGTTTCGAAAATCCATAATAAAGAAATCATTTAAGAAGGAAATACATCACTCTCCAAAAATGAAGGTTTTAAAACTAGAGAAGAGATTTCATGGGTATTAAACCCTAACTTTGTTGAAAACATGTAATCTTTGCCAAAAAGCCTAAGAGAGGTTGATTTCATAGCATATATATATACCATTGATAGCCAAAACTTATATATATATATACCCTAACCTCAATGTAAGTGAGTGAGAGAAAACCCCTACCTTGATGTTCTTGAAAATCTAAGGTTTGATCTTGAATCACTCTTAAATCCTTTGTTTTTCCCTTTTGATCTTGTATTTTCTCCTTCTTTATTCTTTTCTAAGACTCTCTCTAGGATTCCAAGAGGTGTGGGTAAGGGTGTAGTGAAAGTGTAGAAGAAGAGAGTAGAAGAATGGTGTTCTTGAGGAATTTCGGTTTTGATCTCTATAAGGGGTAACTCTCTCAAGATCTTTGTGTTTTTCTCTCCTTTTCTCTTCTCTTAGGGCTCTAAGATGTTTGGGGTGAGAGTGGGATGGAAGAATGGCTCAAATGAGGCTTAAAAAGGTGTTTTAAAACACCAAAATCCCGACTTTTACTGTGCCAAACTTCAGGCGTACCGGTACGCTGTACCGGTACGGTTTAGCTACTGGTTCGGGCGTACCGGTACTATGTTCCGGTACACTTCGGCTACTTCGACTTTTAGGGAAGTTTTGACCCATTTAGAGGTTGAATTGGAAAATTGTCATGAGATACACTTTTGTAGCCCTAGATGTCTACTATCTACTGTAAAATTTTCAGATCAATTGGAAATAATAATAAAAAGTTATGGCCAAAATACTAAGAAGTGTCCAAGATCCATTTTTACCCAACTCTCTCTAAATGTGTCTTTACTCCAAAATACTTCCTAACTTCCAATACACCTCATATTACCTCTCCCAAGGTTGTTCGACCTTCCGGATTCAATGGACACCTTATTTTGACCTAAAAATATTTAGAAATTCATCTAATCACCATTTCCAAGTTTAAACGTCTTTGAAACTCAGACTTCCCAATCAATATGCATCTCTAGCATTTCTCCTACTATTACAATCTATATAGTTCATTCTTAAATCATTACACATATCCACATTTTTACAACAATTATTTACTATATATATATATACATATATAAAAGAAAATGCGGGGTGTTACACAAGCACACCCACCACTACCACCACTTCCAGATGCCATGAATGGCATTTATCAATGCTTAAGGGAGCTAACCACTCTGGTACAACACCAGAATAGAAACAACAACCATAATGGTAGGGTTAATCCCTTAGCTTAGGTGTCGGGCAACGGGGACGAAAATCGAAAGATGGTAGTTCTTCGAGAATTCTTGCGCCAACACCCACCTACTTTTCAAGGAAGCTCTAACCCCGTGGATGCGAATAGATGGATTCGCCGGGTGAAGAAGATGTGTGATGGCATGGGATTTGCCGAGGATCTTCGGGTCGGATTAGCTATATATCTGTTAGAGGGGGAGGCAGATCATTGGTGGGACTCAGTGAAGAGAAGGAGGAACACGGATGCTCTTACCTGGGAGGAGTTTGATCAAATATTCCAAGACAAGTATTTCCCTGAATCGGTCCGAGACAAGATGAGTGCAGATTTTGTCGCTCTACGACAGGGTAGCATGACAGTGACGGAGTATGAGGGAAAGTTTGATGAGCTATCCCGTTATGTCACGGAGTTCATATCTACCGAGGCTAGGAGGGCCAAACGCTTTGAGCAGGGCTTGAGGCCTGCTATCAGGGAGAAGCTTGTGGCTCTCAAGATCCGGGACTATGGGGATCTTGTTGACAGAACTGCATTGGTGGAGAGAGATACAGAGGACAACCAGAGGTGACAAAACTTCATGAGGGGAGGTCCGATCCGGACGGGTGCTAGTGGCAGTGGAGTGCAGAGGGCGACACCATACCGTCACCCAGACCAGGCGGTTGGACAGAGACTTCAGATAGCTCGAGGGGTTGGAGGCGTTCCAGAGAGAGCAGGCACTGATCCACGTCAATGCTTCGCATGTGGAGGTTTCAGGCACTTCAAAAATAACTGCCAATTGTTTTCAACAAAGATCAATCAAGCAGCAGGAGAAGTAAATGCAAACAAGCCACTCCTACAGAAGCCGCTACAGCAGAGACCGTTAGGAGCTCCAGCCCCAGCCGGTGCAAATCAGGGAAGAATGTTTGCTTTGACCCAACCGGAGGAAGACGTTTCCAATGCAGTTGTGGAAGGTATCGTTCTTCTTTATAATTCTTGGGCCCGAATTTTATTTGATCCCGGTGTGACTCATTCATTCATACGCACTACATATGCCCTTAATTTGGGATTGGAATTTGAGAAGTTAGAACATGTTTTGAGTATTGTCAAGTCTACGGGGGAACGGTTGGATACAAAAAGGGTGTGTAGAGGTTGCGTGATTCAAATTGGGGAGCAAGAATTGATTGTAGATTTGGTTGCATTAGGCATGAAGGGGTATGCCATAATATTTGGGATGGACTTGTTGTCCACTTTCCGTGCGGTAATGGATTGTTTTCGCCAGCGGATTTCATTTCAATTACCGGGAGGGGTAGTTTTCAGTTTCATGAATGATCGAAATTCTTCCCATCCATTCCCTACTACGGGTAGTAGATTCTTAAAAACTAAGGCGGGGAGCCATTTGATTTTCTTAGCTAGCTTGATGGGAGATGATCGGGATAGATCCCAACCGGACGTGGTATTGATAGTGTCGGATTTTCCAGATGTCTCTCCACATGAACTACCCGGGTTACCCCCACAGAGAGAGATCGAGTTTGCAATCAATCTATATCCGGGAACCGAACCCATATCCATTGCTCCTTATAGGATGGCACCCTTGGAGTTAAAGGAGCTAAGGAAGCAGTTGGACCATCTGTTGACTATTGGGTTTATCCGCTTAAGCACTTCACCTTGGGGAGCCCCGGTCCTCTTTGTGAAGAAGCATGACGAGACACTTAAGCTATGCACAGATTACCGAATGTTGAATCGGGCGATAGTGAAGAATAAATATCCGTTGCCACAAAACGATGATTTGTTCGACCAACTGAGGGGTTCTAAGTATTACTCCAAGATTGATCTTCGCACAGGATATCATCAATTACGGATCAAGGAGGAGGATATTCCTAAGACAGCTTTTCGTATCAGGTATGGTCACTTCGAATATACGGTAATGCCGTTCAGACTGACTAATGCTCCTGTAGCCTTTATGGATTTGATGCACAAGGTATTTCGGTCGTATCTAGATCAGTTTGTTATTGTGTTTATTGATGACATATTGATTTATTCACGGACATAAGGGGAACATGAACGCCATCTCTCGATTATGCTACAAACATTGAGAGAGCATAAGTTGTATGCTAAGATGAGCAAATGCGAGTTCTGGATGAAGGAAGTGAAATTTATTGGCCATGTTGTGTCGGAACGAGGCGTAGCTGTTGACCCCGCTAAGATTGAAGCCGTGATGAAATGGGAACCACCAAGGAATGTGACCGAAGTACATAGTTTCCTGGGATTAGCAGGCTACTACCGGAGCTTTGTGGAAGGGTTCTCAAAGCTCGCGATGCCAATGACCCGCCTCACCAAGAAGGGGGAAAGGTTCTTGTGGACTCAAGTGTGTGAACAAGCCTTCCGCACCTTGAAGGAAAGGTTGACAACAGCCCCTGTCCTCATTATTCCTAGTAGTAGGGAAGGATACGATGTTTACACCGATGCTTCGTTACGAGGGTTAGGATGTGTGCTAATGCAGGGAGGCAGGGTAGTCGCTTATGGATCGAGACAACTAAAGGTTCATGAGCAGAATTATCCCACTCACGACTTAGAGCTCGCCGCTGTGGTCTTTACTCTTAAGCTGTGGAGGTGTTACCTGTATGGAGAAAGGTTTCAAGTGTTTTATGATCATAAGAGTCTCAAGTATATATTCACACAGAAATATTTGAATCTCCGACAAAGAAGGTGGATCGAATATTTGGAAGATTACGATTCACACTCAACTTCCATCCGGGGAAGGCTAATGTAGTAGCAGATGCACTGAGCAGGAAGTCTCGGGGAGAAATCAATGTTCTTGTTGTTATAAGTGGAAGATGATTGATGCTTTGGAGGACTTTGATCTATTGGTGGATAGGCAGGGGGATCGACCATGCTTATTAAATCTTGTAGCTCAACCAATTCTCCGACAACGGATTGTAGAGTTGCAACGATTAGACACAGAGTTGGAAACTATCCGGGTTAGATTGAAGAGGAATGAGGTTGTTGAGAACTGGTCCATACACGATGACGAGTTAAAGTTTCGTGGAAGACTATGTGTGCCAAACAATGACCAAGTAAGGGAAGAAGTGTTGGATGAGTGTCATCGTTCAAAATTCTACATACATCCGGGTAGTACTAAGATGTATGGAGACATAAAGTGTCAATATTGGTGGAAAGGGATGAAGCAAGACGTGGCTAAGTACATTGCAAAGTGCGCGGTGTGTCAGCAGGTGAAGATTGAGCATCAGAAACCTGGAGGATTACTACAGTCCTTACCTATCCCAGAGTGGAAGTGAGATCACATCACCATGGATTTTGTGTCTGGCTTTTCATGGACTTCACGCGGGCATAATGCAGTATGGGTCATTGTAGATAGACTCACCAAGTCCGCTCATTTCTTGAGTATGAAGACCACTGACACTTTAAAGTCCTTGAGCAAGCTTTATATTCGCGAGATTGTTAGATTGCATGGAGTTCCACTCTCTATTGTGTCGGATCGTGATTCTCGTTTTGTGGCGCAATTTTGGCAAAGTCAACAACAAGCTATGGGGACAGAATTACGCTTTAGCACCGCCTTTCATCCCCAAACAGATGGTCAATCCGAGAGGGTGATACAAATTTTGGAAGACATGCTACGAGCTTGTGTGTTGGACTTCAAGGGAAGTTGGAGTGATCATTTGCCGCTGGTGGAGTTCGCATATAACAATAACTATAAGGCAAGTATTGGAATGGCTCCTTATGAGGCATTGTATGGAAGACCATGTAGGTCCCCGACTTTTTGGTTGGAAGCTGGAGAAAGTAGTTTGTTTGGGCCAGAGGTTGTACGGGAGACTACGGAGAAAATTCAACTCATCCGGGAAAGACTACGCACGGCTCAAAGTAGACAGAAAAGCTATGCGGATAGAAGAAGAAGATCCTTGGAATTCCAAGAGGGGGACTATGTGTTCCTCAAGGTGTCACCCAAAAAGAGGGTGTTTAGATTTGGCAAAAAAGGGAAATTAGCTCCAAGGTACATCGGACCATTTGAGGTGATCAAAGTAGTGAGCAAAGTGGCGTATCAACTTCGGTTACCAGCTCAGTTGTCAGGGGTACATGACGTGTTCCATGTTTCAATGTTGAGAAAGTGTCAATCAGATACAACGCATGTCGTGGATTTAGAGGAGATTGAAGTTCAAGATAGAGCAACATATGAAGAACAACCGGTGAAGATTCTCGATACCAAGGAGAAGGTGCTTCGCAATAAAGTCATCCAACTGGTGAAAGTCTTGTGGCAACATCATGGGGTGGAGGAAGCTACTTGGGAACCGGAGCTGGAGATGCGAGAGAAGTACCCTCATTTGTTCGCTACCTGAGGTAAGTTTCGAGGACGAAACTTTCTTCAAGGGGGGTGGATTGTAAAGCCCCACATGTAATAGAACTTGTACCCACTATGTTTGATATACAAATGTATGTTGTATAAGTTTGGGTTGGTTTTTGAAGGGTTTGGAATGGATTGGAAATGAAAAACATGTGAAAAAGGCAAATCCGGACAAATCGTACCGGTATAGCGTACCGGTACCTCGATGTCCCGAGAGCACACCGTACCGGTACTTTCGGTAAAAATCAGAAATTTTAAAACAGTAAAATTCGGGATTTGGCTGAGTTTAAAACACTTTTTCATCCTATTTTCTTCTATTCTTTCACTCAACTCTCACCCCAAACCTCTTAGAACCCTAGGGGAAGATAAAAAGAAAAAGAAAAGGGAGGAAAGAAGTCTCTAGAGCTTGGGTCTTTTCTTGGAACTCTTGATTTAAGGTAGGAGTTTCTTCCTATTCTCTTACGTTGATGCTAGGGCTTATATATATGTATTCTTTTGGCTCTAAATCCTATATGTATGCTATGAAATCCTTGATTCTTTATATTCTTGTAAAGATTACCATGTTTTGGACAATGCTATGGTGGAATAGCTATTAAATCTACTTTCTTGACTTAAAACCCTAGTTTTCAAGAGAAATAGATTTTTTTCTCTTGATTCTTCCTTTGTCCTTTATTTCAAAACTTTAGTACTTTGTATTGAATAACAAAATGGTATTGTGGATGATCTCTTGTATATTTTCTTAAATGGTTCTATGGTAATACTCCATATGAAATTTGGGGATTTTTGGATTTTGTTTGTGACTTGAGGAAATTGGTTGGGTATTGTATCTCTTGTGGATGTTCGGATGACCATGGGTGGCCGTTGACCGGGTATTGTAGAGTGGGTAGATGCGTTTCTTACTCCGTGCGGGTTTGAATTTTTCCTACCACTCATAGTGGGGTTGGTGCCTTGTGAGGACCAAACCACTATTCGTTCATGGGTACCGAGGCTGAGGGTTAGTATACTATTCCTGAGTTGGATTCGTCACTGCCAATGTGTTGGTATACGCCCTTCCTAAAGTTGTATATCCTTGAGAGGATTGGGTGTGTGTGTGTGGGCCAGGATATTCTCGATGTGTTTATTCATGCGATATCATACATCATACATGAGATACAAAGTGTGGGTAATGGTATATTGTGATATACAGATATAAGTTGTGGTTTGAAATACTTTGTGAGCTATGGTTTATGGTGTCAATGGTTGGCTATGGTTAATAGTGATTTGTTGAAATTGTTCGTTTTTGTGGAAATTGGTTTTACTTCCTCATTTACTTCATTGATATTGCTTAAACTTGAGATCAGATAAACTGTCACTGTTTTTCTTTCAAAAGTTATATATGATATTTGTGAAATGAGACCGACTTGTTTTATATGTTTCTTAAACCTTGTTCGAGTTTGGGAGGATGTTGCTACAGACCTTACTGCTCACCCCCTACAAATAATCAGATTATGGTTTAGAGGAAGAGCTCGGAGTTGACGATCAGGTGCTTTGGGAAGCTCAAGTTGATGGGCATGTAGATCCGGAGGGAACTGTCTAGGATGGTTCTTTTTACGTTCTAGACTAGGAGATTCATTTTGAGAATATTGTTCATATTAATATTTTTGTCATTCCGCTGCAAATTAATAGTCGATTTTTGGGATGTAATTGCCACAGTTTGGCATATTCTTTTGGATGAAATGGCCATGGTTTGACTTATTCTTTTGGGATGATGATGTAGATATTATGGATGATGAAGGAAATTTTCTGTAATTATGGATCTTACTAGTTGCTCTCATGATGTGATTGGTTTTAAATTGTAATGTCGTCCAAGGGGAATTTTGGGGCGTAACAGTATTTGTAACATCAATATCATATTCATATGTAATGAACGCCATATGGATTATTTCTACCACATTTCAACACATGCCATGGATAATTACATCCTAAGCAAATAATTTACATAATTCACCCCAATGCCAACATATCATAACCACATATCAACATTTGCATTTCCAATTATAATTCATATCATAAGCATATGATTTCACTTTACCACATCATCCAAATATGTTATCACATAATCTCATGCAATTAACACACTTTATTTCCCATAGACATTTTATCAAACACCTTCAAGGCATCAAATCATGTAATCACATAAAATGCTCAAATTTATCACATAACTCAAAAAAAAAATCAGATTAAGTGATTTCCACATACTCAATTATCAAAACTTCCAAGAAATCACAAACTAGCAATTTCTAATTACCAATTCACACTAGAATTGAGTCTACCCATTTCCATTAAACCAACTACAATAGGCAAGTGTTAAAATACCCAAAACAGCCCACCCATTTCATATATTCATCCTAGGTTGGAAATAAACCTAGTTAGGATGAAAACCCTACCTCTTGAAGTGTAAAATAAACATACGAAGTTTCAAGGATTCAACCCAAGCTCAAAACCCAAGCTTCCCCCAAAATCTCGTTTTTGAATCTTCGGTGAAATCCTTCGTTTTTTGGTATGGTTGCGTAGCCCTCGTCGAGGAGATCGACTTTAATTCTTAGCTTAAAGAATTCCGACCGGCAGAACTCCGTAGATCAGAGAAAGAAATATTGAATCTTCTCTTTCCTCTCCTCCTCTCTCCAACGTTACAACCAGCAAACCCAGTAGAATAGAAATGCCGAAAATCAGATTTTTAGTCCCTATTTATAATTTGAAAGCTTGGCCCACGTCGCGCCACACGCTCCCCCTTTCCTGGGTTCGTTTTCGCCCCGAAAGAATTAAATTTCGTATTGGTTTAAGCTCAAAATATTTTATATGAACTTTATTTAAATTATTTTCCAAATTTTAAAATTTTAATAAAAATTTCGTTTTTGGGGTCAACCGAGACCCGACCATCTCGTAAAATATGAAAAATTCGACTATCTCGGAATTTGACGAAATTTGTCTGGGTAACTAGATTTCGCGATACGAATCTAACAGCGAAGTCCGTTGTGTCATCCGAGCTCTAGAAACATGAGTATTTTAAATACGCATTATAGTGACAAATTACCGTTTTGCCCTTTTTCAGAAAAAGTTCAAATTTACCCGGGTTTTACAACAACCTTCCCATGACAATGAATGTATGTCTGGATTGATTGTTGAAAATGAGGTGCAAAAATTTACTATCCAAATGCTGACTGTGGAGAACGAAGCACTTCAAACGGTCATAAAAAATATTGGGGGTAACCAAAGGGAGGAAGATTTGAAAGAGATTGAAGAATATGCGATGAAATTTGTTGACAGGGACAACCAAATTTCAGAATTGAAAGTTTTAGTTGATCTCTTGGAGAAAAACAAAGAAACACAAGAAGATAAAATTAAAACACTTATATCAAGGGTATCCGAATTAGAAGAAGAGAACAATTTCATACATGATGTTGTAGTTGATATGACTGTGTATGTCGTTACTCAAAGGTACCCACGGACTCCACCAAAACCTCAGCCCACCGAAGGTGCAAAACAAACATCGATAGTGAGAAAAATCAAAGGGAAAGAATGAAAAAGAAAGAGAGATGAAGATTATGAGTATAGTAGGAAAAAACAGGGAGAATAGAAAATTTTGAAACAAGTTGAAAGCCAAGAACAAATCGACAAAAATAAAGGGAATGAGAAGATACCAGATAGCTGCATTGATGTTGATGATCTGGATATTATAATGCCAAGTGAGAAGCCAGAAAGTAAGAGAGTTGAAGCTCGAAGATGGAAAGTCTGCAAGAAATTAGGATGAGATGTGTACGACAAATTGGTTCAAATGCATAAGGCTGAGGGAAAAAAGTAAGTAACTTAATGCCCCATTATGGAACAAATTAAATATATTACTGTTTATACTCTATTTTATTAACATGTACTGTTTTTAATTAAAAGGGCAACTTTATGGAGTGGAAAAAAGTATGGAAATATCATTAATGTTGATGATGTGTTGAAATTCATGGATGGGGAAGAGCTGCACAACAATGTAATGTACCATACGTCTTGACAATTTAAACAAATTATGGAATACTTGAATATTTGTTGTTTAACAAAGTCGTGTTATTACTAAGGTGATTGATTGTTGGGGAGAAATATTGATGGAGGAAATAAGTTGCAAATGTTTATTTTTCAACAGTTTGTGCTTGGTGAGTTTGTGTAACCTATGTTAAATTCTTGTTTTCTGGAGTTTTGGATTAGTAACGTGAGTATAGTAACATTCATGTTACTATAGTAACACAAATACAATAACATTCGTGTTACTATGAATGGTATTATAGTAACATTGTTGTATTTGTGTTAATATAGTAACATGAATGTTAATATATAAAATAAAAGTTGTGTTACTATTCTATATTGGCATTGTTCAGCCTCTAAAACTTGTGCATTACTATTGATAAACATGTAGACATATGTAACGGTTGAGAAGCAACAGTACTCTCGCCAAATTGAGATAGACAACAATCTGAAAATGGGGCAAGTGTCACCATTACTAGTGTTTCCAATGAATTCAGATGCACAGCACACCCAATCCATGCCATTTAACTGGACCTTGCTTATACTAGATACAGAAGCAGGAGAATGGATCCACTACAACTCTTTAAAATCTCGGAGTGGAATTATGGACAAGTTTTTTGAGGATGCAAAAATATTGGTAAATTATTAAAATGTGAACAACCTACATTGTTTGATATATTTTTCTTGTACAACATTAACAACAATTTATTATGGCAGAAAGACTACGTGGAGACGGCATCCAAAGAAGGACAAAGGAAGGCATTGAAAACAAAAGAAGATATTGTTGTCAGCACACAAGACATCAAATGTCCAATATATTCATATGAGAAATGTCATCAACAACGAGTTGACACGTATATAAATAATAAAATAATATACATTTTAGTACATTACATTAAATATCATTAACAAAAATACATGAATGCAGGGTCGACTGCGGATTGTACATGTGTTACATAATGCAACAACTTTCTCGTGGACAACAAATAGAAGAGAAATTGAAACTACCTCAACTTAACGCTCTACGGATCCATATGGTCTCTACATTCATAAACCATAGAAATGCATGGACAGTTGAAGATTACAAGACAAGAGCAAGATTGAGAAAGAGATACAAAGACAAATAGGAAGTACTAATGTGTGGGATAGATATTCATTTTTAGCTAGTTGCAGGATTGGTTAGAAAATTGGTTGTAAATGTTGGGTGGTTGATATTTGGTTAGAAATTGGCTGTAATTGTTGGGTGGTTGATATTTGATTGTAATGAAATGTTTGTGGAACAACGGACACTATGTCCACATTGTTATTCAAATAGTAACCAAAACAGTAATATGTACAAAAATTGTTCCAGATTACAAATTATATATGATTCTAGAATGTTGAAATGAAGTTGTTAGTGGAATGTAAATGTTGTTATCCACGTGGCTGGGTATTGTTTATATAATTTCTTTGTAAAACAGTTGAAAACTCTTTCATGCTTGGTTATCCAAACAAAGTAACATGTGTAGTAACATGATTTAAATTTCTCCAAATTAAGCAATCACACAAAATCCTTGTTAAAAAGTAACATTAGTTACTCTCTAACATGAGCATTAAATAGTAACATTGGGGTCACATTAACAGTAACATGAAACATATATTGACCATCGAGGATAATAATACACTATTAACTTATCACACTGTATAACCCATGATATTCCCAATGTATGGCATGACAAATACAAATAGCTGAAAAAATAAAGTAACATCTTATTCCAAAAAAACATACGGAATATTACAATAGCTCGTTACAAGTCTTCTTATTATGACTACCTAAACGGCAACAACGGCCATAATGAATTTTCCTAACAAGCTCACCTCTAGACCTAAATCTACGCTTCCTTGGACGGCCTGATTGTTTTTTTTTTGACAATGGTGGCAACATATAAACGTCAATCGCTGAAAAGTCAGGACGACCAAGTGTTGGAATAAAGTGTATAGGCTCAGAATAACACAATCTATAATTAGTAATCTAATAAAAGTAATCAACATATTCATTGATGTTCCTTCCACTCTTTTGAATTGCAGCCACAACATGGGCACATGGTAAACCGTTGATCTACCATTGGTGACATGAGCACGTGCAACTCTCAATATCAACCGTCACTGAAGGATGTGAATTAACCTAAAAAACATGACTTGATGACACCCTAACAAACCAGAAATGAAAATCAGTGAAAGCAGCTTGAAGTTTGGTTTCAATATTTAGACAATTAATGTCGTTCCACTATGACGATGTATTCAAGCGGCAGCCCATTTGGTTCATGATCTGCCCCCTTATTGTGTCAATCATGCTTGTGACAGGTAGGTGACGTGACTTCGTGATCCAAGCATTGAATGACTCTGCCGCATTTGAAGACATCTCCCTATAATGTTTCCCCTTGAAAAAAACATTCGCCCATTTCTCAAATGGAAGGTTTTCCAAGAACTTATCAGCAACGGCTCCTCATTCACGTCAAAACGCATCAAGCTTTTCATTGAAAAATGCCTCTGTCGGAGCATAAACACACAATGTAAACAAAAAAATCATACGCTCGCGAAACACATGGGTAAAGACACCCCCACTATACTTATCTCTCAGATTTGCTTTTAGGTGTTGTAGGCAGAACGAATGGTGCACCGTTGGGAAGACCTTTGGCATTACTTCCATCAAGCCAAATTTGCGATTGGACATAATGGTAAGATCCCTAGTTTTATCAACAATCTCAGCTAATTGTTCTAAAAACCAACGCCAATGACACTCATTCTCCGAATCAACAACAGCAAAAGCCAAGGTGAACAAACCTGCAATACATATAACAACACAAACAATAACATAAGTAAACAGTAACATACATACAAATATTAAAATATAACAGTAAAATAAAATTAGTAACACCAAATTAAACCAAAAAAAAAAAAAATCACCTTGGTTGACATCTTTTGCAGTAGCAGACAAAATAATGTCTTTATACCTTCCCTTTAAAAACATACCATCAATGAACAATATGAGTCGACAGTAGTTAAATTCATGTATACATGCCTTAAATGACATGAATAACCTACTAAAACGCTGCGTGTCCGAATCACCTTCCAACACAAAATGACAATCTGGATTGCTTTCATTAGCAGCATGTATATACCACCGTAATTGTTGGTATGACAACGAATGATCCCCAAACAGCATACCCCTTGCTTTTTCGACACTCATCCATGCTTGATCATACGATATGGTCAAACCATAATCTGTATGTGTAACACCCCAAAACACACCCTAGACGACATTACATTCTAAAACAATTTACATAATGAGAGCACTAAGATAATCCATCAATAAGAAAATTTTTCCATTCATCATCCATAGAATTTACAATATCATCCCAAAAGATTAAGCCAAGCTATGGCAATTACATTCCAAAAGAATTATACTTAAACTTAGCAGCAGAATAAACAGAATACTAGACGATACATGATCTCAAAATAAATTCTCTAGTCTAGTGCAAAAGAAGCTATATCTCTATATGTCCACCTCGGGATCTAGATTTCCCTCGAATGGGGCCTCCTAATACCATGCTCGTCAACTCCGAGGTTCTCCTCTAGCACCGTATCTGAAAAATGTAATTTGTAAGGGGTGAGCACTAAGCTCCGTAGCAACATTCCTCCCAAACTCGAACAAGGTTTATAAAAACATATAAAATGGCCGGTCTCATTTACAAATAGCATACATAATCTTTGAAGTAAAACAGGGACATTTTAAAATGGATCTCAAGTTTAAGTAGCAACAGTAATTTACATAAACAGTAAAAGAAACCAAGATCCAATACATATCCATTTTCCAAAATATAAACCATTTTCCCACAAGACCTTGTGGAATCCCATACTCCCACAAGTCCTTGTAGGAAACCATTTTCCACAATAATACAACAATCCATCAATATGTATATGTATCTCAAACATGATGTAAGGCAAACTCCATGAATCGACACATTGAGTAATATCTAACCCACACACACCCACACAAATCTTATCAAATATATCCATCCTTTAGGAAGGGCGTATGCCACACCAATGGAAGTGACGTATCCAACCCAGGTATTAGTATACTAACCCTCTTACACGGCACCCGTGAGCAATAGCGGTTTAGTCTTACCAAAGCACTAACCCTACTACGAGTGGTAGGAGAAATACCCACCCACACGGAGCAAGCAACACGTCTACCCACTCTACGATATCTCGTCAAAGGCCATCCATGGTCATCCCACACTCATAAGAGATACAATACCAAACCCAATTTCACAATTTATAAGTATATCTTAAAAACCCCCAATTTTCTCAAGTTGTTGTACAAAGAGCAATATAAGAAAATGTACAAGAGATCCTCATAAATACCATTTTGTTGTTCAATATGAAACACTAAAGTTTTGAAATCAAGAATAAAGGAAGAGTTCAAAAGGAAAACCCATCACTCTTGAAAACTAGGGTTTTTCGAACAAAAGAGTGATTTCATGGGTATACAACCCTAACTTTGTGTAAAACATGTAATCTTTGTCAAAAAGCCTAAGAGATGATGATTACATAGCATATATATACCATTGATAGACAAAACATACATATATAAATACCCTAACCTCAATGTAAGAGAAAGAGAAGAAATCCCCTACCTTGGTATTCTTAAAAATCTAGGGCTTTGATCTTTTTGGAAGTGTAGCTCCCTTGTGATCTTGTGTTTCTTTCTCCTCCTTTATCTCCTCCTAGGGTTCTAAAGTGTTTAGGATGAGAGTGGAGTGAAGAATGGAGCAAATGAGGGCTTGAGGTGGTGTTTTAAACCCAAAAATCCCGACTTTTTAACTGTTCGGCGCGTGTCAGAGAAATCGTACCGGTACGCGGTACCGGTACGGTTAAGCCACTGGTTTGGGCGTACCGGTATGGTATGGTACCGGTACTGTGTACCGGTACACTTCGGCTACCTCGACTTCCAGGGCAGTTTTGACCCATTTAGAGGTCGAATTGGAAAATTTTCATGAGACTCACTTTTGTAGCTCTAGATGTCTACGATCTACTGTCCAAATTCCAGATCAATTGGAAATAAGAATAAAAAGTTATGACTAAAATACTAGAAGGTGTCCCAACTCCTTTTTACCCAAATTCTCTCTCAGTGTGTTTTCACTCCGGAATATTTCCTAGCTTCCAATGCACCCCATATTACCTCTCCCAAGGTTGTTTGACTTTCCGGATTCAATGGAAACCTTATTTTGACCTAAAAATATTTAGAAATTCATCTAATCACCATTTCCAAGTTTAGACGTCTTTGAAACTCAAACTTCCCAATCAATATGCATCTCTAGCATTTCTCCTACTATTACAATCTATATAGTTCATTCTTACACCATTACACATATCCACATTTCTTACAATAATTATTTACTATATATCTATATACATCTTATAAAAGAAAATGCGGGGTGTTACAATCCACCCCCCTTAAAGAGAGTTTCGTCCTCGAAACTTACCTCAAGTAACGAACAAATATGGATACTTCTCCCGCATTTCTTGCTCCGGTTCCCATGTAGCTTCTTCCACTCCATGGTTTTGCCACAAAACCTTCACCAATCTGATAACTTTGTTGCGAAGCACTTTGTCCTGGGCGTCGAGAATTTCTACCGGTTGTTCTTCGTAGGTTGCTCCGTCTTGAATTTCAATCTCCTCCAAGTTTACGACTGGAGTTGCATCCAAGTGACACGTCCTCAACATCGACACGTGAAACACGTCGTGTACTCCGGATAGCTGAGCTGGTAATCGAAGTTGATACGCCGCATTGTCTACCGCTTTGATCACTTCAAACGGTCCGGTATATCTTGGCGCTAACTTCTCCTTCTTGCCGAATCGAAACACGCCCTTCTTGTGTGACACCTTGGGAAACATGTAATCTCCCACTTTGAATTCCAAGGATCTTCGTCTGTGGTCCACATAACTCTTCTATCTACTTTGTGCCATGCGTAGCCTCTCTCGGATGAGTTGAATCTTCTTCGTAGTTTCCCCATTGTAGTCCTTACTCCGTTAGTTCGCTGCGCACTCTGATATAAATTACAATCCACCAAAGGTTACAGTTGAAACCTAACCAGACTTGTCCTCCCATTTTTGCTTCCAAATCCATATACATTTTTTTTTTTTTTGAAATAATTTAAGAAAAATTAACATAATATCATCGAAAATACCATTTTAGTGGTCACTACCAATCACTAGAGTTTTGAATTCATGAGCAAATAAATAATCAAGCTTTGGAATCAAGAATAAATGGCTATCAAGCTTGGAAATCAAGAACAAAAGAACAAGCAAGGTTTGAAATTAATAACAAACGAATCTCAAGTTTTTGGAATCCAAAATAAAGAATATCAAGTATTGAATATTGAAAATAATTGAATCACAAGGGTAGAATCAATAACAAACGAATATCAAATTTTTGATACCAAGAACAAATGGATCATTAAGCTTAGGAAGTTAAGGACAAGGAAACAATCAAGTCTCGAGATCAATAACAACGGATATCAAGCTTGGAATCAGAGATAAAGTAACAATCATGTATTGGAATCGATAACAAACGACTATCAAGGTTTGAAATCAATGACAGAGGCAAGATAAAGAGAAAACACCTCTCCCTTGAAAACTAGGATTTCAAGGGCATACCAAAAGGATTTGGTGGTCACCCACCCATAACATAGCTTAGAATAAATAATATTTAAGTTCGGGAATCAAGAACAAAGGAGAAATCAAGAGAAAAACACATCTCCTTTGTAAACTAGGGTTTGAAGGTATAAGAAAAGATTTAGGGTTTACCCCAACCAAAATATATTTTGGAACAAGGTAGTATTATCCAGAATAGCAAGACATGATGATTCCCTAGCAAGTAGATATAAATTAGAGTCAAAGAAATACATATAAGTAAACCTACTGGTAACTGAAATGTAATCCGCTTGCACGTAACCCTTACAGACCAGCCTGGTATCCCCCTGTTCTCACGTAGGCAAGTCAACATATAAAGCATGTTCTAGCTCCTCGGAACCCAATCCCAATTCCACAGCGTCCGCAGTACGTATAAAAGAATGAGTCGCATAGGAATTCAATAAAATTCGGGCCCAAGAATGGTAGAGAAGAACAATACCTTCCACAACGGCGTTGGAGGCATCTTCCTCCGGTTGAGTCAAAGCAAAAACCCTTCCTTGATTGGCGCCGCCGGGGGCATGAGCTTGTAACGGTCTCTGTGGTGGTAATGGCTGTCGTAGCGGTGGCCTGTTTGCATTCACTCGCCCAGTTGCTTGGTTGGTCTTGGTAGAAAGTAATGGACAATTATCTATGAAGTGCCCAACACCTCCACAGGCAAAACATCGGCGTGCATCCATGCCTATTCTCTCTAATACGCCTCCCGCTCCTCGAGCTATCTGAGGTCTCTGCTGTGCTGGCCTTTGTAGAGGTGACTTGTTTGCTGGTACTTACTTGGGTGTTTGCTTGGTCATTGGGGGAAACGAGGGGCATCTATGTTTGAAGTGCCCATACTCTCCGCATGCAAAGCATTGGCGCGGGTCCATGCCTGCTCTCGTCTGAGTAACTCCATCTTCTCCAACTGTCTGAAGTCTTTGTTCAACCGCGTCCACGTCCACGTCCACGTCCACGTACACGTCCACGTCCATGTCTACGAGATCTTGTATTCTCGAATTCATAGTGTAACCAGCTTCTCGCGGATGGAAGGCCTCAAATCTTGTTCAAAGCGTTTAGCCGTCCTTGCCTCAGTGACCACAAACTTGATTGCGTAGCGAGACCACTCATTGAATCCGAACAAATAATTAACCCTTAACCAAAATATACAATGAATCTAACCTATCTGATAAACACATAACTTCAAACAAATGCAAGCCAACGGTTCCTTCAACCTAGTCCTACCTTTCCAGTGGTAATCCATAACCTACAGTTCCCATGTAAGACCTAAAGCCTTAGCTCTGATACCAACTTTGTAACACCCCAAAACACACCCTGGACGGCATTACATTCTAAAACCATTTACATAATGAGAGCACTAAGATAATCCATCAATAAGAAAATTTTTCCATTCATCATCCATAGAATTTACAATATCATCCCAAAAGAATAAGCCAAGCTATGACAATTACATTCCAAAAGAATTATACTTAAACTTAGCAACAGAATAAACAGAATACTAGACGATACATGATCTCAAAATAAATTCTCTAGTCTAGTGCAAAAGAAGCTATATCTCTATATGTCCACCTCGGGATCTAGATTTCCCTCGAATGGGGGCCTCCCAATACCCCTGCTCGTCAACTCCGAGGTTCTCCTCTAGCACCGTATCTGAAAAATGTAATTTGTAGGGGGTGAGCACTAAGCTCCGTAGCAACATTCCTCCCAAACTCGAACAACGTTTATAAAAACATATAAAATGGCCGGTCTCATTTTACAAATAGCATACATAATCTTTGAAATAAAACAGGGACATTTTAAAATGGATCTCAAGTTTAAGTAGCAACAGTAATTTACATAAACAGTAAAAGAAACCAAGATCCAATACATATCCATTTTCCAAAATATAAACCATTTTCCCACAAGACCTTGTGGAATCCCATACTCCCACAAGTCCTTGTAGGAAACCATTTTCCACAATAATACAACAATCCATCAATATGTATATGTATCTCAAACATGATGTAAGGCAAACTCCATGAATCGAAACATTGAGTAATATCTAACCCACACACACCCACACAAATCTTATCAAAGATATCCATCCTTTAGGAATGGCGTATGCCACACCAATGGTAGTGACGTATCCAACCCAGGTATTAGTATACTAACCCTCTTACACGGCACCCGTGAGCAATAGCGGTTTAGTCTTACCAAAGCACTAACCCTACTACGAGTGGTAGGAGAAATGCCCACCCACACGGAGCAAGCAACACGTCTACCCACTCTACGATATCTCGTCAAAGGCCACCCATGGTCATCCCACACTCATAAGAGATACAATACCAAACCCAATTTCACAATTTATAAGTATATCTTAAAAACCCCCAATTTTCTCAAGTTGTTGTACAAAGAGCAATATAAGAAAATGTACAAGAGATCCTCATAAATACCATTTTGTTGTTCAATATGAAACACTAAAGTTTTGAAATCAAGAATAAAGGAAGAGTTCAAAAGGAAAACCCATCACTCTTGAAAACTAGGGTTTTTCGAACAAAAGAGGGATTTCATGGGTATACAACCCTAACTTTGTGTAAAACATGTAATCTTTGTCAAAAAGCCTAAGAGAGGATGATTACATAGCATATATATACCATTGATAGCCAAAACATACATATATAAATACCCTAACCTCAATGTAAGAGAAAGAGAAGAAATCCCCTACCTTGGTATTCTTAAAAATCTAGGGCTTTGATCTTTTTGGAAGTGTAGCTCCCTTGTGATCTTGTGTTTATTTCTCCTCCTTTATCTCCTCCTAGGGTTCTAAAGTGTTTAGAATGAGAGTGGAGTGAAGAATGGAGCAAATGAGGGCTTGAGGTGGTGTTTTAAACCCAAAAATCCCGACTTTTTAACTGTTCGGCACGTGTCAGAGAAATCGTACCGGTACGCGGTACCGGTACGATATGGTACCGGTACACGGTACCGGTACGGTTAAGCCACTGGTTTGGGCGTACCGGTACGGTATGGTACCGGTACTGTGTACCGGTACACTTCGGCTACCTCGACTTCCAGGACAGTTTTGACCCATTTAGAGGTCGATTTGGAAAATTTTCATGAGATACACTTTTGTAGTCCTAGATGTCTACTATATACTGTCCAAATTCCAGATCAATTGGAAATAAGAATAAAAAGTTATGACCAAAATACTATAAGGTGTCCCAACTCCTTTTTACCCAAATTCTCTCTCAGTGTGTTTTCACTCCGGAATATTTCCTAGCTTCCAATGCACCCCATATTACCTCTCCCAAGGTTGTTTGACCTTCCGGATTCAATGAAAACCTTATTTTGACCTAAAAATATTTAGAAATTCATCTAATCACCATTTCCAAGTTTAGACGTCTTTGAAACTCAAACTTCCCAATCAATATGCATCTCTAGCATTTCTCCTACTATTACAATCTATATAGTTCATTCTTACACCATTACACATATCCACATTTCTTACAATAATTATTTACTATATATCTATATACATCTGATAAAAGAAAATGCGGGGTGTTACAGTATGAAACATACTTTTCACATCAACTGGTCGTGTGTCAAGTTTTTGTCGAACGTTGTCAACAATAAGACCTCCAACCAAATTAGAAGTCAATCTTTTGTTCTTTGTTGCACGTGCAGCCACGCCGCACGTGTGCTCATTGTTTAACTTCTTAATGTAAAATCATTCATTTATCCGTTGGAGTGTAGCAACAACAAATCACTCACACCCAGCAGAATATTTCATGACACATTCAGCCTTCACCATTGTTTTTTCATTCTTTACATAATTAAACTGAAAAGCAACCTCGATTGCATATTTGCATAAAGCATTCCGAAAATCAACTACTCCTCCCTTAAACTTCTGATCAACCTCTTCTATTCAATTGGATCATCCATCAGTCAACAAAACCTTCTCATTGTGAGAACAAAAATGAGGGAGAAGATCAACCTTGCAACCAACAGGGTCAACAGTAAATTCAGAACTTTTTACCACTTCCCCACCCTCAAAATCACGAACCGCATTCCCTTTAACAACAACTATAACTTCAACAAAATTCAACTGAACAGATCGTGCAATTAAAAATATGTTTCTCACATTATGATCATTTTGCAAAACGCAATTCAGATGTCCAGGAATAGCGTACGACAGCGCAACACAATTGGAACTCAACCCATTCCAATTATCACACACACCATGTAACACATCATCAATTTTGGAATTCATTGTGATTATTAGCACAACAGTCTCAGAACAATACTTGCAACAAACCAATATGTTATCCTCCATCTGTTAAAACCAAGCAAACCAATATAAAGGTAAAATGAAAATAGGAAAACAAACAAAAAAAATTCTATTTTCATTAAAACACAAACAATAACATAAGAAATAAACTTAAAACATAATTTAAAAAAAAAAGAAAGAAAAATCCGTTGAAGAACGTCGCAATACGAACACCGGTAAGTAACATTGAATTTCGGCAAGGACAAAGGAAAAACAAAAATTAATCAATAGTAATTATAATAAAAGCACTAACAGTAACATGAAAAACAAAACTTAGAACAAAATTTCAAACTAAAAGATAACTCCGGTAAATAATGTTGAAATGTAAATTCCGGTGAGTAACATTGAAATTCCGGCAATAAACTTTCAATTTACGTAAATTTTCAAAACATCATTGTTAATCATTTTATGTACAGAAAGCCAATTAAAATGAAAATACTTCAAAAAAACCCGAACTAGTAGATTAAACAGGACTCACAGAAAAATTCGAACTCCAGTTCCTGTTGCTATCACCTTCGAAACTCCTGTCAAACAAAAAATGAAGTAGTTGTATGTTATGAATAAGCAGAAGAGCGGCTATTTCCTGGAAAAATTCAAAAACGTTCAAAATTTCTGTGATTCAACACCTTGTATAACAGACAACGATTTTTATGTGATTCAGATTTTGAATTTGAATTTTAATTGTTAATGTAATCTTATGATCTGAATTTGAATTAAAAGACCACAAATTTAGTCATAATTCAAGCATTTGTAAAATGATATATTCAGTTTCCATAAAAAACTGACCATTGTTGCTATATATATATCTTAAACATATAATATATGACTTTTCATAATTGACCAAAATTAATACCGTTAAGGGTGTTTTTGAGATAAAAAAAAAAAAAAAAAGTGGACTTAAGTCATTACATATAATTTTAAACATGGACTTAGCCCCTTATAAGTTTCTTTGCCGGATTTATGTCCAAACAAGTACATCTAGGGGGACTCACTTCCAATTTTCATTATTTTTTATGTACTCAATATATATATATATATATATATATAGAGAGAGAGAGAGAGAGAGAGAGAATAGCACGATCATAGAGACTCTGCACCATAGTCTCTAGTGGGTACTTTTTATGTAGACTGTTAGATCATGATCTAACGGTCACTAGGCAAAGATGCTCAAAATTAATTATCGAGAACTACCAAATTTAGTTATTCACTAAATAGGAAATATCTATGACATATTTATTGTAATTTAGTCCTATTAGGGAAGTCTTAAAGGTTAATAATAAAAATAATTTGACTCGTCTTTAATATTAATGGATAGATCCAATGACCTGGATGCTTTTTATCTATATCCATCTAATTTATTGTACCCATTTGGGTTAAAAAAAATTAAACTCAAACCCTGCTCTTATGTCTATCTCCTACCGAAGGCACAAAAGTTCATAGTAGACTAGTAGTGTAGCGGTTGTGCTACCCTTGCCGTCTATCCATTAACTAAAGTAATTTCTTACATTATGATTCAGCCCTTGCTACATGCATGCCTAGCAGCACTTTAAGTCTATTGAATAGTTTAATCAATTGGTCGCCTGATTGTTTAATTGGTTAAATAATTGGTTGTTAAAGGCATTGGTGATGTGGCTTCTAGGTTAAAAGTCCAAATGTGGTAGTATTAATGAGTTAATGTTCGGTAAATTAATTTAATATGCCAGTGTAATTTTTTAAAACTTCAATTTAATGCTTATTCTTTTTTTTTTTTTAATTGGGGACGAAAGTGCAATATATTTACCGAATTCCACTGTATAGATATTACTTGTCCCCACTGTTGAAATTTAGAATATTGAAACAATACTAGTGATATGCTTGTCCAAGTTTTTTAAATGCCGGCAATCAATTGCTTTTTTTTTTTTCTGGAGCTAATTTTTTTTGTAGTTATATTATATTAATTTAATAGGTTTTTTGTGCAAGTCTGGAAAATTGACATAATAACAAATATGGAAGGGATTGAAATCATACCTTCTGTGCCTACAAATGTAAAACCATTTTTTTTCCTAAAAGAATTCAATTCTATTGATGAAGTATTTACTTTTTGCAATGCATGTACAAGGATTTATGGACTTACTTTAAAAAAAAAATAAAAAAAGAGAATGATGACAATGACTTCTGATATGAAATCCTAATTTTAGACTTAATAAGCACTTGGGTTGATTATAAAGCTAAGAGAGAAAGATAAAGATTAACTAATCCCCTTAATAATTGTAAACATGTGGTATCAAGAGGACAAATTACTGTTTATATAATGATACCCAAAAAAAAGAAGAGGCTAAATTGGTAATTTGATCAAAGAGTTGGAAAGACCTACCCAACAATGGCGTGCCCCAATTGAACCCACATAGTGGGTCAACCTATTATTTTTAGTTTATTTTTAACTTGTTATTTGGTAATTTGACCAAAGAATTGGAAATATCTATAACCTGTTATGTTTATTTTTAATTTTTTTTAACCCAAACGGGTATAATAAATTAGATGGGTAAAGATAAAAACCATCAAGGTCATTCGGTCACTCCGTTAATATTTAAGGGGAGTCTGAATTTTTTTTTTATTTTTTATGATTATCTTTAAGACTTTCCAAATAGGACTAGATCACAATAAATATGCCATAGATATTTTCTATTTAGTGAAGAACCAAATTTAGTAGGTCTTGATAATTAATTTTGAGCATCTTTGTCTAGTGACCGTTAGATCATGATCTAACAGTCTACATAAAAAGAACCCACTATAGACTATGGTGCAGAGTCTCCCCTATTCTATATATATAATAGGTTTGAAAGCCTTCTCTTATCATTTCCTAAATTATTAGAGTTTTAAAATTTTTAATTACAAAACTAAATCTCCCTCCAATAAATTATAACGTATGTTATTTGTAATCACCTCTCAAATTCTTATTGACTAATCACCATTTTTTCAAATTTTTTCAAATAAAATTATTTTTACTTATTAATGTTTTTTTTTATCTAACTTCTTAAGTGATAAGATGAAAGAGAAAATGAATGGGTAAAAAAATGACGAAATATATGTTCCATGCATCGTATGGGCCGACCACTAGTAATATAAATAAGGGTCCTTCGAAAGTTGATACATGAAATTGGACTTAATTGTCAAAAAGTACATAGAAAAAAATATTTTGTAAAAAATTCTACTAAAGACAGAAAGATTGAATACCCTTTTATTGTAAATAAGTTTCCTAAAAATGATTTTAGAAACAATCTCCACATTTAATTATCTCTACCTTATTCGGTGTGTTTGTCTTCCACGCCTATATATATATATATATATACTAGAAATATATACTAGAAATTGCCCATTCCTGAAGGCACAATACAACTGATAAAAAAAAATCAACGAACAACAATAGAGTTAGAGGCACTATGGCACTATAAGACTCGAAAAAAAATCAACAGACAATGTTCGTATAACAATATCAACGAACAACAATCAAGTTTTCCACCAAAAACTTTAACTCCGATCAATACACATCGATACGAAAAACCAATAAATCAAATTAGAGTAAAGTAAACAACAAATATGAGAAAAAAATCTAATCAACCAAGATAATAAATCAAAAATTATAAACCTCAAACCAAATAATAAAATATATGGTTTGTTGATTCATTGTACTGTTTGCAGACAATGTTCAATGTATTGTTGATTCAAAATGCACGATTTCAACATCAATAATTAACTTTATCTAAAATTACTACTAACAAAATAATTAATTGAATTCATAAATAATGGAATGAGAAGTTGCAACAATACTCCCACAAATAAAATAAGTATCCAGATGATGTCAAATGATCCAATAAGTATCCATCAACTTCCAAAAGAATGTATACGGCCTAAAAAAAAATTTCTGTTAGATTTTTTTTCTTAAAGTAAAAATATACATTGTTTGCTTTATCCATATTCAAATAATAAAAATATATAGAAAACAGTTTTACTTGAAAAGCATCGCTTCATATGTGTACGTCATGTTCATTGTTTCCCAGTTCGCCTCCACTTCTTCTAATGCTTGTGAACAGATTAGGTCAGTTTCGATATCCGTTAATGTCTCCTCCAATTCTATCATATCTATAAAGTCATTCTTGAACTTCTTATGAATTATGTCAATCGGCCATGTAGATGGAAGCGTGTTAACAACAACATATAATATTATTGGATTGTTCGGACTAAAACCTTCTTGTTGAAGTTTATAGAATAATGCTTCTTATTTATATGATCTATGACATTTGTCCCTGGATCCATTTTCTCCTGCTCAAATTGTATCCATAATGGATGGATATCGCGTTTTGCTTCTGCTAATAATTGTACAAACCGTATTGCATTAGTTTGTTGGTCGTCTTGAAAAAAAAATTCCATTGCAGAAGTCCAAGTTGTGAGAAGAGTCTCTGTTATTTTATGCATAATATAATTGTCGCTTATATTTTTCTCTGCTATCTATAGCATACAACCTAATTCAACTTTTTCCATCCCAAACTTCGAGATTGGGGTTCCATCTTCAAATGATTCATTTTCAAATTTAGCTTGTATATTTGATAGCGCCACACGCATACTACGACGTACATAGATAGGAGGTCATTCCATATTATCTGTACATAATATAAAAGATACAAATTAAAGTTGTAATAATCATAGTAACAATGGACTAATAGACATTACAATAAAGAAAATAATATTTTTTTCACCCATGTGATTTAATAAGAATAATAACACACCAACAGGAAAATTAAAATTATGATTAGACAAACATACTAAACTGTGTATATAATACATAGAATATGGGCACTAAATAATTAATCAAATCACCATCACATTATAGTCAAGACTATACATAATTATTATCCGTCACAACAGACATATTAGTAATAATCGTAACCATGCCAATAATTAAATATCAGGTTTAATATTAAATAATTCCATAATCAAACATATGATTTCACTTCACTAAATACCAATGTTATCAAAACTGGACAGGTCATTGAACCGGCAAGGGGACCGGGTCAATGGTTCACTGGTTCAACCGTCGGGTCAACTAGTCGGATCGGTCATATAATAAAAAAATAAAAAAATATATATAATAATTATAAAACATAATAATTTAGCCAAAAAATATAAAATTTGTCTAAACTAAAAAAATATGATATTGATAAAATACCATACTTCAAAACTGATAAAGCAAAAAATATCAAAAAATTATACCCAAATCACCAATATAAAATTTTACTAGCTAGGAAAAAAAAAACCACAACATGTACGAAATCTAAAAGCATATTATATGACTCAAACTCTCAAAGCACATCAAATTAGAACCGCATTAAAAATAAAACCTCAAAGCACATCAAAAGTAAAAATCAGAGTCACAATAAAGTGATAAATACTATTCATATTATACTAATTTTCCCCATGTAATCAGCCATTAGTTGGTTGGCGTAAGCCATGAATGAAATGGAAGAGTGGAGCTCCTCTTCGGTGATCTAGAATGCTGAAGGCAAGAGAGAGTTAACCATCAGATGCCTAAGAGCAAGAACACACACACCCCGATACAAACAGAGAAAAAAGACTATGAGGAGAAGGGAGGGGTTGAGTGGGTGGTTTGTTGCTGTATATGTGAGAGAGGAGGAGATCTGATCGATTTAGATTTTAGGGCAAATTAGCTCAAAATGGGGCTTTTATACTAGTAATCATTAAACCGTTGGTTTTCGTAAAACCGGTTTGACGATTTCTTCAAAAAACCGGACGGTTTTCCGGTTCAACAACGCTTTAAGTCCTTAAACGGTCCAATAGCCTACCCGGACCGGCTAAGGGTCAGATTTACAGGTTGAACCGGCCGGTCCAGTCCGGTTCTAATAACAGTGCTAAAAACTACATTTGTATGTAGTATTAAATAATGTAATTAATGAATCAATCTTCCAGTAGTTCATTGAACTTTCTCTTCATTACTTTTCTAAAAGTTCTTGTGTCAATACATATGCGAAACCTCAAGTTGGGAGAATGGACAACAACCTAGTTTTACAGAAAAAAAAAAGAAAAACAAATCTTAGTGGAATATATTACTTATAAAAAAATACAGTTTGCTGCAACAGTGTAAGGATCGAGTTACCTTATTACGATAACCCCATTGGTAAAGTCGCATTGTATTATTCTTTTCATCTCTTTTGCCAATTCACATCAATCCTACAAATATTGAATGATGATAATGTAAAGTTAACATGGTTATTTAATTATATGTGTATTCAATAGGAACAAATTTGTAATTAAATGGTACCATTTGTAAGTAATTGAATAGGAGGTCTTATAACAAAACTTCAGGGAAAACGATGTTTGATGTGCAATTCGACCCTTCTTCGTGAAGAAGAACACCTATACGATCAGAAGATGTACATCTGGATAGTGCCACATACAGGTGTCCATGGCTAAACACTGGTATACGCAAATCAACCCCAACGAATTTAACAAATTGCCCTTGAGATTTATTGATGTCATAGCATATGTTAAGCGCATAGGAAATTGACGTCTTGTCATTTGAAAAGGTAATTCCGAAGATGACGGTGTAAGTGATATTCTTGGAATGAAGACTAAATTGCCAGATTTATCTCCATTCAGAATCTGAGCTTCAATTACACGAGAGGCACATCTTACAACCATTAATCGCGTGCCATTACAAAGCCCATCTTTCAACGCCATATTCCGCAACAACATTATTGGGCAACCCAATTTTAACTTCAACTTAAACAGTGGTAGTCCTGAAGGATTTAGAGAGTTTAGATACTCATTCGAAAAACGGTTCATGATAGTATGATCGAGTTCCTCATATTCTAAAATTTTGTCTGTAGCTAAATATGTAATAGTCTCACTAGGGGATATATTCAATGTTGTAACATTTATAGAACTAACATCATCATTACGTGCAGAAAGAAATCCATGAAGGCATTTGTGGAAATCACATCAGAGCTCAGACTCTGGCAGGCAAAGCTTTAAGGCAGGGATACTTTTGGCCCACAATGCTCAGGGACGCAGTAGAGCTGTTCAAGAAGTGCAAAACCTGCTAGTTGCACGCCAATATTCTGCATTGCCCTCCTGAGCTCCTCACCTCGATGATTAGCCTATGGTCATTTCAGTAATGGGGATTGGACACACTCGGACCCCTCCCAATAAGCAATGGACAATGTAAATTTGCAATCATTGGACTGGATTACTTCACTAAATGGGCTGAGGTGGAACCCCTTGCAAAGATCACAGAGCAGAAGATCCAAAACTTCACTTGGAAGTCCATATATCTGTAGATTTGGTATCCCAATGGCACTTATCTCAGATAATGGGAAGCATTTCGACAATTCTAGGTTCAAAGGATTTTGTGCTGAGGTAGGCATAAAAAATTACTTCTCGGCACCAGCTCACCCTCAGTCAAATGGGCAAGCAAAAGTGACCATCTGAACTATCAAAATAGCTCTGAAAACCAAGCTCAAAACCTTAAAAGGCTGATGGGTGGAACACTTGCCAGAGGTACTATAGGCTTACAGGACCACTGCCAGAACAACTTCTCATGAAATACCTTTCGATTTGGCTTATGACACTAAGGCGGTGGCCCCTGTGGAAATAGGCATCTCATCCCCAAGAATGATTGGATTTTCATCCGGATTTTGTGGCATTCACTTGGACTTTAAACACTTGGGTCTGAACTTTTACCTCCTCATCCTTGCCTATAAATACCTCATCTTGGGACTTCTAAAAGAGAATCTTTGGAAGAGGAAGAAACCCTCCAAATGTAGCTAGCTTTCTTTTGCTTTCATTATTAGTTTCATTAGCTTCCATTGTAAAAGTTTTTTCTTCACTTAAAGGAGTGAAACTCTCTCACCTTTCTAGCTCTCTTGTAGCCTTTAAGGGTGGGTAGTGATTCACTCATTCTTCGTCGAAGATATGCTTATTGTGTAGTGTATTTTATCTTATAACTCCTCTACTTTGAGGGGTGAGTAGTTTCTCATTTACTCTTTAGTAAAAGGTGATGGGCATGTATAAATCATTCGGAAGTTATATTTGTGTATTTCATTTATGCTTAATGATTTATCTTTCGATTGCTCATTGAATGATTGAATGCATCTAACAAAGCTAAGGTACTTTGTACAATCATGAGTCCTTTCTAAGACAAGTTAACTATTGGCATAGGAGGATTCATTGGTTTTTTGTAAGTACTCAAGCTAGATCTTCATGACAACATTTCAATCTTCACTATTATTGTGCTTTAACCAAGAATGGAATAATATCATAGTGGTTGGATGATTTGTAGAA
Organism: Ilex aquifolium; assembly: GCA_951799425.1. Classification (NCBI taxonomy): domain Eukaryota; kingdom Viridiplantae; phylum Streptophyta; class Magnoliopsida; order Aquifoliales; family Aquifoliaceae; genus Ilex; species Ilex aquifolium. Next base: position 22,961,177 of record OX637400.1, read on the forward strand.
TTACTTGCTTGTTTGTAGACGGGTTGAGTCCCGACACAGGCAATTCTTGTAAATCTCTACAAAGACATCAGAACCATGCTCTTAATTCTCACAGTCCATCTTTATCCTCCAATTAACTTGTTGTTGACATAGGGGTTAATTGAGTTTTCAAGCACAAAAATAACAACCGGATGATCAACTACATATCCAGATCCTTGAGCTAAATGGTGACTTTTTCATTTGAGAGAATATTATATTTTGTTTAGAAAATTCCATAAACATCACAACTTCAAATCTCAAGGGTTACAGTCACTTTGGTCTCTGTCACTATTTACTTCAAAAAAACCAACAGTAGTTCCCTGTGGATTCGACTCCGTACTTAACCGAATTAACACATAAATAAAAGATGAGCTCTTCAGCTCATAAGACTAAAGATGAGTTCCTTAACTCACAAACAAAAGATGAGCTCTTTAGCTCATAAAAATAAAGATGAGCTCTTCAGCTCATAAGACTAAAGATAAGTTTTTTAACTCATAAACAAAAGATGAGCTCTTCAACTCATAAAAATAAAGATGAACTCTTCAAAATAAAAAATGAGTTCCTTGACTCATAAATAAAATATGAGCACTTCAACTCATAAACTACATATGAGCTCTTCAGCTCATAAACCAAAGATGAGCTTCTTAACAAATAAATAAAAGATGAGCTTCTTACCTCATAACAAAAGACAGACCTCATACTTCAAAAAATATAATGCTTCCAGAAGACCAAAACTCTCCTAGAAAGCAAGGGGGAAGAGAAGGAAAGGGAAATCTAAGCGTAAAACGTGAAAATTACAAAAAGCTATTTTTCATTCATTCTAATTACAAAGCAAAAAGAGGAAAATTCCAAAACATAGAAAGCCCTAAGTATCTACAGCTGGATCCACAGTTTCTTTAGTAGCATGGGGCAGCTCAGGAGCAGCCACTTTTTCCCCTCCTTCTAGCAGAACAAGAGCTGGAGGAAGGTCAGTTCAAACAAAGGAAGCCTTAGAGGGGGCAGGTGCTGGAACCTCAGCCTCAGTAGAGTCAATTGAGGGCAGAATAGCCTTATGAACTCCCACCTCTACTAAAGAAGTCACCTCAGAAGAAGCTGGCAGAAGTGGAATAGGCTTAGAAGCCTTAACCTCACCCTCAACAAGAATAACTCCAGAAGCTTCAACCTCGACTTCGGCAGAGGCAGCCCCAGGATCCCCGACCTCAGTCTCCTTCTCCACAGCTAATCCTCTTTCCTCCTCATCAAAAGGAGGATCAAAGTCAAAGTCTTGACCTAGGTACTTGTCCATGGCTTGCACTTGGAATGCAAAGTAACCCTTGGCCTAATTCATGGCAGACTCCTCTTGAAGTTCAGCTATCTCCCTCTCCCGCACCTTGGCTCTCTCCGCCTCGACCTCCTTCAACAACACATCATTGACCTCATCCAGTTCCTTGTAATCGTTCTTCACAGCCTGGACAGTGTCACGATCCTCAAAGACGTCCTTTCGTGCTTGAAACAAGTCGTCTGTCTTGAGCTTCAACTCATCATTTTTCGTCTTAACCTTAGCTTCAAGGGTCCTATTTGCAGAACTCAGACCCTGAATCTGATTCTTCAAGTCCTGCACCTGAGCTTTCAGATCATCATTGGTAAAGGCTAGTTCAGCAACCTTGAGCTCAGAGGCCTTTAGAGATTTTTGGGACACCTCTGCAGCCTTCTCCGAAGCTCGAACCCTGTCTACCAAGGTTCCCACATGGATTACCATTTGTGAAAATAAAAATGAACTGAGGTCAGCTACTTACCCAAAGTAAAGGACATAAATTCAGAGCTTATCGAAGTTGGTCCATATAGAGCAGTGGCAGCTGAGGTGGACAGGGGCATTGAGGAGGCCTCCTATAGATCGGCAACAAGGTTCACATCCCTGATCAGTGATTTGCCTTTGGCCGCTTGACCTGAGTAACTCCCTGCTGCAACTGAGAGTTGTTGTTAGGATGCCTCTCCAGTAGGCTCCAGGGGGAAAGGGTCCCCCAAGGAATGAGCTATGGACTCCTGGGCTCCAATCACCCTATTGATGAGGGGGAGGTCGTAACCCTAGCAGTCATCTCAAACCCCGTGGAGGCAAGAGAAGTCTCCATATAAGTCTTTTGAGGGGTAGGAACTCCTCGTGGAGGGGAACTCTTCATAGCCTTCACAGGTAGATAAGTCTTTGGAAGTACTGTTGAGGCTGAAGGGGTCACTTGAGAAGATGGAGGGGGATGAGTTTTCACCCAAAAGGTGCTCAAAGGAGGACTCATGTCAAATTTGACCTCAGCCTTCTATTTTCCTCCAGTCCTATCCTTCCTAAACTGGGCCACTTTGGCCTTCACCATTTCAACGTCTAGAGCCATGGAACTTGGACCTAAGAAAAAGGAGAAGAAAGGTCAATGAACTGAAGAGAAGAAAAAGCAAGATAAAAGATTGAAGGAAGAAAACCTTACCAGAAGAATCTCCTTCACCAAAAACGAATATGGGAATGGGAGCCTCAACTCTCACCTCGAGATGACTAAGCCCGTATTGAGTGAGCACCAAAGGCTTGAGGAGCTCTGAATACCTCTCAAGTCGACAATCCTCAAGTTCCACCAGGACTATCCTATCGTCTGCGCCGAGGTCGAGACGAATACCTGAAACATCAAAAAGAGATAAGGTCAGCAAGTGATTCACCAAAAGAATTCAAACCAGGTCACCTCAACAAGGACTTCCCTGGATTGTCAAGGTTGACCAAACCCGAGGTACAGGGACAGTATCGGTGACACCACTCAGGTTGAATTTTCATTCCTTCCCAGACACGAAGAATAAGAGTTTCTTCCATCCCTTATGGGAACTCGAGAGATTGGTGATTAGAACTTGGGTTTTCACTCGTTTTGCAATATATAGGAAACCGTCGAAGGGGGAAAACTTAAAATTAAAAAAATTCATGAGCAAGGAAATCGTAGGGGCACCTAGCTTGTTCTTCTTAAAGAAGACCAAGAGACCTACCAGAATGCCCCAGAAGTTAGGAGAAAGCTGGGCTGGAAGACATTGAAGTGTTGGAGGACAGACTTAAGAAAGGGGTGCAAAGGAAACCTAAGGCCATTCTCGAAGGAGGCTGCAAAGAAGCAGGTCTTCTCGGGCAGCACGGTGTCATACCTGATGTCCACGTGTGGATACCAATAATGCATGCCCTTAGGAAAGCCAAACCTAGCAGAAAGAATGCTGAGAAAGGGGGGTGACCTCACTAAAACCTACAAGATCTGGAGCCCAAGTACGACCTCAGCTCCCCAGCACTGCCGGAGGTCCCAGCCCCGCCTTTCTTAGAATTCCCTTTTCGGGACTTCTTAGACCTCGGAACGGGGCTTGGTAGAAGCGAAGGGACCTCTACCTCGGTCTCGGTTTCTAGAGCCTTGATACCAAGAAAATTATCTACCTCATCGCCCATATCCCCTAGGTCATCCTCCTCTACCTCGGTATATCTATCATCCGTAACGAGAGAGAGATAGAGGAAGTAGTAGATTCGGAAGAAGCAAACCTGACGGATTAAGGGAAGGAAACATTAAAAGAAACGTAAAGAGAAGGGATGTTTGAAAAATAGTCTTTGAGAGCCCTAGGATCAAGGCTTCAATGACCAAAAAGGAAGACCCCAGTAGTAGAGTAAGGATCCAAAAAGAGGGGAAGAGAAGACAATGAGTGACCCTGGCTCTTGAAATAGCAAAAAATGAAAGGTACAGTAATTGAGTAACCACCTAAGGCTAGCAAGGTCCAGGATGGGCTAAGAACCCTAGGAAGGAGAGAATAAAGGGAACAAGACAGAGGACGTACCTAATCAAAGACGATCAACAATTGAAGACCCGAGGTGGATTCAAGGAACGAACTGAGCTAGCTTCACAAAGACTTCACAGCAAATTTGGGTGTTTACCAGTAAAACCCTAGATCACCAGGAGATTGGAGAAGACAAAATCGCGAAGAAGAAGAAAAGAGTGAAATCTGAAAAAGAAATACAAATGAAATTTCGAAATGATTGAAAGAGGCGATTCAGCCTGCAGGCACATTTAAGGCAAGATGTACGGGCGAACACGTGGACCAGGAATGACGAACATGCATGAGAAATGAGGAGGAAGTAACTCTGCACACGCTTGCAACGTTGTAAAAATTGAGAAATGTCCCATCGTGCAAATCCTGAGGGCAAACCAAGCTAACCTTGCTCACCAAGGTTAGAGGTCAGCCTCAGCTCATGTAACCTACCTAGTTGGGGATTGGGGGGCAACTGATGATAACCAAAATATGCTTAAGGTTGAGCTCAGTCAATCAACTAGGACCTTCCAAGCTCGGATCACTCAGCTCATCACGAATGTCCAAGAAAGTTCAGGTCAGCACCTCTTCCCAAGCAACTATACCCCCACAGGAATAGCAAGGATGACAATTGGCTTCCACCCAAGCACCACACACAAATTGTAACGGTCTTATTTAGGCAAGGAAGTCGTAACCGCCTCAACGATGTCCATGGCAATCCCATGAAAGGCGCAACTGTTACAAGAAGAAGGCAAGGATCACGCCAAGGATCAGGCAAGGCCTTAGAAGACTATAAATAAGAGGCATGTTCCTTACAATGAGGCATATACAATTAGCTTAAGCATTAGTCTGTGTAAATCCCTTTTTATCAATAATATCACCCCCAAGAGCAAGAGACTCCCTTGAGAGTGGATTAGTCGAACTCCCGAGCTGGTGAACCACTATAAACTCTCTGTGTGCAATTTCTCATTTCCCTTGTTCAATTCTTAAGAGTCTAGGAGTTCCAAATGAGCCATTCAGTGACCCACTAATCCTTAAAGATCATAAGCTTTGTTCAATTGTGCGACATACACCATCAGTATCCATGAATACAAAAGCCACAAATGTATGCAACAAAAATTCTAAGGATATGGGAACATACTGCTTCGTTTTGGATGTTTACGGAATTTATTAGCTTGTATATAGGCGAAGGCGGCCTAACTCCAAGAGAAAAGGCCCTAATTTTGTCCAAGAAAAATTGTCAGTAAGAATTGTCACTTGTTGAACTTTTATTGCTAAAATTTAAATTTTACAAATTTAGTCCTCCATGTTCACATATTTGATCAATTTGGTTCTATCCCTAATTGTCGTCTTAAAGTGATGGAAACCAACACATCAGGCCGGCCCAAGAATACTTGAGGCACTATGCAAAAATTTTAGATGGAGTGCTAAATTATGTTTAGATATTTTTGTTTTAAAATTTTAAATATTTCAATTCACATCTTTTAGTAGGTATATAGGTGGAAAATAAGTCGCAAAATAAATATTAAGACCAAAATTAACTCAAAAATTATAGTTCAAAAAAATAAAACTGAATAAATATGCTAGAGTTATTGGGAATTCAGAGAAAATGAGACAGTAGAGCTTTGTAATTTTTTGTACAAGAAAATGATATAATCTTTTTTCTTCTTCTTTTTGAATGTACATATATTTATGATTTTTTTTTAAAAAATATTAATAAATTTTTTTTGATCGTTCCACGTAAAATCTTAAATTTTTTTACATTTTTTTAAAAATTCAAGCATATAATTTTGTGATATATATGCAAATGAGGCCATAGGCAAGTGGAGGCCCTAGGTGACCACCTCACTTGCTTAGGGGTGAGGTCGAGCCTACAGCAAATGAGAATGTAGAGAGGCAATGGGGGGGTTTTCACCATGCTCTCCTACTCCTCTATGATCCTCAAGTGTCTATTGCCTGCTGTCTTATGTCATGTTTTTAGACATACGTAGGGTTAGGGACCTCATTAGTAACGCGTGAAAAACGTCGAGGATTAAATTGGTAAAATTAAAATTTTAAGGACTAAAGTTCAACAAACGGATGTCCTAAGGGACAAAAGTGCAATTTACCCTTTAAGTTGCAAAAACATTAATAAACCTAGTTCCATCACTGCCACATTCGACGTCTTTCTTAGACAATCTCTAATGGAAATCCTTACCCTTACCCAAATTTGAGTTAAAAAAATGTAAAAACTTGATTTGGTATAGACCTCTCCAATGGAGAAACTCAAATTTAAAGGAAGAGAAACCCAAATTTAAATGAGGACAAACTCAAATTTAAAAGAGAGTAAAATATGGCTATTGGATTTTTAAAGGAGGGTGAAATCTTACAATTAAAGATTTAGGTATGAATTCGAGTCTCCCTTTATTTGATATGGGTTTAGCATTGGAGAAAGTTTTTTTTACCCAAAGTTAAATTTGGGTTTTGTGGAGACCGCTTTTGTCCAAGCACTTGCCGACCAGTAAAGCACCAAGAACTAGGTGCCGACTGACTAACAGCTAGCTACAAGGGTCCCATGACCTTGCCACCTCCTCTGCTAGTCGAGTCTTACTCTCCTAAGGCTCAACCTAAGACCTAGAGTCCTAGTTAAATGCATGGGATCCCCTTTTTGGCTAAGCAAGTGTCGACCGGCAAGGACCCAAGGATTGGGTGCTGACCAACAGCCGCCAACAAGGAGGTACCCCGCAGACACTCCTCTTGCTTGCCCATCTCCACTAGACTAGTCCTATTCGGCTAAGGTTCAACCTAGGACCTAGAGTCCTGTTAAATGCTACTCCGAATAACCAGGAGCTGATGATAAGGAACCTAAGAACAAAAGTCCTAGTCTAACTCTACCCCGAATATTTGATAGCTGGTGATGAGGTTAATCCTATCACAACCTAGATTTTGAGTTCCTTTGGGACACCTCTTCCTATCACTATAAATAAAGGCCCTCGGGGTGCTAGGTAAAAACATTCAATCCTAGCCTATTAGCTCTATATTTTTTTTTGACTTGCTTTCTGACTTAAGTATCGGAGTCCCTTTGGCCGCCTCCGGTCATCGATTCACCTAGGTGTCCCTTGTCTTGCAGGTTACTCAAGGCTTCTTCATCGTCATCTCTGTCCACACGAGGTGGTGACTCCCAATGTAAAATTTTCCCTGCACAATTGGCGTCGTCTGTGGGAAATGACTAAATTTTTCGACAACCTAGAAACTTTGAACCATGCCCGGCGAGAGAACCCTCGATCCAGGAACTAGCCACACGGCACTTTCACTACCCCCAATCCTTGAAGACCCCTCGATCTGTGACCTCCAATTGTTTGAGGGAGCATTACTTCGTAATGGACAAGAGCTCTCAAAATAGCAACCTTCTTCCTGTCACAACCTACCAGCCCTCGTTTCATAAGGCGGATTAGCTACCGAGGTAGAGTACCAAGAAGCAATCAGGAAGAAGACAGAGGAGTTAGAGTCTCTTAAGCAAGGCTTCCTACATCCGAGTGGCAAGAAACTCGCCAGTGAAGTCAAACTCCAACCCGTGAGTTTGGCCGTTGGGATAATCGCAGGGAAGAGGCTTATTCCTCCAGGCACAAAAGCAGTTCTCTAGCAAAAAAAACTATGACTCATAATTGGAGTCGAAGCAAGCACTCACCAAGGCGAAGCACTACCCACCGCATGTTCAGAGACCATTCTCCAAAGGAGAAGCGTCTTCATCATGGGGAGGAAGGTGGTGAAACACGTAGAGAATGCCGCCCTCGAGAGCATGGGGAACGACATAGGAGTTCAACCCACTACCATAGGAGAGAGTGCTGGGAAGACAATTATAGAAGAACGAAGCATAAACGCTCTAAACCAGCCCATGAAGTGGCCACCCAGTAGCAACACAACTTTGCTCAAGATGACTTCATATACTCAGCGAAGGAGAGGGCAAGGTAAACCCTTGTAAAAATGACCACTACTCCTTTTTTCGGTCTATATGAGAACTCGAGCCCCCATGTAAGTTCACTCCTCCATCCTTCAAATTGTATGATGATAAGTTTGATCCCATACTCCACATAGAGACCTTTACTAATAAGATGACCCTCTGGATGAGTAACAAGGCGTTGATGTGTAAGATCTTCCCCTCCAGCTTCGAGAGATCTGTTGTTAAGTAGTTTCATGCCTGTAAACTCAATCTTCTCTTGGGAATAGCTTGCCAGGAGTTCATCTTTCGATTCATAGTCAATAATTAAGAGCAGATGACGATTGACACTCTTTCCATTACACTAGAAACGTGGAGAGACTCTCCATGAGTATCCCACGAGGTATTTGGAAACCTATAACAACATAAATGAGTGTGATGAGAAGACTACCGATGTCTCTTCCGTTTGGGCCTCCCCAAGGAAAATGAATTGAGGAAGCACCTCACCATGTGGCCGCCCTGGAGTATGTCACACTTGCAGGAGCATATCAAGAGGTACGTGAAGGTGGAGGACGACAAGGGACCAGTCAACCGACTACCGTCTTCTCCAAAGAAGAACTAGATGGAAGAAGACAACACTTTCAACCCATAAAGGAGAGAGGGATCATCTAAGGGAACGAGACTCCTACCAAGGAGCCAACACTATCTTTAAGGCTACTTCACCTCAAGCCAACCTCCATGGTTGAACCTCCAGTGAACCTCCGTAGTTGCACCTCAAGGCTACTTCGCCTCTAGCCAGCCTCCGTGGTTGCACCTTAAGGCGACTTTGTCTCTAGTTAACCTCCATGGTTGCACCTCAAGCCAACCTTGACTTTAGCTAACCTTCATGGTTACACCTCAAGCCAACCTCTATAGTTGCACCTTAAGGCGACTTCGCGCCTAGCCAACCTCTGTTGTTGAACCTCAAGGCTACTTCACCTCTAGCCAACCTCCATGGTTGCACCCCAAGCCAACCTCTGTAGTTGCACGTCTAGCCAACCTCCGTAGTTGCACCTTAAAGCTACTTCGCCTCTAGCCAACCTCTGTGGTTACACTTCAAGGCTACATCACCTCCAGCTAACCAGCCAACCTCCTGGTTGCACCTTAAGGCAACTTTGCCTCTAACCAACCTCCGTGGTTGCACCTTAGGGGTATTTCACCTCCATGCAACCTCCACGATTGTCCTTTAGGCTTCTTCAAGAAGGCATTCTCCACTTTGGAATCCTTAAGTTGCTTCTCAAGCATATCTGCCTTGACCTTATCAGATCGGCCTGACTTTTGAGCAACTCTTATCAAATGACTAGCTCATGAGCAAAATAAGTCTCCTATACAAGCAACAATGAATGTTTTTTCTCTCCTCTTAGCCAATCTCCAAAAAAATGTAAAGAAGAAAAGAGGGGGGAAGGGAATTTAAAGCCCTAAGTTCCTTAGGCAATTGAAGCCCTAGCTAACTAGGCAAAAACAGCCCATAGACGAAGGCCTAAGCCCAAACTCTTCAAAAAAACATGCCTCAATTAATTTTGTTATTAAAAGAGGCATTGGGGCAATTATGGTGATCCATTTTGTCCAAGTACTTGTCAATTGGCAAAGCACCAAGAGCTAGGTGTCGACCGACAGTCAGCCATTAAGGGCTAGCCGATTGGTAGCTAGCTACAAGGGTCCTGACCTTGCCACCGCCTCTACTAGTCGAGATCTACTCGCCTAAGGATCTACCTAAGACCTAGAGTCCTAGTTAAATGCGTGGCATCCCTTATTTCGCTAAGCAAGTGCTGACCGGCAAGGCCCCAAGGATTGGGTGCTGACCGGCAGCCACCAACAAGAGAGGTACCCCGCAGACTCTCATCTTTCTGGCTCATCTCCACAAAGAGGAGTCCTACTCGGCTAAGGTTCATCATAGGACCTAGAGTCCTAATTAAATGCTACTCCAATAATCAGGAGCTAATGATAAGGGACCTAGGAATAAGAGTCCTAGTCTAACTCTACCCCGAATATCTGGGAGCTGGTGATAAGGTCAATCTTATCATAACTTAGAGTTTGAGTTCCTTTGGGACACCTCTTCCTATCACTATAAATAAAGGCCTCCGTGGTACCAGGTGAAAACATTCAATCCTGGCCTAGTGGCTTCATGCTTTTCTTTGATTTGTTTTCTGACTTAAGTATCGAAGTCCCTTTGGCCGCTTTCGACCATTAGTTCACCTAGGTGTCTTTTGTTTTGCGGGTTGCTCAAGACTTTCTCACCGTCATCTCCGTCCGTACAAGGTGGTGACTCCTAGTGCGAAATTCTACCCGCATAGGTTTAAAAAATGGTAGGGATTAGAACATCTACAATCCTGGCCTTTTTTTAAACCTAAATTTAAATTTGGGTAAAATGACCCCAAAAATCATCTTCAGTCCTATACCCAAATTCATACCAAATGAAAGAAGACCCTTTTTCTAAATCCAAATCAAGAGAGCCTCAAAACCTAGACTCAATTAACCAAATGTATGGTTAATTGCTTTTGAGGTATCTGTTGATTTATTTAACTCCGACTGTATTTTGCAATTCGATGGCTTCATGTCTGTACATAAATCGAATTGCATCAAGATAACATGAAAATTTTTTAAAAAGATTTGAGTACCAAAAAAAAAATATCGATTGGAGAAGTTTATACCAAATCAAACTTTTTATTCTATATTTGGATAAAAATTTGGATAAGAATTAAAGATGGTCTTAAGAGGTTTGATTATTGTAACACGCTTAATAAGCGCACTTAGCACTTGATTATGCTCTTCTTTATTGCATGAGATCTTTGCAAGGGGTTGTTTAAAAATCCGCATCTCTATATGCGCTGGTCTTTTGTATCTTTACTAGATTTATTGGTGTCTGCATTACATTTTGTGCGAAAATACATTTATTGCCTTTACAGAAAATGCTTGAGGTTTTTAGTGACATCGGACGAATTTTTCTTGGTGTATTGAAAATTTGGGTACCATTTAATTGAATATTTGGTTGCCATACTTTTGAACACAGGAAATTTTCCACAACAAAAATAATGGCCCTTCAAGAATTATCTCAAGTGCCTTCCTACTTCTCATTTAAAATATAAAAAAAAAAAAAATCATTCAATGCAATACATCCTCAACATCTCCTTTCCCAATATTTTAAGCCCCATTTTTCAGCAGAAAACAAATTGACAATTTGGAATCGTGAGTATAAGAAATTTTCACAGATGGATATACTATTTGGGATACTTCATTGGGCACTTCAAAATCTCCACCAGCAGGAGTCCCTATGTTTTAAATTTCCAGGTTGGGATCAAGTACTGTGTGAAATAAAAAATTACACTGGAAGGACCAGGATTAGAGATCAGGGGATTAGGATCATCTCCAATTTCTAAATAATTGGAGCATTCCCCAATTTTAAAATAAAGGGCAAATTTCATTTTATCCCCTTGTTGTATACCGCAAATACACTTTACCTCCCTAACATTTAAAAACCTCCACATAACCCTCACGCGGTTTGTGGACTAAAATGCAATCATAACACCGTTAACGGAAAGATTAAAATGACTTTAATACCTCTATTTGTCTCCTTCTTCTCTGGCAAAGTCTCCTTCTCCGGCAAAATCTACTTCTCTTGCAGACAAAATATCTCTCTCTCTCTCTCTCTCTCTCTCTCATCTTGCTCTCTGCTTCAAACACAATCATACCACCACCATTCCTTTGCCATTTTGTACATAAATCACCATCACACACCAATGAACCAAAAATAGAAATCAAAATTGAAATCGAAACCAAAACCAAACCAATCGTACCATCACCATTCCCCTTGCTCACTATGCGCAGATTGTGTGTTAGAGAGAGAGAGAGAAATTGTGTCTCTGTGTGTGTAGATTGTGTATGTGTGTACAACGAGGTGGATTAGAACCAAAATTAATAGTGGGTTTTGTGAGTGTATGCGTGCAGAAGGTGGTCTGTGTTTGTGTGTGAGAGACTCTGTTGTGTGTCTGGGTGGGTGCGTGTGTTTTCTGTTCTGTATATGTGGGTGGGTGCAGAACAAGGTATGTGTGTGTGAGACTGTTTTGTGTGTGTGTGGGTGGGTGGGTGGGTGCGTGTGTTCTGTGCGTGTGCGTGCGTGTGTGTGTGTGTGTGTGCGTGTGAGAGAGAGAGAGAGGTTATTTTGTCATCAAAATTTCAAAAAAAAATTTGACACATCAACTCTCAGATTTTGCATATGGGACACACCTCCTGTTAAGTTGGATGGAAAGTGTGACATTGCATTTTAGTTCACAAACTATGTAAGAGTAATATGAATGTTTTTAAATGTTAGGGAGGTAAAATACATTTAAGATATTCCACAAGGGGGTAAAATAAAATTTACCCTAAAATAAATGATAAAGATCTATTCACGGCATTAAACTTAGTTTTTTTTTTTTTTGAATTTCAGTTTAAAATAATTTTTCAATCATAGAAGATTTGTTTTTATTGAAAAATCCTAGTATCAAAAGATATCCGGTGATGTTTTCTTTTGTCCTCATTACCACCCCCACCAAAAGTTAACGCTATCCACCCAAGCAAGGGCGACAGCTGCTTTAATCAACTATACTAATAGCCATACTAATATCTTCTTTATGACTAGTTGCTTTAGTCTTGAGCTATCTTACTAGTATCTATCCTTCCTTCGAACAAGTAAAATAGGGCAAACTTTTTTTTTCAAACTGGTCAAGAACTTCCACTTGAGCTGGAATCCCTGCAAGAAGTTGTATAGGTATCAAGGAGATAACATGTTTAAGCAAAATAAGCCGCCCTCCACTAGAAAACAATGCTTTCATCTACTTGGGATTGGATGATCCTCCAATTATTTAAAAATTGAAGATCTTTGCAAAGAACAGATATGAAACATAGTCCTCACTGACAATGGACGAGATGCATAACCTCGTCTCTGCTTCATTAAGATGGAAGAAGCTAAATAGCCGTCCAAAATACCTTATTCAAACAAGTCTTATTCAACAAACTGGACATCTCGAAGTAGAACCTCAAATGTTTCGGTTTCAAACTATGCAGGAATTTAGAAGAGAAAAAACATTTAGGCAGGAATATAGAGGGGGTATCGGCATTTGGTAGATAAGCAAAACTTTAGATCTTCCGATGATGTAAAATATATCATTGCACAACAAAAATAGAACTGGCTGATTTTAGATAATAAGAGCGAGTGTTGAGACAAAAAGGAATATATAGCTTCTGGTACGATGTATAGAAGGTTTTCTGTTCACATTTCAGGTGTTTCGAAAACAAAAATAAATAAACAATGCTGGGCAAAAAAAGGCACACTCAGTCAAAATACATTCCATACAAACTACTACCCAGTACCTGTAGCATAGCATGATTCACTTGATTTGCCAGACCTATATGCATTTGCAGCGCTAAACTGAAATCTACATATAGCTTCCAAGAAGATCAGAGCCACTGGTAGTATTCTCCGCCATGGCATCTAGAAGTTAATTTCTGTTACAAGAAAATGGAGCAGTTAGAAATTTCTATCCTCAATTTTTTTACAGTTAAATAGAAAATAAAAAATGCCACTGACTGGCTATATCACAGGTCAGAATTCTCTTCCACTAAAATATTTGCAACAAAGTTGTGCAGATAACTTGCTATCCGGAGACTAGTTCTCATAACACCAACTGGCTCTCCTGGGCACATTCAAGGTTCTGCTAGGATTCTGTAGTATCTTTGGCACCTTTAATATTTGTGGCAGAGAGTTTTGATCTAATAAGAAGTACAGAAAAATTCCAACAAAATTATAGCATAAGAATCTAGGCAACAATTAAAATGTCTAAAACTTTATGGAGATCTGTTCATTTTATTTTAACCTATTAATTCAATCCGGTATAGATGCACACCCCTACACAGGAAAGGAAAAACAGAATACTGAAACTAAGTAGCAGAAGATCTGTGAAATCAAAAGGCAGTATGAAGTAGATTGTGTGCTTCGTGTTTGCAAGACCCAACTGGAAGCAAATCAAAACTAAACTCACATCAAGAGGGCTCAGCCTAGTATAGATGGTTTTGCGATCAGACATGCAAATCCATCTCTTCAATAAGAAATGACAAGTTCTTGAATCAAGCAGAGAACAAATGCAGAATTCTAGCAGAAGGATTAAATATTCTGACTAATTACCCATCAATTGATATTAACACACCGATCCCACACCACTGCAGAACATGCATCCCACTTCCCTTCATATGCAACCACCTCCAATCCATCTTTTCCTATGGATAATGAAGCCTACATAACCAACAGCATTCCTCTTTAGTGTCTATGGACCATCAATATGAACCAAAGTGACATTTTCCTTCTTTTCGTTTTTTCCCAGTGCATACCTGCCTTTCCTGTAACTTTCTTGCAAGTAACGACTTTTTTCATGCCTATCCTTAATCAAATCTTTTTTTGACAATTTTTTTACTTCAAGTACTGATCATATTCTTCTTCATGAACCTTTCTGTTAGTCAATCAAGTCATACGACAACTACCAAAATCAACCTTCGCCATATAATCCAAACAGAAGTTTCAATTCCATTCTTTCTTTTTTTTCTTTTTTTTTAGAACAGTAAGTTTCAATGCCATTCATACACTTGGACTCCCACTTCAACCTGCAGTCCTAGAATAATTGAGAATTCCTTCCTTTCTTATCCACTCAAGCTCCTGAAGTCTGATTAGTATAATTATTTCTAGCGCCACAATTCTGAGTTTGTTTCAGAAGTTTAATAATAAGACAAAGAAAGAAGGAAGCTTAGCATAATTTGTTGCTCTTTCAGTACAAGTACCATATCATATCCCATCCCTTTCATGCTGCTCATTCCTATTCTTGGTACGTGATGACTCAACCCTTTCACTGATGAGATTGTTGAAATCAGTAATCCACTTTGACAGGCTATTAACTCACACCAGGTTACATCTCCATGCATAATGCATTTATTGTTCTTTGTTGCACATTGTTAACCCATAGCCACCCATTTTCTTTGCCTAATCCTGACAAGTAGCATAACTACGAGTATTTCAGTCTAATTAACCAATTCACTTTCACCATGGAGATTGAATGACATTTCAAGATTTTTAGGAGCAGGAATGAGAACAAAGCCCCCAATAAAGGAACAACCCTTCTATTTATCTTAAGTGCCTCTAGAAGAATGCTGAACTTCTAACCATTTCGTCCAAATACAGCAGAGTACTATGTCTGCTGTCTCACATTCCTTAGGCAGGAGGCTTCAAACATCTTCCCCTCCACTCAAATCCAGGTGCCCATTTGTTCTGTTTGGCCCTTCACCTTTTTGAATCGAGACCAGTTCTGGGCAGACTCGTGGAGCTGCAGTTTGGATATTTTTACCCTATGCTTGCACCCAGTCCCTCTCTCTCCTTCTACAGCCTCATGGATATATTTTCTTTCATGTGAAGATCCATTTCTGAATGTGAGAGTAGCCATGAAGTGGGGCCCTGGGGAATTATATTTACAGTTCCGTAAAGCATAACTCACCTGATTCATAAAGCGAACACAAGACCACCTATCCTTTTGTGTACAAGCTCTATTTTGTTAGTAACTAATAGAATCTTGCATTTTTCAAATTTAAATATTTATTTTGGTATTGTGAATATCAAAAAGAATAAAGAACACGGAAATTTTATTTGCTTGTAGCTAACAGACAATAGAGCAGTGGAACTCCCATTCTGTTTGATAATTACAAAGTAAAACTCCTATCAAGTATTACTATAGATGAGATGCCTATTGCGTACATATTTGTTATAAGATTAAGAACTGTCTGTTAAACACAAAAGGGCACATAAGAACTTGTATCTCTTTTGCCATCACAGGCTTAGCCCGGTTTGACTAGCCCCTCACCTCCCAACAAGGAGGTCAGGGATTCAAGCCTCATAAGAGGCATATGTGAGGCATCTGTGAATGCAAGGGTCAGCTCTTGCCAGGTCTAAGATATAGTTTGATCCTCCCAGCCATTTCCCTTAGGAATAAATGAGATCCTACTTGCATCTCCTTCAAATACTATGAACCAAAAATTAAATACTATGAACCAAAAATTAACGAAGTTACAA
Source organism: Ilex aquifolium (assembly GCA_951799425.1). Taxonomy (NCBI): domain Eukaryota; kingdom Viridiplantae; phylum Streptophyta; class Magnoliopsida; order Aquifoliales; family Aquifoliaceae; genus Ilex; species Ilex aquifolium. The sequence continues at coordinate 22,977,013 of OX637400.1, forward strand.
AAAAAATGAAAGTATTCTATTGATATTTTGCCAAGGCTAAGCATGTTAACCATCATATCATCTAGTGAGGCAGTGACAGATTGCCCATACATGGGTACATATATCAAATGTGAACAAAGGGATACACATCCGATAATTGCAATATGTCATAAAGACCGCCAGCAGTCCACAGATAAATTAGGCCCTCTAGGACAGATAATAAGCAGTCATCAAGATGTGCCAGCAAGTCAGAAATAGTAGAAGCACATATGTAGCTAAAGCTCTTCGTTAAAGTCATCCATAAACCACTGATTTACAAATGCAATCATATGAATCATATTAGGAATGGGGAAATTTTAAGATGTTGCCAAGAGCATAAACTCAACAAATTAGCATTCATTTTTGTGTGATGACTATGGACACAATCAATAAACTGATCTCAAATTGGACATCTTAAAATCTCTCTGAGCTAAGAAAATAACTGAAGTGAAATTGCTGTCAGCTCATATCTTGCTCAAAGTTCAAGATTGCAAAAACCATGACTGCATAACATTAAAGCTAGCTGAAAAGTCTATGAATCATGTCTACCCAAGTGCTATATATCAATATGAACCTTTATAGTAACATCCTTCAACCCACAAAGTTTGCTACTCATACAATAGTAATCTGCCCAAACCCCCAACCTTAGAAAAATAGACTTTGTTCCTCTTATTAGCTGCGCAAAAATATTGTCTAGCCCAGGATTGCAAATTTACATATTCCTTTAAATCTATCTAGTATTACAGCTAAGAAGTTGAATTCTCATTTTCTAAAAGCACAACGTTTAAGATTGGTCCAATTTTTATTTACTTTGATCCAATAGTATAAAATTCATCCCAAAACTTTTTTTCCCGCTAAAAAACTTCATCTTATTTGCATGGCCCTCAATGTAAGACAACTCAACCAACACACTCCCCAATGTCAGACAACTCAAACAATACACAAATCTCCATATACCTCTCTCTTCTTTCTCCCCTAACTTTCTCTTATTTTCTATATGTTCCATTTAATTTTAAATTTTGTACGTAAAAAAAAAATAATAATATTTAAAATATCAATATTGTACAATCAACGCTCGATTTTTGGTATTACAGAGTATCTTGAAGTATGGAGTTATTACTAGTTATTTTATACGCAGTAATGTTATACCAAAGAAGTTTCACACCAAACTTGCTAAAAGAATGATGTGGCCCACTAGTACTCTTATCATTTCAAGACAAAAGAAATATTAATACCACGGTATTTACAAAAAATGTCACTGCCAGATCATTCATTTAATAATTCTCGCCAAAAAATTAGTTTGTGAATCATTTTCCTTTTATGAAATTTTTAGTTTAATATCATTTGTTTACTCTCATAAACTTTATGAGAGAGAGAGATTTTCACCTCCCTCTCCTCGTGACATGAATCACACATGCTGTCATTACTTGTAAGTTATATCAAACTTTGAACCACAAAATGTGTACTAGTAAAAATCACGTCCAACTTCCCAAATAACGACAAATCATATACAAGGGATGACAGTTCTGATGGAATTATATATGGTTAATGACTTGAAAATTGACAGAGAGAAATTTTAAAAGATGGTTCTGTTGAATGTAAATCAAAATTGGATATAAGTAATCAAAATTGGATCCAAGTAAGTGATGTCAGATGAGATTATTGATCAGGGCCACTAATATAATCAAATACTTTGCATGCGGTCTGATGAATCCGCATTTATGTGCAGCTAAAGTCTCAACAATTATCAGTCCAAATATTAAAAGAAACCATTATGTACAATTTCGGAACAAGTACAGAATCCTCCCAGATGAAGCACAGATTTTGTGCTACAAAAGCAGAACATTCAATTGAGATTTCATGATAATAAATAATACCATTAGCTATTTAGTTATCAATGGCAATCAATGCACTAGAGGAGTCTTTAAGATTATAAAGACGTGCCTGATTGTCAATCTTGTCCCACAACCCTGTCATTGACATCCCCCGTCATCAGAAATCAACAAGAGTAGTCATATATTTGCATGAGCAATAATTATCAAAATAGCTCCACAAACCCTTCTTTCCATGAGAAGAGAACCATTATCTCACATAAGACCATAAACTTTGCCAACCTCGAGCAATTCATCACCACAGTTTCTTACCTTACTGCAAAAGTTTGCAAATGTCACCAAATATCATACTTGCACAAGACCAGACAAATTCTAACACAAAAGCTCGAGTCAATAGTCAACATTCTTAAATTACACTACATATTAAGGTTAGCTACAAATACTCTTCCTTCCGAACAAACAAAGTACCTTATCCAGATTATAAACGAAGCAATCAAAAATGCAACTCTACGGTCAAACATCAGCTTAAAACCATAAATATAACACCCTAAAAGCACTTGATTCAAAATTTTCAAACCAAATCATTGTGCCTAAAATCACATTCTTATTCACAACATAGATAGGCTAAGTTATCAATACAAAAATCACATAAAAAATGCTACCGTCATAAATAAGAACAACTAATCATAAATGTAGTAAGCTAAAAATTCAATAAATCACATTTCCAAACGAAGCAATGTGTAGCAAACTGTAAATTGGAAATGCTCTACCCACCGGCTATGAATTATGCTTGACCCGCTTAATCTTTTCGACCTGAACCTGTGATTCCATGAACAGTTTCATCCTCTGAATCTCCAAATCCTTTGCAAACTTCATTCTCTCCTTCTCCAACTCCACCATTTGCCGTTGTTTCGCCTCCTCCACTCTCTCATATATCTCCCCAAACCTCCCTATCGCCTCTGCCAACTTCCTATAGCCTTCCCCGACTCCATCACTCTCTCTCCTTCTATTCCCTGCGGCACTCGACCTCGATCTCGACAATTCCTCCGATTCCTCCTCAGACTCCACCGCCGCTGCCTTCACTGGAAGATTATGCCGAAAGACAGAGTCGTGGACTGATGCCGACGCCGGACGTTTGGATCGGGGTGCGACGGGGACGGCGGATGGTGGCGGAAGGAGCAACGGTGCGGGGAGTCTTTTCCGGTGAACAGGCGGAGTGGGCGCCAGCGAAGAAGAGGGCTTGAAGGAGTTTCCGATGAGGGAATCCAGAGGAGTAAAGAAGGGCCACGTGGAGGAGTACTGGCCGTTGGATTCGAGAACCCTAGATTTCTCGACTTTGTACTTCTTCTTCAGTGTGTCGATGCGGTTCTTGCACTGTATGTCGGTGCGATACTGCTTCTTGGAGTGGGCGTGGAGGGCGTTGACCGCGTCGGCAACTTCTTGCCAGTGTTTCTGCCGGAGATTGCCCCGGTTGAGGGCCATGTAGTGGGTCCCCCATGCCTCGATTAGAGTGTGAGTCGCCGGTTCCGACCAACAATCCTCGCGTGACGGAAACGCCGGCGTATGGGACGGCCGTGAAGACGGCAGCGGTGGTAGTGGAGGAGGTGGGGTGGAGGATGGTGGTGAGTTGGGAGTGGGAAAAGGAGAGGAGGAAGAGGGGGAGGATACGTCGTCGTCTTCGTTCATGGGTGGTGAAAGTGGCGGTGGAGAAGCGGCGGTTTCTGACTGGTGAGAGGTAGTGGTAGAGGAAGAGGTGGTGGGGTGAGAGTGGTGGGTGTCCGGAGAGAGAGGGGAGTGTAAATGGAGCGGCGAGGAATGGGAGTGCCGGCTGTCGATGGGGTCGTGAGAGGCACGTGAGAGAGGTGGGGATGTACGGTCGGAGTCGGGGTCGGGGTCGGGGTCGAGTCGTCGGGACATTCTCATTGATGTTTTCGGTGATGAACGTGCGAGAAGGGACTTTGATTCCGAGTTTGGGCTTTTCACGCTGGGTTCAGCCAGGGGGCTAAAAAGTGGGCGCCCAACAGAATTTTATCAAAATAGATGATTGAATCCAATTGGGTCTTATTAATCCTTTATTTTTTTTTTAAGAAGATTTGGCGACAGGGACACAATTGTATACTTTGAAGGTGAGAGGTCTAACGTAAATACTTTTAAAATGAGAGGTACATAAAATATGCTGTTGATAAAAATACTCTTAATAAAAGAGTTATTTAAAAACGTCAACCATATACCACCACCACCATTACTACTACCCATAGTGAACTCAATGATAATGAATTAAAAGATAGTGAACTCAATGATAATGAATTAAAAGATAGTGAACTCAATGACAATGAATTAAAAGATAGTGAACTAAAAACACTCTCTTCCACTCTTTTTTTGAATCGATTGTTCGATATGTTGAATTTAGATGAGATTTGATTGTATTTTATGAAATTTCTGAAAGTTCTTTATTTAGATTGACGAATTTTGGATAATCTTACTAGTTCGGTTTTGTGAACTTAAGACAAAGAACTTCAACAGCGAACTAAAAAACAATCACTTTCTCTCTCTATATAAATATGTGTTTTGTTATATATTGTAGATGGAATAAGAGTTGATTTTTTTAGTTCACTGTTAGTGGTGGTGGTGATGGATTTCTATGGAAGAAGAGTTGGATTTACTCATGAGAAAAACAATGACTCTTGTTCGGCTTCAGTTGGGCAAAGTGCAAGACATAGAATCGAGGTAATATTGTCATATAAAAAAGAAAAAGAAAAATTAGTTTGGAATGCATGACAAAAGAATTCAACCGAGCTGGACTTCACGCCTTAAAAAATACATGTCTAGACTTATTGACAAATTAGGTACAAAATTTGTAGTTTTCAACAATTTTCACTTCAGATCCACTTATTTGATCATTTCTATTTATTTAATAATTTTTTGAATAAATAATTATTCTGTTTGGACAAAGAGGGAAACACAACAGCATCTCATTTCTCGACTAATCATCTAAAACAAGTTTCAGGTTTGAATCACAGTTTTAACAATTGGGAAAAAAGGGTCATAAGTTCATAGTCAGCCACATTTTGGAATTTTTGTCCAAACTGAATACTTTTAAGGAAAAAAGTCTAAAATTTGTGCGATTGACAAAAAATCACTTTATTTAAGTGGTTATTGTGCAAAAACACGTTCGAGAACATGACTATAGGTTTCCTGTTAAATTGTGTCATGCTCAATCGATTCAGAGTGGAAATTACTACCTATTTCAAATTTTTATGGCACAAATCTTGCCGTAAATTATTAAAAAAAAAATGGTTTTACATAGAGAAACCATACGAAATCATGTCCTCTTCAAATGAACTAGGGTTTGTGCATTTTCAGCAACGAGTTCGTTGAACTATTCTTTGTCACAGTGAATCATTGTCAACATTAGGGTTTCAAGTAAGTGGTTTTACAATTCTTCTAATAATTTTCTTCGCTAGGGTTTCAAGTAAGTGATGGCAAAATCAATTTTTTTTCGTTATAATCCACATAAACAATACCAAATAGGCTCTAAGAATTGTTCACTGTCATAATCCACACAAACAACACAAAAATATTTACAATTTTAAAGCAAAATGTTCAAATATTCATATATTTCACTGCAATGAAAGCCATAAATTATCATGACAATATCAGCCTAACATTGTTCACTGCCAAATAAGACATATTATAAATTTAATGACTGTGTTTTGTTTATTATTGATTAAATGTCATAAGATTTCATATGCAAAATCAAAATGATTAGTTCACTGTTCTTTGTTTCATTATCAATTATTGCTTCACTATCATGTTATTGACACATGAATAATTTTTGGCTCAAGTGTTGCTTACTACAACTGATTTCTAATTGTAACTGATACTCCACTGTCCAAGTTTGCAATTAAAATTTGATTGGTGTATTAACTTATATTAAAATGGTGTCATTGTCACTAGTTTTCCTTCGAAGTTTATTTCTAGCCTAACATTTTATTCACTATCTAATAAAGTAGATTGCAATTTTGACCTATCATTTCGATTTTGTTTACATATGTTTCACTGTCTCATGATGCCTTAAACAAAAATATATGATGGCTTCCACTATACTTGACACTTTTCTATTCACTATAATATTGCAAAGTTAGAATATAAAACAATGTTAACATGTGCAAGAATAGGAAGGAAAACAAGCATCAAGAACTAACTTGTACGACATACATGTACGTAGAGCAAGAGAGAGAAATGAGCCCTCCACATCTGCGTCAATACTAGAAGTACAAAAGCTTGAAACAAGGACTAAAAGTACAAGAACACATACAAATCAACATTAGAATGAGAAGAAACTACTTGCATCAACACAGATCAAACATGTAGGCAGTGATAAAGGTGATTCAAAACATAACAATAACTGAAGACACTGATAAGCTCTGAAGAAAATACTATTTTGGTTGCTACTCCAGTCAATAATAGACAAGAAATTTGAGTAGTCTATATATGCCGGAAGACTGATGACAACGTTGCCATCATAATACAAAAACATGACGAGAAAATATCATCTTTTAGAATTGGGATGAAATAACTCCAGGTCAGCAACAACCGATGTTTCACCGATTTTTGGTTAATAAGATGATGATATAGAGATTGATGCATGAAAAACAAAGAAAAAATATTCTGCATTTTTGAGAAAAAGATTCCCAAAGCAAGTAAGATTAAAAGTTCCAATAATATGGAAACTTTGGAGGCAGTATAGAAAGGGAGAACAACAAATGACTTTGTAGACTTTGCAATGATTCTATGTATGAATGTGTTTGTGACTTTCTTTTTTTTGGTTTGATACTACAACAACCAAATAACCCCAGTAAACCCGAAAGTGAATCATTCAAAAAGTTTGCTTTAGCTATTTGATCAGCAGGTTGATGATTCAATGGAGACAGAGTTCCAGTTTATGCATTGAATCGAAAGCATTGGCTATGGCGAGATTTAACCCGTCTATAACAAATCTCCCGACTATTATATAAGCTCAACTACGTGCATCATTGTATCATGCATGAAGCATGTAATAACATAAAGATGAACTGATATATAACAATAAGTTTAGCTCTGTACTCGTAACCATGAATATATAGTAATATGACACCGAATGGAAATAATAATAATCATTCATCAGTTAAGGGAGGTATGAACATCAAAGCATAGGTACGAACAATATTACATTTGTCTTCACTCTTTACTAAAGAGTATAAACTGATTACTCACACTTCATTGCTGTAGACGAGCAAGAAGAGTGAGATAATCTCATTACAACGTAACACAAATATAAAAATCAACATAAGAGATCATTCCCCGTAATGGCTAGGGCATAAAAGTGAGAGAGGTCCAACCCTCTAAGTAAAAATGATGTAAAAGAAATGTAGAAGAAGGGAAATTCTAGCTTAGAAGTGTTTAGGGTAGGGTTCCTTCTTCTCTGGCTCTGACTTTCTTCTTTGGCGAAGTCTTCTTTCAAAATGGCTAAACTAGGCTATTTATAGGCTCCAGGAAAAGGTTAAGGGGCGGCAGACACCCAGGACAACCAATCACAGTTTTTTGTTACACTTTTGGACCAATAGGAGGAAAAGAAGGCTTAAGGCGGTTTAGCCACGTCCGAACGCCACCACCACCATCCATACGGTGCTAATCCGCTGGATTTTGTGGGTGGAGCCTCCTTTGTTGAACTTCTTGACTTGTTAGCGTTTAGATGGTAATTTACCATCTGGATGGTGAGGGTTTCTACTAAAATTTCTTATTCCTCCCTTCTTGGTTCGTTTTTCGCATTTTCCTCCTTTCAAGTTCTAGTAATTACATATAAAACCCTACAAGATATGCAAATTAAATATTAGCCATATATTAATTCAAATTAATCTTTTTAATTCAATTAACGCACACTATTAACCCTAAACCTTAGTTCATTGCCACATTTTTTAGTGTTAATCACACCCCTAACCAAATATTACTAGTCCCTAGTAATAATTAAAATAAAATCACTTGTAGATTTCACGATTGCATTTAACTTATGCAACAAGCCATTAAAACCCCTAGGTGATCCCTAATGGCTGAGTTTTGTCTCGTGAAAGTTTCTAGTGAAGATACATACAAACTTCAACAGTTAAGATAAAATAATTCATATCTTCACATATAAAATTAAATCATCATTCTATTCTTATGTCAACATACCTCCCCCTTCATTGTCACTGTAAGAGTAACACACACCAATTGTAACACTATTCTATGTATTTTCAGGAAAAAAACTCGTATGTGTGTGGGGGGATTTCTTTACTTCAAAAACACTGAAGAAATTATGAGTTGTACAAGAGTGAGCATCGATGTCAATCCTTTCCTGAAAATCACTCGGCAAAGAACACACTCAAGTTTTAGTGACTATCACTAAAAAATTACATGTGATGAGAATATTGAAATCAAAGCAAAGCAAAGCAATGACACATGTAATGTTCCAAAAGAAGGTTATTTGAATAAAACTGGAATTTGGCATAATCTCGTGAAAGAATATTAACACTATATCAAATAACATTTTCAACACTCTCCTTTTTAATAAATGGATGGAAAATGATACACATGCATGAATTTTGGAATAAAAGAGGACTTTATTAGGGTTATAATGTGGCTAAGCATATAGGGCTTAAGAAATGACGTCTAAGGTATTCAAAAAGCTATCATTTTTAATTTGTGTAGCACACATCTCCCTTATCTTTGCTAACACTATCACATTTTCCTTTCCCATTTTTAATCTCAGGCTTGTTACTTTTTGGCTATTCTCTTTCTTTGCATACTTTCCTTTTCTTTTCTTCTTCTTTCTTTTCCAATGATATTTCTACATTTTTCTCATTTCCTATATAATGCCTTTTTTAAGAAAGGGTGCAAGAAAATTAGATAGCAAGGGTTGGACAAATATATTTTCATCGACTCGGTTAACATATGGATTTAAGAAAAAAAAATATTAAGGCTCAATCACGGCTTACTAGGGATATAGTTTTGTAAAAGAAATGCCTAAGGCTCAAAATATAATCACAAATGGTCTAAGTTCATTTTTCAGAACTCATACACTGCATGATTCTCATAAAGGTTTAAAGGAGAATGCAAACATGTCAATCAACAAGTACTAATCAAAACAAGATTAATGAGATTATTCAAAAAAATCTTATGCTGAACTGAAATTCTTACTTGAGTAAACATTTAAAATCTCTCCAAGGAAGATTGGTTCAAAATCTGCATAAGGGTGTTCATATCTCCACTAGTTATGTCAGTTTCACAAAGGATTATTTTATTTCAAAAGGTTTTTCAAAATAAGAAATCATTATGTGCTCAAAATGATGAGTTTTTTATGAAAACATAGAGATAGTGCACAAATAGTGTATGCAAATTCCCCGTTATTTGGTTAGGGTTATACCTAAAAATTAAAAGAATGACAATATAACTTTACCGTGAATAATATGAGCTAATTAACTTAACACAACAAAATTTTTGCACAAACTAACTGAATTAACTACATAAAACCATAATTCAAAACGATCCTCCAAAAAGCATCCAAAAGTACTCAAAACAAAGTGCATAAATAGAAATATAAATAAATAGTTCAATAAAAGTAAAGAGACCGTAGAAGATGGAGGAGACTCCGACTGACTAAGCTGACGATGATGGGCCACCACCGTTTCTCCTTCCAACCAGCCTCAGAATCTCATTTTGTTTTTCCACATACTTGGTCATTCTTTGATCAAACTGGGTCATCCTAGTCTCAAGACCCAACAAAATCCGTCTGTCAGTCCGATCATTAACTGGAATATAGGACTGCTGCTCCTCCTGTTGCTGGGGCTCCTCTGTCGACTGAAACTCTACATCTTCTGGGAATGGGTCTGCTTGTGATTCTGGAGGCACTTCTTGTTGCGCCTCTGCTTGAATTCCATGGCTCTTTTTCAATGAAGTTTTATCCAAAGGTTTCAAATGCTCCACTATAGGACATGATGGATCCACTATCACTTGTTTTAGTCTACATAATTCAGATACTAAAACAACAAAAGGAAGTGAGGGCTTTTATTTTTTACAGGTAATATCATTTGATCCATTATTAGTGTCGACAAGTCAATGGTATATCCCATTCCAAGAGAATACAAAAAATAAGTTTTTTCAGTGAAGACTTGATTTTTCAGGGACAGGGGCAACAAATTGTTCACAATAATCAAATTCATAATTCGATACTTGTCAGTCAAATCTCCTTACTTAATGTAGTTGTTTGGCATGCCATAGACATAATCCGGATTCCTAGTCAACTTAACCCCAACTGTAGACATATTAGGCAATGTAGTAAGGGGATATTGGGGATGGCAGTGCCTTGGTATGGGGTCCAAATAATTAGCAATAGTGGATGTTGTAACTTGAAATGCAATTCCCATAACATATGCACGCAATTCCCTTGGCCTAGTTACTTATGCATTACTATAAAATTCTCGAACTAAACATTCATAAGCAAGACCCACAAGTTTCACATAATTTAACCATCCCCGTTCCGCTAAATTTTGCCTAACCCTAATATGTTCAAAATCTTCATAAATCACATGCCTTTTAGAAATAATAGTCTTGGTTAAAAAATGAGTATCATACCAAATCAGTTGCTCGATATTCTCAAACATAACATTATCGAACTGATTTTGAATCTTGGGTTGTTCCTCCTCCTGTGGCACTGCTAGGGGTGGTGGAGAGACTCATTGCCTTGCACTACTTGAAGATGCACTATCCTTGCGAGCCCTTGATTTCCTTCTTGGGTCTATAAAGATATTCTTGAATTTCTTGACCAATGATGAGTTTCACAAGCTTTTAATTGGTAGAAACCTATATAATAGGACGGGTAAGTGTTTAATCGGAGCAAAATTGAAAAACTAGTGGGTAAGGCAAATCTGAAGACAGAAGGCAAAGAGGTTTGCTGGTTTTTCGAATTTTCTACTGCGAGGGAACTGCAAAACTGACTGATCGCGAAAAGCTTGCTTTTTATATAGGGCAGTACTGTCCGGCCGTTACCAGCACCATCCAGAAGCTACTGATTCACTGGATTTTGCACAGACTCCTCGGTTGTTGGCTCTTGTTCTCCTCCTTCTTTCCAGCTTGCAGTTACGGACCTGTAGTTACACAAACTTATTTAAATTCAAAATTCCTCATTACTAAACTAATAAAAATAAATTTATTTACCAAAAATACATCAAACTAACTTATAAATATATCAAACTATATATATCCACAACACATCCTAAATTATACATCTTTGATCATAGTCAATTTAATCAGAATCTTCTAAGTTGAGAACATCAGTGAACCAACTAATATCACGTCGCACATATCTTGTGAGCATTGGGCTAGAATAAGATGGCGTTTCAGGGTAATTCTTACTCTGTCCGTACTTAATCCAATAAACACAATCTAATGCTCGATCTGAAATTGGTTCGAAACATTGATTAAATTCTCTCATATGCATTAATTGACCACATTTTACACAACCACCGAGTCGATTAGCTCGTCGGCGTTTGGTAAATGAACTTTTTTCACACAATGTTTTTGCTTGACTACCAAAAATTTCTAATTTGCTCACAACTTCTGTTTTTGCTATAATCAAGGAGCGTATGTCTTCTGGAAAAGTGCATAACACACCCAAACTAAACCAAAAAAAAAAAAAAATTTCATCCATTTTTTTGAAATTTTTTGAAAAGACTCATTATCGGTTCTTTAACGTTTGTTAGTCACAAATACGATTATGGATTGTTCCCTACCCCAACCTAAATTTAACATTGTCCTCAATGTATAACATTATGAAACAAAATTTAAAGACAATTACTAATAAGGTCTGGAGATGAGACAAATCCATTTTGCAAAACCCTTATATGCAAAACAAACAACAAAACAATTAGTACTACTATTTACACACAAGTATGCGTAATAATTTCTCAAGGCACATGTTTCGGTTCCATTAACTGAATGAAATCCACATTTTGAATAAATCCATTTACTTTGAAAATATTTCCACTTAATGGATTATCAATTTCAATTGCCCCGTGCACAAAAACTGGTTTGACAATATATGGACCTGTCTACCTTGATCTTAACTTTCTAGGAAATAGGCGGAGCTTTGAATTATACAACATGACTTTTTGAGATGGTACAAAGGACTTCTGCAGAATATTTTTGTGATGAAATTTTTTTATTCCGGATTTGGCAATTTTCGCATTTTTATATGTTTCATTTATCAATTCTTCTAATTCATTAATCTGAAACTTGCTAGATGCACTTGCTTTGTCTATATCAAAATTTATCATTTTGATTGTCCAATATACTTAGTGTTCCAATTCCACAAGCAAGTGACATGGTTTACCATAAACCAGCAGAGTGGAGTGATGATGGTGAATTTAGGAGTTGAAGAACTCTAAGCTTTTGGGTATGGAATCCAGAAGAGTTTGATGGATATCAAGTGGTAATGAAGGTAAGGAATTCCTTTATCGGTCGAAACGAAGGTAAGGAATTCTTGTGAATTACTATATTTTTCTACTTCTACATGCATCTTTGTGGTATGGGTAGTGGTTGGATGGTGTTAGAATTGGGTTTGGATGGTGGAAGATGAAGTTTAAACTGAATTCTGAAACTTCGGTACTCATCAACCAGTTGAAGAGTGGTTGAACCAGTTGAACAAGATACTGGTTATGCTTGAACTGGTTGAAGAGTACTTTCAAACGATTGAATGATGAACCGGTTGAACAGCATCCGACACTTTGGGGTTGAACCTGATGAACAACGTGTTGGACTTCAATCGGTTCATCAAGGCTAATTTTAGTAATTTGGCTATGGAGTTCTAGGCTTCCATCCAACTTTTCTTAAACCTTGTCAAGGCATTTGATAGACCTCAAATGAGTTTTTTACGGGTTTAATGACTTACAATTATACGAATTGAAGATCAATCTAGAATTAAAGAGTGTAAAAAGGAAGTAATTTAAAAACAATGAGGGGGTGGTTAAAGTACACCGTTGGGAAAGAATGTGGAAATGAATTAACATAAGCATGAGTATGTACACATACATGATACATGCATGGTTAACGTTAAATATATGTGTTTGGTCACTTATTTGTGGTCTACTATGGTATGTGTTAGGAGCTGAAACATTGATGTCTACGCTAGGTTTGCCTAAGGTCTCATCTGGACATTAAGTTGTATTACTGGACTTCAGGTGAGTGGGATTTTTCTTATGATTGATAATGGCTAAGATATACCTCTTTGATATTGTTGAATGAGCAAGATAATTATAGCCTTAAAGGCAGTTTTATGGCCTTAGTGGCGGATAAGTAGCCTTAGTGGTGTTAATTGCCTTAATGCAATTGTATGGCCTTAGTGGCGGATAAGTAGCCTTAGTGGCGTTAATATGCCTTAATGGCAATTGTGTGGCCTTAGTGACATTATTATGCCTTAGTGGTGGATATATGGCCTAAATAGCAGATAAGTAGCCATAGTAGTGGCAAATATATATAAATGTATGAAGTTGATTAGACATAACTGTTTCAAATGGTTTCTGATGATACTTGATGGATGCGATGATGTATGAAGTATGTTTTCATTATTATCAATTTAAAGAAATTGTACATTTACTGAGCATGTTGTTATCACCCCCTGCACAGTTTTGTTTTCAGGTAAATAGACTTTGGGAAGTCCACTACTAAGTTGGGATGGTTGGGGTTATTGTAACACCCTGCATTTTCTTTTATATATGTAAATAGATATATAGTAAATAATAGTAGTAAAATGTGGATATGTGTAGTAATGTGTGTTTGAATTTGGTAGATTGGAAAAGTAGAGATTTAAAATGTTAGTGGAAATAATAGTTGAAATTTGGTTTTTTTAATAAGTGAAAATATGAAATTTTAGGTCCTAGAACTTGTATTAAATAGGTTTGGTGTAGAAATATGTGTTGGAGAGGTTTGAGATGGATTTGGTTGGCTTAGGAATGGATTGAAAATGGGAAAAGGGATGAAACAGGCTGTGAACAGTGCACGTGAACAGTGCACTGGCTGCAACTTCAAGCGCGATTTCGACCTTGATGCAGTCAATATCTCTCACAACTCAAAACATGAAAGTTCTAGAGCTCTTTCTTAGCATTCCATAGCATCTTGAATCATCTCAATCTGAGCTCGGATGAGAGAGTTATGCCCAGATAACGAAGTGATGTCAAAACAGCCCAATTAGCTTGAACAGTGCACGTGAACAGTGCACTGCTGCAACTTCAAGCCCGATTTAGACCTTGATTCAGTAAATATCTCTCAAAACTCAAAACATGAAAGTTGTAGAGCTCTTTCTTATCATTCCATAGCATCTTGAATCATCTCAATCGGAGCTCGGATGAGAGAGTTATACCCAGATAACGAAGCGATGTCAAAACAGCCCATGAACAGTGAAATTCGGGGCAGCTGTGTTTAAAACCCCATTTACATTACATTTTCTCTCATTTCATACATTTCACTCTCAACCCACATCTCTTAGAGCCCTAGGAGAAGATAAAGGGAAGAAGAAAAGGGAGAAAGAGAGTCTCTAAAGTTTGGGCTTTGGTTTGAAATTCTTGATTTCAAGGTAGGAGTTTTCTTCTATTCTTGTTCATTGATGTTAGGGTTAATTTATATGTATGTTTTGACTCTTAATCATATGTATTTTTTATGGGTTACTTGTTTCTTAATATTCTTGCAACCTTTATCATGTTTTGAGTAAAGTATTGGTGGGAGAACCATAAAAACCCTAGTTTTTGAGGAATGGGGATTTCTCTCTCAATATTCACTAAATCTTGGTGTTGAAAACTCTAGAGCTTTGTGTTGAGTAATATAATAATATTGATAATGATCTCTTGCATGTTTCTCTTTAAATTGCCCTATTTGAAGATATCACTTGTGAGAATTGGGGATTTTTCTTGGAAATTGCTTGTAAATAGGAGACTTGTGGAATTGTTGGGTATTTGAGAGAATATTTGGTATTGTATTCTTGTATGGTTGTTTGGACAAACATGAGTAAGAGGTTCCTTGTAAGGATGCTCATTCCTTCTCAAGAGGTTCCTTGTAAGGATGCTTGAGAAACTAAGCCTTGAGGGTGAGAGGTTCCTTGTAAGGATGCTCATGCTAAAAGAGGACAGTATGTGATTTTCTCAAGAAGTTCCTTGTAAGGATGCTTGAGAAACCAAACATTAAGGGTGAGAGGTTCCTTGTAAGGATGCTCATGCCGGGGAGGACAATCTTATATCATGTGTGGGAAATGGATGTTTATTGGAACTTGGTTGTTATTGTTCATTTCTATTACTATTGCTACTTAAACTTGAAATCCGTTGTAAAATGCCCATGTTTTACTTCAAAGATTATATATGCTATTGATTTCCTCTCTTAGTCTTTTTGCAAAGATTACATGCTTGAACAAAGTTAGGGTTGAATACCCATGAAATCCCTTTTCTTGTCTTAAAAACCCTAGTATTTGAAAATGATGGATTTTCTTCTTAAATGTGTTCTTTGTTATTGATTTCTAAACCATAGTGATTTGTGTTGAGTAGTAAAATGACGTGGTTACGATCTCTTGTATTTTCCTAATTGTTTATTGAAATTGCCTCATAATGGATTTGTGGATCTTTGGAAAAATTGCTTGTAAATTGGGGATTTATGGAATCGTTGGTTATGTGTGATGATTGTTGGTATGATATGTTCTTGCATGGTTGTTGGAATGAACATGGGTGAGAGGTTCCTTGTAAGGATGCTCATTCCTTCTCAAGAGGTTCCCGGTAAGGATGCTTGGGAAACAATACCGTGATGAGTGAGAGGTCCCTTGTAAGGATGCTCCTTCCTTCTCAGGAGGTTCCTTGTAAGGATGCTTGAGAAACAAAGATAACATGGAGGGGGTGGAGGTTACTGTTAAGTATGCTACCTGCCAAAGAGAACCTTGAGGGGGTGGAGGTTACCGTTAAGTATGCCGCCTGCCCAAAAGACTTGTTGGAAATTGTTTATGGTGAAACCGATTATTATTTTTACGCTGTGCTCGTTTATTCATTTAATTACTGTTTTTACATAAATCTGAGATCTGTTTGAAATGTCACTGTTTTATTTCAAATTGTATATCTATGTTATGTTGAAAAATGAGACCGACAGTTTTCTATACTTTTCTAAACTTTGTTCGAGTTTGGGAGGATTTTCCTACAGAGCTTCGTGCTCACCCCCTACATATAAACCTTTTCAGATTTTACCCTTGAGGAGGCGGCGGGAGTCGAGGAACCCGTGCATTGGGAGGCCCCACCCGAGGGGAATCTAGATCCCGAGGTGGACATGTAGAGCTATAAGTTTCTTTTGTACTAGACTAGAGAAATTATTTTGAGATAATGTAAAGTCTAGTATTTTGTTATTCCGCTGCGTTATCATAGTTTAATTCTTTGGAAATGTAAATGCCATTGTTGGGCATATTCTTTTGATATTTTGGCCATGGCTTGACTTATTCTTTTGGAATGTTATTGTGGGTATTACATATGATGAATGGAAATCTTTTGGGATAATGTTGTAAATATTTTATGGATAAATGGACCCGGTGTGGTCGATGTAGTATAATTGCACAGGTTGTGTTTTGGGTAGAGCTCCCCGAACAAATGAGACTCTGCCCGAATTTTGTTAAATTAAGGACCCTCGGTTATTTATGGATTTTATTAGTGCTCTCATGGTGTAAATGGTTGTTAGTATGTAATGCCGTCCAATGGGGTATTTGGGGCGTTACAGTTATTGGCATGAGTGCCTAATAGTTGTAAATTTTCAGAAAGACATTTTGGTCATGTAATTATGTACAGTTGTAATGTAGTGTGTGTTTGTTTTTGTTGCTAAACAAGACAAGTTTGTAACAGTGTATATATGGTTACCTTTTTGTTAGAATATTATGGTGGTAATTATATCATAAGTTTATCTATGAATATGTTCAAGATAACAAATTCTAGGTTTGCTAATGAGGTCCACCCACTGAAGATAGATAATACGTACTACCTTCCAGGGTAGGGTGTGACAACAAGGGTCTCTACAAATACTTCCATTTCCCAATGAATTCAGTAGGATAAACCTAAAAGGTGATCCATTTCGCTAAACACTTCTTGTATTCAGTCATGAGGAAGGAACTTGGAAATACTATAACTCAATGGGACCAAGGATAAAGAGGCACCATGATCATTGGTTAGATGATACAAGCTTAATTTTCTTTTCATATAAACCAACTCCAGAATCACAGTTACAAAAGGAAGCTAACTTGATAGAGAATTAAAAGAGTGAATTTGATTTTTCAATTTTCTCGATGGAAAACTACCAACATCAAACACCGAACTCACGAGTAAAAAACAACTTATATATTACAGATGAAAAGAGTGTTATATTTACTAACAAAATAAAACATTCCATAGTTGATTGCAGGATCTATATATACCATAACTTTGCAAAGAATATTACGAGGGTACGCAATAGAAGCCAAATTGACCAATAACTAAATCAGATATCTACGAGCAATAATGGTGGCCAATTTCATCAACCATCTAAGATCTTGGTCTATGAAAGAATATGAATCAAGAAAAATGTTGCCGAAGTTGGATTTGATCTGATTGTAATTCGTATATGCTTTTGGTTATATGCTTGATAGTTACAAACATGGATTGTACAAAAATTGTCAAGTACTTGAATGTTAATACGTAGAAAGTATACATTGTGAAATATGCTAATGAATGTAGATAGTGAACAACTTACAAACAATTTTTGTAGACATTGAACTGCTTAAATACAAAGATTTCATTGTTCATGACTTTAGCCAATGACATACTTACAAACATTGATGTATTAATAAGACTACAGATGATTTGAATGTTGGTAGAGAATCATCACTAAATAAAGGATTTTCATATTTTCAATTATTTGAACAGTAAACACATATACTTTGAAAATTTAGACAATGAGGTTCAGACCAAAGAAACTTGTATCAAGAATGTTAACTATTTGAAAAGTAAACACATACTTTGAAACATTAGACAGTGAACTTCATAAAAAAGAAACTACTTGTATCAAGAATATCAATGAAGATGGATTACATAGGCACTTTACAACCCTTCCTATTGTGATGACCTCTTTGGCCACACCTTCCATTGAAGGGAGGAGATCATGCATCAAACCTACATCAAATGCACTCAAATGCATCTTCATGTTTAGGAAAAAGCAATAACCTAGATACCTAAGATGATCACTTGGTTTAATAGACTTAGGAGGATTAATGTAAAATGGAATCGGTATTAGATATGAGAATGGCTCTTAGGTGTTCTTAAAATAAAAGTTTTTCTAAACCCCTTATGTGTTTTCGAAATATAAAATTGAGTCATAATTAGATCCCTCTTGAGCAACACTCTTTAGTGTTCAAGAGGATAAATTTTTTGTTTGGTTTTTGGCTTAAAAAACTAGTAGGGAGAGTGGTCTCTTCATGACTTAGGAAAAAAACAAGCAAATGCTAAATGGAGGAGGAGTAGGGGCCACCCTTGAGGCCACTTGAGTGGTTTGCTCTTTCTAGGTTAGTATGGAATTCCATTTTCATTCCTGAGGCCATCGCACGACCGGTCATTCTTGAATATAAGTTTTCTTGTTGACCAAGATTATCCTTATTTCAAACCTTATAATAGGGAAACCATTTCTTACACCTAGGGCAAGTCTCTTGTGAGTATTTTGGGAGAGAAATCTTACCTTCTACCTAGAAAGCTTCATCACAATCCAAGATCCTTATATCCAAAGGCTACCATCTTCTGATTCCTATCCAATCTCACAACTTAGAGAAGAAGAACTTAGTTGGTTGAAGCCAAACCTATTGGAGAGTGTGCATACCAAGACTCTTGAATGTGAAGTCTTGAAGATTACTTGAGGCCTAAACTAGGTGAAACTATCCAAGAAGTCAAAGAGGGAGTTTTGTCGGAGAGATCTACTGAAGAAAATTATCATCTAGCCATGTGGACGATTCGAGTACTTGTAGATTAAATTTGAATTAGTGGATTAGGATTTGGTGAACCCTATAGAGGTTCCCCACAGTTTTTTCTCAGCACGTGGGTAGCGTTCGAAAGGGATGAGGTCCTACTATTTCAGTCGTTGAGATTTTCTGAGATTTCTGCAAAAGTAATAGGAACTCGTGACGTTCAAAATGGGGTGGTCGTTCGAACGTAGCCCCCCTTCTTTCCCCTTATCTCTATTTCTTCTTTCTTCCTTTTTCCAATCCTAAGGCCATAAGTCCACTTAGGTTTTTCCACGTTCTTCATGTTCAAGAATATATATATTCATACACTTAACACATAACAATGAACATGCAATGTATGTGAATGCAATACTCTAACCTGATCTTCCCGTAATGGAAAATGATAGACTCATTTCCTACGAGACCCATGTAAGACTAAAGCCTAGGCTTTGATACTAAGATGTGACACCCCAAAATCCAAGTGTCATTTCTCAACCCATTGATCACCCATCAACCTGCGGAATAACCATGAATACCGTATAACTCGATACCATGCCGTTATATCCTATTTACTGGGATACATAATTAAACGAAATTCAGGTAGAGTCTCCTTTGTATGGGGAGCTCTGCCCAATATATAACCTATGCATACAATACCCATATGACCTTTCCAAGGTCCAACATCCCAAATTCCAAGTATTAGACATTAATCATTCATTCACAACCATTCGTATACAACATCCATTCATTAAAAGAATAAATGTCCATAAAAGTTCCATTACATGCCTTTAATAAAATACAAGTTTTATGCTTAAAATTATAAAAGGTCAAAATATAATTCTGTAAAAGGGACTACAAAATCCAAACCAAGAGCTATAACTCGGCTCTGTCCTTAAAGTGAGCCCCAGTGGGGGCCGTCAGCGGAAGCTCGTCCAATACCTGAAAAATATTCCCATAACGGGGTGAGCTGAAGCCCTGGAGGGTATCTCCTATAGAGAATACCTCTCAATCATAATGCATATGATATGAATGTACTTTCATCAAGTCAAGCATATATCACAAGTAACATAGAAATGATACTAAGCATGCCAAACATGTATAATGCTTCATAAATGCATGTCCAACACCGAACCCCCTCTCGGGTTCCCATGCACGACACGTGCTACGATGTCATGATATAAACCGGGCATTCCAAGCCCTTGCCACTGATGCTAAGCATTGAATGACCACTTATCAACACTTGTGTCTTTCTTGAGTTGGTAATTTATGGATATCACACTAACGAGCTATCAAATCGACAAGGCATTTGAGAGTATCTCACCTCCGATTTTGAGTATTCCAACATACTTTTTTGAAATTACACCGCCGGGAAAGTGTGTAAACCAAGTAATTGGGCCTTGTACCTGAGGGAGAATCTATCCTTTCTTATTATACCTGACACATTTTCCATGCAATACTCCATGCGACTCAATTAGACGTTTGTCCAATTTACCTGAGCCCATGTATCAACTCACCATGTGGTGATTGACCCAACCCATGCACACACACTCACATTCATGCTAATGCCCACGAATGTAGTGCAACTCATGCTTATGCAATGTAATGTACAATTGCAATTTTATTCTATCACAATGCTAACTATAACTATGTCATGTGAGCATGTGACAACATCTCATAAGCATCAACATGTTAATTATATCATGAAGCATATAATAATATTCCATAACCATCACTAAGCATGTTATAAGCAATATCAATTCAAATAACACACTTGAACATACTTTGACATTTTATCAAACACCCATAAGGCATAAACTATAAATATGTAGCATACCCATTCATACAATCTCACATTTGACATGTTCAATATCCAAAATCAAATAGAATTAGGCATATAATGTTCATCAATTAACCCAAACATCTCACTAGTCACACTAATTATATGGTAGCTATGTAAATAATCTACATAACCCTACCCATACAATATACATACATGAAATTAAGGGTAATCCTAAATAGGAGGAAACCCTCACCTCTTGAACTTAATCAACAAAGAAAATCTCCAAGAATATCCAAGAAAAGTTCCTCCAAGCCCTAGGTCCCATCACCCTTGATTTCCAAAAATTGTACAAAATAGTATTTTTTGTTGTTAATGTGAAACCCGGGAAAATTTAAACTTTTTCTAAAAAGGGCAAAATGGTAATTTGCCATTACTGCACGTATTTGAAATACATATGTTCTAGACCTCGGATGAGGAAACGGAGTGCGTCGTTGGATTCGCAACGCGAAATATAGTGACCACCAGAAATTTCGTTGAATTCTGAGATAGTCGGATTTTGCACGTAGTTCGAGACGACTGCGTGGCGATTGATCTTTTAAAGGTCCCCAAAAACGAGAAATATTAAATTTCCTTATAATTGGATTAAAGTGCCAATAAAATTTATTTGGACTTAATCCGGGACTTAGTGAGTCGTTTCGGGACGAGAAACGGACCCGAAAGTAATAAACGAGCGGTGCGATGTAGACCACACATTTAAAATTATAAATAGGAGCTAAAATATCTGAAAAATCAGATTTTCCAAGCCACTTGAGTCTTGTTCAGCCGTTCAAAGAGAGAGAGAAAGAGAGGAGAGAGAAAAGGGTTTTCTTAAGCCTTTCTCCGGCGATTTCTCCGACAACCGTCGCTCGGATTCCGTCGAGCTAGAAGAGAGAAGTGATCTACTCGTTGAGGGCTACGTCTACGTACCAAAAACAAGGAGTTTCACCGAAGATCCAAAGGTGGAGTTTGGGGAAAGTCTTGGATTTTGGGGGATTTTGGTGTATAGAGATTGCCTACATCTCTATTGAGGTAGGGGTTATTCCTATCTTGGATCATTCTACTCTAGGTGTAGCTAGAATAAGGATATACATAAATATATGCATGAATAATAATGTATATATGTGATTTATGGTTTGTGCCTACAAGGTGTTTGTTTAAATGCCTTAGTTGATAAATGGGTGTTATTTCAATTATATTGTGATAACATGTTTGTGTGTATAGAGATAATTGAAATTTATGCTCTATGTTGTCAAGATATGACTTTGATATGTTGATATGAATATGAGGTTTGGTAGTTATATGCACTTGATATAATTGCCATGAAGTTATGACATGTTGAACATGTGGATACATTGCTCATGTGGTAGATGTTGCATTTTGAGCATTTTCATGGCATCACATTCATGGGACAATTGCATGAGTGTTGGTGTGTGGGAGATGCATGGATATAATCAACACCTTGTTTGGTGCTTGATATGTGGGCTCGGGAGAAATTGGATCGACGATCCTTTTTGAGTCGCATGTTGCATAAGGAAAAAACTTGTGTTGGGTATAGCAAGAAGGGGCATGGCGACTTCCTTGGGTGAAAAGCCCTAAACCACTTGGTTCAGTCACTTGGCCGGCGGTGAAATTCCAGAAAAGTGGCACGGTTCATGGAGCCGGCGGTGTAACTCCGAAAATCCGTTGCCCAAAGAAAGCACAAGGGTTTTGGTTATAAAAACACCCATTCAATGGGTAGATTCCAATGATGATCGGATTTCATAACGATCATTGGAAGGGTTTTTCCGTCAATAGACGGGGTGCATTACACTTTGGCGTTGCATTGTGTTGCGTGAGTCGGTAGGGACTCGGGTTGAAATGCATGGGTGAGTGTCACTTCATTCCATGACATAGCATTGTTGCATTCCATCATAGAATGCATAAGTATGTGAAATGTTAAGTGATATGTTTATGTTATGATTACATGAGCATGTGCATCTAGGGGGAGAGTAACCTCTATAGGTTTATCTCTACTGGGCATTGTGCTCACCCTATACGGGAAACCATTTTCAGGTGTCGGGTTTACACCGGCGATTGGCTCCCATGGAGAGCATCAAGGGTGAAGGGGGCCTATGTGTGGCCTTATATCAAGATTTTGTAAACCTTTTGTTTAAAATGGTTTATGACATGTAAATATTGTAACACATTATATTTTGAATTATGAATGTATGAGGTTGTATGTAGTATGACCTGGATGGACTATGTATAATGTGGGAATTTTCATTATACATGTGTTGGGTGACCTTGGGAAAGTTTGAAATGAGTTGGAAATGAAAAACTAAGGAAATGGGCAAAATCTGCCTTTAGCTACCGGTAGCTCACAGGTAGTTGTTTTCCAGAAGGTTTCGGCTACCGGTAGCCAAAAGGTAGTCGTAACTCCAGAAGGTTTCGGCTACCGGTAGACAACAGGTAGTCGTAGCTCCAGAAGGTTTCAGCTACCGGTAGCCGATAAACAGCTACCGGTAGCTAGTCCAAAAATCTGAAATTTTTAAATGTTTTGTCAAATCTTTGGGCTTTGAATTTCCTTCCTTTAAATGATCAAAGTGGACCCTAATGGGGTACAAACCACGGTGTGTGGGACTTTAATTGAATCAAATGAATGTTAAACCGATTTTGCATTATGGATTATAATCCCGGCATAAAGGTATTCTTGACGTGGTGTCGGGTTGAGCGATATCCACGGGTGTTTCCGCGGGTTGATGGGTTATCAACGGGACCCCCGGATCTTGGGGCGTCACAGTTAATGCGTAGGCCTCGTCAAGGAGAACAATGTTTGTTCTTGGTTGATCGAATTTTAACAGTTGAATTTGAAGTTATGAAAGGAAGAAGTTGGAAAAGGTTGAAGAACTTTTGGTCTCTCTCTCTCTCTCCCCAACAAAAATGGCTAGCAAATGGGGGAAAAATCTGATTGTTTCCCCTTTAAATACTCTTCCATACTTGGCCTAGAATGTGTCACTTGTCCAATTTTGATTGGTTGAAAATCCTAGGGAGCCAATCACTTTGCACCACTTGTATTGTTTGGATAATGTCCTTTAAAATTATCTAAATCATTTATATTGTGGGTCCCATGAATAAAATGTAGTTGCTCGAATTTAATCTCAAAATTTAATGAAATTTGGCTAGCTAACTCAATTTTGCGAGACGAATCCAACGGTGAGATCTGTTTCGTCATCCGAGTTATATAAAATTTCAGATTTTTAATCCGTACTCAAATGACTTAATTACTGTATTACCCCTTTAATTAAGATTTTAATTTAATTTTAAAAAAAATATGGGTTTTATAGAGGTTGGGTAGTGTCTCTAGATAGTAGCCTTAGGTTTAGGGATCTAGGGTTATGTCTTTTGTTTTGATTCCAGACGGCCAGCCCAATTCTATGGAATTAGCTATAAGTCAAGCTTGTCAACTATCAAAGGAAAGGCCAGTTCGAACTTTTCGATAGGTTGAAAAGCTTCTAAAGCTAGAGGGTATGGGTCTAGCGAAAAGCAAGGAGCTCGCAACAACTAAATCACGATCCCCGGGCGAGCTCATATTGACATGAGGCTGCCTCTCTAAATTCGATGAACACTTCCAATACCTCACCACACTGATTTCATAGCTCGATTAGAGCAGCTATATTTTCTTCGCAGCTTTCGAGCCCCTTTATTAAGTAAGATAGGGCACTTGAGCACTCCTGCGCGATACGACTGAAAAGCCTTATCTTGCTTGCTCTTCTTTTTAAAGAATATGCTTGAGCGGGTTTAAAATCTTATTTGTGATCTCTAAGGTGTAAGAGGCAAGAATTCAGCTCACAAAAGAGATACCCTAGTTTGGGAAAGACACTCCCTATTTATAGTCTAATAATAAGGGCAATATTGGTCAACAGGAAAACTCAAATTCACGAACGACCACTCGATCGGTGAGAGGGCAGTTATAGGGCGGTGGTTATTGGAATGAAAAACTCGTTTAAAACAAACCTAGGAGAACAGAACGCTCGACCAACCCTAGAGGGCGAGCCCTAATATCCTATATTTGGCCTTTTTTTCCATTTTCTTCCCTAAATTATAAAGAGACCGATCTAGCGAAGGCAAACGAGCATAGGACGGTCCCTACTGATCTTTTAATCCTAAAATTAAGTAAAAAAATTTTTCTCTTAAGCACTAAAGGGTGTTGCTCAATAGGGGTCCACTAATAGCTCAAACTATGTTTTCAAAAACACAAAACGATTTTAGAAAAACATTTCATTGAAAAACACCTAGAAGCCATGCACGGATTATTCCCAATTCCATGTTAACTCTAATCCTCTTAAGTCTATTAAACCAAGGGATCATCTTAGGTCTCTAAATTGTTACCTTTGTCCTAAGTTTGAAGGTGCATTCAGAGTGTAAATGATGTAGTTTTGACGCTTGATCTCCTCCCTTCAATTACGATTTCGAATCTTTAATCATTGTAGCTTCATGACCATGAAATATATTGAGATTTATAATTGACTCCACAAAATTAACAAATTACAAACATATGATCTAACAAGGCACCTTCTGGGTTGCTTCAATTCGCATGGTGGCTATCCGAAATAGTCAGCATTCTGTCTATATAAACTCTTATTCATTATACATTAAGTACTTATGAAATTAGTCATTAAGGCAGTCATTACATTCATCATTCTCGTGGTTAAGAGTCTTCATAACAAAGAGAATATAACACATTCAGGTTCACTAGGCAAATAGATTGAAGTGTTACTTCTGTTTCCATGAAGATCATTGTATCCTGGGACACAAAAGTTGAAATTTTCATTAGCACCACTGTGGGGGTGAAATATGTTTTAAGGACATAGTGTCAAACACTAGTCTTGATCTAAAAAATTAATTTTTGTTCATGGTCTACAATCGGGTCAATTTTATTTATTGTAGTTTTATGTGTTATTGTTTTGTTTTTAATTACATAAACAGTTTTTTTGTATTATTGTTTAGTAAATTTCATGTTTTATATTATATCATAATTATGATAATTAAAATTTTCATATTGATATAATCCTCCCAACAATTCTCACTTTGATATTTTATCAAACACGTGATAGACATGAAATCTTCAAATACACATTTATAAAACAACATACCCATCCATAATAGAACAATTCAATTATGTAAGATATGAAACCATATACATTCTCCAAATACCCAAATCATGGTTTTATTCAAATACCCATGATCAAATCCAACTGGGGTTTCAACATGCAACATAAATCCAACACAAATTCATTTAATGCAAGAAATTTCACAAGATCTAGGCATAATTACAAATACCCGAGATTTGTAGCACGTATTTCAGAAATGTAGGGCAAAATATACATGACATGCATCATTACATGAGAAGGAAAAAGAAAACCCTACCATTGCACCCAAGAATCCATGATAGATCTTTACATCTTCAAGCAAACTCACAGATCCCCAAGCTTTCTTGACTTTCATCTCTCTTCCCTTCTATAGTTCTAGGTGTTTTAGGAGTGAAATGGGTGAGAGGTGTGAGAGAAATATGGTGAAAATGGGGTTTTACAACCAAAATTTCCTAGTGGGTATTGTTTATCAGGCCAAAAGTGCATTTTTTTTGTTTAGAAATACAATTTTGCCCCTAAACATTTTCAAATGATTCATGAGGTCCACCCTAAGGGGTTTTGAAGTTTTGGATCCATTTTTAATGTTATTTTCACCTAAAAATATTTATTCTTATGAGTTAAGTCAAAACTTGAGCAAATTTATACCCAAAATATCAAAATTATCATTTTACCCATCTAGACCGCTATACAAGATAAATGTTTATCCCAAGGTTTCACAACCTCTGCATTCAATGGTAGTGTTATTTTCACTTAAATTTTTTTTAAAATTTACCTACTTATCCTTCTAAAGGTTAAATGCATTCGAAACTAAATTTGACTCAAAAATCAATACGC
Source organism: Ilex aquifolium (assembly GCA_951799425.1). Lineage (NCBI taxonomy): Eukaryota > Viridiplantae > Streptophyta > Magnoliopsida > Aquifoliales > Aquifoliaceae > Ilex > Ilex aquifolium. Next base: position 23,003,689 of record OX637400.1, read on the forward strand.
ACGAAATTCAAACTTTCCAACAATTCTTTCAACAATGATTCAAAGTTCCTATCATCATTTTAGTTATTTTAGAAACACTATTAATATAATATTTTTCCTATTTAAATACAGTATGAGGTCATATAATCCAACCCTTGTGAGACCTCATACCTAATCTAAATATGGAGAATATTACTTAAGAGTACTTCTAAAATGATTAAAATGATGATAAGAATTTGAATTGTGATTGAAAAAATGGTCATAAAGTTTGAGTTTTGCGCATATTGACTTTTGATTCAAATTTATTTTTGGAGGCTTTTAGTTAGATGATGTTGGATATTCTTGTTTTGATTTATTTAATGGTATTTTAGGGGGTGTTTGATAAAACCACTTAAGAATTCAAATTGAATACTTTAAGCACCTAATAAATTAAACTCGTTTGATAACCTAAAATTCATACCACTTAATATTTTAAGTACTTCTTAAAAATAGGCTAAAATTAGGCTAAAATTTTAAGTAGCAAGCCACCTACATATCATTTCATGATGAAAACGTTAGCTAGTAAGGAATTTATCAATTCCTTATAATGGACAAATATACCCTTAATACATTTTACACCCTTAACTTTTCAATACCCACCATCCACCAACACCACCACCATTGTGCCACTGTCACCACCAATACCATCATCGCCACCACCATTGTGCTGTCGCCAACCACCACCACCGCCACCACTATTGTGTCGCCACCACCACACTACCATTGTGTCACCGCCACCACGACCATTGTGCCACCGCCACCACAATCATTGTCATTACCACCACCATTGTGCCACCGTCATCACCACTACCACTGTCATTGTGTCACCACAACTTTCGTCACCATCGCCACCACCCATTATGTCGCCGCCACCACCACCATCACTACCACCACCATTTTGTGATGGTGGTCGTAGGAATAACATAGTTGTAGAGAGATGATTAAAAAGAATGAAAAAATTAAAATAATAATAATTTTTAAACTTCAGCTTTTTATATTTGTCAAACAGTTTGATTCAAGTCAATACTTAAATTTCAGTTGATACCAAACACCACCTTAGTTATGCTCTTATAATTCCTAAAGGTTATTAGTTAGTCATGTCTACCTATGGATTTGGGGCATGACAAAGTTGGTATTAGAGCATTGAAATTAGGTCGTAAATAAGAGCTATAGGTTGCGGGTAGCTAGTGGGTATAAGTTGAAAGGGATCTTAGACATGAATCTTTAGAAAAATTGGTTTACCAACATTGGAGAATGTTGAGATATGAATTGTGTCAAAAAAAAATTCTTCATTTTGAGACATAAGTTTTAGGTTGTCATTGAGAGTATGGATGTATTGAGAATGAAAGGCTATGAGGACAAAAAATAAGAGTAGATTTAAGTTCCTAGATGGATCACAAGATAGAATGTTATTATGAGTTGATATGTCGATTCTTAGTTTTTTGTCCGAATTTTAATGTTGCTTAAATTTTTTTTAAAGTCAAGAAGTCGTGATAACCCAATATTGTTGTATGAGGACAAAAGCAACTATGACGTAGTTAGAACAATCAAGATCTTGTACAATGATAGTTATGGAAAGTTATTAGAATTACTCAAAAAGATCAAAAAACTGGGGGAACGCCTAGAATTTTTGTCTTATGGTGAAAAACTTTGAGAGTGATATATCTTCCCCTAGGGTGATTACAATTACATATGATAGAACAATGTTCAGGTAAAGATAAATTTCAGGGGTATGATGAAATGACTGGGTATTGGTGTCGGTTTTAGGAATATGGATAAATTGCAGTTATGCTTCCTAAGCAGATTAGAGGTCATTTTATAACCATGTTTCGAGGGTATTAGTATTGTTTTGGAAGTATTATGGTGAGTTGGCTAGTGATGATCGAGGAAAAATTCAAAGTAAAGTGGTAACACAACTTTGCTTCCGTTAGGTTGTTTGAATTGTTAGAAAGTCCATAAGCGAAAGACTGATTGAGGATGGTGTGATTAGGAAATCTGATTTGTTGTTGGTTTAGTTCATTATGCTTAGACTCTCCAAAGTTATTAAAAATCGGGAATTTCTTGCTTGAGTGGGGGGTTCATAGTTAACTTGTACTCACAAATGTTAATTGAAAATTGAGATCAACGTACAGATAAAAATATGAAGCCATATGCAAAGAAAATTTTGGAAGCTTAATTAATTATTGACGGTTATCCTTGACTCTCAATATTGCTGGACTAAAAGAAAATTGATGTTCAAAGGTTCAAGGTGAAATATAGTGCACAATTATTGGAACAAGGAAGATACCCAATGTCTGATATAAACTTTTATCATTGTGTAGGATCTTTTAATGTTATTGGAGTTTCGTTGTGGGACTATGAAGTTCTTTTTTCTTCTCTCTTTATCCATGATTAAGATAGTTTTTAATAGGTTGGAATCCTTGCAAGTAAGAGGAGTATTGGAGATTATAATCATTGAAAAGAACATCTTTATGGATAGTTATGAATATTGGAAATGATGTAATCGGTTGAATCAATGTTGATAACCATACAAATTCGCTTCAACACGAATGAAAAAATTTGTAAGTGATTTTTGTGATAAATGACTATGGTTATCCTACTAACTAGCAGATCATTAGCATATCGGGAATTATGAATAATTGTTAAGGCTATGGTGACTAATATGGTTAAATGAAGTGACATTAGTTGAATCATTGGGTGTCTTGTTATGGTTTTGATTATATTACAAGAAATCTAGTGGTATTGGGTTGAGAGAGATTATTGGGATCCTTGGCAAACTATCTTTATGTTTTGTGTATTACAAGAAATATATTTGCACCAGATTAAATCATGAGGATTCAAGATTATATGTATGTGACTAGAATGGAGAGGTTTGTGAAAGCTACTAGGGATTCATTATATGGCTTGGTGATTCCAGCTCAAAGTTAGAGATTGATAATGAATATTTGGACAATAGAGAAAAGAATTAGTGTTAATCGAGTTGGTAATGTGGAGACATTAAGATTGATCTAAAAGTAAGAGTTTGGATGCGCGTGGACTATGAAGGGTAAGAGTGTCAACTCTGACCCGTTGATACGAACCCGACACGCACGATTATTAAATATGCATAATAAATAGTTTTGACTAATTTTTAATAATTAGAACACACTAAATATATTTTTTTTCATGGGTCTTGACATGAACACAACACGTGGGTCATACGACACGACACGATTCACACCCCTATTGGAGGGGGGGATGTAAGAAAAATCACCAACTTGACCCTTAGCATAAGTATTACATTTGGTTATTTATTAAATTCCCCTTTGGAGGGGAAGGATGAATTGTTAGTGTAGGCGATTTGAAAGATATAATCAAAGGACATGTATGATTAGGTCAAATAGAAAACTTGGAGAAATCTGGCATTTCTTAACTAAACCTTTCGAACCTTGCTAGTTCTGACTATAATGAATTGGAGAGCTGAACTTGTGAATTATAATTGGTGTCAAAGTGTGGAGCAAAAATGTTGGTTATAATTAATATTATTATGAGGGTTATGGTTACACAAGTGGATGTAAAGAGTATAAACTTGAAAAGTGAGAATCGATCTCTTGGATAACTAGTAATTAGTTTGATGATTATAACTATTGAAAATTTTGGGGTGTCTATCGAACCAGCAAGACTTATGATGGTCAATAGGATTGGATAGCACAAGAGTATCTTGATACAATGAACCAATGAATAATAAGTAATTACACATGAATGTGAAATCTATGAGTTGATTCTAGAATATTGAATTGTGGGGAGTGTGTAGTGGGGAGTGGAAATTGTCATTAGATTTCAATGATTGTGAGTTTCTCTTTTTAGTGAGAGGATTGGTGAATTTAAAAGAGAAGTGTTATGTAGTGAATAGACAATTAAATTTGTGATTCAGTAGTGATTTGTGGTAAGAAATTAGTTCTGATAACCATACAAAACTATTGACAATAATTGATAGTGGGTAATTGAGTATTAAGGTAAATTTGGGGGCTCGTAATAATTGTAATGATGGGACAAACATGGGAAAATCGTAGGTATTACAATGAGATATGGGGTTGTAGTATAAAAATGAAGCTAGAAGGGAGGAGAGTTGATGGCACAAGTTACAATAGGATGAATCTAGGTGAATCAATGATTTCTTTAAAACACTATAAGTTGGAGGTACAAATTTTGGAATTTATAACGAAAGGAGTTGGGTTCATAGGTGGGATTGATAAGTCAATGGATTATCCTCCTATTGAAAAATGCTAGATTGAAGGAAGAGAATTCGCTTGATTAAGTTGATGGTTAAAACTAGAATAGGCATTGAGACTTTATGGTCAAGGAGACTTAGATGGACCACAAAGCTTTAACTTTCGAGGATGAAACATTCTTTTATTGGGGGGGGGGGGGGGGGGGGGGTGGTTAGATTGTGAGACCCCGTACCCGATATAAATATGAAAAATATTACTTAAGAATACTCCTAAAATGATTTTGTCATGCCCCAATTTCACAATCTATGCATGAACTAACAAATAACCATCAAAACCATGAGAGCAAAACTTAGATACCATTAAATAAATCAAAATCAATCACCAACCTTATCCCACTAAACAAAAATCCAAAAACAAACATAATTCAACCTTCAAAGGTTACATCCCAAACCTTAGTTAACAACAACACCTTAAACAAAACTATTATCTCTAATAAGCAATCATAAACATTATTTTCATCATCAAAACTTTAAACCAAAGACTGAAAAATAATCTATTTAAGCCTCCCAAGCAGGATTCACATCTTGATCCGCTTCACCGTCTAAATCCATATAATCACCTATGATTGTATCCTCTTTAATACTAAAATGTGAAAAAAATTAAGGAATGGGTGAGCAAAACAAGCCTAGTAGGAAAACTCTCCCAAACATAAATAAGGTTTAAAAAATATATGTAAACAGGTTGGTCTCACTTTATAAAATAAATATATTTTTGAAGTAAAACATGTGACAATTAATAACAATTTCAAGTTTCGATGTATAAGCAGACAATTTCATAAAGGAGTGGAACCAATTCTCAACCAATAGATAATTATAAATAGTATATTTCATGTATGTAGGTTGACTATCGGGAATCTACACATCAAAAATATCCTAGGCCAAACACACACACCCAAATCATACAACCAATCCTCGCAATGATACACCATCTTCAAAAAATTGTGTATACCGACACATCGACATTGATGTAAATTTTTAATAATAGTATAATATCCCTCTGCCTCGATCAGTGTGAGCGAATAGTGCAAATTCTTGAGCCCTCACAAGAACCCAAACAACTCCATTACGAGTAATAGAGAACCTTCAATCCCCTCAAGGTAAGAAACTCATCTAAATACTCTACGATATATAGTCGAGTGCAACCACCGATACAAAAGATAATAATAACACTTTTTCAAAAAATCCACGTATAACACAATTTATAGTTCCACAATTCTCAAAACATAAGAATAATCAAATCAAAATTTGCAAGAGATCGTAAAAAGATTTATCCAATTTGCACATACTCAAAGATCAAGGGTTTTTCATCAAGAACATGTGATTTTGGATGTAAATCATGTATTTATTCAAGAAAACGAGATGTACAATTGAATAAAAATCAAAATCGTTGTTTATCTATCATATAATTATGAATAGGAATGTAAAAATACATATAATTACCCTAATCTTCAATGAATAGATTTGGAAAGAAACCCTACATTGATCCATATAAAATTACTCCTAAGGCATTTTGTGTGATTGCTTACACATTGATGTCATCAAGAGTAAGCTCAATCTATTCCTCTTCCTCCGTTTCTTCTCTCCAAAACTATCCTAGACTTCTTGGGGTTGAAAATCACGTATAAGAACCCTAAAATGCATCCCTAGGGTATTTATAGTATCAAAATCGGAGAAAACACTCAAAACAAGCCGTGACGGACACCTCTCTACCACGTGTGTCCGAACACGCGAGTTTAGCTGTCCGGACGGTCCAAACTTTTTGCCTAATGCGTTCGGACGCTTGTTTTTCCCGTCCGGACGTGGATGACTTTTTGTCTCAGACTTCCAACTCAATTTGGACCTAATTAGAAGTCGATTCACGAATGTTTTATAAAACAAACTTTTGTAGCCTTGAAGTCTACTTTCTAATATTGTAACACCCCAAATACCACCCTGGACGGCATTACATTCTAAAACATTCACATCATGAGAGCACTAAATATATATCCATCAAATAAGAAACATTCTTAATTTTAACAAAATTTGGGCAGAGTCTCCTTTGTACAGGAAGCTCCACCCAAGAATCACAACCTGTGCAATTCTATTAACTTGACCACACAGGGTCCATTTAACCATCCAATAACAATAAAATTTCTATTTACCATCTATACTATCCTTAACATTATCCCAAAAGAATAGGCCAGATATGGCAATTACATTCCCCAAAAGAATTACATGAATATATCGCAGCGGAGTTTCAAAAGAATCTAGACTTTACATTGTTCAGAAATAAATCCCCTAGTCTAGAGCAAAATAAGCTATATCTCTAGATGTCCCATTCGGGATCTAGGTACCCCTCCAAGGAAGCTTCCCCAAGGCCCGGCTCATTCACACCGAGCTCTTCCTCTAAAGCCAAATCTGAAAAATATTAATTGTAGGGGATAAGCACGAAGCTCTGTAGCAAAATCTTCCCAAACTCAAACAAGGTTTATAAAAACATATAAAATGGCCGGTCTCATTTTACAAATAGCATACATAATCTTTGAAGTAAAACAGGGACATTTTAAAATGGATCTCAAGTTTAAGTAGCAACAGTAATTTACATAAACAGTAAAAGAAACCAAGATCCAATATATATCCATTTTCCAAAATATAAACCATTTTCCCACAAGACCTTGTGGAATCCCATACTCCCACAAGTCCTTGTAAGAAACCATTTTCCACAATAATACAACAATCCATCAATATGTATATGTATCTCAAACATGATGTAAGGCACACCCCATGAATAGACACATTGAGTAATATCTAACCCACACACACCCACACAAATCTTATCAAAGATATCCATCCTTTAGGAAGGGCGTATGCCACACCAATGGCAGTGACGTATCCAACCCAGACATTAGTATACTAACCCTCTTACACGGCACCCGTGAGCAATAGCTGATTGTTTGGAAATGCGGTGTTGTATCCTAACCGCTAAACATCATCCCTAAATGTGTGTATGGCTTATAGGAATGGGTGAGTGTCACTCTCACTCGGAATGATGCAAAAGATTAGGCAACAATGGAATGGTGATGGAAATGAATGGAATGAACAAAATAGATGGAATGAAATGCGGGTGTGTGTGAACAAAAGTGCTCCCCAATCGTAAGGAGTCTTTCGTTGTCGGTGTTTTACTTGGAAAGAATTCCAAGGTCGTCTCCTCAGGGAAGGAAAGGGAGTTGTGTGAAAGTGATTTTGGTGAACAAAAGAGAAAAATGTAAAATCTTTTGTTTGAGTTTTGTGTTTGGTTTGTAAATGAAAATGCAAGAAAGCAAGTGTTGGCTAATCCAAAGGGTTCATTCCAATGGGAATACCAAATCAACTCAAAGCCTTCCTCCGATTGAGCATGAATGAACGATTGATTCGGGGGAAGCTAGGGACGAGATTGGTGAGTATCTAAGCATAAACCGTGACTAGGCCTACGGAATATCAAAGGCTCACCAACTCATCCACTCTCAACCCCGTCAAACCGAACCATTTGACTCTAAAGGGAGGAATGAAGAAGAGTTGAAAATGGTATTCCCAAGAGGAATTTTCCCTTGGATTAACCAACTTAAATCCTAGCTACTCATATTAACAATGCAAGACAAGCATAAAGGAAATGGACATGGAAGGGAAATGGAGCATGGAACTTAACTTACAACAAGAAATCTAAAGCTATGAAGGAAAAATATTCAATACCCATTTTAAGCTTGAAAATGAAGAACTTGAGCAACAATGGTGAAATGTAAAATGGTGTATTGAAACTTGCAAAGTTCTTGAAATAAATGAGATTAAAGACAATAAACAAAACTTTAAACAAGTCTTACAATAGATTACATGGAAAAGGATGGAAGAAGTGCAAAAACGAAATTACATTACACTATTCATCTTCTTCCTCCTTGGAGCTCTCTATCTCTACTCCTAAGCTTAGGTAGCCAACTACTCTTTTTGTGTGTTGAATGTTGAATGTATAATGGAGAGTGAGAGCCTTCAATTTCGTCCATGGAGGGTCCCCCCTAGGTGTGTGCAGGTCTTACACCAAAGAGGGGCTGAGTTGAAGCCTTGGACAGGCTAGCCTGCAACCCACATGGCAGCCCATTTCTCTCTCTTCCTCCTTGAATGCCAAGCCTCAAAAGTCTTCCAAAATGTGTAAGAGACCTGCAAATGTGTAAGGAAATGTTGGGATAGGCGTGGGAGAAGTGTAGGTGGGACCCCCAAGCCTCAAAGTTGAGTTACAGGCTGTTTTCGCGACCAGAAGGTCCGGAGTACCGGTACTAGGTACCGGTACCATTTGGTACCGGTACCGAGTACCGGTACTGTTTTTCTGCACTGGACCACCTTCGGTAGAATCGTCATAACTCTTGATCTAACCGTTGGATTGGGCTGAAATTTTGACACCAAACAGAAGACACCCATATCTACAACTTTCATGTTTTTAACTGTTCCAAATTCTGAGTAGATCATGGTCAAAATGGAGGAATTCAGAGGCAGTGCTTCCAATTGTTGCTGCAGCTGGTGCCCTTGTTCCCAAGCACCAATGCCTTCTTGATTTCTTCACTTTTAAGCCTCCAATTCTTCATGTATTGTGTCCATGCCTTCACCACACATCCATCAAGGTTGCAATGTCCTAAAATCAATCACTTAAGCTTAAAAGGTTGCAACATCAAAATATCAACATTATAGTTCAAAACGGCTAACTTCTAAGCACTTAAATGCTAAAGTTGAGTTAAAATGCATGTAATGAGCCCTTCAAATATGCAATATTATGTGCTCATCACACCCCCCCACTTAAGCTTTGCTAGTCCCTAGCAAACAAAATGTAAAAGCAAGCAAACAAAAATAAACCTTTACTAATTCCGCAATTGCATTTAGCACATGCAACAAGCCTTTAAACCCCTAGGTGATCCCTAGTGGACGAGTTTTGTCTCGTGAAGGTTTCCAGTGAAGGTACCTACAAACTTCTTGCTAATATCCAATATTTAAAGTATATTCCCCTATCTTAACTCGCGATGGGATTTCAATAAAAAGCTATGTTCAAAACATCCTAACTAAAAACACATGCAACACATTATAGCTTTAAATGCTATTCTAGAGTATTCACCTATACATTTCCTTTCAAAACTCGTGTGTGTGTGAAATGGACATGTAATTTAAGCATTTACACAATGGAATTCACATTCACATGGCTATCCAAATTAAGCTTTGATGCAAAAACTCACCAAGGTTTTCTCTCAAAAATGAATAACTCAATGATTATCCTAGCATGCACTCCATGTGTATATGTGAGATAGAAACTTATTCACAAACCAAAATGCTCACATATAATCCAAAAATGAAGCACATGTATACAAATGAAACAACCTTGGCATAATCTCATGAAAGGAATGCTAGGGCATTAGATAGTAAAATTAACTTCTCTTTTTCTTTAAAAGTATGCATCCCCCATGCTTCTCTAGATCTTTTAGGACTTTCATGGGTTGTAATGAGGCCTTGGGGTGATAATGAGGTAAGTGAAATGAAGGATATAGGATAACAAAGAGGGTTGTTCCGGGTGAATGACCTTAATCTTAGAAAAACACTTCCCTTTTATGGGATTTTGATTTTCACACCATCACCACACCCTTTGTTTCTTTTCTTTCTTTTCCTTTACATTTTTCCCTTTTCTTTTTCTCATTCTTTTTCTCCTTTTTCACTCCCTTTCTCTCCTTTTCTTGGATTTTCATTCTTTTTCCATTGAACTCTTTTGAGTTTCAACATCCTTCATCCCTTTTGTTTGATTTTCCACACCATACTTCCTTTTCTTTTACGATCAAATCATATCCCGCTCTAGGAACAACTAAGGTAAGGTAGATATTTATCATTTTCATTGGCTTGGTCAAATGTGTTGCATAGAAACGAGTTCAATTAAGGCTCAATCACGGCACTAGGGATAATATTTTCACAAGAAAAAGGCAAAGGCTCAAAGCATTTCAAAGATGGCCTAAGATCATCTCTAGATAAGCATAGGAGGAGCATTTTGCGTTTCAAGACAAAGTCAATCAACTACCCAAAAGCACCTAACCAAAACAAACATAATGAGATTATTGAACAAATTTAGAATTTGAAAAATTGTTCCTTGAGTAAATGTAAGTTCCCTCCAAACAAGGATTGGCATTAAAGCTCACATGGGTTCTTACTCATCTCCACTATTCATGTCAAGCACTCAAATGTGAACTCAATCCGTAAATTGTCCAAATTACACATTCAAGGTCCACAATGGTTGAGTTTGAAAGAAAAACACATATGTGATACTCAAGCATAGGATAAACTTCTATAATGTGCTCATGTATTCAAAGTTCAAAATGAAGATCAAGCAATTCACAAATCCCATAACAATTAGGATAAAGGAATATAGTTCAATATTGACTATTTTTCACAAAAATTGTCCAAAATTTTTCAAAATTTTCACATTTCCAACTTATTCTATACACAAAGTGGTGGAACATGTGAATGGTGCACCTCACCCCCCAACTTAAACTATGCATTGTCCTCAATGCACAAGGAATCATGCAATGAAAACAATGAAAGTAAAATGGGAAATGAGATACCCCATTTTTTTTTTTCTTTTTTTTTTCTTTCTTTTTATAAAACATAAAAGAGAAAATGAAACACACAAAGCTTATTTACACCCCCCAACTTAGACTAGAACATGTGGGAGAAATGTTGGTGGGGCCCTAAAAGCAGGTGGAGCAGCATTGCAGAGATTGGGCATGTCAGGAAAACAGTACCGGTACTGGGTACCGGTACCATATGGTACCGGTACCGAGTACCGGTACTGCGATTCCAGTAGACTTTTAGTACCGGTACTGGGTACCGGTACCATTTGGTACCGGTACCGAGTACCGGTACTGTTCTGCTTTGTCTGCCAAACTACTCCCGCTGAAACATGCTTCATGTTAAAATCTAAACTACAATGATACTCACCATTATACTACAGCGACATGAAAAATAAAAATATGACAATAAAAGAGATCTAACTACTATGTACATGGAAACAAAACAACAAGGGCTCATGTCAATCCGGCTTCAATTCGGATATGACCTTACGCCCATGGATTTTTTTGATTTTAAAATTTTTTTGTTGTATAAATGCCCTTTCTATCCAATCTATCCAACCATACAAGGGATAATAATTCAAAAATCTCAACTGAACCATGATGTATGCGAGTTTATGCAATGCAACAAATGGAATATGCAATTTCTCATTAATAACACTTGACTCCATTTCAATGCCCTCCCCAAGTTGAGAAATGTGAATCTCAACACCACTCAAAGATGGCAAAATGACCTTGGGCTCATTAGCCTCATGTGAGATAATAACTTCATTAAATGTTTCACAATCTAGAGTGGTGGGAGATTCAACATCAGTATGCCTTCCATTGGGATGATCAACCTCAATACATTGATTATGCTCCAAATGTTGTTCTTCATCCATAGCAATTATAGCATTAGTCAATGTATCAAGTTGTTGGGTTATTTGGGCATTGAATTCCATTTGGTATTGCATAAAATCGCACAAAATATTTTCCAATTCTTCTTCGGTTGAGTTCTCGTATGTTGGATATTGGAAAAATTCATTTGGTGGTGTGAGATTGGATGAAAAATTGCAAGGTTCATTCTCCCAACCATAACTCGAATAACTCGGTGTATCATAATGGTTGGGGTAAAAATTTTCGGAGGCCAAAAATGAATTTGAACCTTCGCATGCAAAGTCTTGAACCGGATAATTTCTTGGGCATTCATTAGTGAGGTGTCCATACTCACCACAAATTTCGCAAACGTTTTCAAAATAAGGGGCATTTATTGGGCACTCACTAGTGAAGTGCCCATACTCACCACAAATCTTGCAAACGTTTTCAAAATAAGAGGCCATTCTTGGGCACTCACTAGTAATGTGCCCATAGTCATCACAAATCTCACACACATTTTCATAATATGGGGCATTTGATACATTTTCATAGAAATTATAAGACATAATAAAAACACAAACTAAAACAAAATATTTACAAAAGAAACGACATACCTTGGCCCGTGATGAAAATCACGAGACTTACCATGCCGCCCAAAATCACCTCCGAACTCGACGCTTAACCTTCCCCGGCAACGGCGCCAAAATGATTGTTTGGAAATGCGGTGTTGTATCCTAACCGCTAAACATCATCCCTAAATGTGTGTATGGCTTATAGGAATGGGTGAGTGTCACTCTCACTCGGAATGATGCAAAAGATTAGGCAACAATGGAATGGTGATGGAAATGAATGGAATGAACAAAATAGATGGAATGAAATGCGGGTGTGTGTGAACAAAAGTGCTCCCCAATCGTAAGGAGTCTTTCGTTGTCGGTGTTTTACTTGGAAAGAATTCCAAGGTCGTCTCCTCAGGGAAGGAAAGGGAGTTGTGTGAAAGTGATTTTGGTGAACAAAAGAGAAAAATGTAAAATCTTTTGTTTGAGTTTTGTGTTTGGTTTGTAAATGAAAATGCAAGAAAGCAAGTGTTGGCTAATCCAAAGGGTTCATTCCAATGGGAATACCAAATCAACTCAAAGCCTTCCTCCGATTGAGCATGAATGAACGATTGATTCGGGGGAAGCTAGAGACGAGATTGGTGAGTATCTAAGCATAAACCGTGACTAGGCCTACGGAATATCAAAGGCTCACCAACTCATCCACTCTCAACCCCGTCAAACCGAACCATTTGACTCTAAAGGGAGGAATGAAGAAGAGTTGAAAATGGTATTCCCAAGAGGAATTTTCCCTTGGATTAACCAACTTAAATCCTAGCTACTCATATTAACAATGCAAGACAAGCATAAAGGAAATGGACATGGAAGGGAAATGGAGCATGGAACTTAACTTACAACAAGAAATCTAAAGCTATGAAGGAAAAATATTCAATACCCATTTTAAGCTTGAAAATGAAGAACTTGAGCAACAATGGTGAAATGTAAAATGGTGTATTGAAACTTGCAAAGTTCTTGAAATAAATGAGATTAAAGACAATAAACAAAACTTTAAACAAGTCTTACAATAGATTACATGGAAAAGGATGGAAGAAGTGCAAAAACGAAATTACATTACACTATTCATCTTCTTCCTCCTTGGAGCTCTCTATCTCTACTCCTAAGCTTAGGTAGCCAACTACTCTTTTTGTGTGTTGAATGTTGAATGTATAATGGAGAGTGAGAGCCTTCAATTTCGTCCATGGAGGGTCCCCCCTAGGTGTGTGCAGGTCTTACACCAAAGAGGGGCTGAGTTGAAGCCTTGGACAGGCTAGCCTGCAACCCACATGGCAGCCCATTTCTCTCTCTTCCTCCTTGAATGCCAAGCCTCAAAAGTCTTCCAAAATGTGTAAGAGACCTGCAAATGTGTAAGGAAATGTTGGGATAGGCGTGGGAGAAGTGTAGGTGGGACCCCCAAGCCTCAAAGTTGAGTTACAGGCTGTTTTCGCGACCAGAAGGTCCGGAGTACCGGTACTAGGTACCGGTACTGTTTTTCTGCACTGGAACACCTTCGGTAGAATCGTCATAACTCTTGATCTAACCGTTGGATTGGGCTGAAATTTTTACAACAAACAGAAGACACCCATATCTACAACTTTCATGTTTTTAACTTTTCCAAATTCTGAGTAGATCATGGTCAAAATGGAGGAATTCAGAGGCAGTGCTTCCAATTGTTGCTGCAGCTGGTGCCCTTGTTCCCAAGCACCAATGCCTTCTTGATTTCTTCACTTTTAAGCCTCCAATTCTTCATGTATTGTGTCCATGCCTTCACCACACATCCATCAAGGTTGCAATGTCCTAAAATCAATCACTTAAGCTATAAAAGGTTGCAACATCAAAATATCAACATTATAGTTCAAAACGGCTAACTTCTAAGCACTTAAATGCAAAAGTTGAGTTAAAATGCATGTAATGAGCCCTTCAAATATGCAATATTATGTGCTCATCAATAGCAGTTTAGTCTTACCAAAGCACTAACCCCACTACGAGTGGTAGGAGAAATGCCAACCCCCACGGAGCAAGCAACACGTCTACCCACTCTACGATATCTCGTCAAAGGCCACCCATGGTCATCCCACACTCATAAGAGATACAATACCAAACCCAATTTCACAATTTACAAGAATATCTTAAAAATCCCCAATTTAAGCATGTGACATTTTCAATAACCAACAAAGAAAATGCAAGAGATCACAACAATATCATTTTATTACTCAACACAAAACACTATGATTTTGAAATCAAAAATAAAGGAAGAGTTCAAGAGGAAAACCCATCACTCTTGAAAAACTAGGGTTTTTCAAACAAAAGAGGGATTTCATGGGTATACAACCCTAAATTTGTGTAAAACATGTTAACAATTGAAAAAGAACCAAGAAACAATGGAGTCATAGCAAATACATATCATTAAGAATCAAAACATACATATTTATTAACCCTAACATCAATGTAAGAGAAAGAGAAGAAATCCCCTACCTCAATGCTCAAGAGTTTTAGCCAAATACCCAAGCTTCAAGACCTTCTTGCTTTCCTTTATTTTCCTTTTAATCTCCTCTCCCTAGGGTTTTCAAAAGATTTGGGTGAGAGTGGGTGAAGAATGGAAGAAAAGAGAATGAGTAGAGAAGTGAAATCTTAGAAATCTAGGGTTTTAATCTTCTAAAATGGTGTATCTCTCCTTATCTTTGATGTTCTTCTCTCCCTCTCTTTCTCTCTAAAGGTGCCTAGGGTTTAGAAGGCTGAAATGGGGCTCAAATAGTCGGCCTTAAGTATTTATAGGGAGAGAGAGAGAGGCCGAAATTCGCGACTTTAAAATAAACAGTCTGGTTTCGGTAGTACCGGTACTTAGTACCGGTACCATTCAGTACCGGTACCCAGTACCGGTACCAGAAACCTTCTGGAATCGGGGTACCGGTACACAGTACCGGTACGGTACAGTACCGGTACCCAGTACCGGTACCATTTACCCAGTTTTGCCTATTTCTTTTGTTTTCCATTTCCAATCCATTCCAAAACTAACCAAATCCATCACAAACCTCTCCAACACATATTTATACACCAAACCTATCTAATACAAGTTATAGGACCTAACATTTTATATTTTCACTCACTAAAACTAAATTTCAACGATGATTTTCATTAACATTTTAAATCTTTACTTTTCAAATTTACAAAGTTCAAACACACTTCAATACCCCTATCCACATCTTTACAACCATTATTTGCTATATCTATATATCTATATGAACGAAAATGCAGGGTGTTACAAATATTGTAAGAATCAGTTCAATCGGACATCAGGTAAAAAGTTATGGCCAAAATTCTTTCCTATCAGAATTCTCTCTAAAATGCATTTTTACTCTAAAATACTTTGAATCTTCTAATACATCTCATATCACCTCTTCTAATATTTATCGATCTTTCGGATTCAGTGGTAGCCTTATTTTTACCTAAAAGCATTAAAAACTTACCTAGCCACCCTTCTCGAGCTAAAACACCTCTAAAACTAAATTTTACCCGAAAGTCAATATATGCGAAACTCAAACTTCATGATCAACCTTTCAAAAAGGATTCAAAGTTCTTACCATAATTTGAGTTTTAAATGATTCAAAGTCAAAAGGTATAGGAATTTCCAACTCCTAAAGATTTGAGTGATGCAATTATCCTAAGAGTTTCATACTCTTATTGGTTTCGGTAAGAGCCTTGAGCTTTTGCCAAACCCATCAAATTTTGTGGAGCTTTCTAGTCTCTCTTTGGCAAAAAACACAATGCACGGCAATGGAGTTTCTAACTCCTTTAAAAAAAAAAAAAAAAAGAGCTGGAGTTTCTAACTCCTAAAAAAATTTGAAGTCTTTGACTCCACAACAAAATTTCATGGTGTCCTCGACTCCCCTCGGCAAAGACTCTATGGGATCTCGAAAATTCCAAACTCATTTAAATCTATATATATCCCACTCTTTTCGTTGACAAACTAAGGAGCTTATAACTCCTAAAGCTCTCCATGGTACAAAATCACAGGATTTCTACATTTTCACTCCTTTCATTGAAAACCATTCGATGGTCTATTAACAAAAAATTCCTCTAATTTTGATGTGAGTGTTGGATTTCTTTGCCATTAGGTTACACAAAAGGGCATCAAACTTTGGTATTTCAAAGACCAATCCGAAAATTTTTCTTTGGTCTTTGAAAGACTAAACATGACAATGCTTCTTTGGTCTTTCAAAGATCACCAAAAAGGGGAGAAATCAAGATATGCTCTCCTAACTCTACATTGAAGTTTCTACCTGGAGTCTTTGACTCCAAGCTGGATTTTTTAACTCCAAGCTGGAGTTTTTAATCCCCTTTAAGAGTCTTAGACTGTTTAATGAAGACTTGGTTCTTCTAAAACCATATAAAAGGGTTCCTAACTCTTGAAACTAAATTTGGAGTCTTTGACTCCTTAACAAATTAAAGAAAAATCTAGCCAAAGGAAAGCTTGTAGAAACTTTTGTCGACGAAGTCACAACAACTCAGAAAAATGGTAGTAAGATCTTTGGCACAGTCTTTGTAAAATCAAGAGACATTATGGAGTTTCTAACTTCTAAAAAACAAATCTAGAATCTTTGACTCCTTTTGACATGTCTAATTGAGCCTCCAACTCCTCTACACAAAACAAACTGGTGCAAACTACAAAAAAAAAATTAAAAAAAATTGAGTTTCGACACCATGGAAGTTTAATATTCTCTTTTCACTCCCGTGAATTTTTGAGTCCTAACATTTCCAAGACATAAGTCTTAGACTTTTATGGGTCTCTGCCAAATTAATAATTAAAGGAGTTCACAACTCCTACCAACTAAATTTAAAATCAAAGGAGTTTTTAACTCCCGCCAAAGTGCACAACAAAAAAACTAATTTAAAGAGTTTCTAAACCCCTGACCAATCTTTGGAGTTTTAAACTTCTCGATGATTTTTCATTAAAAGAATCTTAGACTCTATATAAATTATGGAGTCTCTAAGCCTTTATATGTGAATCCAAAAATTCACACAATTCTAACATTTTCAAGCTGAAGTCTCATAGTAATGGGCCATCCACCCATTCCCAACGAGCTTCATTCCAAATCAAATGAGTCATTCACCCGTTTCAAACCCAAATCCATTGAACTACGTCAAACTTGTTTCCATTTTATAGATACATAGGTAGTCTAACATCTACACTAGGTGTAGTTGCAAGTTCAAATCAACTTCAAAGCAAATTCTATTTTTTTTTTTCTACAACAATGGTTGACTTGATTCCATTTTGGATACGTAGGTAGCCCAACATCTACCCTGGATACAGTCGTAACCCCAAACAAATTAAAAAAATATTTTCTAAGAGCTACGAATGACTTGATTCCCTTTCGGATATGTAGGCAGTCTAGTTAAACTAGGGGCAGTCATATCTCCAAATAAATCGCAATTTTTTTCTTTTAAATCAAATGAGACTTGCGCACATATCAAATAAAAAGGGTTATTTACCCATTTCAAACCTGATGGATATTTTATCCATTCAAGATTAGTGGATCATTTGCCCACTAATCTTACCCTCAAACAATTTATCATTCTCGAACTACGAATCGACTTGATCCTGTTAACGGGTACGTAGGCAACCTAGGCATTTAACCTAGTCTCAACCAAGGCAACAAAAAAAATTGATAAAATATATATTTTTTAATTCTCTTGTGAGGTAAATCATGACGTGTGATAATTTCTCATTGGAATCAAAGGGTGTTCCATTGATAAAGAATTGTAATTAATAGATATAATTTATCTAGAATGAGTCAAACCTAAATTAATAAAAGTCGTATAATCGTTCATTGTATGAGTAAAGTCTTATTTGGTGGAAATTAAAAATTTTGCCCAACAAATTCATAAACCAACCCTAAGAGTGATAAGAAACCTTCAAACCCGTCGAGAAAACAAAAAAAAAAAAATACTCTACGATATAGGTGCGAGTGCATTCAAGTTCATCAAACCCACCAATACAAGAAATTTAAATCATGTTTTTCAAATAGAACATGGTACGGCGAATAACAGTTTCCAAAATTCTTAAAGCAAGAGAAATTTCAATAAAATATGCATGAGATTGCAAAGAGAAATCAATCAATCAATCCTTCCAAGAAAGCCAATTATACGGCTTTTCAACTAAATCGATGAATGTGCAAGATAAAGAAATTAAACAATTATTCCATCGAACATATTGTGTGTGTGTGTGTGTGTGTGTGCATGCTATTGCAAGTGTGTATAAAAATTAAAGAAATACAAATCATCTACAACACAGATACCTAGCTCAGGGACAATATAGCTCGTACCCTCCAGCTCCGAGAATGAAGAGCTCCAGAGTAGAGGACAAATGAGATATAAATTTAATAAGTTAGAGAGAGATGAGTAGCCCAGGCAAGTGAAATATGCACTCATGGAGTACAAGAAAAATGCAGAACTTTTGCCCTCCAGACCACGACAAGTAATAAAACAAAAGTTTGGGGACTCAAAATTTGGCAAGATCAGCGAAAATCGTACTCCAACCAGGTCAAGACCTCCTTGGAGCAGGGGGGTAAAGGGGATATGGAACATCCAAAAGAAACTAAAGAGGCTTTCATTCCATTCAAAAGAAGAAAGAGGAAAGAGGAAAAGGGAATAGAGATCCTCAAGGCTTTGGGGTAGACGGATCAGCATTGCCACCACCAGAAGAGCCTCTAGGATGAGGGTCGAATCGAAGCTCAAACCTGTCAAATCCAAGATCAGGGAACTTCTCAAGGGCTTGCTCTTAAAAGTTGAAGAACCCATCCATAAAAACTTTGGTAGCTTCCTTCTTTGTTTTCTTTATCTCATTTTTCTATTTCTCGACCAATCGTCGCTCTGTGCTTAGAGAGTCCTCCAGCTTCGCAATGACTGCACGAGACTGGGCCAGGTGGGCTGTTAGCTCTATGTTATCGACTTGCGAGTTGACCAGCTCATCCACCTCCCGACTCAAACCGATCTCGCAAAGAGATCTCCAGAGTGGTGGCGCTAATTAACTACCGAAAAACCTGAGCTCTCGACTAGAGAAACGCCTCCAACTCAGCCTCTAGCCCTGCGCCCCAACGTAGCAGCTTGGCCAACCTTGCCTCTCTCTTCTCCGCTATCACCTTCAAATGATGGATCTCCTCGCCTAATGTACAAACATGTGTTGCAACATGAAACCAAATTAAATGGATAAGTGCTTGTAAGGCTAAGGTTAGAAAAGGAAAAATGACTCAAGAAGAGCATGCAAAGAATCTCGGGTTCTGGTCCAGAAAGGCAGGTTGACAGAGTGGCAGAGGTCGACTGGAGGGATCAGCTCCATGAAAGCTCAGCTAGCTCTAGCCACATTGTCCAAAAGACTCCCACCAGAGCAACTGACCACAATCGGTTCGGGATGCCTCGAGCAGGAGTCTTCCACACCCCTGAGAAGAGGCCCATGTCCCAATGGGCCCAGGTTCAGATTAATGGAAACATCTCCGGCTATGCTCTTTCCAGTAGTCGGTAAGGTCAGGGTCTGAGCCTGAGAACTCAACGCGGGGCTATCCTCAGCAACCCTTGCCCTTTTTGCAGGATGCTCGGGAGCCCGCGCTGACCTCCTTTGACCCACCTGCTCCATGATCGCATTCCTCTCGTTGAACAATTATATAGGGGCTAAAAGGAAAAGGACATCAAATGAGAAAATCGGGAAGGCCTCGTAAAGACAAGGTAATCAAACTTTATAAGAAAATTAGGCACTTATTGCTTGGGATATCAAATGGGTCAAGTTCCATTAGCTCGACATAGGAGAAGGGTAAATGAGCCCGAGCTTGATCGACTCGAGTTCGTGCATCTCTAGTTAAGCTCAAATACTCATCTATAGAAGAGAGACAAAGTTAAAGTCATAGAATTAAGAGATGAGTAGCTTGGTCAAGGAAAACTCACCAAGACGAGGGAACTCACCAAGATGAGTACGTTGCCCCCAGACCATAGTTTTAAAACCCAACCCGGACATCAACCCGGCAAAGGGACCTGGTTAGTGGGTTACTGGTTCAACTGTTGGGTCACTGTTTGGACCGATAATATAATAAAAATTTTAAAAAAATTATAAATACTAATAAATAGGCCAAAAAATCACATTAATTATAAAAATAACATCAAACATGTAAAGTTAAGTAGAGAAAAATCATCAAGCATGTATCCAATTTCAATGTATTCAATTTTCAATATAACTTGTAAAGTTAAGTAGAGAAAAATACCTCTATTGAAGTACAAGGCTCCAGGTCTAAGTACAACTCTTCGACAATGTATCAATCTAAGCATAATCCATGTAATTTGCACTCTTCAAAGTTCAAACTTCAAACTCAAACTGTAGTAAGTGCTTGACTTATTCCGTCATTCCTAATTTCTGACCATGATTCCGGTTGTATGTATGGCTTATATGGTTAGATGAGTGTCACTTTCCCTCGGATATCATTCAAGAAATGGGAAAATGGGCATGTGAATGAAATGTGTGTGTGTGTATGAACAAAAGTGCTCCCCAAGCGCAGAGAGACTTTCGAGTGTCGTGTTTTACTTGAAATTTTTATTCCAAGGTCGTCTCCTCAGGGAAGGAAGGTGAATTGTTTTGAAAGTGATTTTAGTGAAAAAGGAAAAGTGTAAAAATCTCTTGAACATTTGTTTTGGTGAGTTGTGTTTTTGATTGAAATGAAATGGAAACAAGTGTTGCCTAATCCAAAGAGGTCATTCCAATAGGAATGTCAAATCAACTCAAGACATTCTTCCAATGGTACCTAGACATTCGATTGATTCGTAGGAAGCGCGGGACTAAAACGGAGGTGAGGATTCAAGCATACTCCGTGACAAGTCTAAGGTGTATCAAAAACTCACAACCTCGTCCACACTCAACCTAGTCAAACCAAACGGTCTTACACTACGAGGAGGAATTAAAAAGTGTTGATTTAGCATACCCAAGAGGAAATCTCTCTTGGATTAGCCAACTAAAAGCTTAGCTACTCATATTTAATGCAAGAACATACATGAAGTAAAGAGACATTGTGAAGAAAAGAAGATTGGAACTTGGATTAATGCAAGAAAACTTAGACTATGAAGAAGTGCATTTAATACCCATTTAAAAGCTTGAAGTGAAAAACTCAGTACAACAATGGTAGAAGCTATAATGCATAACTAATCTTGCAATGCACTTGAAATAAATGACATTAAAGGTAATAAATGAAGCTTACAAACGTCTTACAGAAGATTACAAGTGAAATAGGTGGAGGAAATGCAAAAATCTAAGCTTTCTCTCTCTAAAACTATCCCTTCTTCCTTGAGCTCCTCTCTCTACAATGCTCTACTATTTGAATAATGTGAAGTCTTGGCTACATTTTCGTCCATGGAGGTCCCCCTAGGTGTGTGACAGGCCTCTCATCCATAGGAGGCTGAGTTGATGCATTGCACAGGCTAGGGACAGCCTACCCAGCAACTCTTCAGGTTCCCCCCTTTCTCTCTCATCCTCAGAAATGAAATGGCCTTCAAAGTCCAACCTAGGTGTGGGGAGGCATGTTTGTGTGTAAGGGATGTCAGGGGATAAGTGGGAGACTCAATGGTGGGACCCCCAAAGTGGCAGAGCTTGAGTTGCAGAATCTGGCATTTTTCAGCAAAATCTACCGGTAGGTCGATGGCAAAACCTACCTGTAGGTGTTACTCTAGTAGCCAAAACCTTCCGGAAGGTTTCCGGTAGAACCAACTCTAGTAGCCAAAACCTACTGGTAGTTTTATGAACAAACCTACAGGTATGTTTTTACTTATTTTGCTCAAATCTTGGTCTTTTTACCTTCCATGCCATCGCCAAGCCTCCCCTTCATCTCCATTGACTTTATGCACTACGGTGAGGGCTTAACTCATGCCATTTTCAACTCTTTGCCTGCAACCACACCGAAACCTCATTAAATGTAGAAATATTGCAATTCAACTCATATTCACCACAAACACAAGTCTAAAAAGGGTACAAATGTGCAAATGGTGTGCAATATTTTGTGCTAATCACACCCCCCAACTTGAGTTTTGCAAGTCCCTAGCAAACTTTATTTTCAAACCACAAAGTATAAAACTACAACAATCCATTTACACAAGTATATCACCAACATACAAAATGCAAAAATCATAATGCAATTAACGAAATGAACTTGGGCAAGATGGAACAAACAACTGTGGCATTTTTTCATTAATCATTTCAAAAGTTCAGTACAAAAGGTTAGAGTTCAAAACAAAACGGCCCAAAATCCTAAAGACACTTCTACTGGGCCGACAAAACTAACCCTACTGTGTACAATCTGAAACAAAAAAGAAACAAAACATCCCATCATCTAATCATCACCCTCGTCTCCATCATCGTCCTCTCCGGCATCCTCCTCCTCAGGGTCGTCCTGAGTCCCCTCCTCCTCCTCGTCATCGTCATCCTCGTCTGAATCTCCCACCTCAATAACAATGGAAGCTGAGGGGGCAGAGGTGAAAGGTCTAGCAGCCGGAGGTGGTGGTCCACCGGGGATCGGCTCTCTAGGAAAGGTATGCTGGAAAAGCATGGTCATCATCGTCGATATCCCCTACACTATCTCCTCCAATACATCCAAGCACTGTGATACTGTGTGCACATGTGTAGAAGCAGATGGCCCAGGGACAGACGACCCCGTAGAGGATGGTCCTGCAGCCGATGACTCAGGTCTCGGAACCCTGGCTCGCTCACCCCGTGTCATAGCTGCTCTCTTGCTGCTGCTCGACTTCCCTATGGCTCCGGTCTCAGGAGGAGTCATCACATCAGAGATGTAACCTTTCACCCAGTGATCGCACATATGGGTGACGAGGTTGCTAAATGGAAGGTTCGCCTTCGACTTTCTAGCCTGGGCGAATTCCTTCATAAACTCCCATATCAAGATGGCCATGTCCATGGCCTTTCCTGTCATCACAGCATGCAGAAGGGCTATCTTTACAATGTAAGGGTTCTTCTCGGCTCCCCTGGGGAGCAAGTTATAGTGTAGCACCTTATTCATCATCCCATAAGCGTGCTTGAGGCCCTTGACTTGGATCGTTCCCCTAAATTGGGTCGAGTCCTCGTACATTAACTCAGCATACTCCAATATGGTCTTGACCCCAGGGATATTGTGGGGATACACTAGGACACTGGGGGAGGCCTCTCGTACTTCATCAGTGTAGAAATCAAGGCTGGGGTCACATCGAAAGTCTTCCCCCTCACATTAGTTCTCAAGATACACGCATCCTCGTCACCACTTTCAATTTTTGGTAAAACTCTCAACACAGAGCCAAGTTGAACCCACTAACGGGCTCAAACCAAATCACTATCCCATGGGCCTCAATGATCCTCACAACCTCGTTGTTCGGGCCAAGGGAGATCCTATCGACGTACCTCTCACAAGTAACATTTTTCTCCTTGATGCTTTGGTAGCGGGCATCGTTCCTTGCTTTCTTCCTTCGCTCTCCCCGGTCTTGACTCGACCCCTCGCCACTCCTCTTGTGGGCACTAGCACCCGCGGGTTGTGGGAAACCCGGTCCAATGTGCTTGGTGTGGGCCATGTAAAGCAACAGAGCCCCAAACACCAAGAGTGACAAGAATGCCATAAAAAACCCCTCAATTGGGTCCACAACATCAAGGAAAATATTCTTTGTGCGAGCCATTGCAAGGAATTGGGAGCTTTTTGAAAGATTTAAGGAGAATAGAAATTGGGGGAAATTCGACAACCCTAGGGTTTTAGTGATGAAATCCACAAATCTTCAAAAAAATCCACTCAAAACTCGACTCTAGCAATGAAATATGAGAGATTAAAGTGATGGGTGAGAGATTTTTAAGCTTAGAGATGCTTGGAGGGAGATAGAAATGCCTGAGAGTTCGTAAGTAGGGAAGACAATGAACAGTCTCTCGAAAAAAATTGATTAAAAACCCTTATTTTTGGCATTCTGGGCAAAACCTACCGGAAGGTCGATGTCCAAACCTATCGGTAGATTTTACTCATGTGAGCAAAACCTTCCAGTAGTTTTGCGATAGGTTCAGATCCAGTGTGCAAAACCTACCGGTAGTTTTATGTACAAACCTACTGGTAGTTTTATGTACAAACCTACCGGTAGGTTTTCACTTATTTGCAAAAAACATGTGCTCACCAATTCACTTCCTCTCCACTTCATTTCAAATCCTACACATTCTAACACCTTATTTATGACCTCTACTCCACCAAAAACATGTGCTACACTTGTGAACCACATTTTGAACTATCATGCCCCAAGTCATTACCGAAATTGTAATATGATTTAAAATTTCGATGCTTTCAAAACACAAGGTATGAATTTCTACATTTAACTACCAAAATGAATACCCACAAATGTAAAACACATAGTCAAATGACAAGGGCATTCCTAATTCCTACAAATATCAAAATTTTGAGCAATATTCCCCTATCTCGCAAGCATAGGGCTACCTAACACATCGTTCAAACACCCGAACCAAGCACACATGAGCAACACCATGACTTTAAACACTAGTCTAGAGTATGCACCTACACATTCATTTTCAAAATCGTGTGTGTGTGAAATGGACATGTAATTTAAACATTTACACAACATAACTCACATTCACTTTGGCTATCCCAATTAAGCTTCGATGCAAAATTCCCCAAGGGTGTCTCTCAACAATGAATCAAACTACGGTTATCCTAGCATGCTCTCCATGTGTATATGTGATATAGAATCTTGTGCACAAACCGAAGTATGCTCACATATAATCCAAAATTGAAGGACATGCATGAAAATGAAACAACATTGGCATAATCTCATGAAAGGAATGCTAGGACATTAGATAGCAAAATCAACTTCTCTTTTTCTTTAAAGGTATGCATCCCCCATGCTTCTCTAGATCATTTAGGACTTTCACGGGTTGTAATGAGGCATTGGGGTGACATTGAGGTAAGTGAAACGAAGGATAGAGGATAACAAAGAGGGTTGTTCCGAGTGAATGACTTTTATTTCAAAAACATGTCCTTTTCCATGGGATTTTCAGTCTAACACCATCACCACACTCCTTATTTCTTTTTCTTTCTTTTCCTTAACATTTTCCTTTTCTTTTGTCATTCTTTTCTCCTTTTCTTGGATTCATCATTCTTTTTCATTCGACATATGAATTCCACATTCATCATCCCTTTTGTTAAGTTTCCGCATCACAATTTCTTCTCTTTTATGATCACTCATATTCAACTCTAGGAACAACCAAGGTGAGGTTGATTTTTATCATTTTGCATTGGCTTGGTCAATATGTGTGGCATGCAAATGAATTTACAATTAAGGCTCAATCACGACACTAGGGATAAAATTTTCACAAGAAAAAGGGTAAGGTTCAAAACAAATCAAGGATGACCTAAGATCATTTCTAGATAGGCATGGGAGAGCATTGTACATATCAAGACAAAGTCAATCAACTACTCAAATGCATCTAACCAAAACAAGCATAATGAGATTATTGAACAAATTTAAAATTTGAAGAATTGTTCCTTGAGTAAATGTATGTTCCCTCCAACAAAGATTGGCACAAAAGCTCTCAGGGTCCTTACACATCTCCACTATTCATGTTAAGCACTAAAATATGAATCCAATCCGTAAATTGCCAAAATTACACATTCAAGGTGCACTTAAGGTTGAGTTCAAAAGCAAACACATATATGATACTCGAGAATATGATGAACTTTTATAATATGCTCATGTATTCAAGGTTCAACGCAAAGATCAACATATCAACAAACCCATAACACTCTAATTAAGGGAATAAAGATCAACATTTAGATATTTTCACAAAAAAATTTCAAAATTTTCACATAATTTGCAACTATTGTAAACAAAAATCTGTATGATATGTGAAAGGTGAACTTTCACCACAAAAATTGGTATTATCAACAACAATTTCCACAAATATTGGTGTATCATACAAATGGTGCACCTCACCCCCCAACTTGATTCATGCATTGTACTCAATGCAACAAAAAATATATGATATGCAATGAAGGACTGTAAAAAGATGAGTAGGGTTAAAGAACACCTCGCACTTGAGCTTTGACAAAAATACCAATATCTGCAACTAAAAAACAACACTATACACAAAGATGAAGTAAGTAAACATAAACAGTTAAAGTAAGTAAAAACGACTATACACTAAAAACCATAAGAACAGTTAATCCACCAACAAGTCCAGGTAAACCAGATCCACCAATTCTTCCTCTACCCCTTGACCTTCAAACCCCTCAAAGAATGGCTTAAGTCTTTGGCCATTGACCTTGAATTTTTTGCCATCTTCAGGGTTGTGACTTCCACAGCTCCATTGGGGTAGGCCACCTTGACAAGATAGCGGTCATCCCAACGGGATCGGAGTTTCCCTTGAAAGATCGAGATACGAGAATTGTATAAGAGCACTTTTTGTTTGAACTCAAATGATTTCCTTACAATGGATTTGCCATGAAAGATCTTAGCCATCTCTTTTGAAATTTTAGAGCTCTCATACGCATCTCTTCGAATCTCTTCCAATTCATTCATTTCAAGCTTCCTATTTTCGCCGACCATTCTTATGTTGAAGTTCAAGGTCTTGATGGCCCAATAGGCTTTCTACTCCATTTCAACCGGCAAATGGCAAGCCTTTACATAGACTAGCCTATAGGGTGACATGCCTAGAATTGTCTTATAAGTAGTGTGGTAAGCCTAAAGGGCATCGGTCAACCTAAATGGCCAATCCTTCCTATTGGGATTCATCGTTTTCTCTAGGATGTTCTTGATTTCTCTATTGGCCAACTCGGCTTGACTATTTGTTTGTGGGTGATAAGTGGTGGACACCTTGTGTGTGACGCCATGCTTATGCATTAAGGATGCAAATGGCCTATTACAGAAATTCGAACCATCATCGCTTATCATGGCACAAGGCATCCCAAACTTCAAAAAAATATTCTCTTTGAGAAACTTAACCACGACCCGATGGTCATTGATCTTGGTTAGGATAGCCTCCATCCAGTTGGACACGTAGTCCACTGTCAGCAGAATGTACAGGTAGCCAAATGACACGGGGAAGGGACCCATGAAGTCGATGCCCCAACAGTCAAATATCTCGATAACAAGTACAGGGGAGGGGGTATCATGTTCCTCCGGGTCACACTACCCAAATGTTGGCACCTATCACATTTTTTACAGAAAGAAACACAGTCTTTAATTAATGAGGGCCAATAAAAACCGGATTGTAAGACCTTTGTCGAGGTCTTCTTTGAAGAGAAATGGCCACTGCACGCCTCTGAATGGCAAAATGCAATGACTTCCCGTTGTTCATTTTTTGGTACGCATCTCCTCATGACTTGGTCAGGGCAGTACTTGAACAGGTACGGGTTCCCGAAGTAAAAGTACTTCACATCCGCCATAAATCTCCTTCTATCCTCAGGGCTCTAGTGCGGCGGTATTTGTCCTGTATCAAGATAATTGCATATGTCAGCATACCAAGGACAAACAGAATGAATAGACAATAAATGTTCATCAGGGAAAAGATCAGGGATAGGAATGTCCTCATCGGCATCTTGCACCACAAGCCGGGATAAATGGTTCGCCACCACGTTCTCAACTCCCTTTTTCTCTTTGATTGTCAAGTCAAATTCTTAGAGGAGTATCCACCTAATGAGTCTCGGTTTTGCATCCTGCTTAGACAACATATGCTTCAAAGTAGAGTGATCGGTATAAACTACTATAGGTGAACCAATGATGTATGACCGAAATTTATCCAATGCAAATACGACAGCTAGCAACTCTTTTTCAGTGGTAGTGTAATTCATTTGTGCTTCATTAAGAGTTTTGCTAGCATATTATATTACATAAGGTCTCTTGTCTTCCCTTTGACCGAGCACAACGCCAACCGCGTAATCACTTGTTTCGCACATAAGCTCAAAAGGTAAGTCCCACTTTGGTGGTCGCATAATCGGAGGTGTAGTGAGCATGTTTTGAGTTTTGTAAACGATGCCTCACAATTATCCGACCACACAAATGGGACACCCTTGGAAAAAAAATTGGTCAAGGGTCGAGCCAACGCACTAAAGTCCTTTATAAAGCGACGATAAAAATCAGCATGGCCAATAAACGACCTGATATCATTGATGACCTTCGATGTGGGGAGGTTGGAAATTGCATCCACCTTTGATTTTTCAACTTCGATCCCCTTCGCTAAGACGATGTGCCCGAGCATAATTCCTTGTGTCACCATGAAGTGGCACTTCTCCCAGTTAAGAACCAAGTTCTTCTCCTCGCATCTCTCAAGTACTATCTCTAAATTCTCCAAACATCCTCCAAATGAATCCCCGAACACTGAGAAGTCATCCGTAAAAACTTCCACGATCTTCTATACCATATCACTGAAAATCCCCATAACGCATCTTTGAAAAGTCCCTAGGGCATTACACAACCCAAATGGCATGCGTCGGTAGGCAAAGGTACCATAAGGGCAAGTGAAGGTAGCCTTTTCTTGATTCTTCAATGCGATCTCAATTTGATTATAGCCGGAGTATCCATCCAAGAAACAATAGAACAAGTGTCTGGATACTCCCTCCAATACTTGGTCAAGGAATGGCAAAGGGAAGTGGTCATTTCTTGTGCAAGAGTTGAGCTTCCGATAGTCAATACACACTATGACTCCCGATTTCTTTGGCACTACTTAAGTGGGACTCACCCATTTACTGTCGGCAATTGAAAAGATGATGCCCACATCAAGTAGCTTGAGTACCTCGTCTCTTACCACATCCTTCATGATTGGATTCAACCTTCTTTGTGGTTGTCGAGAAGGCTTGGAGTCTTTTTCAAGGTAGATGCGATGTGTACAAATGAGGGGGCTTATCCCTTTGATGTCGGTAATTGTCCACCCAATTGCTCCCTTATGCCTCCTCAACACTTTCAAGAGATCCTCTTCTTGCTTTGCCTCCAAAGTTGAGCTAATCACCACCAAAAAGGTCTCATGTTCCCCCAAGAATGCATATTTAAGGTTGGATGGTAATGGCTTCAACTCCACGATGGGTTTTTGCACATTCGATGGAAAGATCTTCTTGTCTTGGTGTGGAAGCTTCTGAAATGTAGGGGTCCATTTTTCCACCCCTTTCAAGCTCTCTGGTTCCCTTTGATCATCAACCTCTTCCTCCCCCAATTTCAACATGCCCAGCAGCTCCAAGTGCTCCTCCACCAAGGTATCAATCCTATGCACTTCATGCACTTCCTCATCATCCCCCGGTTGTTTACACACATTGAAGTCCATAGTCATGTTCCCAAAAGAAAGCTTCATCAGTCCATTCCTGCAATTAATCACAGCATTAGAAGTAGCAAGGAACGGTCTACCTAAAATGACGGGAATTTGTGAGTCAGGGTTAGCAACTGGGTGAGTTTCAAGCACAATAAAATCAACAGGGAAATAAAAATTATCCACTTGAACCAAGACGTCCTCAGCTACTCCCCTCGGTGTTCGAATGCTTCAGTCCGCCAATTGAAGAGTGATTGGAGTTGACTTCAACTCTTCAAGTTGGAGTTATTGATACACCGAGTAGGGTAGGAGGTTGACACTTGCCCCCAAATCAAGAAGTGCTTGCTCCACCCAGAAATTTCCTATTGTGATGGCAATAGTAGGGCAGCCGGGGTCTATGAACTTTGGTGGTGTGTTTGTCCTCAAGATTGAGCTCACTTGCTCGGTGAGGAATGCCTTCTTATGAACATTCAATTTCCTCTTCACTGTGCACAAGTCCTTCAAGATCTTGGCACATGACGAGATTTGCTTTATGGCATTGAGGAATGGAATGTTGATTTTTACCTGCTTGAACATCTCAATTATATCAAAATAGTTAGCCACCTTCATGGGTGGCTCCAAACGATTGGGAAAAGGGGCCGGAATTGGGGGATGCATGCACACCGTTCATCAACCAATTTTTCTTTCTCACTCACCTCACCCCCCTCGA
Source organism: Ilex aquifolium (assembly GCA_951799425.1). Taxonomy (NCBI): domain Eukaryota; kingdom Viridiplantae; phylum Streptophyta; class Magnoliopsida; order Aquifoliales; family Aquifoliaceae; genus Ilex; species Ilex aquifolium. The sequence goes on from OX637400.1 coordinate 23,034,023, forward strand.
AGTCACCCATAGTCTCTTTCTCTAATGGCAATGTGGTCTTGGGTGAGACTTTTGACACAATAGTCTTATCAAATTGTTTGCCACTTCGAAGGGTGGTGACCACCTTGAGTTGCTCATAACTCTCCTTTATGGGTTCGGATGACTCAGTCACATGTTGGCCTTTAGGGTTCTCTTGGTTAAGCTGGGAATTTCCCCTTATCTTGTTGTGATGTCCCTATGGCATTGGTCAATTTTGTGATTTGAGCCGAAATGTTATTGTTGAAGGCGGTTTGGTTTTGGATGAAATTATAAACCACATCCTCCAAATTCCTCTTATGGAGAGGTTGGTAGGTGGGAGGATTGGTCGGTCCTTGTTGACCATAACTTTGCGGAGGTGGACTTTGGGAAAATTTTTGTGGAGGTGGGTTCGGTGAATACCCTTGCGGATTGGACTGGGGGTATTAAGACCTAGACGACTGACCTTGTCCTTGGTATTGACTTTGCTTAGGAGGCTGGAGGGTGAATAAGCACTAGACCTATGAGGAGTGGGATTCTCATTTCTCCAACTAAAGTTCGGGTGATTACTCCAACCCGGATTGTAAGTGTTAGAGAGCCGAGAGAATGATTGCCTAGTTTGATTAAAGGCATTAACTTGCTCATAATAGACTTCCTTAAGTGCCGGAATGTTAGGGCATTCTGATATGGAATGCTCCACACTCTCACAAATTGAGAAACCATCCTCGGTCTTTGAAATATTGGACACCTCATGTCTCCTATTGGCTTCTAAACTTTCCACCTTCCGAGACAACTTGGTGATTTTAGAAGCAAATCTTCCCGATCCATCAAGTCATACATCCCTCCCCCACGCGATTGATTACTACATGGAGATGACCTCGTTACATTGGTGGGATCCGTGATATCCCAAGATTGTGCATTTTGCGCCAATGTACTAATGTAGTCTAGGGCGTCATCGGGATCCTTGTTTAAGAACTCCCCATTGCACATCATGTCAATGAATTTTTTATGGCCCGGTGTAATCCCTTCATAGAAGAAACTCACCAATTGCAATGATTCAAAACCATGATGTGGAATGGATTGTAGCAATTCCTTGTAGCGATCCCAACAGTGATAAAATTGCTCATTGGGCTTTTCCGAAAAGTTTTTGATTTGCTTCTTAAAAGCGGTGGTTCTAGGCACTGGAAAAAATTTGTTCAAAAACTTGAAAGCATTTGTGCCCAAGAGGTTATGGATCGAGGCCTCAAGGAATTCAACCACGTTTTGGATTTGTTCTTAAGGGAAAAGGGAAACAATTTCAAGCGAGCTATGTTTTCCATAACATGATTAGCGAGGAAGGTTGTAACTACATTCTCGAATTCCTTAATGTGTAAATAAGGATTTTCTCTTTCAATTCCGTGGAATTAATGAAGTAGTTGTAACATTCCTGGCTTGACTAGGAAGGCATGAGGGAGTGGTGCTACGAGTGGGTTGGAGAAAATCCCGCATTGACCTCGCCGGAGGATCAATGGGGATATTGTTCCCTTCATTCATAGGAGGGAAATGCATTCTAGGGTTTGGAATTCTAGGGTCTTTCACTCCTCCTCCCCTTGGGACATTAGTCTCCTCATTCTCAAATTTATCACCGGCATCCTCGAGTGGGCCTTGGTTAATATTCATGTTGGGGCCTAAGAGTCGCCTAACCAATCTATTTTGTTCGTCCCGTCCCCACATACAAAATAATATCTACAATTGAAAAACAAGTAAACAAAAGTATATACAAGGAACAACATACCTCAGCCCGTGATGAGAATTCATGGGACTTACCTTCGTTATCCGAAAATCACCTTCTTAATTCAGCGCTTTGCCTTCCCCGGCAACGGCACAAAAAATGCTTGACTTATTCCGCCGTTCCTAATTTTCGACCATGATTCCAGTTATGTGTATGGCTTACACAGTTAGGTGAGTGTCACTCTCCCTCAGATATCATGCAAGAAATGGGAAAACGGGTGTGTGAATGAAATGTGTGTGTGTGTATGAACAAAAGTGCTCTCCAAGCGCAGAGAGACTTTCAAGTGTCATGTTTTACTTGGAATTTGTATTCCAAGGTTGTCTCCTCAGGGAAGGAAGGTGATTTTAGTGAAAAGGAAAAGTGTAAAAATCTCTTGAATATTTGTTTTGGTGAGTTGTGTTTTTGATTGAAATGAAATGGAAACAAGTGTTGGCTAATCCAAAGAGGTCATTCCGATAGGAATGCCAAATCAACTCAAGACATTCTTCTAATGGTGCCGAGACGTTCGATTGATTCGTAGGAAGCGCGGGACTAAAACGGAGATGAGGATTCAAGCATATCCCGTGACAAGTCTACGGTGTATCAAGAACTCAAAACCTCGTCCACACTCAACCTAGTCAAACCAAACTGTCTTACACTATGAGGAGGAATGAAAAAGAGTTGATTTAGCATACCCAAGAGGAAATCTCACTTGGATTAGCCAACTAAAAGCTTAGCTACTCATATTTAACTCAAGAACAAACATGGAGTAAAGAGACATTGTGAAGAAATGAAGATTGGAACTTGGATTAATGCAAGAAAACTTAGACTATGAAGAAGTGCATTTAATACCCATTTAAAAGCTTGAAGTGAAAAACTCAGTACAACATTGGTAGAAGCTAGAATGCATAACTAATCTTGCAATGCACTTGAAATAAATGACATTAAAGGTAATAAATGAAGCTTACAAACGTCTTACAGAAGATTACAAGTGAAATGGGTGGAGGAAATTCAAAAATCTAAGCTTTCTCTCTCTAAAACTATCTCTTCTTCCTTGAGTTTCTCTCGCTACAATGCTCTACCATCTGAATAATGTGAAGTCTTGGCTGCATTTTCGTCCATGGAGGTCCCCTTAGGTGTGTGACTGGCCTCCCATCCATAGGAGGCTGAGTTGATGCATTGCAAAGGCTAGGGACTGCCTACCCAGCAACTCTTCAGGTCCCCCCCTTTCTCTCTCATCCTCATAAATGAAATGGCCTTCAAAGTCCAACCTAGGTGTGGGGAGGCATGTTTGTGTGTAAGGGATGTCAGGGGACAAGTGGGAGACTCAATGGTGGGACCCCCAAAGTGGCAGAGCTTGAGTTGCAGAATCTGACGTTTTTTAGCAAAATCTACCGGTAGGTCGATAGCAAAACCCACCGGTAGGTTTTACTCCAGTAGCCAAAATCTTCTGGAAGGTTTTCGGTAGAACCAACTCCAATAGCCAAAACCTACCGGTAGTTTTATGAACAAACCTACCGGTAGGTTTGTACTTGTTTTGCTCAAATCTTGGTCTTTTCACCTTCCATGCCATCGTCAAGCTTCACTTTCATCTCCATTGACTTTAAGTACTACAATGGGGTCTTAACTCATGCCATTTTCAACTCTTTACTTGCAACCATACCAAAACCTCATTAAATGTAGAAATATTGCAATTCCACTCATATTCACCACAAAAACAAGTCTAAAAATGGTGCAAATGTGCAAATGGTGTGCAATATTTTGTGCTAATCAGTAGGCAAGACACATGAAAACAAAACAAAGCACATAAGCATAACATAAGGACTCAAATAAACGAAACTGAAAATAAATTCTTCAACCACAGGCTAGTTCCACTTGAAAATACAAATATTACCACTACTGTCAATTAACTAATCTACAACCCAATTATATATAATGAACAACAAGAATCCCAAACAAGCCACAAGTTCAATACCACAATTCATAATGCTCTTACTGCAATAAACAATCCACAAGTTCACAATCTTTAACAAACATAAAAAAAACAAATGAAAAATACAATACCACAATTCGAAAGTTACAAGTACAAAATCATAAATATGAAATAACAATGTTCATAAAAGTAAAAGCCCATCATAAAAGTAATTCAATAGACATATCTATTCATTCTCATTTTTGCAACGAGCGCTCCTACTCCATGAACTCCAATCCCTGCCAAAATCCAGAGGATTCTCAACTCTAGGACAATTGAAATTTTCAGCATTACTTGTGGTTGGATTGCCAACACCTCCCTCATTACCCTCCTCATTTCGAGGGTCCACAAGATCATCATTGTCATCATCCAACTCAAAATCCAAAGTTTCATCTACATTATATCCAAACAAACATTATTTATTGACTAATCAAAAAATGATTTGAAATAAATAATTGTGAAGGAATAAATTAACATTATTCGGATTTGTTTGGATATTGCATGCAATTAGTTCACGACGAAAAGTTTCTACTTCATCCACCGTTAAAGTTGGAGGCTCATCCTCTAAAATCCATGAGGCATTATTTGTGAAATCTTCAAAGTCAATAGGATCATAATTTCTACCCCTCAAGTAATTCCTACACACCATCATTTACAAGGTGAAAATTACATACTTATATAAACTGACCATAATTGTAGTAAAATGCTAATAAAAATTATGTACCTTTGTTGCAATATGTAATTGTAGTGAACATAAACAAGGTCATTAAGCCTTTGATGCTCCAACCTATTTCTTTTCTTAGAATGGATGTGTTCAAATACACTCCAATTACGTTTGCAACCGGAAGAACTGCATGTTTGGCTTAAGACATGGATGGCTAATTTTTGTATGTTTGGTGTGCTACTTCCATAGCACAATCACCATTCATCTGCATTTAATAATGTAATGCATCACAATCAAATGTTAACAACAAAAGTGAAGTATATAACTTGAATTAGGCTAAATATTTGAAATACCGGGAAGCAACATATCTCGATCACTTATAGCAGTTACTTGCCCAAAGTCTCATTCTGTATTTCTGAACAATTTCATCTCATTTGTCAACTTACTACTCAAATTGTGATTTCCATAAGCATATCTCTCAATGACATCCAAGAGCCCTGAAATAGTTTGTCGATGATTTTCCATCTCATCCGACTTATATTGATTACTTGGGTTCAACCAATAACCAGCAGCATAAAGATTTTTATGAAGTTGACGATCCCAACGACTATCAATGATTCTCAAGTAAACATCTACTCTTTTCTTCCTGCTCTGAAATATTTTCACCAACTCCTCCCTAGCTTTATGCATAGCTATATACAAGTAGCCCATTGAAGGCCTATCATCACTATCAACAAGGCGTAGCACATGCACAAGAGGCTTTGTGAGTTGGACAATAATAGCACATTCTTTCCAAAAACTATAATCCAACACATTGTCAATGAATTTTTTTCCCTTGCTATCCTTCGCATATGCTGGCATAGTCCATTCCCTTGAAGTCACCATAGCTCGTAATTGAGCTAAAATACTTTGCAATGCAATGAAATTGGTTGTAAAGCGTATAGGAGCAGGACAAAGTATTTCCCTTCCACCAGTGTGTTTCCTTATCAAATGTAATGGAAAACAATGATTATATATATATATATATATTTTGTAATCTTGGAAGCTTGGGACACAACATGATTTACCTCATCCAACTTGCCAGTCTCTTGTAGCATCAAATTCAAACAATGAGCTGGACATGGTGACCAACATATTGTGCGAAACTCCTGCTCCAATAACCTCCCAACAACAACATAAATTGGCAGTGTTGTCGGTCACTATGTGCACTACATTTTCTACACCAACTTGTAACACAACTTCCTTAAATAACTTATATAGCAAATCTATTGTCTTAGAAGCATCGGAAGCATCAACAGACTTTAAAAACATTGTTCCTCTAGGGCAATAAACCAAGAAATTAATCAACACTCTCCTACATTGATCTGTCCACCCATGATAGTACAACCAGTCTCTTTCCATGTGGTTTGAAAACTATGGAAAAAAATTTTGACTTCTTCAACATTCTTGTTTGACAAATAACCACACAAGTCATGAAGGTTAGGGCCCTTATAACCAGCACGAAAACCAGTAATTGCATCTAACATAGGCTGATAATACATGGAATTCACATCATTAAAGGGAATGCAAACATGCATTATCCATTTGGAAACCGCAAGATCACACCTCTCTTTTGCCTCCTTACTTTGCAATACACTTTTGATAGTAGGCTGAGAACTAGGGGTAATCCTTGGTACAAAGTAAGAGCTAATTGTTTTACATTTTCTTCCTGCATCCTTGTTAGGTATTGATTTATCTTGACCTCCACCAATGGAAATACATTTTTCTTTATAAGAGGATGGACTTTCTTGAACATTATCATTTTCTTTCATATATTCCTGCTCATCATAATTTTGAAACTCTGGTCCATTTGGATTCTTTTCATCATAATCTTGGTGTGCCTTTCTTTTGTTGGTCACAGTACTTTCTAGAATCAATCTCATCTCATAACTAACATTAAGAGAGCATCTAGTACATCGTTCTACTTCTCCTTTAATCCTGGCCAAATGTTGTTTGAATCTATTGAAACCACATCCCTTAATTACCTTGTGACAATACATACAAATCAAATTATTTCCCCTTTTTGAAGAGACAGATTCTTCCCGACAATGTGCCCATGCAGGGTCGATCTTTCCTCTCACAACAACTTTTTTAGAAGAAGAATTTGGTGTAGCGCTAGTTGGTATAGAGCTAGTTGGTGTAGATTTAGATTCAATTGGTGTTCCGGATGAAGTCATTCTGATATGACATCCAAAACCAAAAAGCCACAAGTAATTAAACCCCACAACACAACACACTAACTTTAAGCTTTAAATTAAAAACTAAGAGTCTAAGATACAAGACAATAAATAAAGTATAAATCCCAACAAATGAAAATAATAAAGGCCATAAGATAATTTATGCAGTGCAGTCACACAATCTCACAAGGAGAATTTCACAAGCTCTAAACTCTAAAATGTATGCAGTGTAGTCAAACACAATGAGAATTTCGCAAGCTCAAACTACTAATCAACCCAAAACTTTTCATAAGAATTTCAGAAGTTCTAAACTCACAAATTTTCTTTATGTTTAAAAAAAAAAAAACACATAATCAACCCAACTTTTCACTGATAGAGATATGAGTAGGATGGAGCATTATCAATCAAATATTCAACGCTCTTGGGATCATAGCTCGAGCAAATTATCAACCACTTACTCAGAAAACACTATAGCCTATTATCAAGCACTTGTTTAGATTGCATCTTGTAAAATTAAAAGCACTTGTTCAGAAAAACACTTGCAGCTTATTTTAAAAGATAATAGCTTTTGTAAATCAGATTGCATCACAACTACTAAAATAATCAAACACCTAATCAAAATTCTACAAATTAGATTGCATCATAACTCATAAAATTATCAAAATTACATCATAATTCGTATTCTAAAATATAGCGATTGATTACAATCACTAAACGAGAGAGAGAGAGAGAGAGAGAGAGAGAGAGAGAGAGAGAGTAAACTTGCTGCTCGATGCGAGTCGATGATTGTCACTCGGTGGAGGACTCGATGGAAATGCATGTGGAGCTCTGATCTGATGGATGGAGGACTTGATGGAGCTCGGTGGACTGGTGGAAGACTCAAGCATGCTGCTCACTTCTTCTCTTGCTCGCAGTCACAAACTCACAGTAGAGACTCAGAGAGAGATTGAGACTGAGTAACTGTAAGTCTATAACTGCAAGAGAGAGAGGGGAGAGAGAAAGGGGAGGAGGAAACTCGCCTCGTCACTGATTCTGTCCACAATCGCTAGACTGGAGTCGATGCTGTCTGCATGCTAGAGGCGGACTGGAGTCGCTGCTGCCTGCTGGTGCTGGAGGTGGACTAGAGAATGGAGTCACTGGTGGAGGATATGCTCAGTCGATAGTCTGGTCTGAGCGATTTAGGGAAAAACAAAAGGGCAAAAACACAATCACCAAAAAATTCCAAAAAATCTCACATTTATACAAATTAAATTAAACCGTCCGGCTAGGTTAACTCGCCCGGTTCGCACGGGTTCACGAGTTTTTGACCGGTTCAACGATTTGATCCCAGTTTCTATGCACAAATGGTATTTTATGCGAACCGGCCCGGTTTGAGCACTGGTTCACCGGGTCGACCCGCCGGGCTAGGCCGGGTTTTAAAATATGCCCCAGATTATGGGGATGTGAATCGAAGAGATCACCTGGGAAATAAATTCCCAGATTGTTCCAAAGACAAAGAAGAACCTTCACCTCCAACCTTCAGGCTCAAGAGGAAGGTCAAAGATAGGAACTTCCCCTTCTCTTCTCCCTACGAAGCAGTAGAGCCCAAACAGCTCCACGGGGCGAAAGAGGTTGAGAAAATCCGCTAAGGAAACTCACGGCTGCATGAACAGGCACTCCCACAGGACAGGGAATGCCAAAAGAATGGCCTAACGAGCCGGTAATAGCATGGCGGGACAGAAACTGAAGAAATAACTAACCTCCCTCATAAAGGGAGGAAGAGGAAACCCGAGGCCCAGTTGGAAAGGGACCTCAAAAAAAGAAACCCTATGAGCCAAAGACCAGTGATAGGTGTCATTGTCTGCGACATGAACCGATACCCCGGTGGGAAAATCATAACGGCTACTCAGTGCCCGGGCCTCCGCAGTATCAATCTCCCTCAACTTAGCATCTGGAAAGGTCTATCTTAAGGTGTCACACCCTGAAGCTAAAAGCTGAGCCATGGTGAGAACTCAAGAAAAAGGTTCAGAAAATTGAAGTGAAAACTTTGGTAGAGAATGAAGCAAAAGAAACTCAAGAAAAGTGGTGAAAGCCTAAACATAAAGTGTGTAATATTTAAAGGGGTTTTAGGAGGTACAAATCCCTCTAGAAGGAAGCAATTAATGCGCATCCATCGCATTAACTGCACCAGCCACGTGTCAAAAAATGTGGGGAATGAATGAAACTTTTGAGGAGACAACCTCGCCTTCGTAGGCACATAGCCTCAACTGGAGAAAATCGTCAAACTTGGAGGACACGAAAAGATAGAGCGAAAAGTCTAAAATAATCCTGATGATCCTGAACAGCTTAGGCGCGGATGTTCAGCTCGAGACTTATAAAAGACAAACCCTGGTAGGTCATGAAACATTCGGGCTCATAGGGATGAGGCAAGGCAAACTTACCAGGCAACCCAACTACGAGCAAACAACAACCTACTTACTAGCTCGGGAGATCTCCACTACTACAAATGAAGGTTGGTACCATAGTTTTAAAACCTGGCCCGGACATCAACCCGGGAAAGGGACCGGGTCAATGGGTCACTGGTTCAACCGTTGGGTCACTGGTCGAACCGGTCATATAATAAAAAAATAAAAAATAATTATAAATAGGCTAAAAAATCACAATAATTATGAAAATAACATGCTTAATATATATTATTCTTTTTTTTAACAGAAAAAGAGATTTTATAGATGTAATCCAAAAATTACAAGAAACAAAATATTACAAGAATGAAACAATAAAATTCTCAAAATTACACTTGATGGCTTTAATCCTTCAAAATGACCAATAAACATCTTCAGCATTATCATAGTGCAAGACTTCACTGCCCATTCCCAGCAGCATTATCCACAGCACCTGCACCTTTTAACACTTGTCATCATAAACCAAAGCCCTTTTAACCCTCAAAACTGGCATCCCTCTCACGTCCTGCAACAAGGCCAACCTAACATCACTGGGTAAACAGAAAGAACCAGAAAACTCAGAAGAATTTCTGGTTCTAACTGCTTGATTAGCCAAGCCATCCGCGACCCCTCGCTTCCCTATAAACGTGCCTAATCTGAACAACTCTCAACAACTCCTTAATTTGGCTAAGTAAAGACAAATAAGGCCATGCACAGGAACATTTACCCAACACCATATTAACAAGTATCAAAGAATTACACTCAATTTGAAACTTCTAGGATCAAACACATATTCAATCCATTCAATTTCCTATACAATTTTGTAAAGTTAAGCATCAAAACCAATAACCCACAATTAATTAAACCCCAGAATTAATTGAAATAGGCCAAAAATTATACAAATACAAATCAATTAAATCTGAAATGTAATAGCAGATTAGCAGGCAGAGAGAGAGAGAGAAAAAGAAAAACGTAAAAGCTGATCGCAGAAGATTTGCTATAGTGCTGTGATCCTGAGTCAAGATCTGAGTCGAAGAAGCTTTGTTGAAGATCTGAGTCGAAGAAGCTTTTGTCGAAGGGTTGTTTCAAAAGCCTAGATTTATCAAGAAATTTGGTTCAAGTCTTGACGAAGAAGAAGCCCAAAAGACCAGCACAACATAGATGTCCGGTGATGAGATTGAGCTTCATGACTATGAAGGTGAAGAGCACACGTAGAATAAAGCTTAGAGCACTTCGAGTCTTCAATTGTGTGTGTGTGAGACAGAGAGAGAGAGAGAGAGAGAGAGAGAGAGAGAGAGAGATGACTAAGCGACAGTCGCCTCGTCGGAGTCAAGGAGAAGCAGACAACAGAGGTAACAATGAAATGAAATTTGGGCAAAAATGCCCTAGAACCTGTTTTTATGGCATTTGAATTAGACCGTCCGGTTTACTGGGTCAACTCGCCGGGCCGGGCCGGTTTTTAAAACACTGGTTGGTACAACTCAGAGAAGCGAAAAGCTAAGAGCTAAGAAGAATGCATTAGAGGAGAAAGGGAAAAAGAGGAGAATTAAACAAGAAAACACATAAAAGCCATCCGGAATAAAAGAAGCAGTAAATAGGGAGCATTAAAAAGAGGAAATGGAGTTGAAGTTACCTAAACATGCTATAAATTCAGTTACATTTCATTGCGAAATCCTATAATCCATGGATAAAAACTAAGCAGCAAGCTCCTCATCCTCTTCAGTCTGCTTGGCACTAACTCCCTCAGCAGGCTCCTTAGGCTTCAACTCCTCAACATTAGGCATGAAAGAGTCTAGGTCAAGGTCGGGGTATGACCTCTCAACTTGTTCTTGGAAGTTTATAAACCATTGCACGAAGGAAGAAGCGTTTGCCTTGAGGAGCTCAATAATCCTCCCATCTCTAGATTTCAGCTCAACCGTTTTTACCTTCAGCTCCTCATCCTTCGCCCTCAATTCAGCATCCTTCCCCTTGATGGAGTCCTAAAAATGAGTGTCCATCTCGGCATAGGCCCTCTTCATCTCCGCCAGCTTGGCTACAAGGACAACGTTCTTCTCCTCAGCTAGACCTCTTCTAGCCTTGGCTGTGTCAATAGCGACTAGTGCCCCTCTTAGATTGCACTCCTTTGTAGCCAAGTCCTTCCTTAGTTACTACTCAGCAAGTTTGGAACTCTCAAGTTCAGAATGTAGGGGAGCCTACTCGAAGGATTGACCAGCTAGCACACTCGAAACATGCTGGTGATGGAACTCCATCATCTTGATGCATGCCAAGGCCTAACAACAGAGGGACATACTGTAAAGAAAAAAAAAAGAGAAAGAGAAGACAAAAGCCATATTCTAGGGGGGGTGATAAAAGAACACAATACCTCGTCCAAACTCTGGATGGCGTGCTTGGTCTTCCTTCCAAAGCTGACCTTCATCGCCTCCTTGGAGTCCGAGTTGGGAACTAAGTCAGCCAATGCATTCACAGCTGCAGCAGGATCACGGAGGAATCCACTGCTCTTCATGTCCAAATCAGGAAGACCCTAATTGATCTCTTCTCCTTTGGGATTCGTTGTTGGAGAAAGAGCTGAAGTTGTCCTAATAGGCTCGGCTCCTTCAACCTCATGTGGATTAGAAAGAGCTGAAGTCATCTTGATAGGCTCGACTTCTTCCATCAACTGCCCACCTTTGGATGGCAGCTCAGGCGGCGAAGAGAGGGGAAGACCGATTTATGGGGAGAACAGATCCTCATGTTCATGCTTCGAGGGGGTATTCGCCAACTTCGATTTCTTTGGGGAAGGAAACTCAGAAGTTTTCACCAACTTCATCATCTTTCTCTTCTTCTCATCGGCAAATCTCGCCATTATGAGTTCAAGATCCATCTGGTCGGGGGACTTCTTAGGCAATGATTTGATGATCTGAGTAAGCAATGTCTCCATAAGAGGACCAAGCTCATATTCTATAAGCTTCTCCTTGGTCACTAGAGTAGAAAAGGGCTTAATGCCTTAGGCTTCAACTAAAGCCACTCTCCCAGCCTCTATAGCATCAAGGGAAGGATGAAAACCTACAAAAGACAAAAGACAAGTTAGAACCAGGATGAGAATGCATTCAGTAGGTGAGTATTTAAATGTCGTCCTTACATGTGTTCCTCGGGACCCCCTAAAACCTGGGAAGCGAGGTATATCGCTAGACGCTCCTAAAAACTCCTAAGAATCACCTCGGACAAAGAACTTTGGTTTTCACCCCTTGTTGGAAGAAGGAAGCCCAGAAATCAAACTCTTCACCTTAACCCGCTTGGCGAAATAAAAAAATCCCAGTGCAAGAGAAGACTTAAGTTGGAAAAGGTGGGCAAACTCGTGAATAGTGGGTAGAAAGTGTTCCCACTCTCGTGCCAATGAATAAAAAGGCCGACCAGCAAACCCCAACTGTGGGGGGAAACCCGAGCTGAGCACACATTATAGAAGGCAAGGAAATCTCGAATGAAGGGATAAACAGGGAATCTGAAGCTAGCAATGAACTCCGAGGTGAAGAAATAGGTCATCCCAGGAATAAATGAGTTACATCTCTCGTTTTCCTAAAGGGAATGGAACTGAATAGAAGCTGGAAAGGAATACTCCTTCCTCAGGGCCTCCAAGTCATCCTCGTCGATACGACTAGGAGTGGACTTTGCACAGCAAGTAAGATCAGAAAGGTCTTGTTGGACTTTTTTCCTTTTGGGGCCAAAGGAAGGTGGAACCCTTTGGACCCCTTTTTCTTGGCACAGCTCGAGACAGTTGGGGGCAAAGCCAACAGAGGCTCGATGGAATGACCTGAAGTTGAGACCAAGGGAATGTATACGGGGTCGTTCAGATCTAACACCCTAGGATGAAACTCGAATTGCTCTGCTAAAGCTAATGAAAATTGATCACCCTCAACCGGGGCAGTGTGGTCAATAAGAGGCTCCTCACCACCAGGGGGAGATGAGGCCTCTTTAGCACAACCACTAGAATGGGAAGCTGAAACCTCCTCAACACTCTCATCACTTCCCTCCCCGAATGTAGGATCAGAAGAGGTATCGGATACGAATCTTCCCATTGGGGCTTCAAATCATAACTCGTAATGTAAAGAAGGCAGATGCAAAGCACAATCTATTAGAAATAGGGGGACTAAACACCAGGATCTGATTAAGGAAAGCCTCAATAAGAGAGGGTAGTCTAGAAACCGCAAAAGAAAAATGAACCTGCCGGAGTGACGCCGAAAGTAACTAAACCTCCAAATAATGAAACAGAATCCGCAGCTCCACCAGCTAGGATAAAAGGGATCCAGAATAAAAGAAAGAGAATGATTTCTTACCTAATGAAGAGCTAAGATCACTTCATAGAAGAACGAAAGCACAAAATTCTCAGAACCACCAGAAGAACAAGGCAACCACCTTAGAGTCCAGAAAGGGGAAAATGAACTTGAAAAGTCAAAAATTCAAAATAAAAGTGAAAAGGCAAAGGGTTTTTCCCCTTTTTTATAACATTTATTACCACAATGAGACGTAGGAAAAAGATGTACCAAAAGAGCCCTCTCCCTGTGACGTGTGTCCTTTCCTAGCACGTCTCTTACATCGGGGAACTGAACATGCTACTGGAACAACTTTGGTAATCATGAAGAACCGTCATCCATAGAGTAATCATTGTTGTAGAAAAGACGATTTTAACCCCAGGATAGAGTTAGAAAGTCATCCTCCTAACCTGGGGCTGGGGAGCAACTGATGATGATGGATTTAAGTCTGGCTCCCCTCTAGAGCCCAAAACCATTTGGGTTCACATAAGGTGACCCAAGAGTCTCATCCAGATAGCATTCATTGGGCTCAATCTGGATTGTAGCCCAGTTCCATAAAAGCATGAAACAAACCAGCTCGGAGGTGATAGCTCAACATCAACAAGCCCAATATATACATCATATTGGGAAATGGGGGCACAACACCAGGCCAGTTAGCAAGAGCTATAACATGACACGTGGACATGAGACAATGGGATAATGCCTGACAATCCTGATGGAGAAAAATCCATCGGTAGTAGATATGGCTCACGTATTCTAATCGATGCGTAGTGGGTATAGAAAAACATCAGGGATGACAATTCTAGTAACAAGACAAACATAGAGAGGACCATAGAATCAGTCCAAAAGGAATCACCACGAAACCCTAACAACCGGATGTATAAATAGCTACTGATACCACATAGAGAGATATAGAGAAATACCACCCAAAAGTAATCTAAGCAATATTCTGTAAAGGCTTCCAGCCAAATACCTTGTAACAATAATCTTCTTCCCCAAGAAATACAATTCCCAAGAAGTAAGAGTCTCTTTTATAATGGACGTAACCTTAATCCTTCTGCTAGGATGAACCACTCACATTGTTGTTTTCATCTTGCATTTAACACTTAGCATACTATTTATCATATATACACGTTCACGCACTCTTTGGGCCACATTCCAGATTGTTCTTTAGTCAGGTACAGTCGATTTCGAGCACCATCAAATCCTAAACTCCAACCTATTAATATCTATCTTAATAATGGATTCTGAAATTCAAGAAACAAGAGCATTATATTTCTACAACGCAACTCCAACACCATTAAAAGTTAACACGGAACATTGAATATCATCCTTGTTCCAATAATTGCCCACTATAATTGTCCTCAACATGTTGAACAACTATATTCTTTAGTCTAACATTATTAAGAATCAAATTCAACTACTCAAAATGATCTAACCTTCCTAAGTTCTTTACCATAGGGCTACAAATTTTTATTCATACCTTTAACCTCTATTTTCAATTAAAATTTGTGAGTATAAGTCAACTGTCAACCTCACACTCAACCAAGAGATTCCCGATTGTTAATAACTTTGGAGAATCTTAAGTGTAATGAAATATGCCCACAACAAAACATGATTGTCTAATCACACCGTTCTCAATTAATCTTCCACTTATAGTATTTTTAAGTAATTCAAACAACTCAAAAGCACAAAAACTTTGTTACCACTTTACTTTTAATTTGGCTCCAAGGAACACTAGTCAACTCTCCATAATAATATGGAATGAAGTGCTCCCATATTGATAACGCATAAATATTTTTTCGTTTGAAAGTTTTCGATTGTTGTTTCATTTTCTTTTAAAATATTATCCAATTATTATTGGTTCGTTGACTATATTCAAGGGAAGTCTATTGCCATTCTGTAGTCTGGGCCCAATTTTGAACGCAGTTGCAGTGCCAGATTATCTTTCTTAGTACCATAGCTTTAACTGCTATTTAACTACAACAATGATGGAAGAGTCTACATGACATATTAACAGAACTCAAATCTCATATAAAATTTGTGAGTTAAAGCCAATTATCACGAGAAAGGATGAAAAATGAGATACAACTAATAACAAGGTTGGGTTTATAGTAAACTCTTTTAATCAAAATTTGATGTAGATAAATCCATTTAATGTAAACATGTGGAATGACCTTGTCCGACAGATTTTATGGTCTACATACTGTTAGAATTTCAATACAAAATGCTACTTTATTTGTCAAATTCTTATCAAAAGTTTCAAAAATTGTGATATTCCATAAATTGTGCTTTATTTTCAATTTTTAGCATTTGAATGTTACATTTGTTTCTTTTATATTTGGGTTAATTACACTAAAAGTTTCCAAAGTATGGAGTGTGTCTCATTTTAGCCCCAATATTTCAATTGTATCATTTGAATCCCTAAAATATTGAATATGTTTCTATGTGGTCCCTCAAGCAAACAGCGTTCAGATTGCTAACGATTTTTTTATTATAAACTTGTCACGGAATACCTAAATATGAGCAAAAAAATAATTTGGATAACTCTTAACCAAATGTCTATCGAGTTACCCATATTACACATTTTTTGTCAAGAGCTGTCCAAATTTTGGTCAAGAGCAACCCAAATTTTTTTTTTTGTCCATATTTAGGTATCATGTGACAAGTTTATGATCGAAAACAATTAGTAATTTAGATTTTGTTTGCTTGAGGGACCACATAGAAACATATTCAATACTTCAAGGACTAAAATAATGCAATTGAAATATTAGGAGCCAAAATGAGACAAACTTCATACTTTGAGAACTTCTAATAAATTTACCCTTTATATTTTAGGACAAATTATAAATTACCTCCTTGTGGTTTACTCTGTTTTCAATTACCTCCTCATAGTTTTAAAACCTGCACATAACCCCCTAATGTTTTGGACCAAATTGCAACAATTAGAAATGCTGTTTAAATTAGCAGACAATGTTATAATGACTCATTTACCCCCTATGTACCCCTGTGTATCACTATTGCTTCTTCTCTCCATCTCTTCTTTCTCTTAGACACCGCTGCCCACCACCTCCATCTATTTAGTTGATATATCAATGGATGGTGTCTGAGTTTTGTGAACTAATATTCCTTCAACAATTGCTTGTTGCTCATTTCCACATCAATGATAATGACCAAAACTTATTGAACAAAGCAAGATGAAAAGATATAAGCAAAGTTTTTTTTAGCTCTCAAAGGTTTCTCTCTTTTTTCTTTTGCCTTTCTTACTATTCTTAGCTTCTTTGATCTGGGTTTTATTATTTTGCCCCTTCAAGTCCAGTGATGATAGTACCATTGAGGAGTTGGAGTTTGTTCATCAGAGAATAAATTGTAGGACTCATCCCACCGAAAAAATTATACTCCTCTGATGGGACATTTCTAAGACATCAGTAGAAACCAACACGTGTCCTCGGCGTTGTAAGCATGGAGGTCCAAAAGGCTGACACGTGTCCTCGACATCCATCCCCTCGGAGCACTGTTATTGAGACACGTGTCCTCGCACTAAATGTCCCTCGGACCCATATGTAATGGACACATGTCCTCGGTACTAATGATTTCCTCGGCGCCATCTGAAAGTGACATGTGTCCTCGGTACAAAGGGTTTTGCAGAGTCCCTACGAGTGACACGTGTCCTCTGCATAAGTCACCTCCGGGAGTCTAGATTGCGACACGTGTCCTCTGTGTGAATGACTCCACCGAGGCCTATTACCTAACACTTTGTCTTGGCTTAAGGATCCTGAAGTAGAGGTGTCAAAATGATGGCTATCGTTATTTGGAGTTAAACTAGGTCAATAATCATTGATTCTTCTTCTCAAAGAAGTCAGAATGGCAGAGATGACAGACCCACACCCAATGACAGTGTTACACGTGGCAAAGAGCCTAGAAGCAAGGGCCAATAGACGAAGATGACCTCACTCGTACGCATCCATTGCAGTGAAGCATTAAATAATCCCTCAAGGGGATGGGACATAGTAAATGCTCCGAAAGCCCAGAAGTATGAGCATTAAGTGCTCGGGAGCCCGAACATTTAATTCCTGAGCCTCTTTCATGCAAAATGGAAGGTGCTCTGTCCAAGGACTGAGTATCGCACACTGTATTCCAGATGGACCAATGGGGGGCTTCTTCTTTAAGGGGCCCACATGTCAGTAATAATCACCTCAAGGGAGGTATAAATAGATCCCAAAAATTCAAAGCAAAGGTACGCAAACTAGATTAAAACAATAGAACAATGATTTTCCCAACCCTCTCTCACGTACTGACTTGATCGTTGCAGGGGTTACTCTGGAAAACACCCTTCTAACTCTCTTGTTTGAATGGCAGAATCCTGCTCGACTCGTCGGAATCGCGCGGACAGCTGAAAAAGTAATTCATCTCCACTCCTTATACTGTTTCTCGCCTCCGTTTGTCTCAAGATCCTCGAATTTCAGGTAAATCTCATGTTCACCAAAGGAGAGATCTGTCATTTTCTTTTATTGTGCGAAAATCACCGCGCATAGTTTGGTGCCATCTGTGGGAAGGGACTAAGTTTTCTTGAGACAATGACTATGGTGAACACTCGTTTGAAAGGAAAGGGTCCTCAGCAAAGGAATATCGATGCATTGGCTCCTTCCGTGTCAAGAACGAAGGATCGTGTTGAAAGTGTCAACAAAGAACTCTCCATCCATTCAAGAGAAAAAACCCGCCAAACTGAACTGAGTCTGGGGGGCGATAAAGACGATCCCTTAGTTCGTCAACTCGTTGATCTTATCGAGGAACAGCTGGGAGACCGATTATGGCAGGTAGAGGAAAATAACATGAACGTCCTTAACAGACTAGACGAGTTTGGTTTTTCGCTAGGGGATCTCGAACATTGCAGCCGTCCAAGGGGGTCTACGTCAAGGAGGTGGGAGCTGTAGACTTGAGGAACCGTTTGAGTGGTGGAGTAGGGGGCTCCAAGGCTCCGAAACGCCCGAGGGCCAATGGGCAGGACCCAGAGGTCCCAACCAAAAGGACCAAGCCTTTGGCGTGGAATGACCTCCATCGGAAACTGTCCGGGCGAGGGAGCGTGGAGGAGTCCGAGGAAGGCTCAACCCTCTCCATAAAGAACGGAGGAGCCGAGGGGCATGTTGCCCGACGTCGAGGGGACGAAGGAAGGCGCCACAAGGAGAGGGAGACCTCAGGGCCAAGCTGGATTCTATAAAGACAGAAAAGTCCACCCCCGATGACGACACGGAGGACGAAGCCATTCTATCGCCCTTCACCAAGAGCATCCTAGAGATGGAGATACCAAAAAAAAAATTTGGTGCCAAGGATCAAGGTTTATGATGGGCGTTCTGACCCGGAGGCTCACCTCCGACAGTGTAAGCAAATGATGTCCCTATACCACTCGGATCACAGGCTGCATGCCGGGTGTTTTAAATGAGCCTGGGAGACACCACCATGAAATGGTTTAACAAAGAAGATGCCAGTGGATATGGGTGAGTTGATGGCCCGAATCAATAAGTACTTCCAGGATAGAATATAAGCTGATAGGGAATAAAGGTAAAAACTTGGCGCCGAAGAAAAAAGGGGAAGGGGAAGGGGAAGGAGAAGGAAGGAGATCCTCCTAGGAAGGGATTGATCCTAGCATCAGGGAACCCATTCAAAGGGGTCCACACCACATTCAAAGAGTCTATCTACAAGTTGCTGCATAAAATAAAGAAGGAGCCCTTCTTCAAGTGGCCACCCAAGATGTAGGGTGATCCATCCACCACGAATCAAAAAGCGAGGTGTTCGTACCACAAGGACATGGGGCACCTCACCAAAGATTGCAGAGTTTATAAATCCTTTCTAGAGAAGTTGGTCTAGGAGGGACACCTTAAGGAGTTCATTGAAGAGGATCTGCCAAGGGAGACACGCACTACCGAGGACTAGGCCACTGTCCGAGGTAATGTCATTGACGTCATCCACGTATGTCCCCTGGAGCGGTTGACGACTAACACTCTTAGGTCTGACCTTAAGAGGATAGCCCTCACTCGGAAGGTTGAAGAGAAAGATGGGGGCCAGCCAAGTAAGAAGCCCCGGACGGGTCATGACGGTATCACCTTCTCCAATGCTGACCTGACATGCGTGGTCCTCCCCCACAAAGATGCCCATATCATAACTTTGCGGATTGACGGATTTGACGTCAAGATAGTGCTGGTGGACGCTGGGAGCTCCTCAGAGGTGATGTACTTTGACGAATTAAAAAGAATGGGCCTTTGGACCAAGAGGATCTCACCAGGGTTATGTGATTGATTTGTAATTACGTCGTTCCTAACCTCGTAACATCACCCTCACCCTCAATGTGTGTATGTGGCTTATAGTGATGGGGGAGTGTCACTCTCCCTCCGGATGATGCAAGAAGATAGGAAACAACAACAAAATGGATGTGAATGGAAATGTGATGAACAAAATAGATGGAATGAGATGCGGTGTGCACAAAAATGCTCCCCAATTGAAAGGAGTCTTTTGTGGTCGTGTGTTTTACTTGGAAAATATTCCAAGGTCGTCTCCTCAGGGAAGGAAAGAGAGTTTTGTGAAAGTGATTTTGCAAAAGTGAAAAGAAAGTGTAAAATCTTGTATTTGTGTTTTGGTGAGTTTTGTTCAAAATGAAAATGCAAGAAAGCAAGTGTTGGCTAATCCAAAGGGTTCATTCCAATGGGAATACCAAATCAACTCAAAGCCTTCCTCCGATTGAGCATGAATGAACGATTGATTCGATGGAAGCTAGGGACGAGATTGGTGAGTATCTAAGCATAAACCGTGACTAGGCCTACGGAATATCAAAGGCTCACCAACTCATCCACTCTCAACCCCGTCAAACCGAACCATTTGACTCTAAAGGGAGGAATGAAGAAGAGTTGAAAATGGTATTCCCAAGAGGAATTTTCCCTTGGATTAACCAACTTAAATCTAGCTACTCATGCTTGAAAGGATGGAACTTAACTAAATGCAAGAAATCTTAAACTAAGAAGAAAGAAATACAATACCCAAATTAAAACATGAAAATGAAGAACTTGAAAGCATAACAATGGTGAAATGTAAAGTGCAAGGCTAAACTTGAAATGAACATGAATAGATGAGATTAAAGTGCAAGGATTAAGAATTACAAGAGTATGAAAGCTTACTACAACAAAAACGGAGAAGAAAATGCAAAAACGAAAATACTATTCATCATCTTCCTCCTTGGAGCTTTCTATCTCTACTCCTAAGCTTAGGTAGCCAACCCTTTACAAATGAATGGAATGCTGAATATAATGGTGTGAGAGAGTTGCATTTTCGTCCATGAGGCTCCCCCCTAGCTGTGTGTACGAGCTCCCATCAAGAGAGGGCTGAATGGATGGCTTTGACAGGCTAGGAGATCATAGCCTGGGCAGCCCACTTCCCCCTATTCCTCCTTTAATGCATTGGCCTTTAAAAATCTTCCACTTGAGTGTAGGAGGCCTGTAAATGTGTAAGGAAATGTTGGGATAGGCGTGGGAGAAGTGTAGGTGGGACCCCCAAGCCTCAAAGTTGAGTTACAGGCTGTTTTCGTAACCAGAAGGTCCGGAGTACCGGTACTGAGTACCGGTACTGTTTTTCTGCACTGGACCACCTTCGGTAGAATTGGCATAACCCTTGATCTAACCGTTGGATTAAGCTGAAATTTTGACACCAAACAGAAGACACCTATATCTACAACTTGCATGTTTTGAACTTTTCCAAATTCTGAGTAGATCATGGTCAAAATGGAGGAATTCCGAGGCAGTGCTTCCAATTGTTGCTGCAGCTGGTGCCCTTGTTCCCAAGCACCAATGCCTTCTTGATTTCTTCACTTTTAAGCCTCCAATTCTTCATGTATTGTGTCCATGCCTTCACCACACATCCATCAAGGTTGAAATGTCCTAAAATCAATCATTTAAGCTATAAAAGGTTGCAACATCAAAATATCAACATTATAGACAATTTTGGCTAACACTAAGTATTTAAATGCAAAAGTTGAGTTATAATGCATGTAATGAGCCCTTCAAATATGCAATATTATGCGCTCATCATTATGACACCCCTTGTCGAGTTCAATGGATCGTTTGCCCTACCCCTAGGGAAGACTACTTTGCCAGTCACCACGGGACCGGTCATAATTGACATGGACTTTGTGGTGAGCAATTTTGACTCACTATACAATGTCATCATGGGGGCGGACTTGGCTGCACTCGCTTGGAGCAGTGCAATCCACCTACTACCAGAAGTTAAAATTTCCCACTCCGGATGGGATAATGGAGATTTGTGGGGATCAGGCCTTCGCGAAAAGTAGCTTTTATACCGCCATGAAAGTCGGGGTTGCCTCCAAGGAGAAGGAGCGTGCCCCAGAGGAACTATTAAACAAATAACAACTATAGTCTAGAAGGCTGGGGATCAATGGGCCATGGATTGATCCAGCCAATCGCTCTACGGAAGACCTCCGGAAGGTACTCCTGGCAGAAGGGGATGAGGAGAGATACTTCCTGATCAGATCTGCCATGTCCCCTGCCGAGCAAGAAGAGATGGCCAATTTTTTTAGAAAGAATGTAGATGTGTTTGAATGGGACGCCACGGAGATGAAGGGCATAAGTCTCGACGTTATAACTTACAGGCTTCACGTTGATCCCACTCATAAGCCCAAAAAGCAAAAACCAAGGCGTACTGCGCCACATCACGCCCAGGCAATAAATGAAGATGTGGAAAGGCTCTCGGAAGCCGATGCCATCTAGGAGGCATAGTTTCTAGAGTGTTTATCAAACACCGTTTGCGCTAAGAAGAAGAGTGGGAAGTGGTGTGTTTGCGTAGACTTCCCTGACTTGAACAAGGCTTGTCCCAAATGATTTTTCCCTCCCGAAAGTTGATCAATTAGTCGACGCCACGGTAGGACACGAGCGTATGAGCTTCATGGATGCCAGGATAGGTTACCACCAGATCCCCCTCCATCCACCTGACCAAAAGAAGACTGCCTTCATCACTCCGATAGGGGTCTATTGTTATAAAATCATGTCGTTCAGTCTGAAAAATGTAGGCGCTACTTGTCAAAGACTCATGAATTGAATGTTCAAGTGGCAACTTGGGAACACCATGGAGGTGTACATTGATGACATGTTGGTCAAAAGCAGGAGACGGGGTGATCATGTCGCGAACTTGAAAGACGCATTCTCTACTCCCCGGGAGTATGGATTGAAATTGAATGCAGCTAAGTGTGCCGTCGGAGTTGGCTCTGGAAAGTTCCTGGGGTACTTAGTGAGCCGTCGTGGAGTCGAAGCCAACCCAGAACAGATACAAGCTATCATGGACGTACGCAGTTCTCAAACTGTCTGGGACGTCCAGAGACTTACAGGAATGTTAGCTGCCCTGAATCGTTTCATCTCTCGGTCGTCAGACAAGTGCAAGCTTTTCTTCGAAGCAATCAAAAGGTTCAGGAAGGACACGTGGAATGAACAATGCGAGGAGGCACTCGGAGGGATCAAGGAATACCTCAGGGTCCTCCCAACCTTGTTCGTCCCAAAGAGAAGAGAGATGTTGTTCTTCTACTTGACCGTTTCGGAGTTCGGCGTTAGTGGCGTATTGATCCATGAGCATGAATATGAGCAGAAGCCAGTGTATTATGTCAGCAAAGCCTTGTTAGATGATGAGATGAGGTACTTGCCATTGGAAAAGCTTACATTGGCACTAGTCATGGCCACGAGGAAACTCAGACATTACTTTCAAGTGCATCCCATCACCGTCCTAACCGATCAACCTTTGAAGGTGATCTTAAGGAAGACAGACCTCTCCGGGAGGATATCAAAATGGGCGGTGGAGTTGGGGGAACATGATATTCACTACAAACCTCGCACGACGATAAAAGACCAAGTGTTGGCAGATTTTATAGCAGAATTCACCAAGGGGGAGCCATCTTCCCCTGAGGTGGAACCCGCCACAAACAGCCAGGAACATTCCTAGAGCCTCTGCGTGGACGGATCCTTCAACATTAAGGGTTCCAGAATTGGGGTACTGTTAGTATCTTCGGAGGGACTTGTCATGGGGCAAGCCGTACAACTGGGCTTCAAAGCATCAAACAATGAAGCAAAGTATAAAGCTCTTATCTCCGGACTCAAACTGGCTAATGTAGCAGGGGCCGTGGAGTTAATAGTCCATTGTGATTCTTTATTGGTGGTCAACCATATCAATGGGGAATTCGAAACAAAGGATCCAATGATGAAAGCCTATCACCATGAGGCCATGTCCTTGCTCCACAAGTTCAAGAAAGTAGAAATTAAACAAGTCCCTTGGGATAAGAATGCTCACGCCGATGCCTTGGTGTGCCTAGCCTCAGCGTTGGACACTGACATGACGCGGAGAATTATTGTGGAGTTCCTTCCCAGCTCTAGCATAGACGACGTCTCCGGAGTGGCAGCCATCCAAGAGGAGGAGTCCCCTAGCTAGATTGATCCCCTACTCAAGTTCCTTGTCACCGGGGAACTCCCTAAGTGTCCCAAGGAAGCCAAAAAGATAAAGCTAAGGGCCCCAAGGTTCTGGGCCTCCCCGAATTTATACCGGAAGTCGTTCTCCGGACCTTATCTACTTTGTGTCCATGAGGATAAAGTAGAGCCCCTCTTGTATGAAGTGCGCGAAGGAATATGTGGGGGACACTCGGGTGGACATTCGATGGCCCACCGCATCATGTTGCAGGGATATTGGTGGACGCGGATGCAAAAAAACGTGCAAGCTTACTTCCGGAAATGTGATCAATGTCAAAGGTTTACTCCCGCCATCTGACAGCCAGCAGGAGACCTGCACCCACTAACCAGTCCTTGGCCATTTGCCCAATGGGGACTCGACTTGGTTGGATCCCTCCCTAGGGCTCCTGGAGAGAAGAAGTTCTTGATAGTAGGGACTGATTATTTCAAAAAGTGGGTCGAGGCAGAGCTATTGACTCATATCAAGGACATGGACACCAAAAAGTCTGTGTGGAGGAACATAGTGACAAGATTTGGGGTCCCCTGCACACTTGTATTAGACAACGAGACTCAATTTAATAGCAGGCCTTTCAAGTCTTTTTGTGTGCATCTTGGAATCCAGAACTACTACACAACACCCTCATATCCTTAGGCCAACGGGCAGGCGGAATCTTCAAATAAGACCATCGTCAACGGAATCAAAAAGAGGTTGGAGAAAGCTAAGGGAAAATGGGTGGATGAGCTTCTGAAAGTCCTTTGGACTTACAGGACAACTCTATAGACCTCAACGGGCGAGACACCTTACGCCCTCGTGTACGTAGTGGAGGTAGTAATTCCACTTGAAGTAGGCCTCCCTACCATAAGGACACAGGCCTTTGACACTGGAGGAGATAAGGGAGATGGCTGCCCTAAGACTAGCTAAGTATCAAGAAGGGGTGTCCAGGCTCTACAACAAATGAGTCAAGCCTCGAGGATTCCAAGTGTGTGACCTGGTGCTTAGAAAAGTAGTCGGAAACACCCAAGACTCGGCCGATGAAAATATGGGACCTAATTGGGAAGGACCGTACAGAGTCCCATTAGTAGGAGGCTCCAGGTCATACAAGTTAGAAGATATGGAAGGAAATGTTGTAATTCAACCTTGGAATGTAATGAATTTGAAGAAGTATTATTTTTGAGAAATAAAGGCTCATTTTGTGCTAAGTGTACTGTCTCGGAAGGGGCATAGCCCCGGAGGCGGAGTCTTGGGACTCTCGCCTCCAAAGAAATACAGGAGCATGGCCTCTTGGAAGGGGCATGGCCCCAGAGGCGGAGTCTTAAGACTCTTGTCTCCAAAGAAAAATAGGAGCATGCCTCCTGGAAGGGGCATGGCCCCAGAGGCGGAGTCTTGTGACTCTTGCCTCTAAAGAGATAAACGGAGCATGTCCTCCTAGATAGGGTATGGCCCCGAGGGCAATGCCTTAGAAAAGATAAGAGGCAAACTTGCCCAAAAAAGACCCAAGGGATGGAGCCTCCAAGATGGAGCAAATCTTCCGAGGGGAAACACTTGGCAAATTTTTCGAAAGAAAGATGAAGCCGAAGAAGGGCAATACCCCCAGCGACACGTGTCCCCGGTATAAGTCCCCTCGGGGTGCTCAGAGTGTGACACGCGTCCTTGGCGCCAATGCTCCTCGAATTCTTCTACGATTGACACATTTCTTTGGCGTCAATACTCCCCGAGGTCTGTTTCCAAACACCTCATCTCGGCCCAGAGGACCCCAAGGCAAAAAGCACCCGAAGCAAAGCCCCCAAGGGGGAACACTTAGAAAAAAATTTCACCAAAAGAAGTTGATACGAGGGGACACTTCCCCCAAGGAGTAGGAATGTCTCGGCTACGGACTTATGACCTTGGCCTCGAGGAATCACACTTAGAAAAAAATGAAAAGAAAAGAAAGAACAAGGGGCAAGTACTTGGAAAACAAAAGAGACTTGTTCACTAAAAACAAAAAGAGGGCTTTGCATCCCTCAAGCTACAAAAATAGAAAAAAAAAATGCAAACAAAGAAAAAATCTAAACTCCTGGAGGTCCAATGACCTCGCCACCGATGCCCCCTCCAATGTCTCCGAAGAGTTTGTCGATGCTTGTAGAGAAGGAATCGGCACTACGAGAAGAAGGCACTGCATCGGCTAGAGTAGTAGAAGCATTGGCCTGAGGGGTAGGCACAACACCAGAAGCAGGAGTAGAAGTAGGAGCAGGAAAAGGAGGAAGAGTTTGGAGAGGAACAATGTCGGCAGGTGCCGAGGCCACAATCTCTACAGATGGTGCCGAGTTCGACACTTGAGAAATTCTAGCATCTTAAACTACAAGTTCAGCAAAGGTTTGCACTATCTCCTCAGAGGGAATGTAATCGTGATCCTTGAAGAGTGCAGAGTCCACAGGGACCCTTGCAGCCCGAAGTGCCTCATCCCAGCCAACCTTGAAATATTTCTTCTTGTTTTCCTTGAGGACCACAAGGATGTCATCGGCACAACGGTTGACAATCTCTTGCTCTGTCTTCCTATTCGCCTCCAGTTTTGCCCTCACCTAGTCAAACTCTTGGGTCAGAGCGGCACAAGTCTGCTCCAACTCGGTCATCTTCGCCTCCGCTGCCAATAACTACTTCATCGCATCGATTATCTTGTTATCTACGTCGGTGACAGAGGCCTTCACCTTCTCAGCATCCCCCTTGGAAGCTTCACTCTCCTTGAGGAGCTTGGTAATCTGGGAAGACAGAGTCTTATCCCGGGCAGCCACATCCTCCTTTGTCGAGGCCAGAGCCCCTCGGGCCACTTCCAGTTCAACCTGGAGCCTCTCACCCTCCTAGATTCTCTCCCAGTGGGCATGGAAGCGCTCGGAGGTGATCGAGATCTGCTGGGCAGTCTATTAAGCAAAGGAAGTAATAGTCACGCCAAAAAAAGGCTACAACCAAAAAGAAAGAAGAAATTACAAGTGTAGAAACTTACCACTAGAGCTCTGGATGATGAAGCGGAAGAGTTGGTTGCTCGCACGCCCCCGATGCACAGCCATGTTGGCAACAAAAAGGATAGCCTCACTCACGGCGTAGGCAATGTGGGGTGAGGCAACAAGGGAGTCGGTGACCCGCACGGGCCTGTTGCCCCGATCTCGGGCCCTTCCACGCCATTCTGGGGTAGTTGGCACCGGAGGAGGAAGAGGCGTCAGTGTTGAGGTTGAAGTGGGCGTCGTTGTGGTTGGGGTAGGCGCCGATGTTAGAGGCGGAGCGGGAGTGCCCCTGCCTTGACCGACACCATCATGTCTTTACTTAACTCTCTTCTCCTCATGTTGAGGATCCCTATCATGCCCTCGGTCACGTCCTGCCAGTGTCGACAAGACTGGGGCACCTGATAGGGCTGGAGGAGGAGGAGGAAGGGGAGTACCCCCTGGTTGGGAGGGATGTTAGAGCTCGTTCCTCAGCCCCGTCCAACAGACCTTTCCCTGAGCATACTGAGGGTAATTCGAGGTCAGTTCGACATGGCAACCTCGAGTGCGTCTTCTTCGTCTAAGTATTGAAGGACGTCGAAGTCTAGCCAATTCTCTCTGCCCGATGTGCCTGTCTCGGCGTGGATAGTGGTGAAGGGATCCCTGATCTCTATAACCTCTTCGGCTGCGTCTTTAGTGGCCTCTACCTCGATTTTTGTGGCTCTGTCGGGGTCTTCCTCCAAGTTCTTGCTGGTCAACACCGACCACCTCGCAAGATCAAATGGTTGAGAATTCTGGGAGAACTTCTTGTATCCTGGAGTGTAGTTTAGCAAAATGTAGGCGGCTCGGGCAAGTTCGTTGCCAAGGTACCCCCAAACAGTGATGATGACGACAAGGTTAACAAGATGCCGAGGAGGAGGAGTAGCCTCGGCGTCAAAGACTCCTGCAAAGAACAAAAAAATCATGACTAGAACAAAGACAAAGGCAGACTGAAGTGATGAAAGTCGAGAAGAAAAAGAAAAACCAACGTACTTATTGTTCGCCACTGCTTGGGACACCACAAACCATCGTACTTGGGGCCGACTCTTCTCTCCCACTGACCACTGAAGACCAGCAAGTCATCCTTGTAACCCTTGTCCAAGTCAGAGAGATGTGTCACAAGGTACATGGACGGGTCTCGGGCTTTGAGGTAAAACCTTTGCTAAGGAATCACCCTCAACAAGGCGTAGCAGAAGACGATGTCCTCCAAGCAGAGGTTGACTCGAAGGCGTTCATTCAGGGCCACCACCCCCATGATTATCCTAAAGACGCAACACTGCCCCAGGAAGAGACAAAATCGGGATAGAAAACAGAGGAGGAGTGGATAGAGGGGAACCTAATGCCACCTTCCATTATGGCCTTAGTATAGAAGGGCATGGCCGCCCCTGTGCCAACGTCGGCGCTGTGGAGTCCTGGGACGAACTCATTCACAGCCACCCCGACGAGAATGGAATAGTGAGCCTTAAAGTTTGTGATTTGTTGGCGACCCTTGACTGTGTACTTCCTCGGCTTGGAGGTCTCAGCCTCATCAGCCCTGACATCCTAACTACTACGACATCTCAGCATGACTCAAAACAGAAGAAGAGATCACACAAGAGGTGCTTTCAAGGGTTAGGAAACCTAAAGGGCACTACTGAGGGCACAAACAACGAAAAAGAAGTCTAGGGGGTTACACAAGGCTACCTGAATAGAAATGGGGGAGAGTAGAGAGATTATGGTCACTAAAAAAGAGGAAGAGATGAAGAAAAGTAGTTAACTCACCAAACCCCAACGATCTTGCTATAGAGGGTGAATTTGTGGCTTCGTTCGTTGATGATTTCTGAGGAATCGATGGCTCTTCAGGTGAAGACAGTCGATTCTCTGATGAAAACTCCGGTGGAAGGCTCAGAGCTTACGAAGAGTGCAAAAATGGGAGGAAGAAACAAAGGCTCTGCTAAAATAGAAGAACCAGCCCCATCATTGATCATGAGACACGAAGGAAGGCGCATTGAATGGACATGATCTCCAAAGAAGGGAGAACGGCTGAACAATAAAGGAAGGGGCAAAGCCCTTTCATCTTCTCACGCAACGTCACCCACGCCGTACGAAGATCAAGGGCTGGGGGGCAATTGATTGGACATTTCTAACACATAAGCAGAAACCAACATGTATCCTCGACATAAGATCCCTCGGAATGCTTGAATTGCGACACGTATCCTCGGCATTATAAGCATGGAGGTCCCAAAGGCTGACATGTGTCCTCGGCACTAAAGGTCTGCGATGGACACGTGTCCTCGGCACTAATGATTTCCTCGGTGCCATCTGCGAGTGGCACGTGTCCTCGGTACAGAGGGTTCTACAGAGTCCCTGCGAGTGACACGTGTCCTCGGCATATGTCACATCGGGGAGTCTAGATTACGACACGTGTCCTCGGCGTCACTTATTCCCCCGAGGCCTGTTACCTAACACGTCATCTCGGCTTAAGGATCCTAAGACAGGGTATCAGAATGACGGCTATTATTATTTGGAGTTAAACTAGGTCAATAATCCTTGATTCGTATTCCCAAAGCATTCAAAATGGTAGAGATGACAGACCCACACCCAATGACAATGTTACACGTGGCAAAGAGCCTAGAAGCAAGGGCCAATAGACGAAGATGACCTCACTCATGCGCAGCCATTGCAGTGAAGCATTAAATAATCCCTCAGAGGAATGGGACGTAGTAAATGCTCGGAAAGCCACAAGGAAGAGCATTTAATGCCTGAGCCTCTTACATGCAAAATGGAAGGTGCTCAGTCCAAGGACTGAGCACCTTCCATTGCCTTCCAAATGGACCAATGGGGGGCTTCTTCTTCAAGGGGCACACATGTCAGTAATGATCTCCTCCAGGGAGGTATAAATAGATCACAAAAATTCAAAGCAAAGGTTCACAAACCAGATTCAAACAATAGAACAGTGTTTTCTCGTCCCCTCTCTCACGTACTGACTTGATCGTCGGAGGGGTCACGCCAGAAAACACTTCGACACCCTTCTAACTCTCTTTTTTGAGTGGTAGAATCCTTCTCAACTCGTCGGAATCGCGCGGACAGCTAGAAAAGTAATTCATCTCGCCTCCGTTTGTCTCAGGATCCTCGACTTTTAGGTAAATCTCGTGTTCACCAAAGGAGAGATCTGTCTTTTTTTTTTATTGTGCTAAAATCACCGCGCACATCCTCAATCTTCATAAACTGTGGTTGATACACCTTCTGGGCATCCCCAAGAATCGATTTTGCCTTTGTGAAGTGGAAAAGATGGTTGATTCTTCTCTTGGATGGATAGGGTGGGCAGCGGTGTACGAGAGAAAATATGGAGAGAAGAAGAAATAGTAAAACACAGTGAGTCATTTTAATATTTTTTTGTTAATTTAAACAGAATTTCTAACTGTTGCAATTTGGTCCAAAACATTAGGGAGTTATGTGTCGATTTTAAAACTATGAGGAAGTAATGTGAAAACAGAGTAAACCACAATGAGATAATTTATAATTTGCCCTACATTTTATGTCTTTTTAATAGATCTTTTTATTGCAAAATACTTGGTACCTAATACATGACCACTATGGTCCAGAGCATGAAGAACATTATAAGAAGGTCCAACGTGTCTAATGGATTGAATCTATGTGATCATTTAAGAGGCGATGCTGCAACCATTTAGGTTGAATTTTGAAAATATTGAAAACTGTTAATATCCACATCCAGGTGATACTTAATTGCTTTAGAATAGTTCTTATATGTCTATCGATTTAGTTACTATTCATATACTACAATAATACTATTGTTTGTGTTGTTCATGTTTATGTTTGATTGCTTCCATTGAACTATTATTCAGTTGATATATGTTGCCCGCATATTGTGGTTAAAAGTGGTGTGGTTTGGATATACTATTATATTCATGAGTAGCGCTGCCTTTTACCAAAATAGGCCATCATTCGGGTCATGTCATAAAACATTTGGGCCAACCCGTCCAAATTCTTCGGTGGGTTGGCCTGATCAAAGTAGGACAATTATTTTTTTTTTTTTTAATTTCAAGTAGCACAAGTACTTGAAAAATTTTGGCTCTAAACAGATATCAGAAACTATTTTTTTTTTTTTTTTGAAAAATAAAAACAAAAAGTGGATAAATTTAGAGAACAAGCTAAGGTTGTTTTGCGTATTTTTGAAAATAACATTTCCATAATTTAGAAAATATCACCACGCTTCCACTATCACACTTTCACTACTATCACCACACTTTCACAACCACCACATTTATGTTTTCATTATTTTTTGGATTATTGTTCAAACAAGTTTGTCCTTTTTTCTATTCCATAAAACTATTTTTCGAATCATATAATCAAACAAATTCTGCCACATAAAAATAATAAAATACACCTTTTTAAAACTTTTCTAAAAAATTATTTTTGAATACTATTTTTTTGATAAGTAAGCTAAACAGGAGCTTTATTTTTGAAGTATAGAGCTTCGAAGATCTCAGTGTAGTCCACTTGAAAGGATCCCCGAATGATCTATGTATTGGTCCTAGGCACTAATTGGCCTATCAGTCCCTAGGTGAAGCCCAGAAAAAAAACAAGAAATTTCACAAACTTCAGGTCCACCAACAATGGTCTACTGAACCATGATGCTAGCTCGGATACCACTGCTGCCCTAGATAATATTTTGAGTTGTTAAGTTTGAGTTTTGTAAAAAAAACGTAATAATTAACCCCATATATATTATTTATGAATCTTTGTGCATAGCCGAATTGCATGTAACAAATATAAATGTAAAGGGTGCATGATTGAAATGATTCTTAATTATCATAAAAATAATAATAATAATAATAACTTGATACCCTGACCAAATTTTTAAGGATAAAATTGTGTTACCTAAATTTATTTAGCAAATCATATATTCTAAGTGATGAGTCAAAATTTTATACATTAAATATTTGATAGAGTGAGTGAACTCCACTGATCAAATCACTTACATTGATTTGTGATACAAAATTTGATCAATATAACATTGTTCAATTTTTAATGAATATTTTCCGTAGATTAGGGTAGGGGGTTCAATTGAAACTCATTAATCATTCAATGCTTGTGGTTGTACCACATGTGCTGATAAGGAAAGTTAGTACAAAATTTGATAAGATTAGCATTTTTGTTAGGTCTACTGGGAATCTAGACCAACAATTACCCAGAAGCAGCCCCAACACTCCTCCATTGCCAAGTACTTTGATTCTAGTTTTTTTTTTTTTTTTGAAACAGTATCGATGCATGGGAGGGAGAGAAAGAGAGAATTGGGGAAGAGAGTCGATCTAAAAACTTCCACGTCACAAATAGAGTGACTCTCTCGTACTGTAGCCCTCCCTTTATACTAGCTGGAAAGATGTATTTTAGTGAATTCAAACATGTCATTAGCTGCAAAACTTGAAAAAAATCAACATGCATCAGCTGTATGATCTTAAAGAGGAATGGCAACATCACCTTTGCCAGCAATAGAGATAAGGAAAGTACAAAGATAATGTTCCCCTCGCCTCGCGCCAGCTTCACTCAGCGCGTGCAAAATGTTGATTTGTGGTAGTTTATATTATTTTTGAGTTTTGCCAGTATCCCCAAATTTTATATTTGACTTCTCAAGTGATGTGGTATGGTATCCACCGTCAAACAAGGAGGAACAATTAATATCAACGGGTTGTAGTTTTGTCACATTAATTAGGATGAAAAATTTTGATCCGCTAAATTTTTGGTATTGTGCCGCTAAATTTTTGAATGCACAAGTAAACTTGGTTTAGGTATTAAGGAAGTGGATTAAATTAATTTAGTCTGATAATAATATAATACTAAGTTTGGATTCGATTATAGTGACCCAGTATTAATTTTAATTAATCCCAAGCCAATTTATTATTGTCATTTAACACCTAATATTAGGTGATAATGAACACATGGTATTATTTTTAATAAGTTGAGTATTAGAAATGCAATGACTTTATTATCTTTACAAACTTAGAGTCACACATTCATATAAAAGTTACATATTATGAAAATTATTACCCTCGTTTTTAATTTAATTTCACACACTATTAGTTAATCTAAACATAAATTTGATATTATAATTATAGATTTATTTTTTATCTCAACCTTGATCCAAACTTGTTATGTAAGGATAATATTAAATACTATTTTTATTAACACTATTTTATGGATTTGATGAGAACTAATTACCCAATTTCATTCTTTATTTATACCTGAACCAACATGCCCAGGTGGTAATTTTAAATTAAAAGATAGTAATTTAAACCCAAAATATGGTAAGTGTGCCCAAAACTATGGTAATCTAATGAATTTATTACCAAAATACGGCCAATTTCAAACAAAAACACCAATCTACTGCACTTTTGAACTTATTTACCGATTTATTGCACTTTTTAAAAGCGTAATCAACAATTATGATTTCAGTAGAAAGCGCTATCAACAAATTCGTTTTTAGAGGCCATTAACCCTTTAAAGAATATTTGTGGAATCCGCTTTCATTTGAATAAGCATATTCTAAAAATGCGCTTTCAAGGTAAAAAGCGGGTTCCCCAAATCCGCTTTATATAATGAAGCGAATCTAGTGATCTGTTTTAGTCGAATATTTGAACCCCAAACAAAGACCCCATTTCTGTTATTTCGTTTTCCCTCTCTCCTCTCTATGGAAACAAAGATTATTCATTCCCCGTCTTTCTTCAGTGCTTGTTCTCTCTTCTTTCTTCTTTATTCTCTTTGTTTTCCATCCCCTAAGCTGAGCCCTTAAAATGCACACCCCTAACTAAGCAATCCAAACCGTAGCCCTAACTTTGTTCAAAGAAGACACTAAAGTCGTCTGTGAGATTCGGCTATGAGTTTCGCATGAGGTTCGTCTGTGCCCTAATTCCACTTATGAGATTCGTCTTAGGCCCTAGCATAGTCATTGATTTGTCAAATTCTGCAATCGACCGGTACACACTCGTGGGCTACGAGAAGACAGGGCTTCACGTGGTAAATAGAAGGTTTTCTATTTAACCAAGTACTCTACTCTTCACTCTATAATTCAAAAAATCCCCAATTTTAGAAATATTTCAATCCCCATTGCCCAATCCCGATTACTGCTCCTCAAAGTGTTGCTTGGTTGAGTAATTTGAACTGCATCCTTGCTTCAGAAATTTACATTATAAAGGTATTATGAGTTACAGTTTGAATATATGAATTATGAATACAAATATGTGAAATATATATCTCATGATGGAATCTTTGTCCCCTTTAGAACTTCCTTTTTTTTTCCTTAAGGGAGATCTGTTTTGGATAGTTTAACTTCAGTGGATCAGCAGGGACATGGGTTCAATTACCTTTGTTTTATTCCTTATAAGGCTTTGTTATCTATTTTTATTTGACAATTCCAGTAGATATCCTTGGTTTAGTTGACTTGGATACAAGTTGAATTTCCAGCAATAGTAGTAGATTGGGAGTTGAATTTCCACTAGAAACTCACATTTAGCAAGTACATTGTAAGGAAATGCCAGTATTCTACAATTACCTTCTACAATTACCATGCTAAGCGGTTGACTAAGAGATGCAGCTATGCTTGAAGTTAAATTAGGGTAGGCCTTAGTTTCCAGATGATTTGACTATCATATGGACAAAAGACATGCATTTAATGTAGGGAATTCTTTATATAACATTGTGGATTCCTCTTTGAACAAGTAGCTGATATTTCTCATATGGATAGAATACATGTACTTAACTGAAGTTGTTTTACTTTCTAAGCTATTTTTTCTTGGAACTGGAGGTTTTTTGTTGTCAACCCCCACCCAAAATTTATAGAATGTCGAAAAATTGTGTAAATGTTGATAAAGTGTTTTTTTCATTTGTTTTTAAATGTCTAGAATGAAAAAACGAACGATCTTTGAAATGAATTGAGCAAGCGTCTAACTAGACAATCTGTTCACAACCAAGTCTTATTTTGGGAACAGCAATGCGAATGATTTCAGTTAAATTTTTTGTTTGCAAAGGATTTATGTTCAGTTATATTCATGTTGGATCATGAAACTTGGACATGTGTAAGTATTGGTAATTTTCCAAGAAATTATTGGCATAATGAAAACAAAAAAGATTGATTTATTCTACTACATTACTTATTATGAATCTAATTATGTTTACTCCTACTTGCTTCTGTTTGGCGCATAGTTTAGAAGAAAACACAAAAGACCTAGCAGATTCCCTTTCTTTTCTTGACAGATGCTAAATCATAACTTCAAGGCACTTCTAATGGAAGGGAAAGTCTTTACATTGTAGAAATTTGATTGTAATATTAAGATGTGTAGGATTGGAGTTTTCGTGCGTGTTAAACATAGTAGCTCTGAGGTCCTTGCAATTTAGAAAGTAACCACTTATGTTTTCACTTTCAAAATATATTAATAGGTTTAAAAAATAAGATATGTCATGCAAACCAAACTCGACATGATGAAAAGGGAAATTATTTGATATTATATTTGAACATTGAAGGTATAAAATGATGGGGAGACGCGTGATTAGTAGTTAAAATTAGCAACTTATTATGCCTTTTTAAGACTAATTATGCTTTGATAGAGTTTTAATGATGACATTTCAGGAGAAAGATTGTACAAGGGCCTAAAGTCAATAGATACCAAACTTTCATGCAACACCCACATGTTCTAGAAGAAAATTGGAGAAGTTTGAAACAAGGCATGAACGTTCAAACGCCAATCCACGTTCGAACGTCCTCTTGAATTATTTGAGGACCAGACTGCTGAGGTGATGTTACATGGCGTGTTGCATATATTCCCTAAGAAGAAAAACAAAGAGGTACTTGAGTATCACGTTCGAACGCTAATCCACGTTTGAACGTTGGCTTGAATTATTTGAGGACCCCCTGGAAGAGTGCTAGGGCAATGACATATGGCGTGTTGCAGTTACTCTCACAGAAGAACAAAGGCCACTTGAGTAGGAAGTTCAAACTCCATCCAGCGTTCGAACGCCCATCAAGGAAGACAGGAGACAACGTTCGAACACTAGACAGGCTGCAGAGTAGTTAATTTTCTATCTAGACCTTGGGGCATTCACTTTGACTTTGAAGACCTTGTACTATTCTTTCACAATTCTTTGTCCCCTCTTCCTTGCCTATAAATACTCCCATTGTGGGAGCTTCAGAGGAGGACTAAAACTTAGGATTTAGTCTTAGACTTAGACTTACACTTGCATACACTTGTACTTAGCTATAGATAGATAGCATAGAGGGAGATAGATAATCTTTTGGTTGAGGAGGAAACCCTCCAAAAGTGACTAGCTTTCTTCTACTTTCATTATTAGTTTCATTTGTTTCTATTGTTTGAGCTTCCTTCTTCCCTTAGAGGAGTAAAACTCTTCCACTTTTCTAGAGCTTTACCAAAGCCGTGAATGGTGGAACGGGATTCACTCATTCTTCGTCGAAGATCGGCTCCTTGTGTATTGTGTTTTACCTTGTAACTCCTCTACTTGGAGGGATGAGAATCACTCACTTTTCTAGCTTTACCAAAGCCATGAAGAGTGAGTAGTTTCTCATTCACTCTTTAGTAAGAGGTGATGGACATGTATAAATCGTTCGGAAGTTATATTTGTTCATTTCATTTATGCTTAATTCTTTATCTCTTACTTGCTTATTGAATGATTGAATGCATCTAGCAAAGCTAAGATACTTTGCATAACCATGAGTCTTTTCTATGACATAGAGACTTTTGGCATAGGAAGACTCATTGGTCTTTTGCAAGTACTCCAACTAGATCTTCATGACTACCTTTCAATCTTCACCATTATTATGCTTCAACTAAAAATGGAATACCAACACCATGGTTGGATGCCTTGTAGAAACACTTGCTTGTTTGTAGACGGGTTAAGTCTCGGCACAGAAAATTCTTGTAAATCTCTACAAAGACATCGGAACCATGCTTTTAATTCTCACAATCCATTTTTATCCTCCGATTAACTTTATGTTGACATAGGATTTAATTGAGTTCCCAAGCATAAGTATAACAACCGGATGATTGACTACATGTCCAGATCCTCGAGCTAAAGGATGACTTTTACATTTGAGATTATATGATATTTTTTCTAGAAAATCCTCTTTGAAAGAATTTTATATTCCGTCCAAGAAAATCCATAAACATCATAACTTTAAATCTCAATGGTTCCAGCCACTTTGGTCTCTGTCACTGCTTACTTCGAAACACCAACATTAGTTCCCTGTGAATTCGACTCCGGACTTAACCGGATTATTAATACAATTTGACCGCCTGCACTTGGGTGTGCACATTTCGGATCAAGTCAACGCGCTATCGTAATGTGCTATTGGGGGGCAGTATTATATATCATGAGGTTGTTTATCGTACAATGGAAAGCCTTAGCATTGTATAAAATTGAAACATGGAATGACATATGAGGAATTGTTGAGACCTATGTATACGATAATGCAGCTGGACAGTTCAACATCACGACTACAACTAATTTGTTGATTTTCATCATTTTTGGGGGATCACATGCAACAACACTTACAATTTGAAATAAAAAATGATGACCGTGTGGCGGCGATGTTGGATGCTGTCTTTGAGAACCCAACACTGAATAGTATTGACTTGTACATATAGGCAGATCAAATCCAACAGTTCCCTTAGCCAATGGTGAATGAGTATAGCCCATATATCCAATTGCTTACACAAGAGATCATGAATTCGTGTCCCAATTTGCCTGCGCTTGGTAATTCTTATTATGTTGATGGGAGTAGTAATATGCGCATGGCTTTATGGCAGACGATGTTTATGCAGCGGAGTTTAATTCAGGGCATGGAATTCCGGAGGCCGAGCCTTAAGTGCCAAAATTACATATGGGGCCTAGTACGCAGATGTTGATGTATATGGGATACACCACATCTTGTTTGAATGTTGGCATCCAACCTCAAACTGAAACAAGGAATGATGCCATTCGACACCTGGTTCAATCCGATAGTGATGTGTTAGCGTGCAATGGAATGCGTGTAGTTGATCGTGTGAAAGACATAGACGATGAAGACAAGGAGATTACATTGCTGGATGATGTGGAAAACATTGATGATGACGGAGACGAAATTGGCCCATTAGTTGCAGTGGAAAACACTGTTCATATGCATGAGACATCGTCCGCCTTCTTCACCAAAAATGAAATTCCCCAACTATCTGCCCTCAACAATCGAACAAGAACTCCATTGTGGGATCCTGATCGAACTAAGATATCCATCGGAATAATCTTCAAGGTTAAAGCAGAATTACAAGATGCAATGAAGATTTATTTAATCAACAATCATGTCTAATTCGAGGTTGTTGAGAGTGAAAAAAATTTATTGGCTTTGCAGTGTAAAAATACCATTTCGGGTGCAAGTGGGAGGCTTCGTGCTTGTCAAAAGAACACGCTCGGGATGTTTCAGATTACCAAATATGAAGGCTCACACACTTGTCTACATGTGTCAGCCACCCAAGACCATGTGCAATTAGATTCCCAATTCGTTGAACGCCAAACTAAAGACCTCGTGAAGGTAGATCTTTCTTTGAAGGTTGTTGTGATAAAACAATACACTGTCAATGTTTATAAGTACAAGATTTAGTATAGGAAAACGTGGAAAGAAAAACAAACTGTGTTAGCTATGATTTTTGGCAACTGGGATGAATCATATTCTATTTTGCTGAAATTTATCGCTGCACTACAAAAGTATAATCAGGGCACAATAGTCAAATGGCAGTTGGCCAACCTTGGAAATGGGATAATTGTGTTTGACAGAGTCTTTTGGGCATTTAAACCGTGTGTTGACGGTTTTCAACACTATCGTTCACTTATAAGCATCGATGCCACATTCGTGTACGGGAAGTACAAAGGGAAGTTTTTAATTGCTACAAGTCTTGATGGAAATTATCATATTTATCCTCTTGCCTTTGTAATTGTTAACGAGAAAATTGGAACGAAGTTACCGGTTCTTCGACGAATCGCAAATACCGAAAACCTCAAAAGATGTGATGACTCCTTGTTTTTCAATTCCCCGGCAACAGCGCCAAAAACTTGCTTCAACTTTAAAAGTGTAAACCCAAGCGTAGGTTGAGCAAAGTAATATATTCTCGGAAGTCCGAGGTCGAATCCACGAGGAATTGTAACAAGTAAACAATCACACAAATACTAAAAATAAAAAAAGAAAGTTTGGTTGAGGAGTTTTGGTTGAAAACAGTTGACTTTGATGATTAAAAATCAGTAATAAAAATACTAGAGCATCAGGTACTCCCTCTCAATTCCATACGGTAACAATAAAAGACTTGAAGCTTAATTTGAAACAGGAATTAAATGTCGGTTAACCCAAATAACAAATCAAGTCATGAAGCCACAAGTTATGATCAAAAGGCTATTCAGAAACCTGAATAATACATTAATCATATTATTTTATGAAACAATGCTGACACTTCAAGCGTGGAATAACCAGTCATTTATTCGCAGGGAAACTCAAGCAATCGATGTACGTGGCACAACAACTCAGGAGTTTTTACAGAATAAAGACTTTGCTAAAAGATTAGAAACTAGATTAACACAATAACATAAATCATTAAGTGCAAAGTCTATAAAAATACCGTACTTCATTGAGAGGTTCTACCCTAGCCCTAGCTTAGCCTTCTAGCCGGCCATAAAAGAATTGTAAAATACACTCAAGAATTCGTGAGCAAAAGAATGGAAAAAGGATCCCCCTTACAAAGTCTTCAATTTCTATTTATAACCCCCTAGGAAAGAGATTGATTCTCGTCAGAATTCTAAGTCTGGCATCAGCAGATCTTCGACACGCGTCCGGACGCGTGTTTATCTTCCGTCCGGACGCAACTTCCAGTGAGTTCGTTCTTCTCTGATCGCCTTTCTGCCACTTGCGTCCGGACGCGTATCCTTCTTCCGTCCGGACGCGTTATCCAGTGTGTTTCCCTTTGAGCTATGCTTCATCTTCCCATAATTTAACTCCAAAATTATGCTTTTGTCCTGCAATTTAACACAAATCAACATTTAATAGCATAACACCCAAACTTGGATAAACTTTTATATTTATCACCCTTTTACAATTAAATAATCAATCTTTCCTATTAATAAATGTGATTATTCGGCCTTAATCACACCCCCCCACTTAGATCTTGCTAGTCCCTAGCAAGACAAATATCAATAAAACAAATACAACCACTGATTTTAAGAAACAAAATAAAGTACAATAAAACAAAACCACTTTCGTAGGACTCACGATTGCATTTAGCATATGCAACAAGCCTTTAAACCCCTAGGTTTCCCCTAGTGGACGAGTATAGTCTCGTGATGGTTTCCAGATATGGTACCCACAAACATCACCCTATGATCAAACATCTGAATAACAATTTTATAATATAAGTTGCTACCACAATATTGTAATTCTAAGATGCAAACTTTTTACAAGCACATGCAAAACAACATATAGAATTATACGCCATATAAACGTATACACTTATCATATTCTCATATAAACTCGTGTGTAGTGTGAATTAACTATACCAAGTTAGTAATGTATCCGGTAATCACCTCTACAACTATCAACTATTCGTCTCAATGCCAAATCTCAATAGATAATTCACTCATGAATAATTCTCTCAGATTATAGTGATTATACACTCAAGTATCACATGTGAGTAGAGGATATTTAAATCAACACAAAATAGTGCTCACATGTTCCATTAAAAAAAAAACGTAATCCAAAAGAAAAGGATTTGACATAGTCTCATGAAAGAAAATCAACACACAATAAATAAATAATCACTATTCTCTTCCTTATTCACACAAGTCATGCATCCTCAATACACTCTTGAGATCAGATAGGACTTTATTTAAGGTTGTAATGGGGCCTTGGGATTAGGGTTTTGAAACGAAGGATATTCAGGAATTCAAAAGACTATCCCGAGAGAACATGTACATTACACGACCAAACTTCTTTCGATAACCTTTCATTCTTCACCCTTTAGAAGCACAATTTACAACACTTGCATATATATTTTTTCAAAACTCATGCTTGCTATATCTTTTTTTTTTTTTTAACCAACATCTCCCCAAATTACATAAATAATAAAAGTTCAATTCTCAGGATAACCAAGGGTAAAAGATATTATTTTTTTTTCTCATTGGCTTGGTTATTAGATGTTGGGTATAAGAAATAAAATTTTACTTTAAAGGCTCAATCATGGCTTCTAGGGATAATAATATTCAAAGAATAAGGTTTAGGCTCAAATAATGACAAAGATGGCCTAAAATCATATCTCAAGAGCTTTTGATACCACACTTCTCATGCAAATACTTCAAAGTCAAGCAATCATTCACAATATTGGTGTTAACCAAAACAAAAATAATGAAACTATTGAAGGAGATTAGCTCAATAAAAATATTTTTTATTGAGTAAATGTAAATAACCCTCCAAGACAGATTGGAACAAAACTCACTAGGGTTTTTATGCATCTCCACTATATGTTTCAAGTTCTCAAAGTAAAATACCTAACAAATTTTCAACTTGGTAAAGTCTAACGTGCACAAATTGTGAGTTTTTATAAGAACATGATATGAAATACAAAAATATAGAATAAAGTTCTATGCGATGCTTAAACAGTTGCAAATTTAAAGCTAAACAAATTATTTCTATATTGTGGTATCAACTTATTCATAACAATGTTATTTAGATACTTGATAACACACCAAACAAAATATGCATTTTATAATATTGAGAATTCAGGTACAATGCATATTCAAAAGATAAAAGAAATCAAGCCTAACAAAAACTAC
This sequence comes from Ilex aquifolium, assembly GCA_951799425.1. Taxonomy (NCBI): domain Eukaryota; kingdom Viridiplantae; phylum Streptophyta; class Magnoliopsida; order Aquifoliales; family Aquifoliaceae; genus Ilex; species Ilex aquifolium. The sequence goes on from OX637400.1 coordinate 23,075,650, forward strand.
CCAAAATAGGTCTTGATTTCACAGATACGGTAAAGAAACTAAAAGAAACGATTTTAAAAACACTGGGACCTAGAAGAAATCATCCTAAAATGAGGGGCCTGCCTGATCCTGAGAACTCTGCCCTAGCCCCCTCATCTGCGCCCTCAACTCCTTCATCTCCTTCCTCATCTCTCTCTGCCCTCTCAGCAACTCAAACAAAATCTGTCTATCAGTCCTGGGATCAGTGTCCTCATCCACTGGTATCTCAAAGTCCTCATCAATATTGAGGAACTGATCCCAATCCTCTACCGGCACATCCCCCTCTAGTGGTGCTGCCTGCTCCTGACCTGGACCCCTCTGTCCTGGCACTAGTCTGGATACACTCTGACTTTTCAAAAGGGTGCCAGAGTTGAGTGCCACCACTTTCTTTGCCCGCTCCATAGTGGCATCAATCACCACTCCTGCTTGCTCGCACAAGGCAGTAGCCAAACCAGCAAAAGGGAGAGATGGTTTTTTCGGGTCGACAATGGCTCGTCTCATCTCAGAAAAAATCAATGATGGGAGGTCAATGGACTTTCCGGTGCCCATAGCGTATAAAAAGCGAGCTCGGTCCGAATAGATGTGGTTATTTCTCAGTAGAGGGAGGATGTTTGACACTGAGATTAAGTTCAGTATTTTATACTTACTGGTCAAATCCCCTTGCTGAAGATGTTTGAGGTTGTCTGTCCAAATAAAATCACCATCCCCCAGTAACTCTCGTCCGACCTCATTCCCGGGATAAGCCTGGGGGTAATCCGGGTTGGCCACCCAAGCCTGCGTCATCCCGATCAGCCTGGCAATAGCCACAGCATCCACCCTGATTTCTATGCCCCGAACATAGGTGTGGATTTGGCCATTGCCAAGATCGTCTGCTTTGCTAAAGAATTCTCTTGCCAAGATGGGGATACACAACCACTCTTTGCCCATGAAACCTGCCCAACGTCTAGAAGTGATAATATCTCGGACTCCCAATCGAGCGAAGTCCTCATATTCAATTTTTCTCTCACAGACTACAGGCTTAAGGGCGTAATATTTAAAAAATCTTACCCGCGCCTCCAATGTTTGGAAACGAACGGGATCAAAGGTGGTATCCTCCTCCTCCTCCTGAGTATTTACTCGGGGTCTCTTTGAAGTGGACGTTCGAGGTGGTGCCATAGTAAAAAAATATGGTGATGAAGAGAACAGGGATTGAGAGTGAAGAGTTCGTTTGGAAGCTTGCAGTGCAAGGAATTCTAACCGGACAATCGGTATTTATAAATTTTTTACACGCGTTCAGACGCATGGGGTTAACCCGTCCGGACGCGCCTCAACTGCCGCCTTAATTAGCCTTAAAAGTCACGCGTCCGGACGCATGGGGTTAACCCGTCCGGACGCGCACTATGAATTTCAAACGGTTGGCTTTCCCGTCCGGACGCATGACAAATCACCGTCCGGACGCGTTTTCCAGTGAGTTCAGACTCGTTGGTTCCGTCCGGACGTAACTTCCAGTAGGTTATGCTCTTTATTCATGCGTCCGGACGCGTGTTCCAGTGAGTTGTTTTTTCTACACTTAGAAAAATTTTCATATTTTCACATTTTTAAAACCTTTGCCTCCCAAATGACTCCATTCTACTCATAAAAATCCCTAAGTCCCTAAAAAAAACAAAAAAAAAAACTACATGATTAACTAAAAAAAAACAATAAACACAGGTGCATGTGCACAATGCTCAAATTCCCATATGTTTTTTATCAAAGTGAATGCTCCACCCCCCCACTCAAAAATCTACATTGTCCTCAATGTACGAATATCGAAAGTAAGATCAAATAAAGGATAAGAAGAACATACCGGATGCGCTTAAACTGTGCTCATGCATCTGTAGAAAATTAAAGAGAAAACAAAATACACTAATATACAACAGTATACATCAAATGGTGAGAGAGATTATTCATAGTGGGGATCCATCAATTCGATGGATTCCACTTCTACAATACCTTCCTCCAAGAATGGTTTCAGTCGTTGTCCGTTAACTTTAAAGGAGTTCTCATTACTTGGATTCTCAATCTCTATTGTTCCATAGGGGAAGACCTCCTTAACAATGTACGGACCACTCCATCTGGTTCGAAGCTTTCCTTTGAAGATGTGAAGCCTAGAATTATATAGCAGAACTTTTTGTGCCGGTGTAAACGTTTTTCGCACAATATTCTTATCATGGAACACCTTCATTCGTTCCTTACTAATCCTAGAATTCTCATAGGCTTCATTCCTAATCTCCTCAAGCTCGTTTAATTGTAATTTTCGTAAGGCACCAGCTTTGTCAAAACTAAAATTGAACATCTTAATGGCCCAGTATGCTTTATGTTCTAGTTCCACAGGCAAGTGACAACTTTTCCATAAACCAATCTGTACGGAGACATGCCAATCGGAGTTTTGTATGCAGTTCGGTATGCCCATAATGCATCGATTAGTCGTAACGACCAATCTTTACGATCTGGGTTCACCGTTTTTTCCAAAATGTAAGAAATTTCCCGATTGGCAAGCTCAGCTTGACCACTTGTCTGAGGGTGATAAGGAGTTGCAACTTTGTGTGTGACACCGTATTTTTTCATTAAGTTCTCAAAAGGTCTATTACAAAAGTGCAATCCCCCATCACTGATAATGGCTCGAGGTATACCAAATCTGGACAAAATGTTTTCTTTTAAAAATTTCAAAACAACTTTATGATCATTTGTCCGACATGGTATAGCTTCGACCCACTTAGAAACATAGTCTACTCCCACTAAAATGTACATATATCCAAAAGATGGGGGAAAAGGTCCCATGAAATCTATGCCCCAACAGTCAAAAATTTCTATTATCAAAATTAGATTCAGAGGCATCATATTTCTACAGGTTAATCCCCCCATTTTTTGACATCGCTCACACACCTTACAAAAATTATATGCATCTTTAAAAATTGTCGGCCAATAAAATCCGCACTACAAAACCTTTGCAGCGGTCTTTTTCATAGAAAAGTGACCTCCACATGCTCCCGAATGACAAAAGGATAAAATGCTACTTACCTCATCATTGGGCACACATCTCCGGATAATTTGATCTGAGCAATACTTGAAAAGATATGGGTCATCCCAGAAAAAACTTTTCACTTCAGTTAAGAACTTCTTTTTATCCAATGTAGTCCAAGCTGGTGGCATGTTACCTGTAACAAGAAAATTCACTATATCAGCAAACCAAGGTACTGCCGAAACTGCCAGCAATTGTTCATCAGGAAAAGTGTCCTTGATCGGCACAGTTTCAATGGGTATGTCACTCACAAGTCTAGACAAATGGTCAGCCACTACATTCTCTACTCCTTTTTTATCTTTAATGGTTATATCAAATTCTTGGAGTAGGAGGATCCACCTAAGCAGTCTAGGTTTGGCATCTTTCTTTGTCAGTAAATATTTAAGAGCTGCATGGTCTGTGAAAATGACAATGGGGGATCCTACTAAATATGACCTAAATTTGTCCAGTGCAAATACTACTGCCAGTAATTCCTTTTCTGTGGTAGAATAATTCATCTGTGCACTATTTAAGGTTCGACTAGCATAGTAGATGACATGTGGCTTTTTCTCATTCCTTTGTCCTAAAACTGCCCCTACGGCATAGTCACTGGCATCACACATAATTTCAAAAGGAAGACTCCAATTCGGGGGTTGCATAATTGGAGCAGTGATGAGCATGCCCTTTAACTTATCAAAAGCCTCTTGGCATAACCCATCCCACTCAAAAGGTATATCCTTCCCTAAGAGATTGCAAAGTGGTCTAGATATAGAGCTAAAATCTTTTATGAACCTTCGATAGAAACCAGCATGACCCAAAAAAGATCTAACATCTTTAAGGGTTTTGGGAGAAGGTAAATTAGCAATTAATTCTATCTTAGCTTTATCTACCTGGATTCCCTCAGATGAGACAATGTGACCAAGAACAATTCCCTTTTGAACCATAAAGTGGCATTTCTCCCAATTAAGCACAAGGTTCTTTTCTTCACATCGAAGAAGCACTTTCTCTAAATTTGACAAGCATTCATCAAAAGCATCACCAAAAACAGTAAAATCATCCATGAAAACTTCAAGAAAACGCTCTACCATGTCATTGAAAATACTTAGCATGCACCTTTGAAAAGTCGCGGGTGCATTGCAAAGTCCAAAGGGCATCCTGCGATATGCAAAAGTACCAAAAGGGCAAGTAAATGTGGTTTTCTCTTGGTCTTCTAGGGCAATTTCAATCTGATTATATCCTGAATAGCCATCTAGGAAACAGTAATACAAATGTGATGCTACCCTTTCCAAAATTTGATCCATAAAAGGTAAAGGGAAGTGATCTTTTCTAGTAACAGAATTTAATTTCCTGTAGTCTATGCACATTCTCCAACCAGTAACTGTCCTAGTTGGCACAAGTTCATTATTTTCATTGGCAACTACAGTGACTCCAGATTTCTTAGGAACTACCTGTGTGGGGCTTACCCATTTGCTATCTGCAATAGGGTAAATAATTCCTATATCTAACAATTTCAGCACTTCCTTCTTTACAACTTCTTTCATATGTGGATTCAGTCGACGTTGCATTTCCCTAGATGTTTTAGCATTATCTTCCAAATAAATCTTGTGAGTGCAAACTAATGGACTAATTCCTTTTATATCAGCTAAAGTCCAGCCAATTGCCTTTTTATGTTCTCTAAGAAGTTGTAATAACATACCTTCCTGTGCTGAATTCAATTGAGAAGAAATTATTACCGGATAAGTTGCATCATCTCCCAGAAATGCATACTTTAACTCAACCGGTAGCTGCTTGAGGTCAAGCTTAGGTGCTTTCTCACTGGATGGGATTGGTGGGTCAATTCTTGGTGGAAGCTCCTCAAATTTCTGTCTCAACTCTTTCATTTCAAGTACCTGTAAAGAGTTTAACACATCAGTGGAAACAGAAATTTCAGAATTTAGTTCATCTATCTCTATCATAGAAGATTGTTCAAGCAAGCATGCTTCAAGTGGATCAAATAGAGAAGAATCATATAATCTGCTTGGAACAAGAGACTCAATCATGTTAACCTCATGCACATCTTCATCAACATTCCCTGGTTGTTTGCACACATGAAAAATGTTGAGCTCTAATGTCATATTCCCAAAAGTTAATTTCATCACACCATTCCTACAATTAATTAAAGCATTTGAAGTTGCTAGGAATGGTCTGCCTAAAATAACAGGAATTTGAGCATTAGCATTTAATACAGGTTGAGTATCCAAAATTATGAAATCCACAGGAAAATGAAATTTGTCAACCTGTACTAAGACATCCTCCACCATACCCCTCGGTACTCTTATTGATCTGTCAGCTAATTGGAGTGTAACCGAAGTGGGTTTTAATTCACCTAACCCTAATTGTTCATATACTGAATATGGGAGCAAGTTCACACTAGCTCCAAGATCCAGTAAAGCCTGTTCAATTCTGTGGTTGCCTATGACACAAGAAATGGTAGGACAACCTGGGTCTTTGTACTTCAGTGGAGTGTTATGTTGTATGATGGAGGATACCTGCTCAGTTAAAAATGCCTTCTTTTGCACATTCAATTTCCTTTTTACAGTGCATAATTCCTTTAAAAACTTTGCATAAGAAGGTATTTGTTTAATAGCATCCAACAAGGGAATGTTGATTTTTACCTGCTTAAAGACTTCTAACATATCATTGTGCATATGAGGCTTGGTAGAAGTAAGCAATCTCTGTGGGAATGGTGCACGAGGAACATACTTCTCAGGCTCATTAACTTCAGAGGGATTAAGTTTATCATCACTGTCCGTAGGTTTTGAAATTTTCTCAAATTTTTGAGTTTGAGAAGGAATGGTTTTATCAATTTCTTTCTCACTACGAAGTGTGGTGATAGACTTAACCTGATCATGCTCAGTACTAGGAGTGCCAGTATCATTCACAAAAAATTGACCCTGTGGATTTGGCTGTGGTTGTGCTGGAAACTTACCTTTCTCCTGATGACATGGGTCAATAGTTAGTTTAGTGATTGCACTCTTAATGTCATTTATAGCCTGTGTGGTTTGATTGACTGTACCTCTGAGATCATCAATGGCCTGAGTATTTTGCCTATTATAATTTAACTGACTCTGCATGAACTGTGTCAATGCTTCATCCATACTTCTCTTAGGAGGTGGGACATAAGGTGCAGCATTGGAGGAATTTTGTTGAGGTGGTTGTGATGCATTATTTTCATTCCTCCAACTAAAGTTGGGGTGATTCTTCCACCCCGGATTGTATGTATTTGAATAAGGATTATTGTAAGGTTTTGAAAAATTGTTTGCAGCATTTGCTTGATCATGCAAAACCTCTTTTAAAACAGGCAATGTTGGACACTGTTTAACTGGGTGTCCGGGGGTGTCACAAAAACTACAGACTTCCTCAACAGGTATTGTGTCAACCTCATTAACCCTTTTATATTCCATAGCTTCTACCCTCCTAGCTAAGGTGGCAATCCTAGCCCCAATATCATCTTCTTCCTTCAACTGATACTTACCTCCACCAGATGATGATGATTGTGCAGTTTTACCTTTAGATGGTTCCTGGGATGTAGTATCCCAAGATTGTGCATTCTCGGCTAATTGGTCTAAATAGTCAAAAGCATCATCTGGTTCCTTATTCATAAAATCACCGTTACACATCATTTCAATAAATTGACGCAGTTGTGGGCCTAAACCCTCATAAAAGAAACTTATTATACGCCAGCTTTCATAACCATGATGTGGACAAGATACAAGAAGGTCTTTAAATCTTTCCCAACTTTGATAAAAATTTTCAGACTCCTTTTGAGAAAAATTCATTATCTGTCTTTTCAAAGAGTTTGTGCGATGTGTGGGAAAAAATTTCTTTAAAAATTGTTTCTGCATCTCCTGCCATGTTCCTATAGACCTAGATCTCAACGAATATAACCAAGTTTTAGCTTTTTCCTTTAATGAAAAAAGAAATAACTTCAGCCTGACTATATTCATTGCAACATTCTGGTCATGGAACGTAGCACAGACATCCCCAAATTCTCTAATGTGCAAATATGGGTTTTCTTCACCTATACCAAGGAATTTTGGAAGTAATTGAATCATGCCAGGTTTGAAAACAAAATGAATGGCATTCAATGGGAAAATGATGCATGACGGTTCAGTGAGTAGTACGGGTTGTAGATATTCACGCAAAATCCTACCCTGATTAACATTCAAATTATCCACATCATTCTCATCATGATTGCTTACTCTATCAACATGGTCCTCATGTGCGGGAAGTTTATTCTGCCTATTAATGTTAGGATTAACAGCCATTGTGTGCACAGAAAAATTTAAATCAGATGAATCAAATAGATTTTCAAACAGAGTATCTAAATCTTCTCTTATTAAACGACCACTTAAATCACAATGCCAAGAGCTCATAAAACAACTAAACAAACTAAATAAAATAGAAAACTAAATAAATAACGGAAAGTAAATAAATTGCCAGAAAATAAAAAATAAAAGAAATTGGAACGAAGTTACCGGTTCTCCGACGAATCGCAAATACCGAAAACCTCAAAAGATGTGATGACTCCTTGTTTTTCAATTCCCCGGCAACGGTGCCAAAAACTTGCTTCAACTTTAAAAGTGTAAACCCAAGCGTAGGTTGAACAAAGTAATATATTCTCGGAAGTCCGAGGTCGAATCCACGAGGAATTGTAACAAGTAAACAATCACACAAATACTAAAAATAAAAAAAGAAAGTTTGGTTGAGGAGTTTTGGTTGAAAACAGTTGACTTTGATGATTAAAAATCGGTAATAAAAATACTAGAGCATCAGGTACTCCCTCTCAATTCCATACGGTAACAATAAAAGACTTGAAGCTTAATTTGAAACAGGAATTAAATGTCGGTTAACCCAAATAACAAATCAAGTCATGAAGCCACAAGTTATGATCAAAAGGCTATTCAGAAACCTGAATAATACATTAATCATATTATTTTATGAAACAATGCTAACACTTCAAGCGTGGAATAACCAGTCATTTATTCGCAGGGAAACTCAAGCAATCGATGTACGTGGCACAAAAACTCAGGAGTTTTTACAGAATAAAGACTTTGCTAAAAGATTAGAAACTAGATTTAACACAATAACATAAATCATTAAGTGCAAAGTCTATAAAAATACCGTACTTCATTGAGAGGTTCTCCCCTAGCCCTAGCTTAGCCTTCTAGCCGACCATAAAAGAATTGTAAAATACACTCAAGAATTCGTGAGCAAAAGAATGGAAAAAGGATCCCCCTTACAAAGTCTTCAATTTCTATTTATAACCCCCTAGGAAAGAGATTGATTCTCGTCAGAATTCTAAGTCTGGCATCAGCAGATCTTCGACACGCGTCCGGACGCGTGTTTATCTTCCATCCGGACGCAACTTCCAGTGAGTTCGTTCTTCTCTGATCGCCTTTCTGCCACTTGCGTCCGGACGCGTATCCTTCTTCCGTCCGGACGCGTTATCCAGTGTGTTTCCCTTTGAGCTATTCTTCGTTTTCCCATAATTTAACTCCAAAATTATGCTTTTGTCCTGCAATTTAACACAAATCAACATTTAATAGCATAACACCCAAACTTGGATAAACTTTTATATTTATCACCCTTTTACAATTAAATAATCAATCTTTCCTATTAATAAATGTGATTATTCGGCCTTAATCATTGACGGTTTTCAACACTGTCGTTCACTTATAAGCATCGATGCCACATTCGTGTACGGGAAGTATAAAGGGAATTTTTTAATTGCTACAAGCCTTGATGGAAATTATCATATTTATCCTCTCGTCTTTGTAATTGTTAACGAGGAAATGGGGTTGGTTTCTTTGGATACTTAGACACCATGTTGTCAGTGACCGTTTGAGCATATGCCTGATATCTGACCACCATCAAGGTATAATTCAATCAGTTGTTGCTCACGATTCTGGATGCCAAGCGCCGTATACATACCATTGATTTTGCTTAGAACATGTCCACAACAACTTCAATAGTACATTTCATAACTCTCATCTTAAACATCTAGTATGGGATGCTGGTACTACACATCAAATCTGCAAGTATGAAAAGATTATAGAGGAAATCAACAAACTCAACCCAGACGCAGTTCATTGGCTTGATCGGATACCAAAAGAGCAGTGGGCACTTACTTGCACATGACGGTGGAAGACATTACAGAGTCATGACAACCAATATTTCTGAGTGTTTAACTTTGTCCTAAAAAAAGCAAGACATTTTCCAATCACATCATGTGTTGAAACTATATTTTATAAGCTTGTTCAGTATTTCAATGACATTTGTGGTTAGACGTCAGATAGCGGGTGCTCGTTCATACCTCACACCGTGGAGAAGATGTTGTATGTTGCAATCAAAAAAATCGGTCATCATGTGACCACATTCAGCCGAACCACTGGGGAGGCATACGTGGTCACTAAAAAAGGTAATGCACAAGTATTAAACATTTTAGACCGCACATGTTCATGTGGAAAATGGAACACCTATAAAATGTCATGCTCCTATGCGATGGCACTTTTTTTAAAGAGGCATTTAGACCCGTGGCAGTATGTAGATGAGATATACACTGTTGCTACCCATGATGCCTGTCGGGCCTCTAAATTTTATCCACTTCATCACGAAGACTATTGGGATGCGTGCACAATCTAAAAGTTTGTCCTAATCCTAATCTACTACGATTGAAGGTTCGTCTACAATCTACTCACATTCGAAACGAAATGGACCTACGCCAGGGCCGTAGTACGTACCAATGCAGATTGTGTAGATAGTCGGGCCATGATCGACGAACCTGCCCAACTAGAAATCCATGAGTTATGCCTAGGATTCATTGAGTGTAGATGTTAATGTAATGTGAAGTTGTAACAAATGAACTATGTTCATCTCTACTTTTATTTTGTGTACGTGTACCGATGAAAATGTAGTATTCGTGTTTATGTAATTACATCATTGCTCGTTCTAATGCGCTTATATTGACAATGTGTAATGGTTGTAGATACTTAATTGACTAAACTATGTCTACATCGAGAGAACCATTAGTTGCGAACAATTGCAGACACCAAAGAGTTTGGCTTTTGACAGAGTGGAACAATGATTACAAAAGTGAGAAATTTACTGACCCAATAGAGTACTATGTTGGACTAAGACGAGAATGGGCATTTCGTGTTAATGAATCAAACGAATTATGCACTGCGTTAAGATTACTTGATATACCGATGCCACGTCGAAGATCCCTAATGATGCAAAGAAGGAATAGACAAGATTACAATTCAGCAGTTAGTCAAGTCAGGAAGGAGAATAATAGAATGCTGGTTCGTAGACATCAATATTATATGCTTCAACTTACAACGGACATGGTACAAAATGCAAATGGATGAGACTTATCATCTGTAGAGCATAGTAATGTATTAAATAATGAACAATAAGTATCAGATGATTATATGTCTAATGAAGAATAAAAAGTGTAAACTTCATTTCAAGAAGTACATGTGGTTCTTTTTGTAATCAATTTTATGTATAAATGAATATTCCCTATGTAGTGACCTGTACTTTTCAGTATATGTAACTAGTTTAAGTAATTTTTGTTATTGCTCTAGTGACATTGTCTTCCTACAATGTAATTTAATGCTATTAAGGTATGGAGCGTCAATAGGCGCGTGACTTAGTACACCCGAGACCTGTTGACCCAACAGTATTGTACTTATAGGCACACCATCGTTCGACACATATATGGGAGGTACAAGCACGTATTTTACTGACTATAACACATATATTACTATTAAATCACAAATGCATTTAAATGGCTTTATATAAGTATTAAAGGAATTTGCACCATTGAAGTGCTGTCGAGCTGAGCCTACTATGCGGCGATTGCGACGTCTCGATGATATGGTATTGTGTCATGTCATGAGTGCTAGATTTTATGGGGTACATAGCATTGGGTTTATACATCTCGACCACCATTTGGTCACTGCACTAGTGGAACGGTGGAGGGTGGAGACGCATACATTCCATTTACCTATTGGTAGGGCGACTATGACATTGCAGGACATGACAATATTTTTTGGACTCCCCATTGACGCTGCTGCAGTGACAGGTGTTGACACACACCGTACAGTGCATGAGTGGCAAGATTACTGTGACCAGCATCTAGGCATTAGACCACTGGATACTGCTTTTTCTGGATCTTGACTTAAGATGACCGCTTTGGCTGCTATATTTGCTGAGCCGCTCCGAGATGATGCTGATGCCATCACCATTGATCGATATGTCCATGCCTACATTCTACTATTCCTTGGGGCATACATTTTTGCAAACAAGTCCCAGAACAAGGTTGGGCTTCTGTACTTACAACATCTCGAGGACATAGATGTTTCTAGGATACTGAGTCGGGGTAGTGCAGCTCTATCGTACCTGTACCGTAAGATGTGTCACGTCATTACACCAGACGCATCTGACATTGGAGGATCGCCAGTTGTATTGCAGGTACTATTTACTTTACATGTAAATATAAATACATTTATTTGTCCCACCGAAAACTAAATATTATGTTATATTAAATTAAATATCTTTGGGCATGGGAACGACTTACTTATATCCGTCCTGAAAGAGTACTACCACATCAAGCAATAGCAGCAGATATACCCGATGCATTTCCCATTCATAAAGGCCCTAATGGTGGGATTCCTACAGAGGTACCTATTGCTGCCAATCCTCCGAAGGGGATTCCTGAGCATTATAATCCATTACCTAGGGGTCCATTGGGTAACAGGTATATAAGATAGATTAATATTTGATACATCAATATCTTTTCATGCATTTTTTTGTGTTGCAGGTGGAATTTGCGTATAACATCGTATGAACACAGCCCCAGACATGTCCTCAGACATTATAGAGATCAGCTAGACCAGATGTGCGATGAGTAGGTTGGAATTGTATGCCAACGTAGACTAAATTTTAATTTCAAACATGCTTAGACTTACATTTAAATTGAGTATTTGTTTTGTTGTAGATGGTGTAAATTTCATATACTCCAGATGTCATAGTAGACTTACCGGCATACTAAACGACTGGGATCAACATATGGATGGCACGTTCACCACTTATATGCTTTGTAGTAGTGGAGTGGCATTTTCCTTATCGTGTCATGCGACAATTTGGATCAAGACAGATTATACCTGAGCCATGCAACACTGGGACTGCACTTCATGCTACTGATCGACGTGTCAAGGGTGGTTATGACTGGAGTCTTGTGCATCAGTCTTCTGTAGATGTCTGGTTCCATCACCAAGATCATCTTATCGCAATGGAGGCACATACATCAATGACCGATATGAGTGATGCGTACATGGTTTGGTACATTCGTATCACTTGATGACTGATCGGACCTCCATTAGATTAGCCACTTATCATATTTCAGCCTATAGGTAGTATCGTCGAGATAATGGTAAGATAATACATGTGTCCATTGGTCAATATAAGCATGATTTATAAATAAATAATTGATGTTGTCCTAATGTAACTAATTTTTACATTTACAGGAGCATACACTTGTACAGATTCACCAGATCGCTCATGATGCCCTTGAGGATGGTACAGACACATCACATGCACAAGCATTGTGTGCCGTCCGATCTCTTAGCTCCACCTGCCTCGAGGTGGTTCGAGAGGAGCATCATCTCCATCTATACCGCATACAACACCACGTGCACCGCTCGATGTACGTACGAGGCCTCATGGTGTTGTTGTACGACGATAGAGACCTCCTCATCCTCGGCCTGTTATTCTTGTAGATGTTGATGTCGACACAATACTAGACCTGAGTGTACCAGAGCCGACAATAGAGTCGAGCATAGATTGTCAGACAATAGGACCTAGTGCACCTCAAAAACCATAGAAACCATCCATTGTACGTTCAGAGACATCATCAACTACAAGTCCATCGCATACCCCAACACATACTACACCTCATCATACACAGGCTTCTACAGAGACCACCACACCATATGAGTATACCGCAGAGCATGTTTCTCCCATGGCTAGATCAGGCACATCCACATCCAATGCTTCAGGAGTTATATTGCCCACCCTACCTATCTTTCATGAGGCACTATTGACATCACCTCCGGCAGATGTTCAAATGTCATACCCAACATATGATCAAGAGCTTGGTACACGAGTTGCTACAACTCCTGCAGTTGTACATAGGTCACAGCAGTGTGCTACGACTCCACTTGCCCGTCTTATTTCACTGGTTCGAGGTCGAGGTGGCAGATTTTGAGGTGTTAGAGGCTGCAGTGGTAGAGGATGAGGCGATCGAGGTAGAGATAGAGGTAGAGATAGTACTATAATGTCTACAGTCAGGTGGTCTAGGGGGATCCTTCTCAGTTAAAGGAACGTCGTCCGAAACGGCTCAGGAATAAGCCATCTTGTGGCACTTAGTGTTATCAAGTTTGATCATTTTTTGATTTTATTCACATGTATATAATAGAGTAGTTTCAATGTTCTGTATATCACTTAACTCATACTATATTGATTGTAGTATTATTGTTGTAGTCGTATGGTGGGGTGTTTGTGGTGGTGTTGGTTGTGTTTTTGTTGTGGACTATTGGAATTGTGGTGGTGGTTGTTTTGATATTGTGCATATAGGGCAAACTGATTTGGTAGGGCAAAGTTTTAGGAGAAGCTATGCTGAAATTTTATAAACACAGTATGTGTAAAGTCAGTATTTACAATACGTACTTAATTCCAACCTGTAGTTTATATTGTTTTCAAATGTATGATACAATTATATTGTTTGCATTGTTATGTTGCGTGTTTTTCTCCACCTAAATGCTTTTGATAGCATAAGCAACAAACAATATATTATATTTTAGGACCGCACAATAAAAATACAGATAAACTACCACAACATATTAGTACAAACATATAAGCATGATTACAAATATGGTTATTGATCGAGGAATCTTCTTCATGGGAAACCTTCTTTGTCCAACATTTCAACGTCATAAACACATCCTTCTTCCGTAGACAACTACAAGCACAAACGTGCTTCGTCAACCAAACCTTCTGCAGCATGGTCGCCTGTAATTCGACGGAGGTTGTACCGATTTTGCCATATTTTCATACGGTTGTTTTCAACTAGAATATGCCACAATGTACGTTCCAATTGTTGTGGTGTCAATAGGCATATTAATGGCAATTTGACGAGGCCTGCGTATGTTGCAACTGCACAAATCTTCACTTAGAACTTCCCTTTCATTCAAACGATATTTTCATTCCTCCCTCATTTTATCCACTGACATTTGTGAGAAACGTAAATGAGGATTTAGAGGATAAAAGAATTCATCCTCTAACGCCCAATGATAACCCATGCTTTCAAAAAACATACGTGGACTGTAACTAATGTTTGAAGTTGGTAAGTATGGAAAGAAAGAAACACACATAATGAATTTATAATGGTATTGTGATGCTAGTCATGGTCACTATTTTGCTAGCTGTGGATAAAATTTTTTGAAATATGGTGATTTGACTAATCGTTCAACACTGGTGATTTGACTCATCACTGAACGATGCACATCACTAACCCTTTGCATGCACATTTTCAAGCTTTTGTGTGACAAAAGACATTGAATTGACAAGGCATTGCATAATGTGGCCAATTTTACTGACATAACACAACACAGTTAGTACTGTCTATCAGTGTTATGTCATCAATATCGAGTCACTATCATTGTTCACTCCACAATATCTTTTCACTGCAATAAGTTACTACTCAGTTCAATGCCTCCAATACTAAAATAAGTTACTTTTGTGTTTATATACAGATAAGTAACTGTAGTGTAAACCCTACACTAAAATGTCAACAACATCATCAATTGGGTTTTCAAGCCAAATAAACGTTGAATCGTTCTCGACTAACCACCGGCATCATTAAGCATTTTCTTCATTCAGTTCATTAGAACCCGGTAATTACACAGATCCCAACGGAGTAATGTGGTATGGAAAATTATGTTTCTTTAAGAATGAGTCAATCAACATTTATAACCCTTTCACTGAAGTCGACCATGTGATGATTGGACCTATAACCACTGTTTCGCCTCTAGAATTTTATTACCACCTACTGTGACCAAGTTGGTTCAAATCTTATTTCAAGCGTTGTGAGCATGAAGTCATTGGCATGGATTACGAATGCCACATGCACGTTCAGCTAAAATGTATGTGGAATGGTGAACGGATAACTACGATGATATCATTGCAACACTTGATCTTAAAAAATAATCAGATGGAACAATGACTAAATCGATTCCACCTTATAAAGAAGGCAAAGATTGAACATTCAGATTCTATAGAGCCTATTTATGCAAATACTATCTAATCGATCACAGGCTTCTGACAATGAACTTTCTGACTTTTAAGAATCAAGTGATGATGATCATTATGAAAAATTTATCCCTACTACTCTTTGCTTACATGGCACACCACTATGCTATTGGGAATATGGTCGTCATTAGAAATATTTTGTTCTATGTTTATTTTATGTTGTATAAAATAGAATTTTATATTTCTATTCAGCAAAAGAATAAAGTCTCTTCATTTTGAATGTTTTTTCGTAATTCTGAGTTTTTTTTATTCATTGGGTACATACATGAAAAGTTTGACAATAGTTTCACTCTTTTGGATAATATTAGTTTCAAGGGTGTATGATTGAGATGATTAAAGGTTATTTTAAAGGGTTTATAATTGAGATGATTCTTGATAGTTTCAAGGATTTGTTGATTCCGCTTTCAAATAGTGCAGTAGATCGATAAATAAGGTCAAAAGTGCAGTAGATTGGTGTTTTTGTTTTAAAATAACCGTTGGTAATAGATTCGTAATTGAATCTAACTATAAAAGTGAAAAAAAAAACTATAAAAGTGGTTGGTGTACCCCAAGGTAGTAACATCACCCCAAAGAATGGTAAACTCAAACACAATACCAAAAAAACATATTGATCGATCCCAAGCCTTTGATATCTAACCCCAACAACATGATGATGGAAAGCAAACGAATTGAGTCATTCCAATATTTTAGGATCGAACCAATGAAAGAAATTATTAACAAAATCAATTCATTGGTCGATTCTACCATATTTGGGATTGATCTCTAATATTCATTATAAACCCCAAAACATGAAGATTGGTTTCGGTGAAAAAAATGATTAGCAAAACTAACACATTGATCGATCCTACCACATTGGGGATCGATTTCCAATATTCATGATAGATCCCAAACATGAGGATCAATTTCAATCACATTAGAACTACAAACATTAAAAGTTGCAGCATTTGAGAAGCATTTACAAGTTTTGGGTGTGAAGTTATCATCTTTTGGAGTTATATTAACACTTCTTGAAATGATAGCCTCATCTTTGGTGTGTACTTACCTCCATTTGGATTCAAGTTACCACTTTTTCAGGTATTTATACACTTTTAATTTTGTCATGACATCAAAAAGAGAATAGGGGTGTCGTAATGATATCCTTCCCAAAGAAGTGGTACTTCGTTTTCACTTTGCCCTATCAAGGATATATATATATATATAAAGAGTAACAGACAACCTTTCATAATTAAGTCCTCAAAAGCATAGCAATGTACACCAACCACTAGATGAGGGTGCAATTCTCTTATATTTTATTATGTTATTTTACATTATTATCTTCTTGATTAGCGGATATAAAAAAATCAAGACAAAATCTACGTCTGACAAGAAATTGTGGTCTAGTACCACTTCATTACCTACCTTAGTGCTATTCCTAGATGATGTATAGTTTTACATTTTAAAATGACATCATAATGTCAATTTTGCTAAATTATCATTTTATCTAAAAGTTAATTTGCTATTAAGGGAAAGTTGAGTTATGAACTTAGGAAATAGCCAGGTATTCTCTTAATGGAGTAGTTCTACAGACAAGCCTGAGTTAGGCATCAAACGAAGAGCAAACAAGAAGCCCAGACTATTTCCTGGCTGAACTTGGCTTTGAATAGGAATGAGATGAAGAGTGGTAGCTTGCAAAAGGGCAAAAAGCGAGCCAGAAGAAAGTCAAATCTAAATTGGTGGTTTGAGTCCCTAGTTCTTCTTAGCTAAAGTAAAAGGTGTAACTTATGGGGAGATTCAAACTTAGAATCACCACCTCTAGGACCATGTTAAGCCATCAGCTCGTCTAATACTCCCCCCTCACATTTGGCCCCTCTTAGGTGGCCCAACCAAGTGATTTTTTTTTTTATAGTAAGGGAGGATGCACTTTTGTGATTTAAACTCAAAATCTCTAGGCTCTGATACCATATATTCTAAAATTTTAAACTTTTATAAATTATCTAACTTAAATATTTATATACTACAACGATTTTGTCTGTGAAACCTTTTAAAAAGTTATTTGTTGCAATGAGACAATTATTACTACTTGGGGAAAACTACAAGTGTTCAAGAAATACTAGGGCATAATGTAGACTTATTATATTTGAGGGGATGAAATCAAAATTTAAAAACTGTGACAAAGCAAAGTATAATTTTCCCTTTTTAAATAGGTTAATTGGTGAGGAGAGTGCTCTTTTAGAAACTTGGCATAAGACGGAACTTGTTTGATTGCATCCAGAAGTGGGATGTTGATGTTTAATTGCTTAAAAGCTCGTAAATTTCAGGCTAATTTTTCAACTTTTGTTTGGTTTTGAGTCTATGAGGAAAAGGAGCAGGAATGGAACACGAAGGCTCTCTTTCCTCAAAAGGTTCTGGCTTTTGTTCAATCATAGGCTCAAGTTCTTCCTCAAGTTTAGTCTCAATTGGTTCAGGTTCAAATGATGAGTTGACTGGGATTGACTCAGGTTTTGGCTTTGGAATGAGCATGTCTCTGATGGCCTTGTCAATCACCTTGCCACTTCTTAGTGTAGTGACAACTTGGGCTTGGTCTTGTGGGTTTCCTGTGGTTGAAGGGTTCCCCACATGGAATTGGCCTTGTTATTGCTTTGGTTGGGCAGGGAACTTGCCCTTTTCGTGTGTGGCCATGGATTGGGTCAACTTTTGGATGTGGCTTTTAAGATCCTCGAAAGATTGAGTGGTCTGAGTTTTGAAATCAGTGAAAGCCTGTGTGGAATTATTGTTATAGTTCATTTGGCTTTGCATGAACTTATTCAGTGTGTCCTCAAGGCTCCTCTTTTGTGGTGGTTGGTATAGTTGATATGCGGGAGGTCCTTGAGGTGGTGGGTATGAACATTGTTGTTGGTTCATGGCCATTGGTTGTGTGTTCCACCAACTGGAGTTCGGGTGGTTCCGCCACCCTGGATTTTATGTTTCAGAGTATGGGTTGGAGTAAGGCTTGTTGAAGTTGGAAAATACATTTGTTTGTTCCAACAAGACCTCTTTGAACGCTAGGATGGTAGGACACTCCCCAGTGGGGTGTCCTGTTAGCGCACAGATTCCACACACTTGTTCTGTGGAAGAGCTAACATCAACTTGATAGACCTTCTTCATCTCTAAAGCTTCAAGCTTTCGAGACAACGTAGACATTTTTGCTCTCATGTCATCATCATCTCTCAAGACATACTTACCTCATTGGGAAGTAGATGGTCTGGCTTCTACAGTGGTAGGAGAGGCTGAGTCCCACATCTGAGAACTATCAGATATGGTGTCAAAAAAATGAATGCCTCCTCCGGACTTTTTCCCATAAATTCTCCTTGAGCCATCATTTCGACAAACTAACGTAGTCTAGATGGTAAGGAGTCATAGAAAAATCCTACCAAAGTCCAATTTTGCAGGATTGGAGCAGATCTTTGAATCTCTCCCAACTTTGGTAAAAATTTTCCCCTTCTTTAACCGCAAAATTCATGATTTGCCTTTTTAGTGCATTTGTGCGGTGTAGAGGAAAAAAAAAATTTTAAAAATTCATTTTGCAATGCCTGCCAATTAGGTATTGAAAGAGCTTTTAAAGAATTTAGCCATTGTTTAGCTTTCTCCCTTAGAGAGAAAGGAAAAAGTTTCATCTTGGCTAGTTCAGAATTGTCTTGAAATGTTCCACACGCTTCCTCAAAATCTTTTATATACAGATATGGATTTTCTACATCCAATCTATGAAACACAAGTAATAACTGCACTGTCCCCGGCTTTACAGTAAAGAGGGGAGCATTTTCAGGAAATATAAAACAAGAGGGGACACTATTTCTTGTGGGATTTAAGTAATCCCGCAAAGTTTGAATGTTAGGCACTTCCTCCTCTCTCATAGGGACTTCTTCGTTTCTCTCATTATTTGTCATATTACTCTCACAAGAGTCTGCTACTGATCTAGGTGAATTTGGTTCAGGCTGATTCACAGACTCACAAGATTCTGCCGGCAAATTTTGATAGTAAGGAGTGCCCTCAGACATAAAGAAAATAAAACAAAGTTATTCACAGTAAACCAAAGAATATATACAAAAATGAAGGTCTTTTTACCTTTTACCTTGATCCGAAATGTGTACACCCAAGTGCAGGCGATCAAGCTGTAGTAATAATTCGGTTTGAGTCCGAAGTCGAATCCATAGGGAACTCTTCTTGATGTTTTGGGGTAAGCAGTGGTGGAGACCTATTGATTGTAACCCTTAAGATTTGAAGTTGTGTGAGGTGTGAGACTTCCTAGACAGAATATAAGATTCTTTCCAAGAGAATTTTCTAAACAAAATATGAAATAAGCTCTAATGTAAAAAAGTCACTCTTTAGTTCAAGGATCTGGACATGTAGTTAATTATCCGGTTTGTTACACTTGTGTTTGATAACTCAATTAACCCCTGTGTCAACAGCAGGTTAATCGGAAGATAAAGGTGGATTAAGAGAATTAAGAACATGATTCCGATGTCTTTCTAGAAGGTCATAAGAATTGTCTGTGCCGAGACTTAACCCGGCTATAAACAAGCAAGTGTTTCTACAAGACATCCAATCATGACATTAATGTTCCATTTCCATTCTTTAATTGAAGCACAATAATGGTGAAGATTAAAGGGTAGTCATGAAGATCTAGTCGAGGTACTTTCCTTGAACCAATGAGTCTTTCTATACAAGAGTTATCTATGTTATAGAAAGAACTCCTGGTTATACAAAGTATCTTAGTTTTGCTAGATGCAATCAATCATTCAATAAGCTTGGGGAATATAAAGCATTAAGCATAATCAAAATTGCACAAATATAACGTCCAGATAATTTATACATGCCCTTCTCCTCTTACTAAAGAGTGAATGAGAAACTACTCACTATTCATGGCTTTGGTAAAGCTAGAAAAGTGAGTGATGCTCATTCCTCCAAGTAGAGGGATCTCAAAGCAAAGCACACTAAACAGGGAGCCGATATTCGACCAAGAATTAGTGAATCACGTTCCACCCTTCATGGCTTTGGCGAAGCTCTAGAAAAGTGGAAGAGTTTCACTCCTCTAAGGGTAGAAAGAAACTCAAGCAATGGAAGTGAATGATACACAAATTAAAAGTAGAAGAAAGATAGTCACTTTTGGAGGGTGATCCACAATCAAAGGTAAGCTATCTCCCTCTATGCATGTAAGTGAAAGCATAAGCATAAAACTACTTTTATAACAAGCTAAGAGATGTTGGACTAAAGCCAAACTAATCTCTAGAACAACTACTTCATATAAGGAAATGTAAGCTAATTCTACAATATGAGTGGGAGTCTAAGCCTCCATCAACCTCTCTACTTGGTCTCCTTGAGCTCTCCAACAATGGGAGTATTTATAGGCAAGATGAGGAGACAAGAGGGGGTGAAGGAATAGTGTATGCCGCCCAAGTCCAAGTGAAAAACCAACTACTCTGCAGCCAGTCTGTGGAGATCGTTCGACCGTGATTTGGCGTTCGAACGTTCTCTCTGTTTTTGCTTTATGGTCGTTTGAACGTTTCTTCTGTCTTTGCTGTATGGGCGTTCGAACGCCAGATGTGGTCTGACCTTCTCACTCAAGTGGCCTGTGGCCTTCTGTGAAGTTCATTTCCACACTCTATGCAGTAGTCTGGTCCTCAATCAACTCAAGTGGACGTTCGAACGTGAGTTGGCGTTCAAACGTGATACTCAAGTGCCTCAGAGCCTCAGAGTCTTCCTTCTTGGCTGCAACACGCCTTCTCTCAGCAGTCAGGTCTACTCACAGTTCAAGTGGACGTTCGAACGTGAGTTGGCGTTCGAACGTTCTTGGTGTGCTCCAAGCTTCTCCAATTTTGTTCCCTAATGTGCTGGTGTTACACTCAAGTGTCATACTTATTGTTCTTTGAGTCCTTGTTCACTTAAAGACCTGAAATGACATCACTTTAACTCCATCAAAGTACAATTAGTCTTAAAAAGGCATAGTAAAATGCTAATTTTAAGTACTAATCAGTGATGGTGGTTATAGAGGGTGGTGGGTTGGGGTGGGGTTGGGGGGTGACGATGGGGCGATAGTGATGGTTGTTGTAGGGGTGGTGGTGATGGTTATGGGGTGATTCTAGTCGTAGCAGCTAGTTGGCAGTTGTGGTGAGACAATGATGGTGGTGGTTCTAATGGTGGTGGAATGGTAGTAACCATGATGAGGTATCAATTGGGGGAGATAAGAGCAATCATGGAGGTTAGATGGTGGGATAGGGGTGGTGATTGTTGTATTGGTTGTTATAATGGCAGTGACGAGATAGTGGTAATGGTGGCAATAATGGCTACTATTGTAGAGACAATAGGGGTGGTGAGCAATTGGGGTGCAAAATGGATTGAGATCAAAATATCTAAGGGTAAATTAGTCCATCATTCAAAATTTGAAAAATACTTATTTAGTAGCATATTCAACATTCACTGATAAGTAGGTAGTTTGCTAAGTTTAACATATTTTAAAGATAAATTTCTAAATGATATGAGTTTTAGTTATTGATGATGTGTAGACTAGAAGCGAAGCAGAACCTACCCGTGTGCGTACGTTAATAGACTTGAGTTCTTGGCAAGTGAATGTGTAAATAATGATCTAAGAATAAAGAACAAGCAAGGTTTATAGTGGTTCGTTGGTATTGGCTAGTCCACTCAAATGGAGTTTCTTGCTCTAGGGAGGGAAAGTTATCTTATTGCTTGTGGAGAACGTGTCTGTTACTAATCACCTTTTTCTGGTGAAGTTCGTTGATACTTATAAGACATTGGCAATGCCTTCCCTTATTAACTAGGATCCTCCCCGGGTAATGCTAGGATGTTAGAGTAAATCTCTCCTTTATTGTTGGGAGCGTATTCCCCCTTGATTGTAGGAACCTGTTTCTCCATGATCGTTGGGGTAGCGTTCCTTCTTTCTTGCTAAGATAACACAACCTTCTTTTTCGGGAACCTGTAGGGGATAAAACGATCCAGCTAGATGAACTGCGTACTCAATTGGCTCTTATTCATCGATCTCGTTTATTGACCAGGAAATCTAACTAGAGATGGAGGTCGGGCCTTTCGACTCGCCGAAGGTCATCGTGGTCCCGCACCTATTCCCTGTGGTTTGGATCTTAGCTATACCTCATACGTATTAATATAGTATCATCAGTTACCCCCCAGCCCCAAGCTTGACTAGGCCATCTTGGTCGTAGCTTGGGATTGAATTTCAGAAATGGTGGATGCGTCATCTCAATCCGATGGTCTAGGACAGTTGCGCAATTGTGAGGACAGTTAATTCT
This sequence comes from Ilex aquifolium, assembly GCA_951799425.1. Classification (NCBI taxonomy): domain Eukaryota; kingdom Viridiplantae; phylum Streptophyta; class Magnoliopsida; order Aquifoliales; family Aquifoliaceae; genus Ilex; species Ilex aquifolium. The sequence continues at coordinate 23,098,378 of OX637400.1, forward strand.
TTGTTTTTTGGGACATTCCCGTTGCATCGTGCCACACGGAAATTTGTACAAGGGTATTAAATGCGGTCGAAGATATTAAATCGTCAAAACTCTTCTTATTCAGCCCCATCCATGAATCAAACCCTTCACTTTACCAAATCCCTTGTCTCTTTGATTTCCCAAATCCACTGGAGTCTCAAAGCTTTTTGGTTTGCCTGCGAAGAACTGAGTCAGCAAATTCGAGCTTATCCAATAGACTTCCTTGGTGATTTCATCTGCTAGTGCTTAGGTGCCTTTGCTTACTATACGCTCACTTAGGTAAGCATTCTTTTTCTTGCCTTTTGCATTCACTCTGGATCTCGTTGGCCCTTTGTGGTGGTCCTAAGGACTCCACTTCCTAGTTCTTCGATTTTGCTACATTAGAAATTAAGTGGGTCATTGACGGCAATTTCCCCCTTTTTAGATCCTTGGAGCACAGCTAGGGTTTTCTCCTAGGGTCGTTGGTGTCTTGACCCTCGATCAATCGAGGATTGTACCCTCCATATTTCCCAGATACCTGCAGAGCTAGGTTACTTTAATTTCTCACTTTCACCCATGTCTGAGGTTCCCTTCGAGGCCACTGGATCTTTTATTGATCATATGTTTGGGGATACGAGCCATTTCCCAGAGGTTGGGGAACCCGCTATTGAGTCTATTCATCAAAAGGGAGTGGTGGGTGCATAGGAAATTCAGGGATCTCGTACTCATGACTCGGCATCTACAAGGCCTTAGGAAGAAGCTCTACAAGGCTGGCACCTCTCCTTCTCTTGAGGTTGGTATGTCGGGGAGACCTAAAGAGCTACTAGGTCCCACTCAAAGCCTTATTGCTAGCAAGGTTACTAAAAGTTGACTCAAAGAATTTGTCAATCATTACCTATTTCCTTATGCTTTCATGGCTCATATTCCCTCCAAAGTCAATCGTTTCAACATCTACTCGTCTGGGAAGGCTTGCTTCTTTGAGGCCATCTTTGAATCAGGTTTGAAGTTTCCCATGCATCTCTTTTTGAAGAGTGTTCTTCGATTCTATAATATATATCCAGCTGGCTCACCCCTAATCAATGGCCGAGCTTCTCCACTTCTTTATGGTGAAGTGTTCTCCTTCGGATGGTTTCTTCTATATTTCCAAGCATGTCAATGCCCCATCGTTGATCATTGGGGTTCCCACTTCTCATAAAACTTGGAAGGAATACTTCTTCTTCATTTTGCGTGGTTCTTGGGAGGTAAATTCGAATGATGCCACCAATGTCCTCCACGTCCCCGCGCTTTGGAGAATGCCAAGCAACTTGAGTGAGTACTCAAAACCCATGTATTTAGTTTTTTCCTTTCCTGTTAATAAACTACTTCTGCCCTTCTATAGCTGGTGTGGCACTTGACCGAACTTCGTCGTAAGCCAACGCTCTCTGAGAGACTTAGAATTGACGAGATCAGCTAGTGCGCTGCAAGGAATTACAAGGAGCTTATTTCTTCGAAGAAGTTGGTGGATCATGGGCTTTGTCCTTCTAATTTTGAAGAGTCTTCCTCTAATCCATCTAGAGGTAACCTCCTTGCTACAGAGGTTCAAGACAAATTTGAAGGTAAGGGCTCAACCTTTCCCCTATCCCTCCTATGAGTTTTTATTTCTTGCATTCTTTCCTGACCTTAACGAATCCAGGTTCCATGGCTCCTGAATTGTAAGATGTCCTAGATGCATAGAAGAGGCAGATTTAGAGGAAAAGGGGCTTGTCCTCACCTCATAATCCCAAGCTCCCCCTAAATACCAGGTCCAGGAAGGCTCCTAGGACTGAGGAGGTGGATTCTGCGGGGAAGGGGATGACTGAGCTTCCTTTTGGGTGTCATAATCAAGAACCTCCCCCTGTTACTGCCAGCGATCTCCTAGCTGCCAAACCTTCAAAGGATCTTAAAACCCTTCCTATCTTGCCCCCTTCACTACCTGGGATTACTTCTTCATAAGAGCCAAGCTCAACTCCCCCTAGGGGTGCGGAGATGGATTCTCTTGTTGGGAACCCGGCTCTAGTTGTCAAGAAAATGTTGGGCATTCTTTCTAAGTCTGACATCTCTAAGTCATCTGAGTTCGGTGTTAGTGATGAGGTAACCAACGCTCTGCACGGCCTTGTAGTAGTATATTTTTGCTTTCTAAGGTTCTGGATTTTTTTTTTTAAGAATGCTCATCTACTTCCTTTGGTGGGGTCTTGTGCAAGCTGTGGCTCACATTCGGGCTCTATTGGGCCATACCGTCCAGTCGGGCAAGGCTGCTGCTCATGCCTAGCAGAATTTAGAGGATTGGAACTCACAGGTTGCTTCGCTAAGGTCATTTGAAAAAAAATTGGGGGAGTATCTGAGGTAGAAGGAAGCCGAGGTGGGAAAATTTCTTGGCGTGGTGGAGTTTGCTTAGGGCGAGAAGGAGAGGGCTAAGAAGAAAAAAGAGCTAGCCAAGCCGATCGTGGCTGGGCTCAAGCTGGAGGTTGATTCTTTAACATCTGTTTTAAAGACCAATGAGAATACCATAAAGGACGTTCGAGCTGGGTGTTCTAATAATTACATCGACGATTATGAAGACCTGAGGGATTAAGCTACCAAGAAGTATCCTAATATAGACTTCACGTGTTTCGTACCCCCTTTATCTTCAAAACTAACTGCTAAGGTTGAGAAAGCACAGTGCCGCTTTTGGGTGTCGAGACCCCTGTTGCATCCCTTCTTAAGGGTTCGTCGAGAATTTAGGCTCCAGCTATGCCTCTTCCTAATGCCCAGTCGAACCTAGCCAAGCTTGAAGGACCTAAGCTAGACTATGGTGGATAGTCCGCTTTCTCCCCTTAATTTTGTAACTAAAACACTTTAGAATCCTTTCCTTTTGTTGTAACAGTTGGACTTTAAAATGAATCATCTTTGATTTTTACTGCGACCTTGTGAATATATGTGTCCCCTTCCCCTAGTTCTTAGTTTCCAGGCTAAAGCCTTGGGAACTTAGAATTTGCTTAGCATAAATTGACATGATTGAGTGCCTAAGGTCGAGCTTTCTCGTGTATGCGTTGTGGAGCTCGCAATTAATTGTAGCAACTTCGAGGTCGTCTCTTTGTTTCGAAAATATTTTGTGTTCGTGGAATCAAACTGAGGTATTCTCGCACACTTTCCACTTGTCATCCCTGTGCACGTGTGTTGGTTGACAAAGGGACGTGGTTTTGACGGTTTCCCTTCCACCCCTGTGCGTGTGTGACGGTTAATGAGGGGACATGATTGACGGTTTCCCTTCCCACTGCTGCATCATCATAACTCTAGCAAAGGGCGGTTAAGTGCATGTACTTTCTTTTTAATGCCTTAACTGATCCAAGTGTTGTAGGAGATGAAGCATTACTTCACTTGCTCTATAAGTAGGTCATTCCCTTATTTCTACTACTTTACATTGAACATCCTTGAGCCAGACTTGCCTCTTTTTGCTGTTGCTTTCTTTTTCTCTTGCTTCCTTATGGATCTATCTACTTCTTCACTTTTTAAACAACGGACTACAATCATGCTTGAGGACCCATGCTGGGGTGGCTTCTTGAGGCCCAACTTTGTGTCCCGGGTTGAAGTTGTAGCCATTCGAGAATATTACCAGTTCCCTACGGAGGTCTTTGTGCGCGCCCCTACACCCATCTATAAGGCAGATTCTTTTTTTCTTTGACCTTAGTTCCTCTCAACTTAATCCCAAGGGGTGGGACCTTCTCTTATGTTTTTTTATCTTTTGGTGCCTTCATGGCCATGACAACTCTCTCTCTCTCTCTCTCTCTATGAATTTCTTCATTTTTTTTGCTTAGCACATGAGTTTCCTCCCTGCTTTTTTCATTTTTTTCCTAGAGGATCCAGGTCCCCGGGCTTGTTGTTGATGTCCCTCCCTCACCTGAAGGGTGGGAATGTCGTTTCTTCTTCGTCACAGGGAATGGTTGGGAGTATGGTGACGAGGCTATGGATGCTATCCAAGTTCCATGCTCCTAGGGGCGTATTGCAAACTTGAGTAAGGCTTTTGTAATCTCTTTCATACCACGTGTTGTTAAACTTTTTGTTTCTTATTCTTGCACAAATGAAGTTCTGAGGTTGGCTTCTGTCGAAGTCAACAGGGTATATGAGCTCTACCAGCACGAGGCAATGCCTTCGGAGAGCTGATCACTGCCCAAAACCTTTTCAGGTTTAGGCTAGGCCCTGCCCTGATTGTTATTCCAGTCGCAGCCCCTGCAGTTGGCCCTACAGTGTCCCATGCCGCCATTCCTGAGGGTGATCTGGAAAATAGTGCCACTTCTAGGAAGAGGCTTCATGGGCCTTCTTCCGCCTGTGAACCCTCAAATCCTGGGGTGGGGTCCTTGGTTGTTGTTGAGCTAGAAATTTAGCTGCAGCTGATTGTAAAGAAAGGGCAGCTCCTCGAGGCTGAGGTTGACAAAGATAGATTGGCCAGGGAGAATGCTCGACTGAAAGAGTAGGTGAGGGAACTAAAGAGGAGGGAGCCCAGGTCCTGAGGAGTGGCCTTTTAGTACGTCCTCCTCCAGCAACCTGGCCAATCATGGCTTGGCATCCACTAGGAGAGTTTTGAAGCATTTTTTATCTTTGATATTGTTGTAATTTCCTCTATTTCTAAATGTAATACGCAACTTTAGCTTCTTTCCTCTGTCTCGAATGCTTCTTTGAGTAAACCTGTATGAATTCTTCAAGTCCGACCACTTTGTAAAGCTTTGGTTTTATTATTTTCCTGGATGAGCTACAAAACACTACCTGTAATTTAGTCTTAACTTTTTGAGGGTGTATTGCTAGATCGAGCTAAAACGTTCCCTTTTTCATAAGTAACTCATTGCGAGCTCGGAGCGATTCCATGAGCTTAGTGCAAAGGATGATCTAAAGGGCTCTCCTTTGTATTGAGCTGCTTTGAGCTCTTTTATGGATTTTGGAACTCAACTTGAGTTTTGATAGTCTATAAGCCAAGTGGCTATCACTAGGACGAGATGAAGAGCTCTCCTTCGAGTCGAGTTATTGGAGCTATTTCATGAGTTTTGGAACTCATCGTGAGTTTTGATACTCTATAAGCCAAGTGGCTTATTGCAAGTTTCAAAACTCATTATGAGTTTGATACTCTATAAGCCTACTAGCTTATCGCAAGGATGAGCTGAAGAGCTCTCCTTCGAGTCGAGCTATTGGAGCTCTTTCATGAGTTTTGAAACTCATCGTGAGTTTTGATACTCTATAAGCCAAGTGGCTTACCGCAAGGACGAGTTGAAGAGCTCTCCTTTAAGTTGAGTTGTTGGAGCTCTTTCATGAGTTTCAAAACTCATCGTAAGTTTTGATACTCTATAAGCCAAATGGCTTATCACAAGGACGAGCTGAAGAGCTCTCCTTCGAGTCAAGCTGTTGGAGCTATTTCATGAGTTTTGGAACTCATCGTGAGTTTTGAAACTCTATAAGTCAAGTGGATTATCGTAAGGATGAGCTGAAGAGCTCTTTTTTTAATCGCGCTGTTGGAGCTCTTTCATGAGTTTTGGAACTCATCGTGAGTTTTGAAACTCTATAAGCCATGTGGCTTATCACAATGATGAGTTATCTCCTTCAAGTCGAGCTGTTGGAGCTCTTTCATGAGTTTCAGAACTCATCGTGAGTTTTGATACTCTACAAGCCAAGTAGCTTATCGCAAGGATGAGCTGAAGTGTTCTCCTTCGAGTCGAGCTGTTGGAGCTCTTTTATGAGTTTTGAAACTCATCGTGATTTTTTAATACTCTATAAGCTAAGTGGCTTATCGCAAGGAAGAGCTGAAGAGCGCTCCTTCAAGTCGAGTTGTTGGAGCTCTTTAATGTATATGGGTTCTGCTTAGTTGAGAAATTCTTGACTCCAAAGGCAAACTTTATTGATTTTCCTGGTAAAGAAGTGAATCGGCCCAGATATTTCTTAATCATTCCTATGGCTATTGGTAGAATTTCTTCAAGTGGTTTGCATTCCAGGAATGTGCCAAGTCTCTCTCTTCCTCATCCTAGAGCTCGTAGTTTCCTGGTCGGACTACCCTTTTGACTACGTAACGTCCTTTCCAGTTTGGTTTAAGCTTTTCATGCTTGGGATCCTTTTTAGAGGGTAGGAGCATTTTCAGGACCAAGTCACCTACCTTGAAGCTCCTCCCCCTGACCCGTTGATTATAATACTGAGTTGTCCTCTTTTGGTAAACCATTATCCTATAAAGTATCGCACCTCTTTTCATCTATGAGGTCGAGATTCATCAGGAGGTCGATCATTCTGCTCGAGATTAAAGAGCTCAGTTCTAAGGGAGGAAAGGCCGATCTCAATGGGAGCTATTGCTTTCGTTTCGAAGGCTAAACAAAAAGGGTCTCACATGTGGCAGTTCTACCCATCCTTCTATACGCCCAGAGTATGCTTGGTAGGTGATCAGTCCACAATCCCTTTAATGCATGTAGCCTAGTTTTTAGAGCTTTGTTAACGATTTGTATCGTGACCTCTGCCTGTCCATTAGACTGGGGGTGGGTTGGAGTTGAGAAATAATTCCTTATACCCAGCTCAAAATAGAAGCTCTTGAAGTTTGAGTTGTTGAACTACTTACCATTATCAATCCGATTGCCCTAGGGATCCCGAATCGGAACACGATGGATTTTCACACGAAATTCTTGATTTTTTGCTCAGTTATGGTGGCCAAGGGCTCGAACTCTGCCCACTTGGTGAAGTATTCTATTGCTACTAAAACAAACTTACATTGTCCTCTCCTTATAGAAAAAGGGTCCTATGATGTCTATAACCCATTGCTAAAAAGGCTATGGGCTCAAGATCGGCGTGAGCTACTCAGGCAGGTACCGCAGAATATTAGCATGCATCTGGCATGTCTTGCATTTTCTTATAAGTTCATTTGATTTTTTCATCATTGTGGGCCAAAAGTAGCCCTGCCGTAGTGCCTTGTACGCCAGTGTGCATGCTCCGAAGTGATTTTTGCAGATGCCCTCATGGATTTCCCTTAATACGTAATTTGCCTCCTCATCGGCAATGCATCTCATAAGGGAAACGGGCTGCTTCAGGGTCTTGCTGTAGAAGTAAACGGGTTGTTGCCTCTTTTTCTCTTCTCTCACTAGAGTTACGTTAATCAAAAAGTCAGAAACAACCAGATATAGGGTGAGGGTTTCCTTCTACTTTGGGTTGACCAGGATGGGAGAAGAGCTCAAATATGCTTTCAGGTTGTTGAATGGCTCCTCGCATTGATCATTCCAATGGAAAGTAGTTTTAGCACTTTGAAGTGTGGTTGGCATTTGTCGCTCGACCTTGAGACAAATCGATTTAGTGCGGTTATTCGTATAGTCAAGCGTTATACTTCCCTTGTGTTGGTGGGTGACTTCATATCCGGCACCGCTTGCACCTTTTTTGGGTTCACCTCGATTCCTCTTTGGTTGACAATAAAGCCGAGGAACTTGTCAGCTGCCACCCCGAAGGCCCATTTTGTGGGATTGAGCTTCATTCTATATTTCCTCAGGATTTGAAAAAACTTATCAAGGTGCTGAATATGGAGGTCTGCCTTGAGAGATTTTACAAGCATATCGTCTATGTACACTTCCATTGTTATTCTTATCTATTCCTCGAACATCCTGTTTACCAGTCTTTGGTATGTGACTCCTGTGTTTTTAAACTAGAAGGGCATGACCTGGTAGCAGTATGTTCCTTGCTCAGTGACGAATGAGGTTTTTTCCTATCGTCTGGGTTCATCTTAATCTGGTTGTATCTAGAGAAAGCATTATTGAAGCTCAGCAGCCTACTATGAAGTCAATTATGAGGCCAATTCGAGGGAGAGGGAAACTATCTTTTGGACACACGCTGTTAAGGCCAATGAAATCGATACACAACTGCCATTTTTCGTTGATCTTCTTTACTAGTACTGCGTTAGCCAGCCAAACCGGGTAATCTACCTACCTTATGGCTTTAGCTCTGAAGAGTTTTGATACATACTCATTGATGGCCTTCTGCCTCTCGCGGGCGAAGCTCATCCTCTTCTGCTTTATCGGTTTGTAGCCTGGATCCACACTCAGCTTATGGACGATTACCTCGGGATCAATCCCTTATATGTCTTCTGGCCCCATGCAAACACATCAGCTTTACTTTCTTAAGAAATGTGTAAGCTTTTACTTGAAACCTGCTGCGAGTTTGGACCTAATAAAGACCAGATGTTCTAGGTTTTCATCGACCGGTATGGAGTATAGCTCTTCCCTCATATCCAGCTCTTCGAATTGCACCGAACCTATCTCCTTCTACCTCATCGAGGATGTGTAGCATTCCCAAGCCACCTTTTGGTCACCCCATATTACTCCCACCCCTTGGTTAGTGGGAAACTTCATTACCAAGTGATATGCCGAGGGGACGACCTTGATAGAGTTCAATGATGGCCTTCCCAAAATAACATTATAGGCTGAGAAGGCATCTACAATGAGCAACTTTATTGTTATGGTGGTTTGACAAGGTGGATTCTCCAACGTAAGGACAAGCTAAATCGAGACTAAGAGGAATACATTTTCTCCTGAGAACCCCAACAGATGGGTCTTGATCGGTTCGAGCCTCTCCTTGCCCATTTCGAGCTTCTCAAAGGCGTCCAAGAAGATGATATCGGCAGAACTTCCATTATCAACAAGCACCCGATATACTGTCTTATTGGCTATTACTACTTTTATGACCAAAAGTTCATCATGAGGGAGCTAACGGCCTTCTAGGTCAGCACCTGAAAATGAGATCCCAGGCCTTATGTACTACATGGATCTCGGCGTGGTCGTCTATCCTGATCTTCCTTATGTGGGCCTTCGAGTCGAGCTAGATTCACCACTACCCGTGAATCCTTTGGAAATTACTCGGACCTCTCCCTGAGCCTGTTGGTGTTGCTGCTGCCCTTGTCGGGGTTGTTCTTACTTGGGTTAGGGTTGCTCTTCCCCAACTTGGGCCATGAAATGCCGAAGTTACCCCTTGTGGATGAGAAATTTGATCTCCGTTTTGAGCTGGTAACAATCATTCATGTTGTGCCCATGATCACAGTGGAAGTCGCAGTACTTAGTTGGATATCTTTTCTGAGCATCTGCCTTCATCTTGGTAGGCCATTTTACAAATTTCTCGTGCTTGACCTAGTATAACACCTGGGCCACCGGTGCATTGAGTGGTGTGAACTACTCGGATGCGTACCGAGGTTACAAATTCGGTCGAGGGGGCCCAAGGCAATCCCTCACGTCCCCTATTTTCTTTGGCGATTGATCTTTTCGTCTTCATGGGGAATGATACATGCTCCTTTCATGGCTCTTCCTAGGGCTAGAATCTTTCCTCTTTTTGTCTTGCCTCTGATCAGAGGTGCCAGAAGGTCCACCTTTTGTGTCAAGGGCTTCTTCGCTGTTGATGTATTTCTCAGCATTCATTGGCACCTTGGCCATTGTTGCCAGAGGGTTCTTTGTGATGGAGAATAGAAGGTCTTTGGATTGCAGCCCGAGCCCGTTAGTGAAAGCTGTTAAGGTAACCTTCTCATCTAATCCCTCCACCTTGAGGCAATCTTGGTTGAACCTCTTGACGTAACTCCCGAATGATTCTGTAGCTCCCTATTTCACCAATAATAGGTGGTACGAGGGTTTGAGATAGGTTCTTGCTCCAATGAAGTGTGAGACGAACTGTACCGAGAGGTCTCAAAGAGGATATCGAGGTCAGAGGGAGCCTGTTGAACTAGGTGAGGATCATGCCTTTCAAGGTTATGGTGAATGCGCTGCATCATATGGGATCCTGATACTCGTGCAGCTCCATCTGGTTCTTGTATGAGTTCAAATGATCTACGAGGTCTTTGGTCCCGTCAAACGCTTCCACGTGGAGCATTCTGAACTTCGTCGGAGGGGGAAATGCAGTACTTCAGCGATAAAGGGGGACTCCGATCGTTGGATAAGGGTTTCCATGGAGACCGGAGTCTTATTCCTTACCACCTCCTTCATGTCACCCAACTGTTGTTATATCTCTTTGAACCACTCCTCCCAGAGATGGTCTAGATTGTCTCGTTGATTATTCCTCCTCTGCAACACTATTCTACACTATTCTGTTGTGCGGGTCGTCCTCGTCCTCACCCATTGCCACTACCGGTGGTGATTTTCCCCTGATCGACTATGATCTCCAGTTCTGCCATAAATGGATCTTGAGGAGGCAGTAGATTCTCCTGATTTTGCTGATTCTACTACACTGGATGAGGGTTTCGTGCTCGGATGAGGGCAACCAACTCCTCATTCTGCCTAAGGAGGCGGAGGAGAGTTTCCTAGTAAGTTTTCAGATTGTCTCCAATTGTTGGATTGTCTTCTTGGGGAATCAATGGTGGCGGTAGCCCCTGATTGCCATCTAGTTGTTGGTTCATGCTTCGTTTCAAAACCATCAAGTAAAAGAGAAGAGTGTTTTAATGGAAACGATTAAGTCTTAGCAACTGATGATGTGTAGACTAGAAGCGAAGTAGAACCTACCCATGTGCGTAAGTTATTCAAATATATAGACTTGAGTTCTTGGTAATTGACTATGTAAAGAATGATCTAAGAATAAAGAACAAGCAAGGTTTATAGTGGTTCGTCGATGTTGGTTAGTCCACTCAAATGAAGTTTCTTGCTCCGGGGAAGGGAAGTTATCTTATTGCTTGTGGAGAACGTGTCTGTTACTAATCGCCCTTTTCTGGTGAAGGTCTTTGATACTTATAAGACATTGGCAACGCCTTCCCTTATTAATTGGGATCTTCCCCGGGTATTGCTAGGTTGTTAGAGTAAATTTCTCCTTTATTGTTGGGAGCACATTCCTCCTTGATTGTAGGAGCCTATTTCTCCACGATCACTGGGGTAGCGCTCCTCTTTGTTGCTAAGATAACACAGCCTTCCTTTCCGGGAACCTATAGGGGATAAAAGGATCCAGCTAAATGAACTATGTACTCAATTGGCTCTTATTCATCGAGCTCGTTTACTGACCTAGAAGTCTGACCAAAGGTGGAGGTCGGATCTTCCGACTCGCCGAAAGTCCTCGTGGTCCTACACCTATTCCCTGTGGTTTGGGTCTTAACTATACCTCATACATATTAATATGGTATCATCAGTTATCAAACACACTCAATAAAAAAATATAAAAAAAAGTGTGAAATGTGTTTAGTTTAAAGTGTTGAATTGGATTTTCAATTATAAAGTTCCATTTTATAGCATTAGAACTGCAATTCAAAAAATCAGTGCAACTCGTGTAATGTATTTCACAAATTAATAAGATTGTAGAAGTCATATTTGTTTCAAAAATATTTAAGAACCAACATATAATTGGAAATCAAACTCCTTCATACAATATACTCGTCTTGTAGTTATCCAACACCAAAAGACATTGTGTAAACTAGAAGCTCAGAACTTCAAAACCGAGTGATTAACCCTTCATAAACAATAACAGCCAGTGATCTATATAGCTTTTAGACTAATTCCATGGGTCATAATCTTGTCTCGAGTTATATTTGTGCCATAGCGATGATATAAAAGTGTCAAGTGAATCATATTAAAAATTCAAATATGACACATCTAATAAGCATATTACTTTGAACACAACATCGCTAACAAGTGGTGTTAAACTATCTCATCGAAACCCGCTACTTTTATGTCAGAACGTTAACACTCTAAATTGTTATCCCCATTTGAGGATATCAGGCACTTCTAATTTCAACCCTACTTGAAGACAAACCAATTTCATGGGATAACCTACCTGCTCTCCTTCACTCTACTGTGTCACTATAACCTTCTCCCATGTGATTGCATTATCTTCACTATTCAAGGGGTCCACAAGCATTGAATAACTCCAATGAGTAGGTAACACTGGAACAACAAGGTTGCTGGAAAAGCACCGGTGGATAATGAGATAAGGCAACTTGATAGAGTACCACGGGAAGGTACATAGGACCATGCTAACATTTTTTTAACCTTCACAAAGGAGTCAAGTGTTTGGGAAACAGCACTTCAAGTGTCCCGACTAAATTGAATGCAACAAGAACCCAATTTGAGAAGCTTGAAAATGCACTAACCATAAAAACTTCATTTGGCAACTCAACCTCTAACATTGGCATTAGCTATGTGATTATAAATTGGTATTTTAGTATTGACATGATTATTCCTAATATTTCACAGTTGTACCAACAATATTTTTTTAGGGTGTTGATCTCTGTCAAAGGCAAGAATTGATCTCTTATGAGTCCCACTCTTTAAAAGTTGTATTAGTCCCTTTTTTAGGGATTCTATTCTACTCTTGTGAACATTCAAACTTTATTGTAATAGTGATATATGAGATTTGTAATAGTGATCAATCGATGCATATAAAAAATAATAAGATCTTTTTGACATTGAAAAGTTTAATGTCACCAGAAATACTTCTTCCAATACCAATGTCACTCCCTTTGCTTGTTTATTTTTTAACAGAATTGTGAAGGGTAAATAAGTTCAATTTCAAAGAGCAAATAAGTCATTTTACGATAAAGACTTCACTCAAAGTATCCGTATTAATTTTGGAATGCCAATGAATGACTAGATGAAAGCACATAGGGGTGTGGTTGTGATATACCCCCTAAATTAAAAAAGTGTAATATGCTACCATTAGAATAGGGATGTAGGTCGCTTATTGCTCTTGGTAGGCTTTTTTATTTTCGGTTTAATAGTCAAGAGTGTGTGGGTTAACTTACGTGCATCTTGATTAATTTTCTCTTCGATCCGATCAAAGGTATATCATTTACTATGAAACTAAGGTATTCGTAAATGATAAATTCTTCATGACTTGATCCTAAGAGGTTATTAAGATTTAAATTTAAGACATATGAATTTATCGGTCGTCATTATTATCACTCGAATTATTATAGACTTTTGTACTTGCTCTAGGTAATGCCTCTAGAACCACCAATTTAAATGGCAAGAATTTCATTTTATTTGTTAATGATTTCAAAATTATCACGAATGAGAATTTCTACTAAGAATGTGGCCAAAATTGAGAATGTGTAGTGATGTTCACTGGTCACAAAAATATGTGGTCTCTAATTGAATTGTAGCCCACAACTCTTAGCGATAATGACAATGACAACTTGACAAAAACATTTTCAACACTTGACGGGACCATTCCTCTTTGGCCTTATCTTCCACAACCCCCCCCCCCCCCCCCCTTTTTCTTTCATGAGCCACAACACATTCCAGTTTGATTATTCAAAGCCAATGATTTGAAATTGCGGAAAATAGATTTACACATTTCAGCAAGTGGGTCCAGGAACGATGTCTACTGTTTCTAAACAACAATTCTGCTATCTTCTTCAATACCATTTTAAAAAATATTATAAAAATTATAATTAATCATAAAATACTGGAATTGATATCTTAATTTTTTACGGGTCTTTTGGAGACCGGTCTCTTTTTAGACTTATTTGGACTTAAATCCACTCAAAAAAAAAATTTGAAAATAAGTTCATTTTGATATCCATTGTAAAAAATACCCTCAATAATTATATTTAATCAAACTTATTTGAAAAAACTAACAACTCCTAAATTAAGAATTGTATTAATATTAACAACTCCTAACTTAAAAATTGTGCTAGCATTGAAATTATATATATAGTAACATATATAATAACATTAAGCAGTAACATGTTCAACAAAAAAATAGTAATATCAAACAGTAACATGCTCAATAAAAAACTTACTTAAAAATTTAATTATTATAATATAGTGACACCATACATTAAGTATTTATTTTGTTGTGGGCAAAACAATATTTTTTAGTACTCACATATGGTATCACTCCATAGCAATGATTAAATTTTTAATTAAATTTTTTATTGAGCACCTTTACTGTTTGATATTATCATTTTTTTTGTTGAGCATGAACTGTTTGATGTTACTATTTTTTTTTTTATTGAACATGTTACTGTTTTATTATTATTATTATTATTATTATTATTATTATTATTATTATTATTATTATTATTATATATACGTTAATATGCTAGAAAAATAATTTTAATGCTAGCATAATTCCAAATTTAGGAGTTGTAATATTTAAAAACATTAAAATTAACAATGATATGCAGTATTTATAGTAAAGGTAAAAAGATAATACAAAAAAAAAAATTTAATGTGTACTTAATAATAATAATTTGATAAAAAATAGAATTTAATAGAGTATAAGTCTAACTATGATATTTAATCCCAAATAAATTCTAAAAAATATATCCACGTCTAAATATCTGATTTTTTACTTGTTTTTGGGCTCACTAGCTCAGTACTAAAGCCCAACTTGATGTGCTTTCAAGCCGTATTATTTTGAATGTATGTCATATTAGAGTCCACACATATAATCCATAAACTCAATATCTATAATATATAGATTTCCTTTTTCAAGCAAATTTTATATATATATATATACTAGTTATTGCATGTGCCTGAAGGCACAGAGTAATAAAAAAATGGTAAACAATAAACATATTTGTATTTATATCCAAAAATCAAATCACAAACATAGAGGAGAGATAAATGAATTTAAACATCGGTTGTAGTGGGGGTGAGATGTGGGGGTGGTAGGAGACGGTGATGGTTGTGGTGGGTGACAATGACCGTGGTGGCGGCGATGGTGGTGGTGGTGGTGGTGGCGGCGATGGCATCGGTGGCGGCGGCGGCGGCGACGATGGCGGTGACAGCGGTGGTGGTGGCGGCGATGGTGATGGCGACGGTGGTGGTGGTGGCGATGGTGGCGATGGTGGTGGTGGTGGTGGCGGCGAGGACGATGGCGATGGCGGTGGTGGTGGTGGTGGCGACGGCGGTGGCGACAGTGGTGGTGGTGGTGGTGGTGGTGGTGGTGGTGGTGGCGGCGATGGCGATGGCGATGACGATAGCAGTGGTGGTGGTGGCGGTGACGGAGACAATGGTGGTTGTGGTGGTGGTGGTGGTGGTGGTGGTGGTGGTGGTGGTAGCGGTTGCGACGGTGGTGGTGGCAATGGTGGTAGTGGTGGTGGCGACGGCGGTGGTGGTGGTGGTGGTGGCGGTGGTGGTGGTGGCGGTAGTGGTGGTAGAGGTAGTGGTGGTGGCGGTGGTGGTGGTAGAGGTAGTGGTGGGGTGGTTTCAAACACTATTTTTTTTTGTTAAAATACTTATGAAAAATAATTTCCAGAAGTACTTTTAAAAAGTCACTCCAAACACACCCTTAGGGTACTATTTTTCCTATTAAATTTAGAGTGTTAATATTAGCCGTTAGATTAACTTTAAAGTAAAATTTAAAGCGATCTAAACCGCGAAAAGCAAAAGTCATTTTGTTTATCTTTTGAAATTTGAATTGTAAGCTATTTTATTATATACTAGTTATTGTCTGTGCTTGAAGGCACAGAGTAATAAAAAATGATAAATAATAAGCATATTTGTATTCATATCTAAAATTAAATCACAAAAATAGAGGAGAGATAAATGAATTTAAGTATCGGTTGTAGTTGGGGTGAGAGGAGGTGGTGGTGGTAGGAGACAGTGATGGTTGTGGTGGGTGGCAATGACCGTGGTGGTGGTGGTGGCGGCGACGGCGGTGGCGGAGGAGGCGACGGTGGTGGTGGTGGTGGTGGCGGCGGTGGCGGCGGTGGTGGCGATGGCCGTGCTGGTGGCGGCGGCAGTGGTGGTGGTGGTGGTGGCGGTAGTGGTGGTGGTGGCGGTGGTGATGGCGATGGTGGTGGTGGCGGTGGTGATGGCGATGACGATAGCGGTGGTGGTGGTGGCGGCGGCAGTGGTGGTGGTGGCAATGGTGGTGGTGGCGGTGGTGGTGGCGATGGCGGTGGTGGGGGTGGCGGCGGCGGCAGTGGTGGTGGTGGTGGTGGTGGTGGCAGAGGCAGCGGTGGTACTGGTGGTGGCGATGGTGGTGGCAGTGGTTGAGGGGGTGGTGTTGGTAGAGGTAGTGGTAGTGGTGGGACGGTTTCAAACACTATTTTTTTTTTAAAAGTACTTATGAGAAATAATTTCTAGAAGTATTTTTAAAAAATCACTCCAAACACACCTTTAGGGGCCTATTTTTTCTATTAAATTTCAGGTGTTAATATTAGCCGTTAGATTAACTTTAAAGAAAAATTTAAAGCGATCTGAACCGCGAAAAGCAAAAATCATTTTGTTTATTTTTTGAAATTTGAATTGTAATCTAATTTATTATATAGATATATAACGTCAACATCTAATTCATTATCATTCTAAAATACCAGTTAGATGATCTGTCATGTTATTCATATAGTTAGATTTTATTTTTATTTTTTATTGTTTTGAGTTCTTATCTATGTTGATATTTATGGTGTCAAAAAACTCCAACCTACCTAAGTACTAACAAACGTCAGTGTGCCAAATAAATGAAACGTGGCATTACTTACATTCGATGGTTCATTTATCCATCCTATTTGACAACTGGCCATAATGTATGTCTTTGATGTTCCAAAATTATGAATTATCCTTTTATAATCCAAAAACTTATGATCAATCAACAACAATAAAATCCCTCCTTTGTGGGACCCAATTATTCCATTACCCAATCCAAAGAGAATCCTCAATCTTCGGGATAAGGCCAGAACTTTCAAGAAATACCAAAAATGTCAAATTCACAAAATACTCCAAACATCTTCTATTTCCAAGTTGAATTGATGGTTCCTTTGGGTATCCATTTTGGAAGAAGAAGGGGTACATTGAAAGCCAGTTCACATAAAGGTCTACAATTATGCTTTGTTTTACAGCGCGTGTTTGTTTTGTATGTGTGCGTGTGTTTTAGTTTTTCTTTTTGTTTATTATAATCTAAGGTCTATAATAGTGTTTTGTTAGATTAGAGAGATTTTATTCTACAATAATAAAGAAAAAGTGAGCCCTTCGGATGTTACTCGGCCCTAAAATGAATGAAAGAAGAATGGGAAATCTCTCTGGTTTTGAATAGGAAAATATTTTTGTTTACCTAAATTTAGTGATCTTATCTGATGACATGATGAATTATAATCATTGAATTGATAGTAGGTCCCAATTAATAATATAATTTATTATTAATTTAATGATAAAAAATGATAAAGTTACTAAATAAAATCACTAAATAAGATTCATGTAACATTATTTTTTGAATAAGCATGTCTTAATTGTCATTAGAGACTAAACCCTGAAAATCCAAGTTGGGGGAATTTAAATTGGTGGATCTTTTAAGTGCTTGTTGACTTGCAAGAAGGAAATGCAACATGGTTTATCCACCTATCTATTTCTTGGTCTATTTTTCCTCCTGTTGTCATGTCCATTAGACTTTTCTTGTCCCAATAATATTGTCTATGAAGTGTACTTAGGTTCAATACAAAGCTTCCACGAGGCCTCTAACTCCTCCAACACCTATGTGCCACGTGGATGGAAAATTGCAAGTGGGACCCAGCCCTTTCACTTATCCAATTCCTTACATTTTGGACATGGCATGAGTCACACTATCTTCCATAAATCCATGATTAGGACTGCTCATCGCTGAAGAAATTTATGTACTCAATCTTTATCCTCTCCTAATTTTTAATGTTTTCTATATGTTGTTATTAGTCCCTTGTCCCATACGATACACAAAATTATAATTTATATTTTTTATTAAAAAATTATTTTATTACTTAAAAAGTTAAATAAATAATTATATAAATTTTTTAGGTGATAAAAAGTGATTTTTTTTTGAATAAATTTTAACTAATATTAGTTAGTTATTGAAAAGTTAGTAGGCATTACTAAAGTCATATGTCAGTGTCTGATTGAAAGGAGTCTTAAGTTTTGAATTAAAAATTTTAAATTCTAATAAATTAAGAAATGCGGAGGAAAGACTTCTCAAACCCTCTCGCCTCTTATTTAATATCTAAGCTACAAAAAAAATAAAAAAAAATTAACGTATATGAGAATCTAATTAAAGTTCTAAACTTGATAACAATTAATATTTGTTGTACTACCTATACACGTCGCATCTAACGACATTTGAATCATCTCCGGTTAGGACATGAAATCTTTGTCATGAGATTTTTTTTTTGTTTTGTTCACATTGTGTCAAACAATTGAAATAGCTACAATCACAGTACTAAACTTGTAGGGTGGACAAGGTCGTCAGAATCTACACTATAATATAAGAAAATTCTCTTATGGTTGTTCTCAAAAATTATTCTAATAATTATCTCATACTTTGGGATCTCTAATACAATTAATCTTAAATTATCCTAATAATTACAATTAATCACAGTACCATGAGGACTAATTTAACCACAAAAATGATTTGGGTGTTCCAATAAATCAAAATATTTGCTCATTATCCAAAAAATAAACTAGGATGATAATAATGCAAATAAAATTTAGCCTTTACTAAAAAGGGTGTGTTGCCTTCCTATGTTTATTTTGTCCCCAAATTTAATTATACGTGTGTATCTTCAATCCAAAACATAAGAAACATTTTATCATGGGGTGATTTAAAACAAGTTCAAATAGTTTAGAAATGATTATAGAAAATATGTATATAATTAGATTATATTAAACTGTATAAAGTCTAACTTATGCACTAATCTAAACAGGATGTATAAAAATCAAAATCAGTGCACTTACATTGACGCAGAACAACACGAATAGTAAAATCCAAAAATCCAAAAATAAAAAAAATAATTTTAGCCCTGTGTAATCACAGTTTCCTTAAGACAGATTTGTTCTCTCTCTCGGTGCTTAAGGTTGATAAGCAATTGTCTCCCAAGATAGAACAGATTTCGTTCTTAAAGATGCAACACTTCAATCTTCAAGATTCCAATGAACACAATTTTGTGTTTATACTTGAACTGGACTTGAAATAATAATGCAGCAATATGCAGAGAGAGAGAGAGAGAAGAAAGACTGAATACTTAATTCAGTATTTTGGATAATTGAGAGAACTAGAATGAGAGAACAATTCAAGAATTGTTCAATGGTCTGTTTTGGGAGTGCAAGGAATCACCTATTTATAAACTCACTAGTGACTTTTCATAAAGGGTGTAACCATATGTAATAGTACATTTTAATCCAAATGGTATCAATGGTGACTTTATGGAAAGATACAACCATTTAAAATGGTGATTTTTAGTCCAAGAGATATCAATGATAACTTTATGAAAAGTTGTGACTATTTGTAATGGTGTCTTTTAATCAAAATGTGTTAATGGTGACTTTATCAAAAGACTAGTTGCTGCACGCGTGCATTGCACGCGTGCATTGCACGCGTGCATTGCACGCCAATTGTAAAAAAAAAATAGATAAATTGAACTAATTTTCTTTATATTTATATGGAGATGGTTATTGAATGTTATGGGGGCTCACTTGTCCACTTGTTCCCTTGTTAGTGGACGGTTACACAAAGTGACACTTCTGACGTGGAGTAACTATTACTCTCAAGATTTTTCTCGTATTTTGAGTTGTATGAACTGAATTGCATAAGTTTCAAAAAAAATTGAATTGCATTGCATTTAAAAACTATAATGTTTAATTTCAGTAAGTGATTAATAGATGAATGACTGCTAATTTTTTGGATTAATAAGAAGTCACTGCAATAGGTTAAGTCTTTTTTATCTTTTTATCTTTTTAAGGATAGTATTATCAATTAAGTTTTTTTGATAACTATTGACATTCGAAAGTAGTATAGGTTATTAAATCTATTTAAATATTTATTTTTTTTAGTGAATTTGGATATTCACTACCTACCTACAAATATATACAAACAAATTGAGTAGAAATCCATGTGTTAAATGTTAAAATCGTTTATAATCAACTTATTCGAATCAGAACGGATATTTATTTTAACGGACTTATATATGCACTGTGAAAAATAAAATTCGTTGGACAATTTAATTGGATTTGGGTCACATGTTCAAATCGGATTTGGACCAAATTTATATTATTTGGAAAAAAGATAATCAAAATTCAAAC
Organism: Ilex aquifolium; assembly: GCA_951799425.1. Classification (NCBI taxonomy): domain Eukaryota; kingdom Viridiplantae; phylum Streptophyta; class Magnoliopsida; order Aquifoliales; family Aquifoliaceae; genus Ilex; species Ilex aquifolium. Next base: position 23,118,321 of record OX637400.1, read on the forward strand.
AATGAATTTATTAGTTGAATTAATGCAACTAATAAAAAAAATAAAATAAAAAATTCCTCAAAAATGGATAAAATAGACATTATAGAAGTATTGAAGGATAAATAAGGAAATCAAAAGTTTTTCACTTAAGCCACTTTTATTAGTAGTATAGATAGATGTAACTATTTTGATTGGTGTCTTTAATTAAAAATCACCAATTTTGAATTAGTAGTCTTTCATGTCATATTCACTTCACACATTTTTAATTGCTCCCAAAAATCACAAAGAGTTAAACAAATTTTTCAATTGCTCTCAAAAGTCACAAAGACTTTAACAATTTCTCATTCAATACTTAATGGTTTTTTAAATAAATATACCATTATTTCTAACAATCCCCCACACAAATGAAAATTTAATGTCACCAATTTTGAATTAGTAGTCTTTCATGTCATATTCACTTCACACTTTTTTAATTGCTCTCAAAAGTCACAGACTTTAACAACTTTTTCAATTGTTCTCAAAAGTCACAAAGACTTTAACAATTTTTCATTCAATACTTAATGATTTTTTAAATAAATATACCATTATTTCTAACAATCCCCCACATGAATGAAAATTCAATGTATGATAATGCAGACGCTAGTTCAAGTACATATAAAAGGTTACTGCATCTGGATAAGTAGCCAATGGTCTTGAACTTTCCGTAGTGACAAACTATCGGATTTACTTGGCTATCCAGTGGACATGATATCTTTGAACTGTCAGCCGTTTGTATAAACCAAGACAATAGAATTCACAAAGTATCCATTCGGACACAGTTGGTTCTCACGTTTGTGTTCCTTTTGGCCTTGAACACTACTTAGTTTCATGAGTAATTTTAGAGTAATCAGCCTACGATTCTCATAGAAGCAGCCCCTTCTTTACCCACATAGGTGATTTCTGATTAAGAGTATTCTGCTATACACCACTTGGACATTTCCAAATCACAGAATATCATTAAAGCGTTACTTACCCTAATTCTCGATGCAGATGTGCACTGTCTCATCATAGGAATGTGAAGGAGTTTAGAAAATCACCTTAATGCTTACTGAGTTAAACATAATTTTGTTGTCCCTTTGAACTTAGATCTTGGGATCTCCAGTCAACTAAGTTGGGTTACCATTATGGTGACTTTTGGTTAAGTAATAGGTTTTAAGCCCATTCTCCTTGATGAACTTTTCACTTACTCTCTAATCAAACATTTTGTAAGCGGATCTGCAATATTATCATTTAACTTCACATAGTCAATGGATATAATACCATTAGAGAGCAATTGTCTAACGGTTTTGTGTCTGCAACGTATATGTCTAGACTTACCGTTATACATACAATTTTGTGCCCTTCCAATCGTAGATTGACTATTACAGTGAATGCATATTGTAGACATAGGCTTTGGCCAATTTAGAATATCCTCTAAGAAGTTATATGAAGTCATTCTGCTTCTTCTCTAGCTTTATCTAAGGCAATGAACTTAGATTCCATTGTAGATCTAGCAATACAAGTTTGCTTTGAGGATTTCCAAGACACGAATGCACTACCTAAGGTAAAGACATATCCACTCGTGAATTTTGAATCTTTAGTATCAGATATCCAATTAGCATCGATATATCCCTCGAGTACTGCTAGATACTTCGTGTAGTACAAGCCATAGTTTTGAGTATGTTTTAAATATCCCAAAACTCTAATAATTGGTTTTCAGTGGTCTTTTTCGGGATTACTTGTATATCGACTTAGCTTACTCAATGAGTATGCTATATACGAACAGGTACAATTCATTATGTACATTAAACTACCAATTATATGTGCATATTCTAACTGTGATATGTTATTACCCTTATTCTTAGAAAGATGGATATTAACATCAATAGGTGTTCTCATAGGTTTTATCTCATACTTCTTGAACTTATCAAGTAATTTTTCAATATAATGAGATTGAGATAACATGAGTCCATCTGACATTGTAGAAATTTTAATTCATAATATAATGTCAGCAACACCTAGGTCTTTCATTTCAAACCTATTTGTCAATATTCGCTTAGTAACTTTAATGAGATCGTTACTGCTGCCTATAATTAGAATGTCGTCAACATAAAGACATACAATAATGTATCCACTATGAGTGCTCTTGACATATACACATTTGTCACACTCATTTATTTTGAACCCATTTGACAACATTGCGTTGTCAAATTTTTCATGCCACTACTTCGGTTCTTGTTTTAAACCATACAGAGATTTAACAAGCTTGCATACTTTCTTTTCTTGTCCATTAGCAATAAACCCCTCGGGTTGCTCCATATATATTTTTTCATTTAATTCACCATTCAAGAATGTTATCTTTACATCCATTTGATGTATTTCAAGATCATACAATAGAGTTATAACAATTAACATCTGTATGGAAGTAATTCTAGTAACTAGTGAATAAGTGTCAAAATAATCCAATAATTCCCTTTGTTTATAACATTTGGCTACAAGTCTAGCTTTGTACTTGTCAATGGATCAATCGGTTTTCATTTTCTTTTTAAAGATCCATTTACAGCCTAAAGGTTTTTTACCTGGTGGAAGATCCACCAACTCCCATGTATGATTTCTCATAATGGATTCTATTTCAGAATCAACAACTTCTGTAACGCCCCAAAAAAACCCCTTGGGTGACATTACATTCTAAAAACCATTCACCTCATGAGAGCACTAAATAAATCTATAAAATAAGGAAGTTTCATTCATCAACCATTAATATTTTAACAAAATTCGGGCAGAGTCTCCTTTGTACGGGGAGCTCTACCCAAAACACAACCTGTACAATTTAAGCTACAATTGACCACACCGGGTCCCCATATGCCTCATAAGATAAAATTCCATTCAACATATATCATATCCACACTATCATCCCAAAAGAATAGGCCAAACAATGGCATTTACATTCCCAAAAGAATTACACTTAAACTTAGCAGCGGAATACAAAATAAACTAGGTTTCACTGTATACAAGAGAGTATTCTAGTCTAGTGCAAAAGAAGAGGGGTCGCTCTATGCGTCTACCTCGGGATCCAAACTCCCGTCAATTGGAGTCTCCCACTGAGCGGGCTCCTCGTCTCCTAACTCCTCCTCGAGTACATAATCTGAAAGGTGGGGAAGTAGGGGGGGTGAGCACAAGGCTCTGTAGGAGGATCCTTCCAAACCCATTCAATGTTTTGAAATCAAGTAAAACAGGTAGGTCACATTTCGCACATACATATAAATGAATTTTGAAATAAAATAAGGACATTTTAAAAGAGATCTCAAGTTTGTACAATAATAAAGAATTGAAAGAGAATAAAACCACGTTTAATTGACAAACAATTTCCAATATAATCCACTCCACCATACAACATTTCCACAAGTTATCGCGGCATCCCATACTACCCGAAACTCTTGGAGAAATAATATTTGGTACAATGAACAATAATTTCTATTTGGTACCACTCAAGTAGGTTGTCGCTTCTCATGAATCTACTCGACGATTCTACCTCGTTCACCCATTTCCACTAACAATCACAGACCAATTTAGGAAGGGCGTGTATCGTCTCATACGGCATTGACGAGATCCTCCCAAGGTGTCTAGTATACTAACCCTTTTCCCCGGTATCCGTGAACAATAGTGGTCACTGTCACCACAATGATCCACTACGAGCATTAGGCAACCATCTCACCCCCCATTGGGATAGACTAACCTCTAACGCTCTACGGTAGTTTTCGAAGGTAATCCAAGTCCCTCACAACACCATACACAAGAGTGACATACCAACAATATACTCAACCTCATATACAAGCAAATTCCATGATTTTCCCCAATTTTCACAAGCAAGATACATAATAGAACAATTTAAGAAAACATACCCATTTCGCAAATCATGTTACAAGAGACAAGTTTAAAGGAAATAAGCATGAGATCATCAATACAATCATTTTACTACCCAACACAAAGTTCTAGAATTTTCGAAATCAAGATGATGTGAAGATATAGAGAAAAATCCATATTTCCCCAAAAACAAGAGTTTGATGGATTTCCAACCATCATTTTGTTCAAATCATGTGAATGTTTGTAAACATACCAAGGAACAAGGAACCCATAACAAATATATACTATTAAGAGCCAAATTCTACATGTATAATAACCCTAACATCAATGGATAAGAATGGAAGAAAACCCTACTTCAATGTTCTTGAAAACCTAGGTTTAGTGTGAAGAAGATGAAGATTTGATCTTGAATCACCCTTGAATCTCTTGTTTTTTTCCTTCCTTTCTTCCTCTCTAATGCTCTCTAGGGTTCCAAGAGGTGTGGGGGTGTGAGGGGAGTGAAGGAAATGAGGGCAAATGGGCTGAATCTGTGTTTTAAACACAGCAGTCCGCGAGTTTACTGTTCATGGCTGAATTTTGGGTTTTCTCCAAAATTACGGTTTTGCCACTAAAAATCTCCAATTTGATCCGTATGACTACCCTAAGGTTTTTCGACGTTCCGGATTCATTTTTAATGTTATTTTAACCTAAAAAAATTTATTTTGATGATTTATTTCAAAACTAAAATAAATTTACACTCGAAACATTAAAATTACTATCCAAAGAATACCAATGCAGATTTTGTGTCAACTTCGGAGAATAAACTGATTTGACTCAGGTATTTCTAGTATGTGTGACCTATATGGTTGGAAAGATATACGAGTTAGGGTTCTAACAAAAATAACGGTGCACAATTTGGACTTTCCAACAAAGAGTTATGATCAAATTGGTGAAAGGTAGTCTGCCGGACTGTTTCGACATCGCTTCGTTATCTGGGTATAACTCTCTCATCCGAGCTCCGATTGAGGTGATTCAAGATGACATGGAACGCTAAGAAAGAGTTCTAAAACTTCCATGTTTTGAGTTTTGAGAGATATTGACTGTATCAAGGTCGAAATTGGGCTTGAAGTTGCAGCTAGTGCACTGTTCACTTGCACTGTTCATGTGCAATGTTTATTTTATTTTTATGTCATTAAATATATAAGAATCACTAAATAAGTACATTAATATATTAATATAAGCATGTGGGGGTTTACAATCCACCCCCCTTAAAGAAAGTTTCGTCCTCGAAACTTACCTCAAGTAGCGAATAAGTGCGGGTATTTCTCTCGCATTTCTAGCTCCGGTTCCCAAGTAGCTTCTTCCACTCCATGGTGTTGCCACAAAACCTTTACTAGTCCGATGACTTTGTTACGGAGCACCTTCTCTTTGGCGTCGAGAATCTTCACCGGTTGTTCCTCATAGGTTGCTCCATCTTGAATTTCAATATCTTCCAAGTCTACGACCGGCGTTGCATCCGATTGACACTTCCTCAACATCGACACGTGGAACACGTCATGTACCCCAGACAACTGAGCTGGTAACCGCAACTGATACGCCGCTTTGCCCACAACTTTGATCACTTCAAATGGCCCGGTATATCTTGGCGCTAACTTTCCCTTCTTGCCGAATCTAAATACTCCTTTCTTGGGCGACACTTTGAGGAACACGTAGTCTCCCACTTTGAATTCCAAGGGTCTTCGTCTTCTATCCGCATAGCTCTTTTGTCGACTCTGTGCTGTGCGTAATCTCTCCCGAATGAGCTGAATCTTCTCCGTTGTCTCCTGCACAATCTCGGGCCCAAACATACTACTCTCTCTGGCTTCCAACCAACATGTCGGGGATCTACATGGTCTGCCATACAAAGCTTCATACGGTGCCATCCCGATACTCGCTTGGTAGCTGTTGTTGTACGCAAATTCCACCAACGGTAAGTGATCGCTCCAACTCCCTTTGAAGTCCAACGCGCAAGCCCGTAGCATGTCTTCCAAAATCTGTATCACTCTCTCGGATTGGCCATCTGTTTGAGGGTGAAAGGCTGTGCTGAAATGTAACTCTGTCCCCATAGCTTGTTGTAGACTTTGCCAAAAATGAGCCACAAAACGAGAATCGCGATCCGACACGATAGAAAGTGGAACTCCATGCAATCGAACAATCTCTCGAATGTACAGTCTGCTCAAGGTCTCTAACGAGTCTGTGGTCTTCATCCCCAAAAAGTGAGCTGACTTGGTGAGTCTATCTACGATAACCCATACGGCGTTATGCCCTCTTGAAGTCCGTGGAAAACCCGACACGAAGTCCATGGTGATATGATCCCACTTCCACTCCGGGATAGGCAGAGACTGTAATAACCCTCCGGGTCGTTGGTGCTCAATCTTCACTTGCTGGCATACCGTACACCTTGAAATGAACTTTGCTACATCCTTCTTCATTCCGCTCCACCAATATTGTCGTTTCATGTCTCTATACATTTTTGTACTCCCTGGATGTATGGAGAACTTGGATCGGTGACACTCACCCAACACTTCTTCTCTCACTTGGTCATCATTTGGCACGCATAGTCTTCCCCGAAACTGTAACTCATCACCATGAATCGACCAACCCTCAACAACTTCATTCCCCTCCAATTTCTCCCGAATAGTTTTCAACTCGGGATCTAACCGTTGCAACTCCCCAATCCTTTGTCGGAGAATTGGTTGAGCTACAAGATTAAACAAGCATGGTCGATCATCTTGTCTATCGACCCACAAATCAAACTCCTCCAATGCCTCAATCATCTTCCACCGATGAGCAGTAAGAACATTGATTTCACCCCGAGACTTCCTACTCAGTGCATCCGCTACCACATTAGCCTTCCCCGGATGATAGTTGAGTGTGAAATCATAATCTTCTAAGTACTCAATCCACCTCCTTTGCCGAAGATTCAAGTCTTTCTGGGTGAATATGTATTTGAGGCTCTTATGATCCGAATACACTTGGAACTTCTCTCCATACAAGTAACACCTCCACAACTTAAGAGCAAAGACCACAGCTGCCAGCTCCAAGTCGTGAGTGGGATAATTATGCTCATGAGTCTTGAGTTGCCTCGAGCCATAAGCAACTACCTTGCCTCCTTGCATCAACACACATCCCAAGCCTCGTAGTGAAGCATCGGTGTAAACATCGTAACCTTCCCCACTGTTTGGAATAATGAGGATCGGTGCCGTCGTCAACTTTTCCTTCAAGGTGCGAAAAGCTAATTCACACGCTTGAGTCCACACAAATTTCTCCCCCTTCTTGGTAAGGCGAGTCATCGGCATCGCAAGCTTGGAAAAACCTTCCACAAACCTACGATAGTAGCCGGCTAACCCCAAGAAACTACGTATTTCTGTCACGTTCTTTGGTGGTTCCCATTGCATCACGGCCTCAATCTTCGAGGAATCAACCGCTACCCCTTGCTCGGACACAACATGGCCAAGGAACTTCACTTCCTTCATCCAAAACTCACACTTGCTCCTCTTCGCATATAACTTATGTTCTCTCAATGTTTGTAGCACAACCGAGAGATGATGTGCATGTTCTTCTTGTGTCCGGGAATAAATCAATATGTCATCAATAAACACTATGACAAATTGATCTAGATATGGCCGGAATACCCTGTGCATCAAATCCATGAAGGCTGCTGGAGCATTAGTCAATCCGAACGGCATCACCGTATACTCGAAGTGACCATACCGAGTACGAAAAGCAGTCTTAGGAATATCCTCCTCCTTGATACGCAGTTGATGGTACCCGGTGCGGAGATCAATCTTGGAGTAGAACTTAGAACCCCTCAACTGATCAAATAAATCATCAATGCGCGGCAAGGGATACTTGTTCTTCACCGTCACCCGATTCAACCGTCGGTAATCTGTGCATAACCGAAGTGTTTCATCCGTCTTCTTCACAAAGAGGACCGGGGCTCCCCAAGGTGAAGTGCTCAGACGGATGAATCCAATTGCCAGCAAGTGGTCTAATTGCTTCCTTAGCTCCTTCAACTCCAAAGGCGCCATCCGATAAGGAGCAATAGAAATAGGTTCGGTTCCCGGATAAAGATCGATTGCAAACTCAATCTCTCTCTGTGGCGGTAACCCGGGTAATTCATCTGGGAAGACATCCGGAAAATCCGATACAATCAACACCATACCCGATTGGGATCTTTCCCGGTCATCTCCCATCAAGCTAGCCAAGAAACTCAAGTGGCTCCCTGCCTTAGCTTTTAAGAATTTACTTCCCGTAGTAGGAAATGGATGGAAAGAATCTCGGTTATTCACAAAACTGAAAATGACTCCTCCCGGCAATTGAAATGTAATCCGCTTGCGGAAACAATCCATTACCGCCCGAAAAGCGGATAACAAGTTCATCCCAAAAATCACGTCATACCCCTTTATCTCTAAAGCAATCAAATCCACAATCAATTCGTGCTCCCCAATACGAAGTACACAACCCTTGCAAACTCGGCTAGTACCCAACTGTTCTCCCGTAGGCAAGTCAACAGTCAAGGCATGTTCTAACTTTTCGAAACCCAATCCCAAATTCATAGCATATGCAGTACATATAAAAGAATGAGTAGCACCGGGATCGAATAAGATTCGGGCCCAAGAATTGTAGAGAAGAATGATACCTTCCACAACGGCATTGGAGGCATCCTCCTCCGGTTGGGTTAAGGCAAATACCCTCCCCGGATTGGCATCACCGGGGGCTTGAGCTCTCAATGGTCTCGGTGGTGGAGGAGGCCTATTTGCATTTGATGGCCCGGCTGATTGATTGGTCTTGGGTGGAAGCGACGGGCAGTTGTTTCGAAAGTGCCCTACACCTCCACATGCAAAGCATTGACGAGGGTCAGTGCTTGGTCTAGTAGGGGCATGCCCCTCTCCTCGGACTGTAGGAGGTCTCTGCCGCACCGCCTGATCGGGGCGACGGTATGGTAACGCCCTCGGTGCTCCACTGCTACTGGCACCTGAACGAATCGGTCCCCCTCTAGCATAACTCTGCCTCCTCTGAGAGTCATCAAGGTCCCTCTCCACCAATGCTGCTCTGTCAACCAAATCCCTGTACTCCCGGATTCTAAGTGCCACAAGTTTCTCTCTGATAGTTGGTCTCAAACCCTGCTCGAAGCGCTTGGCCCTCCTCTCCTCGGTAGATATGAACTCTGAAGCATAACGGGACAGCTCATCGAACTTCCTCTCATACTCCGCAACGGTCATACTGCCCTGTCGTAAAGCTAGAAAGTCTGCATGCATTTTATCTCTGACCGACTCGGGGAAATACTTGTCGTTGAAGTTTTGCTCAAATTCCTCCCAAGTGAGTGTATCGGTGTCCCTCCTTTTCTTCACAGACTCCCACCAGTAATCGGCCTCCCCTTCCAACAAATAGGTAGCCAAGCCAACCCGAAGGTCCTCGGCGATCCCCATACCATCACAGATTTTCTTCACTCGGCGGACCCATCGATCCGCATCTAAGGGATTTGAGCTCCCTTGAAAAGTGGGTGGATGTTGTCGTAGAAATTCCCGAAGGGCCACCATCTTCCGGTTCTCGTTCCCATTTCCCGGCACTTGTACTAAAGGACGAACCCCACCGTTGTGGTGGTTGTTCCCACCTTGTTGTTGCACTAAGGTGGTGAGTTCCCTTAGACATTGGTAAATCCCCTGCATGGCGTCGGGAGGTGGTGGATTTGCTTGACCTCCACGACCACGACCACGTCCACGTCCTCTTCCTCCTTCCATCCTGCACATCAATTCACAATTTAGTTTAATTGATGTACAAGAGAACCTAACTATAGCTTTAGATTAAGGCATAAGACTAGTGAAAAATTAACTAATAAGTATTTTCACCCTAGTCTTAACTCCCTAGTGGAAATCCATACCTACAGCTCCCATGTAAGACCTAAAGCCTAGGCTCTGATACCAAATCTGTAACGCCCCAAAAAAACCCCTTGGGTGACATTACATTCTAAAAACCATTCACCTCATGAGAGCACTAAATAAATCTATAAAATAAGGAAGTTTCATTCATCAACCATTAATATTTTAACAAAATTCGGGCAGAGTCTCCTTTGTACTGGGAGCTCTACCCAAAACACAACCTGTACAATTTAAGCTACAATTGACCACACCGGGTCCCCATATGCCTCATAAGATAAAATTCCATTCAACATATATCATATCCACACTATCATCCCAAAAGAATAGGCCAAACAATGGCATTTACATTCCCAAAAGAATTACACTTAAACTTAGCAGCGGAATACAAAATAAACTAGGTTTCACTGTATACAAGAGAGTATTCTAGTCTAGTGCAAAAGAAGAGGGGTCGCTCTATGCGTCTACCTCGGGATCCAAACTCCCGTCAATTGGAGTCTCCCACTGAGCGGGCTCCTCGTCTCCTAACTCCTCCTCGAGTACATAATCTGAAAGGTGGGGAAGTAGGGGGGGTGAGCACAAGGCTCTGTAGGAGGATCCTTCCAAACCCATTCAAGGTTTTGAAATCAAGTAAAACAGGTAGGTCACATTTCGCACATACATATAAATGAATTTTGAAATAAAATAAGGACATTTTAAAAGAGATCTCAAGTTTGTACAATAATAAAGAATTGAAAGAGAATAAAACCACGTTTAATTGACAAACAATTTCCAATATAATCCACTCCACCATACAACATTTCCACAAGTTATCGCGGCATCCCATACTACCCGAAACTCTTGGAGAAATAATATTTGGTACAATGAACAATAATTTCTATTTGGTACCACTCAAGTAGGTTGTCGCTTCTCATGAATCTACTCGACGATTCTACCTCGTTCACCCATTTCCACTAACAATCACAGACCAATTTAGGAAGGGCGTGTATCGTCTCATACGGCATTGACGAGATCCTCCCAAGGTGTCTAGTATACTAACCCTTTTCCCCGGTATCCGTGAACAATAGTGGTCACTGTCACCACAATGATCCACTACGAGCATTAGGCAACCATCTCACCCCCCATTGGGATAGACTAACCTCTAACGCTCTACGGTAGTTTTCGAAGGTAATCCAAGTCCCTCACAACACCATACACAAGAGTGACATACCAACAATATACTCAACCTCATATACAAGCAAATTCCATGATTTTCCCCAATTTTCACAAGCAAGATACATAATAGAACAATTTAAGAAAACATACCCATTTCGCAAATCATGTTACAAGAGACAAGTTTAAAGGAAATAAGCATGAGATCATCAATACAATCATTTTACTACCCAACACAAAGTTCTAGAATTTTCGAAATCAAGATGATGTGAAGATATAGAGAAAAATCCATATTTCCCCAAAAACAAGAGTTTGATGGATTTCCAACCATCATTTTGTTCAAATCATGTGAATGTTTGTAAACATACCAAGGAACAAGGAACCCATAACAAATATATACTATTAAGAGCCAAATTCTACATGTATAATAACCCTAACATCAATGGATAAGAATGGAAGAAAACCCTACTTCAATGTTCTTGAAAACCTAGGTTTAGTGTGAAGAAGATGAAGATTTGATCTTGAATCACCCTTGAATCTCTTGTTTTTTTCCTTCCTTTCTTCCTCTCTAATGCTCTCTAGGGTTCCAAGAGGTGTGGGGGTGTGAGGGGAGTGAAGGAAATGAGGGCAAATGGGCTGAATCTGTGTTTTAAACACAGCAGTCCGCGAGTTTACTGTTCATGGCTGAATTTTGGGTTTTCTCCAAAATTACGGTTTTGCCACTAAAAATCTCCAATTTGATCCGTATGACTACCCTAAGGTTTTTCGACGTTCCGGATTCATTTTTAATGTTATTTTAACCTAAAAAAATTTATTTTGATGATTTATTTCAAAACTAAAATAAATTTACACTCGAAACATTAAAATTACTATCCAAAGAATACCAATGCAGATTTTGTGTCAACTTCGGAGAATAAACTGATTTGACTCAGGTATTTCTAGTATGTGTGACCTATATGGTTGGAAAGATATACGAGTTAGGGTTCTAACAAAAATAACGGTGCACAATTTGGACTTTCCAACAAAGAGTTATGATCAAATTGGTGAAAGGTAGTCTGCCGGACTGTTTCGACATCGCTTCGTTATCTGGGTATAACTCTCTCATCCGAGCTCCGATTGAGGTGATTCAAGATGACATGGAACGCTAAGAAAGAGTTCTAAAACTTCCATGTTTTGAGTTTTGAGAGATATTGACTGTATCAAGGTCGAAATTGGGCTTGAAGTTGCAGCTAGTGCACTGTTCACTTGCACTGTTCATGTGCAATGTTTATTTTATTTTTATGTCATTAAATATATAAGAATCACTAAATAAGTACATTAATATATTAATATAAGCATGTGGGGGTTTACAACTTCCTCCCAATAAGGAGCTTCGGGGGAGGACATAGCTTCTTTGAAACTTTGAGGATCATTTTCTAATAGATAAGTTAGAAAATCATGACCAAATGACTTCAAAGTCTTTGTTCTCTTGCTACGTCTAGGTTCATCTTCAATGAATTCCTCGTTTTGATCATTACTAGTCGTAGCATCAATTGGTCTCTTTAATGAATTTGATTCATGTGACATTTTAAATGAAAAATTATTTTCAAAGAATGACGCATTCCTTGATTATATAATAGTATTAATAGCACATCAGGAATTTCACATTTATGAACAAGAAATCGATATGCACTACTATTATGGACATAACCAATGAATACACAATCAATGATTTTTGGTACTATCTTAACCTTTGTAGGTTTAGGAACTGCCACTTTTGCTAGACACCCCCACACTTTTAAGAATTTATAGGAAGGTCTTCGACCTTTCCATAATTCATATGGAGTTTGATTAGTTTTCTTATGAGACACATTATTAAGAATATAATTAGTATATAATAAGGCTTCCCCCCATAAGTTTTTGGGTGCTCCCGAACTTGACAACATAGCATTCATCATTTCTTTAAATGTTCGATTTTTGCGTTTAGCTATGCCATTTGATTGAGGTGAATAGGGGGCAGTCGTTTGGTGAATGATTCCATGTGTTGCACAAAACTCCTCGAAAGGAGATTCATATTCACCATCCATATCACTTCTTAGTGCCTTTATCTTTATACTAAGTTGATTCTCAACTTCATTCTTATAATGCTTGAACATATCAATAGCCTCATCTTTACTTCTAATTAAGTAAACATAACACTATCTTGTGCAATTATCAATAATAGTAATAAAATACTTTTTACCACCTCTTGTTTCCACAAACTTTAAGTCACAAACATCACTGTGAATTAATTCAAGAGGTTCGGTACTTCTTTCAATTGACTTGAAAGATGTTCTTGCCAACTTTGATTCCACACAAGTCTCACATTTATGATTTGGATCAATAGACATCTTAGGCAAATCATTTAAATTAATGAATCTTCTAATTGCATCATAATTAACATGTCATGGTCTAGCATGCCACACATTAGAATACTCAAGCAAATAAGAAGAATTCATCTCATTCTTATTATTAGAAGATGTGGGTACAACAGTCATTACATTGAGCTTAAAAAGCCCATCACTCATGTATCTCTTCCCTACAAATATCTCATTCTTAATGAGTACAAATTTGTCGGATACAAAAACTAACTTAAAACCATTCTTACTAAGCAAGGAACCAGACACTAGATTCTTGTGAATATCTGGTACATAAAACACTTCATTCAAGGTGAGTTCCTTGTCGGATGTCATCTTGAGTATCACCTTGCGACTTCCTTCAACCTTAGAGGTAAAGGAATTCCCCATATAGAGTTGTTCATCATTCTCTAACTTTTTATAAGTAGAAAACATCCATTTGCTAGAACAGATGGCACTCTTTGGGGTTACCCACCAAATTGCATTCTGAAACAACTGCGGAGAGATTCATGCCGTTGACTTCCATAGAAAGCTTGTCTGTTTCAGTCACGTTTGCTTGAGCATTAGACTTCTTGAAATTTTTTGTCCTACGACAATCTTTTGAGATATGCCCCGATTTGCCACAATTGTAACAGTTGCCCTTGCCATTGTGTTTCCTTTTCTTGTTAGTCTTGATTTCACTTTTAACTATGTTGGCCTTAGATTCCATGGAAGTAAAAACTCCATTTTTCTTCTTGGATTTACGGTTATCCTCCTCCATCCTCAAGCGAACAATCAATTCTTCAAGTTTCATCTATTTGCGCTTATGCTTGAGATAATTCTTGAAATCCTTCCATAGGGGTGGTAATTTCTCCACAATTACAGCCACTTGGAATGACTCACTAAGAGACATCCTTTCGACGTGGATGTTATGAAGGATTACTTGAATTTCTTGAACTTGTGAGATAACAGTCTTAGAATCCACCATTTTGAAATCCAAGAATTTACCAACAACAAACTTTTTCGTGCCAGCATCCTCGGTATTATACTTTTTGTCCAAGGACTCCCAAAGTTCTTTTGCCGTTTTGACTGCACTGTACACATTATATAATGCATTGTCTAACCCATTGAGGATGTAATATCTACACAAGAAATCCGAGTGCTTCCAAGCATCCACAACAGCCACCTTTTCCACATTTGTTTCATTCTCATCAAGTGAGGGAACATCTTACTTAAGAAACTTGGCAAGATTAAGGGTGGTGAGAAAGAAAAGCATCTTTGATTGCCAATGTTTGAAGTCCGACCCATTGAACTTCTCGAGCTTTTACCCATGAGACACACTCACGGTTGTAGAAACAACTGTTGTACGAACAACAGTAGGAGAAACAAAATCATTTGAATTTGTCATTTATGTCACACAAACATAAACAATAATTTAATACTAAAGTCTAAAAGAATACACAATTCTGGTTTGTAATAGGTATAGTAACTAATGAAAATAAAACAGTAACAAAATACAAAATTCTGTTTTAGACTTATAACAGTACTTAATCTAATTATAAAACACAAAATCTGTCTTAAGATTGTTATAGAAAATATGTATATAATTAGATTATATTAAACTGTATAAAGTCTAACTTATGCACTAATCTAAACAGAATGTGTAGAAATTAAAATCAGTGCACTTACATTGACGCAGAACAGCACGAATAGTAAAATCCATAAAATCAAAAATCCAATAATAAAAAAAAATCTGACCCCTGTGTAATCACATTTTCGTTAAGATAGATTTGCTCCTTCTTGGTGCTTAAGATTGATAAGCAACTGTCTCCCAAGATAGAATGGATTTCGTTCTTGAAGATGCAGCACTTCAATCTCCAAGACTCCAACGAACACAATTATGTGTTTATTTATACTTGAACTGAACTTGAAATAATAATGCAGCAATATGCAGAGAGAGAGAAAGAAGAAAGACTGAATACTTAATTCAGTATTTTAGATAATTGAGAGAACTAGAATGAGAGAGCAATTCTTGAATTGTTCAATGGTCTATTTTGGGAGCGCAATGAATCATCTATTTATAGACTCACTAGTGATTTTTCATAAATAGCGTAACCATATGTAATGGTACATTTTAATCCAAATGGTATCAATGGTGACTTTTTGAAAAGATACAACCATTTTAAATGGTGTCTTTTAGTCTAAAAGATATCAATGATGACTTTATGAAAGTTGTGATTATTTGTAATAGTGTCTTTTAACCAAAAAGTGTTAATGATGACTTTATGAAAAGATGTAACTATTTGGATTTGTGTCTTTAATCAAAAGTCACCAATTTGAATTAGTAGTCTTTCATGTCATATTTATTTCACACCTTTTTAATTGCTCCCAAAAGTCACAAAGACTTTAACAACCTTTTCAATTACTCTCAAAAATCACAAAAACTTTAACAATTTCTCATTCAATACTTAATAATTTTTTAAATAAATATACCATTATTTCTAACATGAAGTAATATGAGATACTCAAGAATATAGGAGATAAAAGAAGATCGAGACTATAGTTTAAAGCGTATAAAATATAAAATTTGGGTTCTAAAAATTTGCAGAAAATAAGCTAAAAGCTTATCAATGTAAAAGTCTTCCAAGAAAAAAACGGAGTAATTTTGTTATGCAGTACACTTGGGATCTAAATCTTTTCATTACATTTTTACTCAATTATACTCAATTTGATAGATCATCCACTGCATATGAGTGAGAGGTCGACTTATAAATATTAGGTCTCACTTAAATTGACAGTAGTTAATCTATCAGTGAGTAAAATTAAATAAAAGTGTAAGAGAATCTCAATTCCTCCGTTTGGGAAGACTTAAAGTCTAAAAAGTCGATCAAGTTGAGAGTTAATGAAGATTATTCTTTGTTTAACTTGCAGCAAGGCAATTACTTTATACGATACTTTATACTATTCTCATCTTGTTTAAAAGCATTTTAAGCCAACAGAAACCAACCCTTTAGGAGAAAAAGATTGCTGCTGACTTGCATCCTCAGTGTCTAGGGGTGGTGTTCTATGTCAACATTGTATGGCCTCAAGATTTGATCCCCAGAAAAAAAAAGTGCTATTCTTATAATCTGTTACTATCATTTTGAAACTTCTATGAATGGGTGCATTAAGTACATTTAAAGTGCATTTGTTCTTGGAATCTTGCTTGGAAGATTAAAGTTCTTAACCCGATTTATCAATTCCGCACCAATGGATAGGTATGAATTTAGACTTAAAAGAGTTTGGGACATAATTGAGTTTACTGGTTAGATCCGTTTATTAAATGAATTGACATGAACCTAACTACATACGACAAAAACCTAACTATAATCACTTCTATACGAAAAATATTTGACATTATAAAAACCTTACGCCTAAAAATGATTCTGATATAAATTGAAAAAAATCTAGGCATGAAAATGATTTATGCACGACTCTAAAAATATACATGACATGATTCGTTACTAACCCTATTCTTCCTACCATCGTAGTGCAATAATGTTTAGCATGGATAATGCCTAAAGTAGTCACCAATGTACGGAATGGTGTTGTAAATCTTTTTTTTTTTTGATAATATTGTTTCAGGGCGGCTCAATATTGTTGTTAAAAAAGTTTGGGCTTTAGGTCCCATTTTTAAAGAAGACTCCAAATTTTTAGATATCATAAATAGTCCATATAAAAAAATTAAATTCATAAATACTTTAAAGTGAAAATTGGAAGTGAGTCCCCCTAGATGTACTTGTTTGGAGATAAGTCCTGCAAGGAAACTTATAAGGGGCTAAGTTCATGTTTAAAATTATATGTAATGACTTAAGTCCACTTTTTTTTTTTCTCAAAAATACCCTTCCTTGAAAGGAAGTTAAATTAATTTCCTATTTTGGAAATTGTTATCCCTTAATTCAATGTCAATTAAAATATGCTAATAAAATCTCAAACATAAATTTAAAATTCAAATTCAAAGTTCTCTCTCTCTCTCTCTCTCTCTCTCTCTCTCTCTCTCTCTCTCTATATATATATATATATATATATATATATATATATATATATATATATATATATAGACGTTGGGTTGTTATAGAGATGATGCAAGTATAGTGGTGGCGATGGTGTGGAGTAAAAAAGAGCTATCGGAGTGGAACTTGAATGGGCTTTTGTGTGGTGGTGATGGTGGTGAGCGTTGTAGTGAAGGTGATGACAACGTGATGGTTGGCGTTGCTCGGGAGGTGACGATGGTGCGATGGTGGCAGTGCTATGGTGAGGAAAGTGGTAGCCGAATATATATATACTTAACCTATGTATTCAAATTCATGTTACTATTTTTTTTTTATTATGTTACTATTCATGTTACTACTTTTGTTGAGTATATTACTGTTCATGTTATTATTATTTTGAGCATGTTACTGTTTTTGTTGAGCATGTTACTACTATTATTTTACTAAATATTAATATTCAATGTTATTATTTTTTTTGTTTTTGAATATTACTATTTTTTGTGTTTGAATGGTACTATTTTTTGCGTTTGAATTTGAGAGAAATAATTATTGTTAAGTATGTTACAGTTTTTGTTGAACATGTTAATATTTTTGTTGAACATGTTACTGTTGTTATTTTTTAAAAATATTAATATTGAATGTTTCAATTTTTTTGATGTTTAAATGTTATTATTTTTTTGTGTTTAAATGTATTATTTTTTGTGTCCAAATGATAATTTTTTTTGGTATTTGAATGTTACTATTTTTTATTTTTAATGTTACTATATATATATATATGAGAGATAAAAGATTTTAATGTTAGTCAAACTCCTAAGATTTAGGAGTTTTTAATTTTTAGTTTTATTTCACTTCTAAAAGGAATGGATAGTATGATAAAATTGACAAAAAACGGACTTCATAACAAATAAGTTTTCTTGACGGACTTAAGTCCAAACAAGTCCATATAGGGGGACCGGCCTCCAAATTTCCCTACTTTAAACCCTACAAAAAGGTCTTATAAAAATACAAGCTCAATTAAAAAAATTTAAGACCCCACTTCAAGGAAGACCTCATAATTTATAGGTGTGTAGTAATAGTTCAAATAAAATATTTAAATCTATGACCACACAAAAGATTTCAACTTAAGATTGTACCTATTAATTCAACCGTGAAATTAACAGGCCCTAAAATTTATTTATTTTTAAAAAAAGAAAAAAAACTAACCGTAAAACTAAAACTACTAAAAAATAGTTTTAACTTCCAAAAAAGTCAAGTTTAAATTTATCATCATGATTTTTCAATCATTATTTCTCTCTCTTACCATCAAGTTCAAATATGATAACAAAAACTTGAATATAAAAATTTCATTCATATTTTTGTATTTAAAAAAATTTAAAATTAGATTTATTATTAATATTAAAAAAAAGGGTCTCACTCATCGTTTTCGTTTTAGACCCAAAAATGTCTTGAGCCGCCCCCCGTATTGTTTACGAATACCTCCAACCCTTTTTCAAAAATTTTAAAAATATAATTACTTATAAGCTTTTGCCCTCAACATAAATTTCTGATTCGGCCTTGATGTTGCCAACAAAAATATTCACTCTTAAAGATACATGCATGTGGATGTGGCCCGCATATCATTATCACATGGTGCATTAATCCATTCAAGTATGTCAGTTTCTTAAAGTAATGAGTGATTCCACAGATATTATTATATGTAATGGGATAATGGTCATATCTTTAGCAGATAAAACAAAGTAAGGAGTTAAAGGTTATGCCATTATCCAAAGTGAAATTTGTCATATACAGGCAAGCAAGCATATTAAGAGGGACAGAATTTCTTGGTTATACAGTGGAAAAGTAGAATTTCCGTATAATGAGCCACAATCTTAAATGTTATCTTCCCCAATTTGTAAATATTGTGACCTGAAATTCTTCGGATTTAGATGCAGCCAATTTTAAATTTGTCTTGTCATAGGTTCCATGAATAATGTGCAAACCGAGTTATTCGGGACCACAAATATGAATACATAGATACCATAATCTATATAATTGTTTGGCGTATTTTTGGATTGCGGACGTGTCAAAGTTCAGGTAGACTTACGACCTTACCTATTCGAACCGACTTCGGACTCTAAAATCGTGATTGTTCAGACGATTGTAGTGAGGCATAAAGTTATTTCTAGGTTCTTTTCTACGCCTTGGAGTTTCAAGAACTTTAAATAATTTCATTAAATAGAGACGTATGAACAACATTCTAAATAGCAGGAATACAAAGTAGCAAGTAACTTAAATTCGAATCTGGAAGATGAAACGAATATAGAACTTAGCATTAAACGAAAGCAATAAAAGATCACCCGAGTAATGCATTACAGGAAAAATAAAATTGCTCAGAAACAAGAAAAAAGTAAAAAGTTTTTTGTGAAAAGTTTTTTGTGTTTGATCATGGGATCCCTATTTAGTGGCCTGACCTCTGCTATTTATAGAGATGACTCTCAACTGTCGATCCATCTTTTTCGGCCATCACTTGTGATCATGGTTTTGTTTCTTGAGATACGTGAATGTGTGTTGAACCATTTCTAACTGGCCGCTCATAATGTGACGTTTCTTCGTTTCTCGGAACCCTAAGAGTCGTACTCTTTTAACCGTTTTGTCAATTGTGGACTCATACAGACTCCTTTGTGACCGCCAAATCCATTTCATGTGTCACCCTCTCATCTCGCCATTTTTGGGTGTAAATATTGCCTACCAAAATGATGCGACTAAATACCCCATATTCGCGGCATCGTTTGGCACTTTGAATTTAAACTTTTGTCGCTACACTAGTTTCGGTTAGCTGTCATACCGCCCTTGGCCTAAAAGCTTGATGTTTGCGGCTAAAATTCCATGTGTAGTCCTTTGGTATATTCTTAGTCTTTTCAGATTTGCAAGAAATGGCTGGCACACGATCTGTCAATATCTTTTAATCATCGTTTCGGCACGATCTCTGCGCCTATATAATCTGTTTCCAGGCCTGGTATTTTGTCATCATTCTAACTTTCCTTCCTCTTCCTTAACAATGGAGGATCCTCGTGTTATTGCTTTTGAAGCGGCTCTTTCACGAGTGTAGGTTCCTCAATACACTCTTCGTTCCTTCAACGCACTATCTGATTCTTCTTCATTACCAAAAATGGCCCTTGGGCCTGCCTTCAAAGTGACCAAGGGTACTCTATGGCGTCGCATTGGTATTTATGATGCCATAGAGTTAAGTATTATAACGATGCCCATCGAAAAGGCACTGCTCAACACCGCTCTCTTATTTTTATACGTGGCGAACAATACCTTTCATTTTCACTTTGACGTGATGGGCCCCACGGTATATGATATATTTGTTCTCCTCGTCCTTCCTCCATTCTGAACCAAGGCTAATGTTCTACTTACACATACTGAAGCGAGCTATATATTTTCACTTGACGTGCATAGAAAGTCAATCACTGCCTATCCTTTTTCCTTCCAGCCTGTCATGGTCGTGATGATTCTCTTGTGTCAGATCAAGAACATATCTCGTTCTTGCTTTACTAGCTTAACCAATTCTTTTTCTGTACTTCATCTTACAAGATGAACAAGGAGTATATTCCATTTGCTGTCTTTTTGGCCGCGGGATCTTCATATGCTCTTTCCCCTGTCATGCTTGCCCATCCCTATCGTGGGATGTGGGAGACGGTGGCATCGAAGATGCATAGGGGTTCGGGTCCTCTTTGGGGTCTCCAGCTATAGCTTCATGCTCATTTTCCAGAACTCTCTATCCCGCCTGTTGATAACACTTTTTTTTTCTTATGGACGTCTATTTTCCACGGCCCCTTCTAGAGAACAAACCTTCACTAATATTTTTCTTATTTGTATAATCTGAATGGCTCATAATCAGTTTGGATGTCGTTTGCCTGAAACCGAGGCCCAAAATAATTCCTTTACAATGCTAGGAGGCCCCTGCTAACGCTGCTACTTCTCATAGGGATACCTGGTGCTTGCCCTCTAAAGGGTTGTATTTTCGCGAGTGCTCCCAAGTGTAAAAGAATAGAATCGTGTAGTCACTTGAACAAAAGTCCAAGGTCGTCTCCTTAGGGAAAGAATTGGAATCCAAGGTGATGAAAAATAAAAAGAAAAATTCTTTGAAATTTGAGAGTTTGGAAATTAACTACTAATGAAAATGAAATTCAATAATTGGAAAATGTAGATAATCTTTAGAATTCATCTCACCTATGAATAATAATTTTTACCCTAAATCTATAACTCATTTGCTTTCGTATTCAAACTAGTACAGATGGATGATTTTCAATTAAAGACTTTGGAAAGAATTAAAAATAGCGATTGAAAGATAATTTATGATGGAAGAATCAATATCCTAAAGGTTGTAGAAAGCACCACTAACTATCTATACCAAAGCCAATTATATATTGATAATCGGGAAGTATACAAATCAAATAGATTTTTGAAAGCATAATTTATTCAAATAATTACAGAAACATTAAAACCCTAGTTTAGAGCATAACCCTAGTTCATAGGTTGGGAATCCTTCTTTATATTATCCATAGAAAGACTACTCACTCATAATAACATAAACAACACAAGATATTAAAGAAAACATAATTAAATTCAGAGAAGTAAAACTTGACTTGTAAGTAATCGCTTGTATTGAAAAACTGAATTTAAATAACAAAGCTTGAAATTGAAGACAAATGAATGTATGATTGCTAAAACAATTGAAAGAACATAACTTAAAAGAAAGAACAACAACAAAGCTCTGAAGAATAATCCTAACAAACTCTAAACGTAGAAAAGTAGAGAAAAGACTAAAAGAAGGCTCCCGTATTCTCCATAGGGCCTTCTATTTATTCTGATTGAAGGGAGAATCCTCAGATCTTTGATATATATCCATCCCAAAATTATCTCCTCCCCTGATTGGTTGAGAATCCCCAAAAGATTGGACAAAATCTAATTTTTAATTGAGTTCCCCATGAAAATCTACCTTTACCTACCGGTAGCAACTCCTTCTACAGCACAACCTACAATTAGAACAATGAAATCTACCAGTAGAACTTTGTCTGACAACATCTCTAAAGCATCTGTGGTTTTTCCTACTGATAGAACATCCTTCATCGATCCGGGACATTGGAAGGCAGTTTTGTGTCGGTCCTCCTTCGCGATGAAGATCTAATGGTAGCCCACATTGCTATCCATGAATGACATGACTGCGTTCATAGCAGCTGCGTCTACAAGCTGATCTGCCAATGGCATGATATACTCATTTTTGGGAGTCGCTATGTTGGCGGTAGTCGCAACAAACTATAATCTTGCCAATTTTCTTTTTGACTGGCACGATGTTGGATACCCATTCTACGTATTGTGTCACCTAGATGTACTTCGCCTTCAGAAGGCACTCAATCTCTTCTTTCACCAATAAAGTTATTTCTTGGGACATCAACCTCAGGACCTGTTTAATCTACATATATCCTTCCCTTGTCGGTAGTCGATGTTCCACCCAGGCCGAATTTAGCCCTGACATTTCTTTATAACTCCAAGCACAGCAGTCATGGTATTCTCTTAGTAGTTATATAAGTCGTGCTTGGAAATTCGGCTCTAGCAGCTTGCTAACAAAAGTTGGTCGATACTCCCCTAGCCCACCAAGGTTGACTTCAAGCAAGGGATCCTAAACTTCCACCAAGTCGTCAAGCTTAGTGGAGGCTACATCAATTTCATCTAATTCGATGAGCTCTCGAGAGCTAATCTGCTTAAATTCGTCCTCCTCACACTCCACCATGTTAATGGTGTCTTTTTGTCTGCTGACCGCGTGTAGTGCGACGACCCTTCTTTCTGTTAGATAAGTTCTTATCTTGGTGATACAGGGCCTTACGGCCTACCTTCATTGCTTACATTCGTCGAGCTTCATCATTAACCGAGCACTTAGGTTCTTTCGCGTCGTTCGACCTTTGCACGTTAGTGAGCCGAAACAACCTTCTCCTTCATCTAATGGATCTCATTAGACTTCAAGTCGATCTGAAACATGACTTATCGAGACTACTTGTATTTGTCTTGGCCTTGAAATTTTATTAGCCATATTCCTTCTTCATAGAGCCAAGCGTCGACCATATGAACATCTGCCAAAATGGCGTTTGATCCACTTCCACCATTTCCAAATCTCCCAGATTCCATAATACTAGCTGCTAATGAAGGGTTGATGGAATGCATTCACTCAAATGGATCCAATTTTTACCCAAAAGAGAGTTGCAAGATGTTGTTGTGTTAATTAGGAAGAACAATGTAATGTTGGTCTTGCTACCGACAACCAATTCGATGAGTAGGACTCCCACCGTCTTGTTGACTCCTCCTATGAACCCACTCACCATTAAATCGGTGTGGACCAGGTCCTTTTCTTTCCTCCCTAACTTCTTCATAGTCGCTATGGGGAGAATGTTGACAGTCGCCCCATTGTCAACCAAGACCCTATTTAAGGGTTTTCCTTCCAAGTGTGCTCGGATGCATAGTGGCTTCAAATGTTGTGTCATGGGCCATGTAGGTCTACTAAACGGTCAACCTTTAAGGCTACTGGGAAGCAGTAGTTTATTTGCCCCCTCTTCCTGATTCGAACCTCTCTTATAAGAGTGTTCTACCTTATTCATGGACGCTTCCTCTTTATCCAAAATGTTGACCCTGGCGTCTCTGCGTCTTCGACATCTCCCTCCAGAGATTTTGCTTGAGGTCCCTGACTTTTGAATGATGTTGGCAACAACCCAAGAGCTTTGCTAGACACTACTGACCCTCGAGTGCCAGATTGGATGGAGTCGTCTCCATCGCTCTCATCTCCATTAGTAGGGTCTGTAGGATCCTATTTTTTCCCTCATTTATAAGTCTATGAAGGAAAGTTGAGTGTGATCCTCATTCGTTCCACCAATTTTTTTACCATTTTCTCCTTAAAACTCTCCTCGGGTGCAAACTCGGGCTCTACCTTCTTTTTTCCTTTTTCCTCAGCCATGGCCCTCTTCGACACCACTGGACGTTGTGAAGGTGGGGATACACCAAATCGAGATCTAATCTCCCAAATCTTGGGATCTAGACGTCAGAATGTCTCCTGAACCTCCCGTGCCTAAAGCTTCTCTTTTTTTTCCCACCTGCACAAGTCTGCCTGGAAACTTTGGGTGTTGGGCTACGTACCAACGACCTTCCAATGGCTCGGTTGGTTTCACCATCCTAGGACGATCCCAATAACCCTCCATTCTCATAGGTTGGTCGAGCACCAATCTTGTGGCATATTCTTTATACTTCGATCCTGGCCAACCTCTTGAAGGTTCTAGTATGTCTCCACCGTGCCCTTTATAGCTCGGCCTCATAAACTTACCCGGTCCATCTTTCTAGACCCTTTTGGGCAATGATCATTCACCCGACCACCCCCAGTGGTTCCCTTGTAATGTCATTTCTTCTGTGCTCTTTTGGACGATTCTCCTCGCTCCTTTTTGATAACTTCATGTTTGGGAACGATCTGGTAGAAAGATTTTAACATGGGATATAGGCCGTTCTTGACCATGTCGAGCTGCTCTTGGAGACCCAACGATATATATGGCTCATTCTCAGTCTTCCTCAGATGATTTGCCCTGGGGTGCATCGTCTTTCTTCCCCCTTGTCTTTCTGTCATCCATTGACTTGACCTCGTCCAGGACAACCTTCTTCATGAGAGTTTTTTACTGGCCCACTTCCACCATGTTAATGGCAGTTGTCTTCTGGAAAAGGTCCTTATTAACCCTCATCTCTGGCTTGCCCTTGTCTCCAAAGATCAAGTGGCCCTTAGTCAGGCTCTCCTGAATGGCGTTCCGAAACACTACACAGTTCACAGTGGAATGACTCCACAAATTATGTCATTTGTAGTATGTCTTATTTTTCAGCTCTGTAGACAATGGGATCTTATGACCAAATGACAGCTTGATAATGCCGTCAGTTAGTAGATGATCAAAAATTTGATTGACCTTTGTGATGTCGAAGTCGTACTTCCATCCATTCTCGTCGCCAGTTCCTTTCTTGGCACTGAGCGCGGCCCATGCCTGATTCTCTAGAGGCTTGGTTAAAGCCTTGCACGCATGCGGTAGTGTCGCCACGATTTTTGGCATGTTCACCTCCAACTCTTGGTCTGGCTCGACCATGAATATCTCTGTGTTGGGGTCTCTATAGAATGTTCCGTTGGATGCGTTTCTTCAGTCCAATTCTTCGTGCAGGATATGCTCATATTGCGTAGCCCATGTGACTAGCTCAGACAAATCGTTGAACTTCATCCCTTCAAATTTCTTCCAGACCTAGAACCCCAGTCTACTCTGCGCAATCCGTACATACTCCATCTCAGGCATGACCAACCTACATAGGTTCCTAGCCTTTTTAAATAGTGCAATATATTGTTTCGCTGATTCCCCAGCCATTTGATACAACCTGACCAAATTGGTCATGTCTACTTCCATCTCAGTGCGGTAAAACTGAGTGTGAAACTTGTCTTGGAGTTGCTGCCAGCCCATTACAGAATTGGGTGGCAAATCAATATACCACATGAAGGCCGCTCATGTTAAGGAATTGGCAAACAACCTCAGCTTCTGGAATTCGTTAGCCCCGGCCTCATCGCGTTGAACAGTAAAACGACCATTATGTTCCATGGTCGACTGACCATCCTCACTTGAAAACATGGCAAACACCGAAACTTTGTACCCCAATGGATATTCATATCCGCTGTCCACCAAATTGGGATAAGGTTTTCTGTATGTTGGCCTAATCACCATCCTCATCACGAGGCCGATGTGTTCTTGAATAATTTTGTCCAATTGGTCTCTGTTCATGTCCACCTGGGATGCTGCTGGAACGACGATCGGCGGCTGTCTTCTTTGCCCCCCCACCCAAACCTCCAGGTTAGAGAAAAAGGATTATTGTTGTGCTTGTGACCATTCCTAGCCTGTTGTGCCCTCTATGGTGGCACATACAGAGGAAGCACTGGTTGTAGTGCTTCCACTGGAACTGTCTGTGTGGAGGAAATAATGGTTGTCTCATGCCCCCTAGATGGCTCAGATTGTCTGCTAGCCGCTCCAATGCTTGTCTGGTGCGACCGGAATCTTCTTTGATCAAATCCCCCAAGCCTTGAATAAAATCAAAGACTTTTTGAGAAACTTCATGTGATATAGCCTTGATCGAGGCCTCCGACTTTGAGTTGGATTCGAGGTTTTCTTGCCCCCCAAATGGAGGCCACTCTTCCTGCAAGTTGGGGATGCCATTTTAGCTTTACCTCAAGTGTTTGTCATGTTGTCTCTCTAATGGCCCCACCAGGTGTGCCAAAAAATATGCTTGGAGTATTTTTGGATTGAGGGCGTGCCAAATTCCAAGTGGACTTAAAATTCAAACTCGTACAACCTTACCTACTTGAACCCACGTGGGACCTTACTTGTAACAAGGTGTAAGGTTACTTTTAAGTTCTTTTCTATGTCTTGGAGTTTCAAGGAATTTAAATAATTTTATCAAATAGAGACGTATGAATGACACTATAGAGTAAATAGTAGGAATGCACAGTAGCAAGTAACTTAAATTCGAATCTGGAAGATGAAACAAATATAGAACTTAGCATTAAACGAAAACAGTAAAAGATCACCAGACTGATGCATTACGGGAAAAATAAAATTGCTCAGAAGCAAGAAACAAGTAAAAAGGTAGGTTGACTCTGTGAAGAGTTTTTTTTGTGTTTGATCGTGTGATCCCTATTTAGTGTCCTGACCTCTACTATTTATAGAGATGGCTCTCAACCATTGATCCATCTTTTCTGGCCATCACTTGTGATCATGGCCCTGTTCTTTGAGATACGTGAATGTGTGTTGAACCGTTTTCAATTGACAGCTCATGATATCACATTTTTTCATTCCTTGGGAATTTAAGAGTCCTACTCTTCTAACCATTCTGTCAATTATGGACTCTCATAGACTCTTTTGTAACCGTCGGAATCCTTCCACGTTTCACCATCTGATCTCGCTATTTTTGGGGGTCAACATTGGCCCCCCCCCCCCAAACGATGAGACTAAATACCCCACAGGGACCTAAAATAAAAACATAGGGTTGAGAGAGGGGTGAGAGATGAGTAAGTAGGCTTTTGAATCACCTAAAAAGTATAAAAAATGAGAGAGTTATGTTAGAAAGAAAGTGAGGCTGACACATAAAGAAAGAAAGGAGGGAAGTGAGGTGGAGCAACACCTCTCGACGATGCATGAGGGAACATGGGAGGTCTGTTGGGGCTATGGTTGATCTCAATCAATTCTTTATCTCTCAAGCGTTCCAACAATGGGTGGGTCATCAAAATTTAAGACCATTAGCATATTGTACTGAAATTGGCCCTTGTTCCCCTTTTCGATACCAATTTGAACCACCAACGTAATTTTTTTGACCAAAATAAAATTATTTATATATTTAAATAGGTCTTAGGGACTAATTTTTGAATTGCCATTAAAAATTTCAAATGTTTGATTTTTGAGCTATCCGAATCGAGACCGGGGTAGGTTATCTAGTTCTAAGAGGGGCTTGAATTTTTAACTCAATTTCATATTTAATTTTATTTTATATACTGATTTATAAATGTTCTTGACTAACGTGATTGAGTATGAACACTATTGGTTGAATTTGGATACGTTGGTTCTCTTTAGAGCGGTGAATTGTTGAACTAATGAACTCTTGTGCTACATTTTGTGAAACTGAATACTTGGATCCTTTTTGCAGTTAGTATTGAATACGCAGGATTGAGTGACAAAGGGTTCATGAGCCAACTATTCAAACTGTAGAGAGTTTGACTGAGTCTCATCGATTTTGGTGGCCCAATGGCTTTTAGGCTTGGGTACCAGCAGGTAAAAGGGAGATCTTCCTTATAGTGAAATTCCCCTAAAAGGTTTATTTGATTGATCTTGATGATCTGGATCCTTGTGTGGCCATGACAGGATTTTGTTCTCCTCAAGTGGCGCAATTATAAGTACGTGGTCAATACTGTTGATTTTTAGTATTAGTATTCAGTTTATATTTAACTGTGAATACTTGTGTTTGATTAAACATCTGTTTTTCAATGAAGCATCAGATTTGTTGTCCGAATTTGCTATTGACAATTTACGTGCAAGTATACACGATCAACAAGTAATAAAGTGATAAGTAAAGTATCGTTCCCACGGAGAATTATTACTAATAACTTCCAAGTACTAACTTTATATCAATTCAATTTTATTTAAACAATTGGAATTGAACTATGGAATTACTAATTTAAGACTAAATCTAAAATTACTAAACAATGAGTGATTTTACCGGATAAAAGAATTTAAGATTACAACTTCCCCTAATGCTTCGTATAAATCTTTATACTCTCTTTCCAGTTAATTGATCAAAATAAGTTGTTAACTGAGACTTCAAAATTATTTATCAAACCTCTTCCGATAATAAGATAAACATATCTCTCCCAATTAAATTGCTATATTCCTATGCAAAATAAGTTGGAATAGATTCATTAAGTTCAAACTCTCATAAAAGTTACACACGTCATATAAGTATATTTCTATCCTATACACAAACCCAGCTATTCAATCTGAAGAAGAATCAACTAGACGCATGTCATCATATTCAGATCTAAACCTAGAATTCATCTCCCAATTTCATCTAGGTTATCAAATTAATTGTTGGCCAAACAATCATATATTAAGCACAAAATATGATAAACAACTCATAAATGATCAATAAAAACTAGAACCGAGAGTAAATCAATTTATCTTAAACATTAGGTTCCGTTGCAACCTTAATAAATATTTAGTTCATGATGTAATTGAAAAACATCCTTCTCAAATTAAAAAACATCTCAAAAAATCAAGAACTAAAAGTAAGAGAAAAGGAATGAAAACTTAGTTGCAATCTTCAATCTCTCTCTAGCCTTCAATCTTGATTGTCTTCGTGTCGGTTCCTTCGATTCTTTCCTTCAATTTTCTATCAATCCTTGGTCTTCTTCCTATTGTTTTCAGCCCCCAAAATCAGTATATTTATATCCCCACTCAAACCCTAGCATATAGAGTCTAATTTCGGGTCAAAAACAAGTCGAAATTCGATTCAAGAGCCAACACACGCGCAGCAACGCTTAAAATCAGCGCAGGGGCGCTGGGTTACTGCTTTTTAAGCGCAGGGGCGCTGGTCCTAGCGCAGCTGCGCTGATCCCTTTTTAAGCCTAGAGCTTCCCTTGTTGCTGAGCGTTCAAAAATCCAACATTTAGGCTCTAAATTGACCTTGTTTCCTTCCAAATGATCTTGTTTGCTTCCAAATGATGATTCCTACCAAATAACATCAAAACACACAAAACAAATAAAAAAGAACATAAAATAATTGAAAACTTGCAAATTTCTCAAGCCGAAAGTACTCAATTCGTAGGTATAAAACTCACTCATCAAATACCCCCAAACTTAAATTTTTGCTTGTCCTCAAGCAAAATACTAAGAAAAAAAACTATAAAAATTAATTCTAACAACTACTCAAACAATGGATCAATATGAATCTAAATAATGGCCCCAAAAGTCACTACAAATAATAATTCACGGGAAACTGCAAAACAGTGCAAAGTCTATCAATTCAATATACTCCTTAGTTTTACCTCCGCTCATGACCCTTTAAATACATGTTCATATTCGAACTGTTTAAACTAGCCATCACCCAGATATATTTACGTAGTCAAGCGCTCCGTAGGAGATACTCAATATCAACTCTATAAACTTACGTTTCACATCAACCTCTGCTAATTAAGGCAAAACATATAACTAGAAGGTACAAATATTTTTTTTTTCTCTCTCTCTCTCTCTTTTTTTTTTCTTTTCATTCATTCGGTGAGTGCATTTTATGCTCCATCTCACCTCCTATTGAGCGAGTGCGTTTTACGCTCCATCTCACCTTTTCTTGAACGAGTGCGTTTTACGCTCCATCTCGTTCTCAACATGTGTTTATGAGTGAGTGCGTTTTACGCTCCATCTCTACTCACCACATGCCCTTTCTTGTTTCTTGTTCTCCTATTTCTTTTTCATCTACCCCATGAAGGATCAAATCAAAATAATTTTCTAAAAAATCTTTTTTTTTTTTTTATACTAACCCATCATAACCAATATTTCCCCCAAACTTATATGAATGCCTAAATTTTGCTTTGAATGATGCTTCAATAAGTTTTCTAGAGTTTCATTGATATCTCCCACAAGCACTTTACCAAATAAATTATCTAGATGATAACTAACCAAACAGATGGATATGTGCTCATGCATGAAAAGATCATAACCACTGTAAAACCAACTAGTATGTTAAACTACAAACTCAACATGTTCATCAATTTCCCTTGAATTAACAATTAATCACATTCATCATTGGCCGTGATCAAATTCAATCAACTCATTGCTCAAGTTGTACTCAAACATGCAATCTAAATGCATACCTAATAATGCAAATGCAAACAAGAAAACACCCCCAAACTTAAACTACACATTGTCCTCAATGTATAAAGTAGAAAAAATTAAGACAGATGACTTCCTTGAGACTTTGCAAGTTCGCATCATCATCAGCGTCCTCATCGTCCGCTGAGTCGGGAGTGTATTCGGGAAACATAGGTGGACTACGAAACTGTACTGGAGATGTGCCCGAGTTGAAACCACAGTTGGTAAACATCTGGACTAGTGAGGAATTGAAGTTCGTTGAGTACTCCATGAATGAGTCGAAATGATGTGCAAGTTGATCATTGCGTCTAGACTCACGTCGAGATTCCCTATGTAACTCTTGTGTCTCTCTGTGTAACTTCTGTGTTTCTTGACGCAATCCATGCATCTCATCAATTAGACTCTCTATAGGTGACTGGGATGAAGCAGCAGTAGGCTGAGGAGGCTCCGATGGTTCCCTAGAATCCTGAGGCATATCCACCATAACATACACGACACCCCTATGATCAGAGAAACCACCCTTCCATACCTTAAAGCGGCTAATGATTTGATGATCAATTGGCACTTGCAGTTGTTGAACCAATTCATCGGCACTCCATGTGACTTTTGCCTTCTTACATAGTCCGCAAATTAATGATGGGTGAGGCAATCCGCTAGTTGAACCTCCCTTGATAGCCTTTGTGATTGAGTCTTGAATAACTTGACCCACATTAATGCTTCTTCCTGTAACTATGCAATAAAGCAATACCGCCCTATCACGGAGTACATCACTAATGTGGGTGGTAGGCATTAGCTTAGCACATAGAAAATAGTACCATGCCTTCCCAAACCGGCTTAGCTCACTGTGTGAAAAGTGAAGTATCTCGGTCCCCTTCAATGTCCACTTAGCGCCCGGCTTACACAAACACTTAATCACGTCGTCCAAGTCAAGTTCTTCAGTTTTGTATTTGGTATACTCATCATCGTCTGAAATGTTCTCTATGTTGTAATAAGCGTTTATGTGCGCCTTATCAAACGACACTGCTTTGCCTCGAACTTTAACCACGTGGTTTCCGGCATCCTTGGCATTGGCATAAAATTCTTTTACAACGGGGACTATGGCGGCCTCCGGCTGTTCGGTGAAGTCTAACCAACCACGCTCCATAATCATGTCATGGACGCCTACATCATATGTCTCATCTGGGCGAAGACCGCGTTCGGGAGTTAATGCCTTCTTCGCCAACAAAGTGTGAAAACGCTCTGAAGTCGCTTCACTAACAAACCTCTTTTTGTCGTATGGCTTGGAGGATTTAGAGCTCTCCCCTCTTTGGCGTTTTGAAGACATGAAGAATACTCAATTACGAAGCCCCCACACACCAAAAACCAAGTCAAAAATTAGCTAACTA
The DNA here is from genome assembly GCA_951799425.1 of Ilex aquifolium. Classification (NCBI taxonomy): domain Eukaryota; kingdom Viridiplantae; phylum Streptophyta; class Magnoliopsida; order Aquifoliales; family Aquifoliaceae; genus Ilex; species Ilex aquifolium. The sequence continues at coordinate 23,150,452 of OX637400.1, forward strand.
ATCTTTGTTTCCACTTAGGCAATTTAACAAACACCTTGTGTGCAATGCCCAACTCTTCATTAATAAGTCATCCCAAGTCTCATAATCTCCACCAATTAACCCCACAACAATCTTCCACAAGCATTTAAACTTTACCCATAGAGAATGAATGAGCTTGGTACCTTACGTTGCAAAGCTTGATGTTGCCCATGGAGAATGGAGAACTTCTTGGTTCTAGTTGATACTCATTTATGCACATGAAGGTAAGATTGTCATCTAAAAGAGGTTGAGAGATTCAAGATGATTGAATGGAGTTTTGGGTGAATAAAAGTTGGGGTGTATGTATTTTTAGAGGTTTGAAATTTTTGGGAGTGGTAGGAGTTGATTTGGTTGGCTTCTTGTTCAGAATTTGATGCTGAAATTCTGTGTTGGGAGCTGTTTTGGGGGTTTATAGTGCTGAAAATCTATTTTTGGGAGCTGTTTTGGGGGTTTATAGTGCTGGAATGGGTAGAATATCAGCGCTGGGGCGTTGGAATGGGCGCTGGGGCGCTGAAATAGGCTGTCTGGGTACTGGAATGGACAGAATATCAACGCTGGGGCGCTGAAATAGGCTGCCTGGACGCTGGAATGGGCAGAATATCAGCGCTAGGGCGCTGGAATGGGCGCTGGGGCGCTGAAATAGGTTGCCTGGGTGCTGGAATGGACAGAATATCAGCGCTGGGGTGCTGCCTGGTCAGAAAATCAGCGCTGGGGCGCTGAAATGGGTGCTGCCGCGCTGATTTTCTGATCTTTACTCCTTCTTTTGCATGTGCAAGCTCCGCTATTTTTTTTTTTTTTTTCGATCCTAGGTACCTGCTAACAATTGACACACTAATTAAAATGCACTAATAATCTAAAAAAAACTAAATTGACATAAACATGAAAATAAAACTTAAAAACTAAATTTTTGGGTTGCCTCCCAAATAGCGCTTATTGTATAGTCATCAGTCTGACTACTCCCTGTTTTTATTCCGGATTGGCGAGGGTAATTGAAGTCTTTTGGCAATCAATGTCGCCACCCAAATAGTGCTTCAGTCTTTGCCCGTTCACTTTAAAATTTCTCTTGGAGTGGGAATCTTCGACTTCAACTGCTCCATGTGGGAACACTTTAGTAACAATAAATGGCTCTGACCACCTTGATTTGAGTTTACCAGGGAAGAGTTTTAACCGCGAATTGAAGAGGAGTACAGCTTGTCCCGGCTCAAACTTTCGCTCAATGATATTCTTATCATGCCACATTTTTATCTTCTCTTTATACAGCTTGGCGTTCTCGTATGCTTGGAGACGGAACTCATCCATCTCATTCAACTATAAGAGACGTTTCTCACCCGCTACATGCAAGTCAAAGTTCAGTTTTCGAATAGCCCAATATGCACTATGCTCTAATTCCACAGGCAGATGACAAGCTTTGCCATACACAAGCCTATATGGCGACATCCCAATTGGCGTTTTGTACGCTGTTCGATAGGCCCACAATGCATCATCTAACTTCTTCAACCAGTCTTTTCGGTTGGGATTTACAATTTTCTCCAGAATCCGCTTCACCTATCTATTCGAAACTTCGGCTTGACCACTAGTCTGGGGGTGATAAGCTGTGGCAATCTTATGGGTGACTCCATATTTAGCGAGAAGGGCTGCAAAATATTTATTACAGAAATGTGTACCTTCATCGCTAATGATCACTCTCGGTGTACCAAACCTCGTGAAGATGTTTTTCCGGAGGCCAATAAAAACCTGATTGAAGGACTTTTGTCGCTGTTCTTTCTCCCCCATAATGTCCTCCATAATCTAATGAGTGAAAATGCTGCAAGATTCCTTCGATCTCTTCCCTGGGTACACATCTTCTTAACATTTGATCCGCACATTGTTTGAATAGGAATGACTCATCCCATATGTAATGTTTCACCTCGTGCAAGAACTTCTTCCTTTGTTGTTTGCTCAATTCAGGAGGAAACACATAACTCACTATATAGTTCACATAATCTGCATACCATGGTGCTTCCCCTGCAACACAAAAGAGTTGCTCATCCGGAAAGGATTCATTGATCATTACTCCACCACCATTTTGTTGTACAGTATTCTCAAGTCTGGAGAGATGATCCGCCACTTGGTTCTCTGTCCCATTTCTGTCCCGAATCTCTAGATCAAACTCTTGAAGCAAAAGGACCCATCGAATCAAGTGTGGCTTGGCGTCCTTTTTCGAAAATAAATACTTAATGGCAGAATGATCTGTGAACACTATCACCTTTTTACCAATGAGATAAGATCGGAATTTGTCAAAAGCAAAAACAACTGCTAATAATTCTTTCTCAGTGGTTGTGTAGTTGAGTTGTGCGTCCGATAATGTCTTGCTAGCATAATAGATAGTATGAAACATCTTTTCTTTCTGTTGACCTAAAACTGCGCCAACTGCAAAGTCGCTAGCATCACACATCAGCTCAAACGGCAAATCCCAATTTGGTGCAACTATCACGGGGGCAGTTATGAGCTTATTTTTCAACACCTCGAAGGCCTCTAGGCAAGCCTTATCAAACTTAAAGGGCACATCTTTCTCTAAAAGGTTACACAGAGGCTTTGTGATCTTGGAAAAGTCATTTATGAATCGCCTATAAAATCCTGCATGGCCCAAGAAATTCCGAATTCCCTTGACTGATGTTGGTGGTGGTAGTTTCTCAATAGTCTCTATTTTTGCCCTATCCACCTCTATGCCATTAGCAGAAACTTTGTGCCCCAAAATAATACCTTCTTGAACCATGAAGTGACACTTTTCCCAGTTTAACACCAAGTTTGTTTCCACACATCTTTTCAGCACAAGGGTTAAGTTCTCTAAACATAGGTCAAAGCTATCTCCAAATACCGAAAAATCATCCATAAATACCTCAAGATTTTGCTCGACTATGTCCGAGAATATTGCCATCATGCATCGTTGAAACGTTGCAGGTGCGTTGCATAATCCAAAAGGCATCCTCCGGAATGCAAAGGTTTCATAGGGGCAGGTAAACGTAGTATTCTCCTGATCCTCGGGTGCTATTGCGATCTGATTATAGCCGGAATAACCATCCAATAGACAATAGAATACATGCTCAGCCAATCTATCAAGCATCTGATCAATGAATGGTAGAGGCTCAATCACGGGCTTAGCATCATCTTCAAGCAGAATTTTGTGCATACAAATTGAGGGATTAATACCCTTAATATCTGTAATAGACCATCCTAAAGCCGTTTTGTACTTACGAAGGACTCGCAGCAGCTTACTCTCCTGAAATTCATCAAGTGAAGCAGAAACAATAACAGGTAAAGTAAAAGAGTCACCCAAATACGCATATCGTAGATGATTTGGAAGAGGTTTAAGCTCCAATATAGGTGGTTCTTCCAAAGATGACTTTGCACGAGTAGAGCTTCCTGAGTGATCCAAAGTCTCAAACTGTTGCCTAAACTTGACAACCCGTGGGGAAGCATTCAACCACTGTACATACTCTAGAGGAGACGGGTAGTCCGAAGCAGTGGGACTAACCAGTGATGTCTCAAGGGGATCTGAAATACAGCTTCCTACGAATATCTCATTTACTGCATCTTCCATCAAATCAACCCGAAAACATTCTTCTGCTTCCTTAGGAAATTTCATAGCTGAAAATACATTAAATGTCACCTCTTGATCTTGGACTCGCATAGTTAGCTCACTTTTCTGTACATCGATAAGTGTTCTCCCCGTCGCTAAGAATGGTCGCCCAAGAATTATAGGTACTTCCCTATCTTCCTCACAATCCAAAACTATGAAATCAGCTGGAAAAATGAACTTATCCACTTTAACTAGAACATCTTCAACTATGCCCCTTGGATAAGTGAGTGATCCGTCCGCTAATTGCAATGTAACATTGGTAGGCTTTGCTTCATTCAAACCCAATTGCTGATAAATTGAGAGCGGCATTAAGTTAATACTAGCTCCCAAGTCACACAATGTTTTCCCGAAAAACTAGCTGCCTATTGTGCATGGAATTGTAAAGCTACCTGGATCTTTGAGCTTTGGTGGAAGCTTCTTTTGAAGGATAGCACTGCACTCCTCAGTGAGTGCCACTGTCTCAAAATCACATAGTTTTCTCTTCCTTGACAAAATTTACTTCATAAATTTCACATAGCTAGGCATCTGCTCCAATGCATCTGCGAAAGGGATATTAATTTGGAGCTTCTTGAATACTTCCAAAAATTTTGAGAACTACTTATCTAACTTCTTTTTCTGCAAATGTTGTGGAAACGACACGGGAGGCACAATAAGACTCTGCTTGCCTTCATCAGAATTTACCATTGACTCTTCTTCCTTCTTTGCATGTTCCACATTCTTACTATCTCTATCTTCATCCTTACTATCATCTCCAAGTGATTGTTTTGGAATTCCACCAACAACTTCAGATAGCTCTTTTCCGCTTCGTAATGTAATAGCCTTGCAGTGCTCCTTCCCTTCTCTGTTAGGATTGATCTCCGTATCACTAGGTAAAGTTCCTTGAGGTCGGTTGTTAATGACATTAGCAAGCTGACCCATTTGATTTTCCAAGTTTCGAATTGATACTTCATGACTGTTCATTCTGTGCTATATACCTGGAAAACAACTCCTCCAAATTCGACTTCTTTTCCTGCTGTGGTGGAGCTTGATTTTGAAAGCCTGGTGGGTATAATTGTCTTGGAGAAGAGGTTTTGGCTTGATTATTGTTCCAAGAAAAGCCTGGATGATTCCTCCAACCAGGGTTATAATTGTTGGAATTGTTACTATATTGCGCCTGTTGTGGTTACCAATGTATTGTACCGACTTTGGATTAATTGCACATTGATCACTCGGATGGTTCCCTGCACACAATTCACAGACAACTGCCACACTCTGAATAGGTTGCACTCCTAGAGCATCAATCTTCTTTGACAACGTAGCAACCTGTGCAGCCAATGCAGTAACCGCATCAACTTCATAAATCTCTGCTACATTTGGCTGATTGATCCTTATAGAAGGCCACTGATAATTGTTTGTAGCCATCATCTCTAATAACTCGTATGCTTCATCAAAAATTTTCCCCATTAATGCACCACCTGCAGCTGCATCGATACTGGTTCGGGTAGCACTAAACAACCCATTGTAGAACGTTTGAACTTGCAACCAATTAGGAATACCATGGTGAGGGCATTTTCGGAGTAAGTCTTTGAATCGCTCCCAAGCTTCATGGAGAGTCTCAGAATCATGTTGTGCGAATGAAGTGATGTCGTTCCTCATCCTTGCAGTTTTAGCTGGTGGGAAGAATTTAGCTAAGAATTTTTGAGCTAAATCTGACCATGTAGTAATAGAATCCGGCGACAAAGAATGCAACCAACACTTCGCCTTATCATGAAGTGAGAAAGGGAAAAGTCGGAGTCTAATTGCATCTTCAGAAACCCGATTATATCTGAATGTGTCGCATATCTCCAGAAAACTCATCAAATGATCGTTTGGGTCATTGTTAGGCAAACCCCCAAACTGCACTGAATTCTGAATCATTTGAATGGTACCCGGCATGATCTCAAAATTGTTTGCTTGAATTGTGGGCCTTCGAATGCTCGATTGTATTTCCGTCACAAACGGCATAGCATAATCCCTTAACGATTTCTATTCATCTTCAGTCATAGCTTCTTGGTTGTTTTCTTCTTGACACTGTTTTCGCAAATTTCGGAGTCTTCTTTCGATTTCGTCTTCGTACGGCAGTAGCTCCTGACCTGTAGATCGTGTTTGCATACAAAATTCAAGAATGCTTGCGAAAACAATTAAAACAGAAAAAATTAAATAAGTTTAAACTAATATCAAATTGATTGAAATTAATATTGAAATAATTACTAGAATAATTCCCCGGCAACGGCGCCAAAAACTTGTTGTCCGAATTTGGTATTGACAATTTACGTGCAAGTATACACGATCAACAAGTAATAAAGTGATAAGTAAAGTATCGTTCCCACGGAGAATTATTACTAATAACTTCCAAGTACTAACTTATATCAATTCAATTTTATTTAAACAATTGGAATTGAACTATGGAATTACTAATTTAAGACTAAATCTAAAATTACTAAACAATGAGTGATTTTACCAGATAAAAGAATTTAAGATTACAACTTCCTCTAATGCTTCGTATAAATCTTTCTACTCTCTTTCCAGTTAATTAATCAAAATAAGTTGTTAACTGAGACTTCAAAATTATTTATCAAACCTCTTCCGATAGTAAGATAAACTTATCTCTCCCAATTAAATTGCTATATTCCTATGCAAAATAAGTTGGAATAGATTCATTAAGTTCAAACTCTCATAAAAGTTACACACGGCATATAGGTATATTCATATCCTATACACAAACTCAGTTATTCAATCCGAAGAAGAATCAACTAGACGCATGTCATCATATTCATATCTAAACCTAGCATTCATCTCTCAATTTCATCTAGGTTATCAAATTAATTGTTGGCCAAACAATCATATATTAAGCACAAAATATGATAAATAACTCATATATGATCAATAAGAACTAGAACCGAGAGTAAATCAATTTATCTAAACATTAGGTTTCGTTGCAACCTTAATAAAGATTTAGTTCATGATGTAATTGAAAAACATCATTCTCAAATTAAACAACACCTCAAAAAATCAAGAACTAAAAGTAAGAGAAAAGGAATAAAAACTTAGTTGCAATCTTCAATCTCTCTCTAGCCTTCAATCCCGATTGTCTTCGTGTCGGTTCCTTCGATTCTTGCCTTCAATTTTCTATCAATCCTTGGTCTTCTTCCTATTGTTTTCATCCCCCAAAATCAGTATATTTATATCCCCACTCAAACCCTAGCATATATGAGGCATTAGAGTCCAATTTCGGGTCAAAAATAAGTCAGAATTCGCGTCAAGAGCCAACACACGCGCATCAGCGCTTAAAATCAGCGCAGGAGCGCTGGGTTACTGTTTTTTAAGCGCAGGGGCGCTGGTCTTAGCGCAGCTGCGCTGATCCCTTTTTAAGCTTAGAGCTTCCCTTGTTGCTGAGCCTTCAAAAATCCAACATTTAGGCTCCAAATTGACCTTGTTTCCTTCCAAATGATCTTGTTTGCTTCCAAATGATGATTCCTACCAAATAACATCAAAACACACAAAACAAATAAAAAAGAACATAAAATAATTGAAAACTTGCAAATTCCTCAAGCCGAAAGTACTCAATTCGTAGGTATAAAACTCACTCATCAAGATTCCACCAAAACCTCCGGATATCATTAGAAATTTTGCATCATTGTTTAAACAACCAATTTCTCCTTTGAATTCATTAATTTTTTTTCAAGATATGAATCTTTCAAATTCTGTGAGAAATGCTGAGCCTTCAACTGCGAAAGTTGTTGATTCAATTCCTGCGCAAGATGAGGCGATTCATTCTCATGTTCCTTCTGCCTTGATGATTCGCCCTGCTAAACGAGTAGTGTTCAATGATGACGAGCCTGGAATGTATTGGTCTGCGGCTGAAACCCAGGAGTTGTCGAAGAGTTTCCAATAGTCTGTGATTGGGAAATGTGCATACGAGAAACCTTCGATTGGGGTAATTATAGAGTTTATTGCAACCAGATGGATGCCTAAAGGAGATTTCAAGGTAGGAATTCTTGATCCTCGACATGTATTAATTCGATTTGAACTCTATTAGGATTACGTCAAGACCTGGCTCAAGGACGCGACGTACATCGAGGGTTTATTGTTCAGGTTCTTTAAATGGTTCCTGGAGTTCTTGCCTAGGATTAAGCCTCCAATGGTTCCGGTGTGGGTGTCTCTCCTAGGGCTTCCAATTCATTTGTTCAATCGGGAGAGTTTGTGAGATATACTTAGTCCTATTGGGAGGATATTGGTGATAGATACTCCAACTATTCAACTCACTCGTCCTCGTTATGCAAGAGTCTGTGTTGAAATGATTTGCTAGCCAATAAACCTTCGAGGTTTTGGTTGGATTTTGGAGGATTGAGTGGGCGTTGGCAAAATATTGTATATGAAAAGAATGTGAGATATTGTACAAACTGTTTGAAGCAATGACATGAAGTCCAGGAATGTCGTAAGATTTCTAAGAAGGCTGAAGGTGTAGGACATGAGTCTTTAAATGTAGTTAAAGAGAAATTTGTGTTGGGAGGGAGAGATATGGAGGATGCCAGGAAAAAGAGAGCTAAATGGCAGGTTGTGAAAGGAAAGAGTCCTCAAAAAACTAAACAGAAAGATGTGGTGCAGTAGAAGGATGGTTTGGTCGTGAATGAAGGTTTTGTATTGGAAGAAAGTAATGCTTTCTACTTGCTGAGAGGAGAGCATTCAGGAAAGGATACAAATCTTTCTTCTTTAGGTATTATGCCTGAGGAAGAAGGAATGAAGGGGTCAGTAGTTCAGGAGGGGAATGATGGATTTTCTTTGGAAGGAATTGAAAAAGATTCTATAGTGGATGTGGTTGAAAAGGTAATTGAGAATGATGTTTATGTTCCTAATTTAGGGATTAATTTGGATAAGGGGGAGGATTTTGAAGTGCAACTTTCAAAGTCTCTGATGGAAAAAGGTTCTGAAGTGCAGTTTGTTTCTCAGAAGATTGGTGATACAGGAGTGAATTTAGTTGAGATTGTTGATAAGGGGAAGGATGATGTGGAGTTTGATGCTATTCATGTGAATTCGCAGTCTTCTCCCATTATGAGTTCTTCTTTTTATGTGGATAACCAGTTTGAAGCAAGGGAAAAATGCACTTTCTCACTTGATGATGAGTGTGGGTTGGTGAAGCATAGAGAGCCTTCTGATAAGGGTTTTCATTCTGATCAGGAGAGTTCTCACTCTTGGGCTAATATGGTAGAGGATACGGAATCTGATGGCCATGATGAGGTTTCTTATCAGATTTCAGCATCTCCCAAATGTAGTTATAGGCTTAGGCCTAGAGGTAACTCCTTCCCTTCTGCTTTATGATGAATTTTTTAGTTTGGAATGTTAGGGAAGCAGGAAAGGATGAGTTGAGAAGTAGGTTGAAAAACTTATTATTATGAATAAGATATGTTTGTTGGCTGTTCTGGAGCCAAAAATGCAGGGTGCAAAGTTGAGGGGTTTTGCTGCTAGTGTTGGTTTGAATTGTTATGCAGCTAATTCTTTGAATGAAAAGTACATGCGAGTTTTATGGGATCAAAATATGGATGTGAAAGTATTGAGAGAGTTTGAGCAGGCGATTACTTTTTCTGCTTCCTTTTCAGGATCAGAACCTTTTCTGATTACTGTTATCTATGCATGTTTTGATCATATTCTGAGGAGGCCTTTGTGGCAACACTTACATGATATTGCCTCTGAGTTTGATTTGCCATGGCTCTTGTTAGGAGATTTTAATGCTATCTTGTCTTCTTCTGAGAGATTAGGGGGTTCCTTTCCTTATATGGTCTCAATGGGGGAGTTTGGTGATTTCATTGCTTCTAAGGGTTTGATTGAATGTATTTTTTTTGGAAGCTCTTTCACTTGGTGTAATAATCGACAGGGTGCTACTAGGATGTGGCTGAGGCTGGATAGGGTTTTGATGAATCAGAGTTGGAATTCTAGGTTTGATAGTACTGAGGTGAATCATTTGGCGAGAAGAGGGTCAGATCATAGCCCTCTTTTAATCAAAGTGATGAATGCTGAACTGAATACCATGATTTCTTATTCTAAGTTTCTAGATATGTGGACAGAGGATAAGTCTTTCATAGATCTGGTAAGAGCTAATTGGGGGGTTTCTATTCTTCTAACCCTATAGAAAATTTCTTTTTGAAAATGAAATTTCTAAAGGGTCAGTTAAAGAAGTGGAACAGGGAAGTTTTTGGTAATGTGTTTGAGAAAATTAAGGCTCAGTAGACTTTACTTAAGGAGGCTGAGTGTTCCTTAGAAGCTGATAATTCTGAGAGGAATTTCTTGGCTTTTGAGCTTGCTAAGCAAAATTTGGATAATACTTTGAGGATGGAGGAGATCTTTTGGAGGCAAAAGGCTAACATTAAGTGGGCTTTGGAGGGGGAGAGGAATACAAAGTTTTACCATTTTGTAGCAAAGGGTAAAGCAATTAGAAATAAAGTTAAGAGGATTTAGAATGAGGCTGGAGTATGGCTGTCCAATGAAAGTGATATTGCTCAGTTAACTGAGGAGTTTTTTGGGAATTTATATAGGTCAGAAGCTCATGAATTGAAGGAGGAGCTGTTTGAGGTTATTCCAAGGCTGGTAAGTGAGGAGGAGAATGTAGTTTTGACTGGTGTTGCATCTTTGGATGAGCTAAAAGGGGTTGTTTTTTCAATGTCTGTGGAGAGTGCTCCTGGACCAGATGGATTTTCTGGTAAATTCTTCCAATTTGCCTGGAGTGTGATAAAGGAGGATCTTTTGGTGGCTGTGAATTTTTTCTTGGCATGAGGTGTGCTACCTAGATCTGTTAATGCTACATTATTAGCATTGATTCCCAAGAAGACAAATCCTTCTAGTTTTTCAAAATTCAGGCCTATCAGCTTATGTAATTTCCTTTATAAGGTTTTTACTAAGTTTTTGTCTAATAGGCTGGGTTATATACTCCCTGGTTTGATTTCTTGTGAGTAGCATGATTTTGTCAAAGGGAGGAGTATTGGTGATTGCATATCCTTAGCACAGTTTATGGTAGGGGAATTGAATAGGAAAGTGGAAGCTGGGAATATTATTGTTAAGGTGGATATGTTGAAGGCTTATGATAGGATAGAATGGTATTTTTTTTTAGGAGGGTTTTGGAGTGTTTTGGATTCTCCAGGCAGTTTGTTTCTATCATTGGTAATTGCTTGGCAAATCAGCATGTTTCTGTGTGTTTAAATGGGAAGAGGCATGGCTTTTTTCCTACTTCTAGAGGTTTGAGGTAGGGGGATCCAATTTCTCCTACCTTGTTTATTATTGTTGAAGAAGTATTGAGTAAGGGTATTACTAAACTCTTCTTGACTGGGTTGGTTAAAGGTTTTCATACAGGAAGGGGAGTTGTGTTGTTATCTCATTTACTTTTTGCTGATGATACACTCCTTTTCCTTAGAGGGAATAAGGTTTCAGTGGTCAACATGATGAAGTTTTTGAAGGAATATGAGAGTAGTTCAGGGCAGAGGGTGAGTAGGCAGAAAAGTTCTCTTTACTGTTCTTCAAGAATTTCTTTGGGGAGAAGGAATTCTATTTTTGCTTTGCTTCAGATTCTTGTGAAGCTATGTCCCTTTACTTACTTGGGTTGTCCAATTTTCAATGGGAGGTGTAGGTTGAGGGATTTTGAGGAGATCCTTAGTAAGTTCAGAGGTAGGCTTGAGGGTTGGTATGGTAAGCTTTTATCTAATATGGGGAGAGTGGTGTTGGTGCAGGCAGTTCTCAATGCTGTGGTGTGCATCTGTTGTCATGTCTGAACTTGCCTAAGGGTATTATTGCTAAGTTGAATGCTTTAATAGCTTCTTTTATTTGGTCTGGAAAGTCTGGAGTGAGGAGGATGCATTGGGTGTCTTGGAAAAAGGTTGCTAGGCCTAAGAATGAAGGGTGATTGGGTTTAAGGAGGTTTGAAGACATTCAGTCTGCTTTTAGAATGAAGCAGGTGTGGGGTATTTTGCAGGGATCTTCATTACGGGCAAGAGTGTTTTCTGCTAAATTTTTTAAGGGCTAGCATATGTTGTAGAGTTGTAGGAGGGGGAAATCTAGGAGTTTTAATGCTTTACAGTCTTGGTTTGTTCGTGTAATTCAGAATTCTATTAGTATTATTGGCAATGGTCAGAGTTCTGATTTTTTGTGTTCAAATTGGCTAGGGTCTGGCCCTTTGTTGACTAGAATTGATGTGGCTCCTCCTAGTTTCCCTAAAGTTTCTGAAGTTAATACGGGGGAGCGTTTGGCATCTGCAAAATTTAGGGGTTGAACTGCATTTTCATTTGAAGGAGGAGGTACTTGGCTCTGAGATAGTTTTGATAGATTCTGCTGATTCTTTGGTGTGGAGGCTTTCTGGTTCAGGCTGCTTGATTGTGAAATAAGCCTGGCAATCAGTCAAAAATGTAGTGCAGCAGTAGGATGTTGCTGTTAAGATCTGGAATCAGGTTGTTCCTCCTAGTGCAAAATTGCTAGGATGGAAATTTTTTAAAGACAGTGTTCCTCTGGATAGAAGGTTTCAGAAGCTGGGAGTTAATTTGGCTAGTAGATGTTCATTGTGTAATTGTGAATCAGAAGAAGGGTCTCACTTGTTTGTTAGTTGTGTTTTTCCAGCTATGGTTTGGAACAAGTTGGCTGGATTGTGTGGTTTTGTCCTGATTCTAGGTAAATCTCCTTTAGTGACTTTTATGAGATTGAATCAAGTTTATAAAAAGGCAATCTCTGTGTTATGGCATTTTGAGGGGGGTTGCTTTGGTTGTTTTCTGGCAGTTATGGAGGGAGAAGTGCAAAAGGGTTTTTGATGAAGGAAAATTGTCTGCATATGCTGTTTTTTTTAAGATTTGTTATGTGCTCAGGTTGCAGGCATTCTGTATTAAGCCTAAAGTTTCTGATTCTTTGGCAGAGATGGAGATTTTGCAGGATTTAAAAGTGGAATTAAGGAGTAGAATAATGGTTAAGGCTTTGTGGATTAACTGGTGTTGTCCTCCTGTTGATGTTTTAAAATTTAATGTCGATGGTGCATCTAAAAGTAATCCAGGCTTTGCTGGTGGAGGAGCAGTTTTGAGGAATCATTGGAGAAGGGTTGTCATTGCTGCATCTTTTTATTATGATATTTGTTCAAACATGGAGGCTGAACTTAGGGCAATGTTGGATGGTTTAAGGTTGGTGGAAAGGAATGGTTTAATAGAGTATCAGTTCATTATTGAAGCTGATTTTGCTGTAATGATCTAGTTGGTGCAAGGTCATTGTAAAGTGTGGAGGTATGGGAGAATTGTGGGGCAGATTTTGGAGATTCTGGAAAAATTGAATTTCTGATTGGTTCATGCTTTCAGAGAAGCAAATTTTTTGGCAGATTTCTTTGCCAATTTAGCTGTAAAGAACAGGGCAGGTTCTGATTTCTCACAGTCAGTGGGATTCCCTTTTCAAGCTAAGATGTGGATTTTGCATGACCAGCAAGGTCTTAAAGTGCTCAGGAAGAAGATGATTAGGGACTGTGGATAGGCTATGGCTGATTTGATGCTGTCAGGCTTTTGGTTAGCTGAGGGAGTGACTATCATTGCTGGACCAGTAAGGATGCCTGGGTGTTGGTATTCTTGGGTCATCCTTGATGTAATGAAATTGATTTTTGAATATTTTGTAGGATTAAAACCTCCAGATGTAAAGGTTTCCTTCAGTTTGATTCTTGTAATTCCTTCGATTCATTAATAAAATTCTTGATTTAAAAAAAAAATTAAACATCTGTTTTGATTACTGGAATGTTTGGATATATTTTATATCATTTAATGCTAAGTCCTATATTCGTTTCATCTTCTAGATTCGAATTTTAGTTATTTGCTACTTTGCATTCCTACTATTTACTCTACAATGTCGTTCATACGTCTCTATTTGATGAAATTATTTAAAGTCCTTGAAGCTCCAAGGCATAAAAAAGAATCTAGAAGTAACATTATGCTTCGCTATAGTCGCCTGAACAATCATGATTTTAGAGCCTCATGTCGGTTTGAGTAGGTAAAGTTGTACGTGTTTGAATTTTAAGTCCACCTGGACTTTGACACATCCGCAATCCAAAAATATGCCAAACAGTAGCGTATTTGTGATTGACCCGAGAATTCTGGTAGCTCACGTTGGCTTCGTGCTCGCTTGGCCCTCAAGCGACTGCAACGTATCAGATTGATGAAGTTTCCTATTCAATTGATTTTGCCTGTAAATATAAAAACCCTAGAAATTTTCAGAGAGTTTCTTTTTAGATCTTTTTGATATTTTTTTCAAAGTAAAAAGAAGTTATTGATTCTTGTGAAAAATATTTCAACTTGTTGAAAGCTTGTGAGTTTTTGATTAAAACCCTAGTGCTCTCTTTTTCCTAAAAGATTGTTTGGTTGTCCTTAATCTTGAGAGATCTATTGCCTACATTAGAGCTCATTCCTTGAGAATATCCTTTTTAGATTGATCACAAAGCCTCAGAGTTGATAGTTTCTCCAAAACAAAAAAGAGTTCGAGTTTGACTTGATTGCAGTGGAGGAAGATCAAGTTTGTGGACTGAACAAGTTAGAAACGTTCTAGGGAGAGCGCGATCTGAACCCAAACCGGAGAGAGTCGGTGTTCTACAAGTTGAATTGATGAGAGTGAGTTCGTCGAGAAGAGTAGAAGACAAGAGGACAACTTACATCTAGTGTGGCTAAAGACTGTAAGTGTTTGTGTCTATACTATTGATTTCAATAGTGGAGGGTTTACACTGGACATGGTCTTTTAGTTTTTCCTACGAAGTTTTTCGCGTAAATATTGTGTGCCTTGATTTCATTTTGTGTGATTGATTGTTGGATTGCTTCAAATATACTAAATCGATATATCACAATATATTGATCATAGGTGCATTAACCAATTCGTATTGGGTATTGACGTATGATATGTATTGATTAGTATTATTGATTATTTGATTGAGCATTGTTTATATCAACATAAGTGATTGAGAGGGAAGAAATAAATCACATAATTTTAATTGGTAGTTAATTCCGCAAAGATCTATTCACCCCCTCAAGATCTTAGTTTAGGGTATGATAGACAATCGATTTGCGATTCTCCAATTAGAATCATAATGATGGGACATGTTGTGAGAGTCTCCCAAAAGGCGACACGTGTCCTCGGCACAAATGTACCACCGAGGATTAGGGAGACGACACGCCCCCTCGGTGATGAGCACATAATATTGCATATTTGAAGGGCTCATTACATACATTTTAACTCAACTTTTGCATTTAAGTACTTAGAGTTAGCCGAAATTATGAATAATGTTGATATTTTGATGTTGCAAGTTTTTATTGCTTAAATCATGTATTTTAGGACATTGCAACTATGTTGGATGTGTGGTGAAGGCATGGACACAATACATGAAGAATTGGAGGCTTAAAAGTGAAGAAATCAAGAAGGCATTGGTGCTTGGGAACAAGGGCACCAGCTGCAGCAACAATTGGAAGCACTGCCTCGGAATTCCTCCATTTTGACCATGATCTACTCAGAATTTGGAAAAGTTCAAAACATGCAAGTTGTAGATATGGGTGTCTTATGTTTGGTGTCAAAATTTCAGCCCAATCCAACGGTTAAATCAAGAGTTATACCGATTCTACCGAAGGTGGTCCAGTGCAGAAAAACAGTACCGGTACCTAGTACCGGTACTCCGGACCTTCTGGTCGCGAAAACAGTCTGTAACTCAACTTTGAGGCTTGGGGGTCCCACCTACACTTCTCCCACGCCTATCCCAACATTTCCTTACACATTTGCAGGCCTCCTACACTCAAGTGGAAGACTTTGGAAGGCCAATGCATTGATGGAGGATGGGAGAGAAGTGGGCTGCCAGGGCTATGATCTCCTAGCCTGTCAAGCCATCCATTCAGCCCTCTCTTGATGGGAGCTCGTACACACAGCTAGGGGGGAGCCTCTTGGACGTTTTGGCAAGTCTCCACACACCATTATATTCAGCATTACACACACATTGTATGGGGGAGTTGGCTACCTAAGCTTAGTTTTTGCTCCATTGAGGAAGAAGATGAATAGTGTAATGTAATTTCGTTTTTGCATTTCTTCCATCCATTTCACTTGTAATCCTTTGTAAGAACTTGGTAAGCTTCATTTAATGTATTTAATGTTATTCACTGCAAGTTCATTTCAAGTTTAATCTTTCATTTTAGCTTTCACCATTGTTGCTTCCATGTTTTCTTCATTTCTTAGCTTAAAATGGGTATTGCATATTTTCCTTCATAGCTTTAGATTTCTTGCTTCAAGTTAAGTTTCATGCTTTAAATCTCCATTTCTCTTCCATGTCCATCTACATTATGCTTGTCTTGCATTTTTAATATGAGTAGCTAGGATTTAAGTTGGTTAATCCAAGGGAAAATTCCTCTTGGGAATACCATTTTCAACTCTTCTTCATTCCTCCCTTTAGAGTCAAATGGTTCGGTTTGACGGGGTTGAGAGTGGATGAGTTGGTGAGCCTTTGATATTCCGTAGGCCTAGTCACGGTTTATGCTTAGATACTCACCAATCTCGCCCCTAGCTTCCCCCGAATCAATCGTTCATTCATGCTCAATCGGAGGAAGGCTTTGAGTTGATTTGGTATTCCCATTGGAATGAACCCTTTGGATTAGCCAACACTTGCTTTCTTGCATTTTCATTTTGAACAAAACTCACCAAAACACAAATACAAGATTTTACACTTTCTTTTCACTTTTGCAAAATCACTTTCACAAAACTCCCTTTCCTTCCCTGAGGAGACGACCTTGGAATATTTTCCAAGTAAAACACACGACCACAAAAGACTCCTTTCGATTGGGGAGCATTTTTGTTCACCACACACGCATTCCATTTCATAACATTTTGTTCATCACATTTCCATTCACATCCATTTTGTTGTTGTTTCCTATTTTCTTGCATCATCTGGAGGGAGAGTGACACTCCCCCATTCCTATAAGCCATACACACATTGAGGGTGAGGGTGATGTTTAGAGGTTAGGAAACAACAACGTTTTCCAATCAATCATTTTGGCCTCGGCACGACAGTGTTACCGGTGGTTAGGGGGACAACACGTGTCCTCGGCATAATAGGTACTCCGCCTTCCCAGATAGCAACACGTGTTCTCACCTCCAAGGCACTTCAGTGCTCATCCCCCTGCTCCCACGTGGCCTCGGCTGCAAATCTTCTCGGAACACAAGATCCCGACTATACGTCATCTCGGCACAAGACATGCCCCGACGCTTTCAACCTATCAAACTGAGTCAAGAAATGAGTCACTAACCTATCCTTTCCATCAAGTCAGAAAGGCAGGGTGAACAGAGCTGGCGACCAATAGGGTCTGAACACGTGGCATTGTGAACAGAGTTGTACACAACTTTACAAGAGGGACCCAGCCATTATGCGGCTGTGCAAGGGATCATTTAATGAATTCCCAGTTGATGGGACATCCATGATGACTGATAGAGCCCGGAAAGGGGCGCATTAAGTGCCTCAGAGAGCAGGCATTTAATGTATTTACATAGAAATGAGAGCATTTATTGCTCGGGCGCCCGAGAAGGGGATCATTGATTGTTCGGGGCGCCGAGCATTTAAGGACCTGCAATCATCTCTGCAAAAGGGGGAAGAACGTTTCCCCATGACTGGCAGTCTATTGCTCTCTAGCCTGTAATGATTGCTACCAACTGATGTATAAATAGTCATCTATGAGGCAAAACAAAGGTACGCAAAAAAATAATCAAAACAGTGTGCTCTGGATATTCTTTCTCTCAAATTACTACTGACTTGCTCGTCGGAGGGGATACGCCGGAGACACTCCGGCGCCCTTCTAACCCTTCTTTTGATCCCAGGGTACACTGGAATACACCATTATCTGCCGGACTTGGTCCAGACACCCCATTGTTGAATCGTTCTAACGAACCAGCCTCCTCTCTGGTTACTCCATATCTGTTTCCTTGCCGCGAGGTTGCTGAAACCCAAGGTAAAGACGAGTTCATTTGTGCCCTGTTCTTACTCATACATCTATTGTGCAAAAATCTGTACGCACAATCTGGCGCCGTCTGTGGGAAAGATCATACTTCCCGAAGAGCAGTGACCATGGTGAATACTCGTCAAAAAGGAAAGAGCACCCAACAAAAGAACGTTGAGTTCACAGCCTCCTCCCTGTCGAGAACAAAGGATCGCGTGGAAAACATGAATAGAGAATGTTCCGTTCACTCAAAAGAACGGACCCATCGAACCAACATGGGTATTGGAACTGAGAAATCTGCCCCGTTGGCGCGGCAACTCGCCGAGGTGATTAAGGACCAGTTCGGGGATCGCCTGAGACAGTTAGAAGAGGACAACGTCAATGTCCTAAACCGACTCAATGAGGTCACACTCCCCAGCGGAGGATCTCGGAACCAGCGGCGGCCACACGAGCCCCCCGTCAAGGAAATGGGGGCCCAAGATCTGAGAAACTGCCTCAGTGGCAGATCGAACAGATCCAGGGCTCCGAAGCGCCCGAGGGCCAGAGAGGAGCTTCCGGAGGTCCCAGCCAAGAAGACAAGGTCATTGGCGTGGGACGACCTCCGTCGGAGACTCTCTGGGCGAGGGGGCGTGAGTGAGTCCGAGGAGGGGTCTACCCTCTCCGTGAAGAACAACAGGCCCAGATATGCCGACAGGCTCCGTGATGAGCAAGAGGCCAGACCCCGACATCAAGGAGACCTCCGAATGCAGTTGAACTCCGCTAGGAAGGGCAAAGCCGCGTTAGAAGACGATACGGATGACGAGGTCATTCGGTCACCCTTCACTAAGGGTATCGCAGAGATGGAAGTATCGAAGAAATTCGTTGTGCCAAGGTTCAAAGTTTATGACGGGCGATCGGACCCTGAGGCTCATCTAAGGCAATACAAGCAAATGATGTCTCTCTATCACTCGGACCACCGTTTATTGTGTCGCGTGTTTTCAATAAGTCTAGGCGACTCCGCCATGAAATGGTTTGAACCCTTCCACCCAGCAGTATAGGATCTTGGAAGGAATTAACCAAGCAATTCTTGGCTCGATTCATTACAGGGAGTAAGCGCCCAAAAGATGTCGGATCATTGTTGACCCTAAGACGAAGGGAAGGAGAGACACTCTGCCAGTACGCCACCCGCTACTGGGAGGAAGTAAATGAAGTGGAGGGTTGCTCTGAGGTCATGGCAGCTGCCTCCTTCAGACTTGGCCTATCACGAGACACCGACCTCTATAGATCCTTGACAAAGAAGACGCCTACGGGCATGGGAGAGCTGATGGCCCGAATCAACAAATACTCCAGAGTAGAAGACGAGATGCTGGGAGGCAAGGGAAAACTCTTGGCACCAAGAAAGAAGGAAATTGAGAGAGGAGACCTCCCTCGGAAGGGGTTGATGCCCTCGCCCGGCAGCTCCTTCAAAGGGACTCATACCGTGTTCAAGGAGCCTATCTACAGGCTACTCAACAGGATCAAGAGGGAGCCCTTCTTTAAATGGCCACCTAAAATGCTAGGTGATCCATCCACCAGAAACCAGAATGTAAGGTGTTCATACCACCAAGATGCGGGACATCTCACGGAGGATTGCAGGGTCTACAAGTCTTTCCTGGAAAGGTTGGTGCAGGAGGGGCACCTAAAGGAATATATTGAAGGAGCGGCTCCAAGGGAAACCCATGTCGCCGGTGGACAGGCTAATGTCCAAGGCAACGTCATTGACGTAATCCACGTCTGCCCCACGGATCGCCCGACATCCAATACCCTAAAGTTGGATTTGAAAAGAGTAACTTTCACGAGAAGGGTGGATGAGGAGAAAGGGGATCGGCTTGGCAAGAGAGTCCGGACAAGTAACGAGGATATTACATTCTCCGACGCCGACCTGACGGGCGTTGTCCTCCCTCACGAAGATGCCCTGATCCTCACCTTGAAAATTGGTGACTTTGATGTTAGGAGGGTCTTGGTGGATTCCGGGAGTTCCTCCGAGGTGATGTACTACGAGGTCCTGAAGCGTATGAGGCTTGGCCCCCAGGATCTCGTCAAGGTGGACACACCCCTCGTCGGGTTTAATGGCTCATATGCTCTGCCCTTGGGAAAGATCACACTACCAGTCATCACAGGTCCGGTCACGACTCACACGAAATTCGTGGTGATAGACTCTGATTCGCCTTACAACATAATCATGGGGCGAGCCTGGCTGCATGCACTAGGGGCGGTGCATTCCACCTACCACCAGAAGTTGAAGTTTCCTACTCCGGATGGGGTAAAAGAGATCCGCGGGGATCAGGCATCCGCCAAGACATGTTTCTACTCAGCTGTGAAGGCAGGAGTCGCCTCCAAGGAGAAGGAACGGCCCCCAGAGGAATTGCTAAATAAATAGCAATTACAGTCCGGGCGGCTTGGGGTTGATGAGCCACGAGTCGACCCGGCTGACAGGTCCATGGAGGATCTCCTGAGGGTACCTTTGGTGGAAGGGGACGAGGAAAGGTACTTCCTCATTGGTTCCACCTTGTCCATGGGTGAACAAAGGGACATGACTGACTTTTTGAGAAAAAATGCCGACGTATTTGCATGGGAGTCCATGGAAATGAAGGGGATAAGCCCCAATGTTATCACTCACAGACTTCATGTCGACCCCGCCCATAAACCTGTTAAGCAAAAGCCCCGACGTGCGGCCCCGCATCATGCCAAAGCCGTAAATGAAGAGGTAGAAAGACTCCTGGAAGCCGATGCCATTCGAGAAGTCCAATTTCCGAAGTGGCTATCCAATACTGTTTGTGCAAAGAAAAAAGGTGGAAAGTTGCGCGTATGCGTGGATTTTACAGATCTAAACAAAGCTTGCCCAAAGGATGACTTCCCCCTCCCAAAGGTGGATCAGCTGGTGGACGCCACGGTAGGGTACCAGCGCATGGCTTTCCTGGATGCCAAGGCCGGATACCATCAAATCCCCCTCCATCTGTCGGATCAAGAGAAGACCGCGTTCATTACTCCCAGGGGAGTTTATTGTTACAAGGTCATGCCTTTCGGCCTAAAGAATGTTGGGGCCACATATCAGAGACTTATGAACCGAATGTTCAAGAGGCAGATAGGGGACACGGAGGTTTACGTCGACGACATGCTAGTGAAGAGTCGAAAGAAGGATGACCATATCAGGGACTTGGATGATACCTTCTCCACCCTTCGGGAGTATGGTTTGAAATTGAATGCGGCGAAATGCGTCTTTGGAGTTGGATCCGGGAAATTCCTGGGGTATCTAGTGAGCCGCCGAGGCGTCGAGGCCAACCCAGAGCAGATACAAGCAATCCTAAACGTTCGAAGCCCCCGGACGGTTCGGGAAGTCCAAAGACTCACTGGAATGCTAGCAGCGCTAAACCGCTTTATGTCCCGATCGTCGGACAAATGTAGACCCTTCTTCGATGCTATCAAGAAGTCTGGGAAGGGGACTTGGAACAATAAGTGCGGGGAAGCGCTTGAAGGGATCAAGGAGTACCTTAGAGTTCTCCCAACCCTGTCCGTCCCGGCACCGAGAGAAACACTATTCCTCTACCTGGCGGTATCAGAATTCGCAGTTAGTGGAGTGCTAGTGCATGAGCATGAACGCGAACAAAAGCCAATATACTATGTAAGCAAGGCCTTATTGGACGCAGAGACGAGCTACTTACCATTGGAGAAGTTGGCTTTAGCATTAATCACAGCTGCGAGGAAGCTAAGGCATTATTTCCAAGCACATCCAATCACGGTCCGCACGGACCAACCCCTGAAGGCTGTTTTGAGAAAAGCCGACCTCTCAGGGAGGCTCGCCAAGTGGGCAGTGGAGATGGGGGAACACGATATCCGCTATGAACCCCGTACTGCCATAAAGGGGCAGGTATTGGCGGATTTCATAGCGGAATTTTCCAAGGAGAGACCTCCTCCCCCTCAAGAAGAACCCTCCGGCGCTGTCAAGCAACCTACGTCTCCATCCCAGGAACTCCCCTGGAATCTTTTCGTGGACGGATCCTCCAACAACAGGAGTTCCGGTATCGGAACGTTGCTTGTCTCCCCGGAAGGAGTGGTCACGGAGCAAGCTGTCCGGCTAGGGTTCAAGGCATCCAACAACGAAGAAGAGTATGAGGCTCTCATTTCTGGGCTCAAACTCGCCGACGCAGCAGGAGCAACGGGGTTGACAGTCCATTGTAACTCCATGCTAGTGGTTAATCAGGTCAGCGGGGAATTCGAGGCAAGGGACCCCAGGATGAAAGCCTATTATCATGAAGCCGTGACCTTGTTCCACAAATTCGAGAGGAGAGAAATCAAACAGGTACCCCGAGGCGAGAACACCCATGCCGACGCCTTGGCGTGCCTGGCCTCAGCGTTGGACTCCACCACAACGCGAAGGATCACCGTGGAGTACCTTCCTGGCCCCACCATTGATGTAGCTCCTTGTGTGACCGTCATTGAACAGAAGGAGAAGCCTCCTAGCTGGATGGATCCACTACTCGGGTTCCTCCTCTCTGAGATACTCCCTGAGTGTCCAAAGGAGGCTAGGAGGATAAAGATAAGAGCCCCAAGGTTCTGGGCTTCTCCGGATCAAAAGCTATATCGAAAGTCATTTTCCGGACCGTATCTACTCTGCGTCCGCGAAGACGAAGTTGAACCGCTCTTGTACGAGGTGCATGAAGGCATATGTGGGGGGCACTCAGGGGGACGATCCATGGCCCACCGCATCATGTCGCAGGGGTATTGCTGGCCGCGAATGCAGAGGGATGCACAGGCATACGTCCGAAGATGTGACCAATGTCAAAGGTTTGCCCCAGCTATTCGACAACCAGCCGGGGACTTGCACCCGTTAACTTGTCCTTGGCCGTTCGCCCAGTGGGGACTCGACTTGGTTGGGCCCCTCCCTAAGGCCCCTGGTAACAAAAGGTTCCTGATAGTGGGAACTGAGTACTTCACAAAATGGGTCGAGGCTGAGCCTCTGGTTCACATCAGAGATGTAGACACCAAGAAGTTTGTGTGGAAAAACATAGTCACGAGATTTGGAATCCCCCGAGCCCTCGTATCAGACAACGGAACACAATTCAACAGCGGACCTTTCAAGTCCTTTTGTGAACACCTCAAGATTCGAAACTATTATTCCACCCCCGCGTACCCTCAGGGGAACGGGCAAGCTGAGTCCTCAAACAAAGCCATCATCAATAATATCAAGAAAAGGCTGGAAAGAGCCAAGGGGAAATAGGTGGAGGAGCTCCTCAACGTCCTATGGGCATACAGAACCACCCCGCGCAGGTCAACAGGGGAGACGCCATATGCCCTCGCATACGGGGTTGAAGCGGTCATCCCTCTTGAAGTGGGTCTTCCCACTATAAGGACACTGGCCTTCGACACAGGAGACAACGACCGCCAACTCGGCTTGGACGCAGACCTCGTGGAAGAGAAGAGGGAAGTGGCAGCCTTGAAGCTAGCCAAATACCAAGAAGGGGTGTCCAGGCTCTATAATAGAAAGGTCAAGTCTCGGGAATTCAGAGTGGGTGACCTTGTGCTCAGAAGGGTGGTGGCAAACACCCGGGACCCGGCGGATGGCAAGCTGGGGCCCAATTGGGAGGGTCCATACAAGGTCACATCAGTAGGAAGCTCCGGCTCGTATGAACTGGAGGATATGGAAGGAAATGTTGTAAAAAGACCATGGAATGTAATGAATTTGAAAAAGTATTACTTTTGATATTCAGATCTCATGTTAAATGTATTCTTAAGAATGGTACGACCCCGGAGGCGGAGTCGCAGACTCCTGCCTCCAAACAAGCAGACGGGGACATGCCTCTCACAGAGGGCATGCCCCCGAGGGTGAAGACTCAGATTCCTGCCTCCGAATGGAGGAACGAGAGCATGACTCTTAAAGATACGACCCCTCGGAAACAAGTAGCGAAGGGACCCGACTCCGTCTTCTCGAGTCGACAAGATAGGAAGATGAAGCTAACCAAAGGGAAAAATACGAGTTATTAAGTGGATGCCAGACGAACGAGACATCGAACCCCGATGGGAAGGATGCCCCGACGTCTGCTGTATGGGCATGGCATTTGGCCAGTAGCCCCGAGGTCCATTAAAGAATAACAAAGAAGAAGAAGATTGGTTTGTAAAAACGAAGTTGATTTTTCATTACGAAGAGGGGCTTTGCGTCCCCAAGCTACAAAAGTTTAAAGTGAAAAATTACAAGGCAGAAAGTAAAGGCTCAAACTACTGAGCTGGGGCTCCGGCAACTTCTCCGCCGATGTTGCCCCCTATATCTCCAAAGAGCTCGTCGATGCTGGCCGAGAGGGCATCCGTAGCAGGGGCGTCGGCAGGGGGCACCGAGGCAGAAGCTGGGGCAGGGGGATTGGCAGCCGTCTGCGCGGCACTTGGCACTTGAGCACCTTCTGCACCATCGACTGCTGCTTCCGCCGAGGCAGCTACTATCTCAGAGGAGGGGACGTAGACGTGCTCCTGGAAGAGTGGGGAGTCTGCGGGCACCCCCGCCGCCGTCAGGGCCGCGTCCCATCCAAGCTTGAAGAACTATTTCTTATGTTCTTCAAAAGCTACCAAAATGTCGTCGGCGCATTGATCGACGATCTCCTGCCGAGTCTTGTTGGCGGCTTCCAGCGCTGCTCGAACTTTGTCTAGCTCCTGGGTAAGTGCAGAACAAGTCTGCTCTGACTCTGCCACCTTAGCCTCTGCCGCCGAAAGCTGCTTGGTGGACTCGGTTATCTTCTTTTCGGCATCGGCGAGGGCGGCGTTGGTTTTGTCAAGCTTGCCCTTGGCCCCCTCGGCCTCCTTCAGAAGTGCAGCAATTTGGGCAGCTTGAGAAGACAGAGTCTTGTCTCTCGCCACCACTTCCTCCTTGGCCGCAGCAAGGGCCGCCTGAGCCTCGCTTTTCTGCTTCTCCATATCCTGAAGCACGTCCCTCTGAGAGTAGAAGCGATCGGCAATGGCAGAGACTTGCTGGGCAGTCTGCAAGAAGGCTGGAGGATCAGCAAGGTTGATAAAGCGGGAAAGCAAAAGAAAGAGAATGACTTAGACACTCACCACCAACGAACTCTGGATGATGCTTCGAAGAAGTTGATTCAATGGCCTGCCTCGGTGCTCCTCCATATCGCCGTGAAAGAGGAGGGTCTCACTCACAGCGTAGGCCACATGGGGAGAGTTGATGATGGAGTCAGACTCTCGGATCGGCCCGCCTTCACGATCCCGAGCCCGAGGGCGCCACTCTGCAGCTTGAGTCGCCACCGGAGGGGGAGGTGGAGTTGTATCGGGAACTGACGATGATGAAGAAGGGGCAGGAGTACCCCTACCCCGGCCGGCACCATCATGCTTTTGTTTTACCCTCCTTTCCTCCTCCGGGTGTGGGTCTCCCTCACGGCCCCGGCCGCGCCCCGACGACCTGGAAGGGGAGGGAGGTGGAGAAAGGTGGGTACGAGAAGTCCCCCTGGGTGGTGGAGGATGATGGACTGGTGGAGTCCCTCTTGGCGGTGGAGGAGGAGATTCATTCGAACTAGACCCTCGGCCCCGACTGTCTTTGAGGACAGCTCGTTTCTTAATCAAGTTCAAGTCTAAGCGATAACCAGACATCGCAACCTCGAGAGCGTCCTCTGTGTTCAAGCTCTCAAGAACTTCAAAATTTGGCCGAGTCTCCCTCGCCGACGTGCTGGGTTCAGTATCAGTGGCAGCAACAGGACCTCTTATCTCAACGACCTCGTCTTCTTCCTCAGCAGCTACACCCTCGGCAACACCCTCTACCTCGGCTTCAGGGGCCCTGTCGGGGTCGTTCTCCAAGTTTGCCTCTGCGAGCTCCTCTTCCGCCAAGGGATCGTAGTTGTGAGGTGTTTGACTAAACTTCTTGTACCCTGGATTGTAGTCAAGAAGAAGGTGAGCAGCCCGGCCTAAGCCTCTTGTTCCCAAGAAGTTCCAAACGAAGCTGATATCGCCAATGTTCACTTGGTTCCGAGGGAGGGCAGCAGTCTCTGAGTCAGGGATCCCTATCAACAAAAAATAATCATTAGTTGATAAGCAACAGACGAAAAGTGGAAACTTAAATGAGAGAAAAGCCGACGTACTCGTAGTCCTCCATTGCTTGGGGCACCACAAGTCGGCAGCATATTCCGGACCGGGTCCTTTCTCCCATTGACCGCCGAAGATGAGGAGGTCATTCTTGTACCCCTTGTCGGAGTCCGGAAGGTGGGTGACTAGGTACATGGTGGGGTCCCGAGCCTTGAGATAGTACATCTGTTGAGGCATGACCCTCACCAGGGCGTAACAGAAGAGAACGTCGTCTAGACCGAGGTGAAGATTATGACTCTCGTTCAAGGCGACGACACCCATGATGATCCTAAAGGTGTTGAGGCAACATTGCCTCGGGAAAAGTCGAAAACGGTGAAGGAAACGGAGGAGGATAGGATGAAGAGGAAACCTAATCCCACCCTCTATGATGGCCTTCGTATAGAAAGGCATCTCGGCCTCAATGCCAGCATCGGCCTTATGCTTACCCGGCTTGAACTCGTCTACTGTAACCTCGGGGGGAATGGAGTAATGGGTTCGAAAGTTCTTTATTTGTTGTTTACCAGCTACGGTATACTTGCGAGGCCGAGAGGGACCAGCCTCGTCTGCCTCGGGGACCTTCTTTGGACGACGTTTGGGCATATCTCGGAGAGAAGAAGACCCTAGGGGGTGTGCTTTCGGGTTGACGGACTTACTGGGCTCAACGAAAAACGGGCGGCGAACGGAAAATGAATGGGCAAGGCCACTCCCAACACGGACAAGGAAGGAGAAGGCGACTGGTCGCCGGAAAAACGAAGAAAATAAGAAAAGGGAAGCAAATGGTGCAAGAAAACTCACCGGAAAGAGGAAGGAAGACGGAGGCAGTGGCTACGGATGGCCCTTGTCTTCGAAAAAACGTCGAGAGTGGAGGCAGTAAGAGTCGATGGCAGTGGCTCCGGTAACTTTCCGGCGACGAATGACTCCAGGGAAACGCTGGTTTTCAAAAAGATGACCAGGCGGCAGTTAAGTATCGTTTATATAGGGCATGTCCCCATCATTACGCACGAGACATGATGTTGGGCGCAATTAATGCGCACGATCTCCGAAGGGGGGAATACGGCTGCGGAAGTGATGGAGTTAGTGAGCCCTTCCGCCTTCTCAAACGACGCGTGTCCTCTGCCGTACGAAGGACAAGGGTTGGGGGGCAGTTGATGGGACATGTTGTGAGAGTCTCCCAAAAGGCGACACGTGTCCTCGGCACAAATGTACCACCGAGGATTAGGGAGACGACACGCCCCCTCGGCACGACAATGTTACCGGTGGTTAGGGGGACAACATGTGTCCTCGGCATAATAGGTACTCCGCCTTCCCAGATAGCAACACGTGTTCTCACCTCCAAGGGACTTCAGTGCTCATCCCCCTGCTCCCACGTGGCCTCGGCTGCAAATCTTCTCGGAACACAAGATCCCGACTATACGTCATCTCGGCACAAGACATGCCCCGACGCTTTCAACCTATCAAACTGAGTCAAGAAATGAGTCACTAACCTATCCTTTCCATCAAGTCAGAAAGGCAGGGTGAACAGAGCTGGCGACCAATAGGGTCTGAACACGTGGCATTGTGAACAGAGTTGTACACAACTTTACAAGAGGGACCCAGCCACTATGCGGCTGTGCAAGGGATCATTTAATGAATTCCCAGTTGACGGGACATCCATGATGACTGATAGAGCCCGGAAAGGGGCGCATTAAGTGCCTCAGAGAGCAGGCATTTAATGTATTTACATAGAAATGAGAGCATTTATTGCTCGGGCGCCCGAGAAGGGGATCATTGATTGTTCGGGGCGCCGAGCATTTAAGGACCTGCAATCATCTCTGCAAAAGGGGGAAGAACGTTTCCCCATGACTGGCAATCTATTGCTCTCTAGCCTGTAATGATTACTACCAACTGAGGTATAAATAGTCTTCTATGAGGCAAAACAAAGGTACGCAAAAAAACAATCAAAACAGTGTGCTCTGGATATTCTTTCTCTCAAATTACTACTGACTTGCTCGTCGGAGGGGATACGCCGGAGACACTCCGGCGCCCTTCTAACCCTTCTTTTGATCCCAGGGTACACTGGAATACACCATTATCTGCCGGACTTGGTCCAGACACCCCATTGTTGAATCGTTCTAACGAACCAGCCTCCTCTCTGGTTACTCCATATCCGTTTCCTTGCCACGAGGTTGCTGAAACCCAAGGTAAAGACGAGTTCATTTGTGCCATGTTCTTACTCATACATCTATTGTGCAAAAATCTGTACGCACACATAACATCCAATTCAGGAAATACCTTACATCGGACCAATATGAATGACCAATTTCTTTCAATTTTTTGAATTCATTTCAAATTCCAACCTTTTTTCTACTTTGGCGGATGTCTCAATCCAATTTAAAAATTTTGATGAAAAGTAGATTTAATTGTACAATACATTTTATTTTTCTGTCCACATCCAAGCCAATTAAAAATAGATACCCAATCAAAGAATTTGTTAAATTAAAACTAAATTTTAATAAATTATATAATATTTTCATCAAATAAATACTCAATCTAGTTATTTTTCATGTATATTCATGTACACAATTCGGGTTAAATTATAATTAAAGTAAAAATTAATATATCTAATTATTATTTTTTTCAGTAAGTAATATATCTAAATTTAAATCCTTGAAACACAATAAACCTAAATTCACATATGGATGACTCCCCCTCCGTAGGCCGTCACGTGATGGGTAGGACTAGCACGTGATCCGGTGAGGCACCGCAGGTTTTGCGCGGAGGCTTTGGCCGAAAGACAGATGCGTCCCATTTCACGTGGGTCACTCATGTGAAGACAAATCCCCACCAGTACCAGTACCAGTACCACTCCCCATCACTGTATAATCACCTTCCCTCTCCATCTTCATCCACAACGTCACTCTCTCTCCTTCCAAAAACAAGAAAAGACCCTTCCAGATTCTCAACAAGAATCGATCGATTGAAAAAATATAAGCAACCAACTACTTAGATTTATTAAGTGAGAGAGTGAAATTTTCATGGCTGGAAACTGTGGTGGCACCACCATCCATGACCTCCCTGATGTGATCCTCTGCAACGTTATCGCCACCGTGTCGGACGTGCGCAGCCGCAACGCCGCCGCGTTGGTCTGCCGGAAATGGCTTCTCGTGGAGCGATCCACACGCACCTCCATCACCCTCCGTGGTAACATCCGCAATCTTTTTATGATTTCTAACTGTTTCCGATCAGTGATCCATCTCGACATCTCTCTTATCTCTCCTTGGGGTCACTCTCTTCCCTCCTCCGTCGCTTCCGACCCCACCCTCATCGCCCTCCTCCTCCGGCAAGCTTTCCCTTCCGTCACATCGCTTACGGTCTACGCTCGAAACCCATCGACGCTCCAACTTTTAGCTCCTCAATGGCCACATCTAAAGCAAATCAAGATGGTCCGTTGGCACCAGAGGCCTCAATTGCCACCTGGATCAGACTTTGAACCTCTGTTTGAGAACTGCCAAGACCTCCATTCACTGGACCTGTCCAGTTTCTATTGCTGGACCGATGATATACCTCCCGCTCTCGGATCATACCCACATGTGGCAACGAAGCTCAGACGGCTCAATCTCTTGAACCCCTCTTTCCCCGAGGGGTTCAAAGCACAAGAGCTTGAGGATATCACCAGAGCTTGTCCAAATCTTGAAGAATTCATAGCGGCTTGTATGTTTGATCCTCGGTACAATGGCTTTGTTGGCGATCAAACTTTGCTCTCTATGGTTGCTAATTGCCCCAAGCTATCTGTTCTTCATTTAGCAGATACACCCTCTTTGGTAAATACTAGAGGTGACCCCAATGATGAAGGTTTCACTCATGAGGACGCAAGAATCAGTGTTCCAACTTTGATTGAGGTTTTCTCTAGTCTTCGTTTACTGGAAGAGCTTGCTCTAGATGTTTGTAATAATGTCAGAGAGAGTGGTCCGGCATTAGAAGTACTAAATATGAAATGTCCCAAGTTGAGGTCTCTTAAGTTGGGGCAGTTTCATGGGATATGTATGCCAATTGAATCGAGACTAGATGGTGTTGCTCTTTGTCAAGGGCTTGAATCTTTGTCAATTAGGAATGTGGGTGACTTGACGGATATGGGGTTGATAGCTATTGCTAGGGGGTGTTCGAGATTGGCTAAGTTTGAAGTTCAGGGTTGTAAGAAGATTACAGTGAAGGGAATGAGGACTTTGGCTTGTTTGCTTCACAAGACTTTGGTTGATGTTAAGATTTCTTGCTGCAAGAATCTCGGTGCAGCCACGTCGTTGAGGGCATTGGAGCCAATCCAGGACAGGATCGAGCGACTTCACATCGATTGTGTTTGGGATGGTGTTGAGCAATTTGAGAATTTAGATGGGGTTGAATACAATTTTGATCTCAATAAATTGGATGAGGGCGGGGTGTCGAATCAGGCCGTTGGATTCACAAACTTCTTTCGAAGCACAGACCATGATGACATGTGCAGCAAGAAGAAAAAATGCAAGTACTCTTATGATCTGAATTGTTCTGATATGCAAATTGGCGACGGTGGCAATGGCAATGGCAATGGATTTTATGGAAAGGTATGGGACAGGTTACAGTACCTCTCGCTATGGATTGCTGTAGGTGAGCTTTTGACACCACTTGCTGCAGCAGGACTTGAAAATTGCCCCAATTTGGAGGAGATACGAATTAAGGTTGAAGGAGACTGTAGGGAGTGGTCAAGGCCCTCAGAGCGTGCGTTCGGACTGAGCTCCTTGGTGCGCTACCCTCGGTTGTCGAAGATGATTTTGGATTGTGGAGATACATTAGGTTATGCACACACTGCACCATTTGGGCAAATGGATTTGAGCCTTTGGGAACGGTTTTATCTATTTGATATTGGGACTCTGAGCCTCAGTGAACTTGACTATTGGCCGCCACAGGACCGGGATGTGAACCAGAGGAGTCTCTCCCTTCCAGCTGTCGGATTGCTTCAGGAATCTCTTACTCTGAGGAAACTGTTTATTCACGGAACGGCTCACGAGCATTTTTTGATGTTCCTACCGAGAATCCCAAACCTGCGGGATGTTCAACTGAGAGAAGATTACTACCCGGCGCCAGAGAATGATATGAGTACAGAGATGAGAGCGGACTCGTGCAGTCGCTTTGAAGATGCACTGAATAGGCGACAGATAGATGATTGAAACTAGCGGAAACTCAATGCTGGTGAACATGTACAATTTGTGAGAATTGTGATCACATTCCAATTTTGTGACTGTTGTATTGTTGTAATATATTGCAAAGTGCTACACAGTAATTTAAATTCCGAGCATTACAAGGGAAATAAAAACATCCTCCATGGTTTTAGACCAGAACTGGACTTTGCTTTTGATTGCACAAAAAGGACTGATGTTTTGCCATTTGAAACTGAAGAAGTACATGTTTTCTAGAACTGGAAAAATCAAAGGAAAAATGTTTACAACTTGGGGCCGAGAACACATTGTAACACCTCTACTAAGTGATTATTATTTTTTTTTTTGGGTATATCCATT
The DNA here is from genome assembly GCA_951799425.1 of Ilex aquifolium. NCBI lineage: Eukaryota > Viridiplantae > Streptophyta > Magnoliopsida > Aquifoliales > Aquifoliaceae > Ilex > Ilex aquifolium. The sequence goes on from OX637400.1 coordinate 23,181,651, forward strand.
ATATTCTATTTCCAATACGGTAAACAGATTGAATTAGCAGAGCGAATACTCGCAGTCCAGCAAGCGGGCAAGAATGTCCTCACAGCTAGGTCGTTCATGCGGTTCTGCCCAACAATCTGCAACCAAGAGATTAAAAGGCATGAGCTACTTCGACATTTTTCAAATAAGCGAAGAATGAAGATACAAGAAGTTAGTCGTTAATTGTTCTTTCTGTAAAATACCTGCAATTAGCCTGCCTAGGGGACCTTCTGGAATCTCCAATCGCGACCCCTCATTGGCGACAGTATACACTACCTGTACAGCGAAAATCAAACGCCCATACTAAGTGACAATATTTGTGCACTAAGCAGAAAAAAATAACTATGAAAGCAGCCAAAGATTGAAAAAGGAAACTATATACAATCATAATCACAGCATACCCGCTCTGGTGGTGTGCCATCCCATGGTCTATTTAAAGTGCAGAGCTCCCACATTATGACCCCAAGACTGAAAATATCACATTTCTCTGTGAATGGTTCATTACGGATCAGTTCAGGAGCCATCCATTCTGGAGTCCCTGCCGATGAGGAGTCCTTCATCGGTCCATTTGTCATCATTCTTGAGAGCCCAAAATCACAGATCTTGACCGTCCAGTGCTTATTCACAAGGCAATTTGCACTTTTTAGATCACGATGAACTATCTTCATCCGGTGTATGCACATCAGCCCTCTTAGTTGCCAGCAAAAAACCAAGTCAATTGATAGTCAAAATTCTTCTAACTATAATACTTAAATTATACATTGCTCTTGACATTTATTATCGTTAGGTTCTTCAGAAAACTACTGCTTAGCCATCATCAACCAAAAAAGAAAGAGTCAACTCAGAAAAATCAAACTATTTACCTTTGTTCACTGTCATGGAATCTCGAATAAATCCAAATCTAATATTAACGCCACGTAATATAACCACAACCGTCCACCAGGGGTTTGCATTACTCGTATTCTCATCCTTGGTGCCAAAGTATTAGGTGCTACTAGAGCAATAAAATCTTCTTAAAACAAAAAGTACAACTCCATAAACAGCACTTGCTGTAGAACCAATTAATGCTTCTATGACAGTTAGCACCAGGCTTCACACCGATTACCAAAAACAACAGAACCATCTAAGTGGAACTGTGAAGTCTACTTGCAACAAAAATGTCAAGGAATAGATAAAAGATCAATTACCAACCAATATAGCTTTGTTTCCACTCTATTAGGGAAAGCGCTACCTTTCAAATTTCCCTGCGGTTACTACCTAGAGTTGCAACCAAACCAAGTCAAACACTGTGATGTTCAATCATCAATTAATATATTACACGACTTTGAGCAGATATCGAACACTAACTTGAGCTTGACTATGTTTAATTAATTTGTATTCTATTGAACACGGGCATCACCAAGTATCTTAGGCTATGAAAACAATTTCATGTTAGAATCTAGTTGCTCTGACTATGGACATAGATTTATATTTTCTACAACTACATATTGAATGGCTCTGCAATAGATCTAGTTCACTGTTTAGCTAGAACCACACTTCTCAAGATGATAACCACAGTTAATATATCTGGGAAAAAAATCTTGTTTTATTTGTTTTCTTTACAAAGCAGTTTTGAATACCACCAACTTAGGCTTGAGAAGGCTCACGAATCACATAAATGGATACATTTGCAGTAATTATTTGATAGTCATGAAATACCTATAAATTATGAAGAAAACAAATAGAGCAAATAGAATGTGTGGGTATGAACCCTACCACATTGATAAACTAATATTGTTATTTGATACATAAGTTCAAGCTTGATTAACCCCATCACTGAAGAGCTTGAGCAAGTTTTCCAGGACTTAAGCCACACTATTTATAGCTCAGTTCACCATTGGCTAATCTACAATCCACAAAGGTCCACGATGCAAAAAAGTATATTCATGGTGGAGAACTTGGAATAAATTGAAATTGGAACACCTCTTTGGCCTTTCCCAGTCCTTGATCACCTTCAAGTCATAGCATACAGCTGATTCTTGCTCGTGCAATCATTAGCTTTTGCACAGTGTTTGCTTTAACCATAACTTACACCACCATTTGATGTTCCATGTAAAATTTAGACACTCCCTGGCCAGCACTTAATACATATACAATATTCTCCTTTCATCTGTACTCATGACCACACTAGGTACCTATAGTACTTACGGTCTGTCATAGACATGTGAATAAAACTTGAAACATAATAGCACAGCCTACCATATAGCTTTGTGTTCAAGCAAAGTCTCCTCCCAGATAACGTCATTCTCTATTATTATTTATTGGAGAACTTAAACATGATAGTTCTACCAGCAAAGCATAAAGCAGCAAATACAGAAGGAACAAAAGCCGACATTAGGCCACAGGCAAAGATAAAAATGGAAACAAGACCAAACATAGTCTAAATCCTCAAATATAAATATGAACTTAGTCTAGTGTAACAATTAAGCACCAAGATTGATGGTGGCAATTTATTTCTTTTTCTCTTTTTTTTCCCTGTGGATTACCTACAAATTCCACCAACCTGCATATATCACGCAGCATCTTAATTCTCCTCCGCCAGCTGAGTTTCTTTTTTTGACCACTTATGTGGATCAGATAATACAATGATCCCATCTCCATGTATTCAGTGACCATTGACAAACGTGGAGGCTTTGTGCATGCACCAAGAAATAGTATAACTGTAAGAAATAGAATCATCAGTTGGGTCAGCAACACTAGTAGCAAAGAAAACTTGCAGCAGGTTCTGCTGAATACTTGAATCAGAGTTTTCTTCCTCTTCCTATTTGTACAACCATATAAAAAAGAGAATGTGCAGTTTTTACTGAAACCTCATTCGCTACTTTTCCTCTTATTCTTCATTTTTACACAATTTGAAATGCAACAATCTTTTGTGAGACACAGACTAGCTATGAAGGATATAACTTTCCTAAGTGAAGAGAAGTACCATTTGGGTGTCGAAGCCGACTGGTAGGAGACAAGCAAAATGTCACCAAGAGAAAAAAAATGTTAATGTTAGATAAATATATAACTAGCCAACAAACTATGAATATTATTCCATCAGAGAAGATACCTAAGAATGGCAATCTCATTACAAAAATCCTCCATATTTTCAGCAGTCAGATCTTGCTCCAAAAAAACCTTGATGGCTACATCTGTTCCATTCCAAATTCCACGAAAAACTTCTCCAAAAAATCCTAAAAATATAACCATTTTAATTGATCATAATCAGGATAAAAATTTAAGATTTGCACATGAAAAATATAATTAGAAGTAAATGGAACCGAACAAATATTATAGCATGAAACAACTTAAAAATGGAAAGCTTAGTACTTTTATTCTTTACAGATTCACTATTATTCGTCGCTCTACAAGGCATTTGTCATCCCTTCATAAAAATGGTAAAAATATTTTCAATCGTGAAAGAGTCTACCCATAGATACCGGGATCATAGATACCAGGATCATAGATAACCCTCGCATCCCACATACCGGGGGGGCACGACCCGAAAGTTCGAGATTTAAATCGCTCCAAGTTCCGTCCACAAATTATAACCCAAATCGAAATTGACTCACGATCTAAGTAATCTCACAATATAGCCCCAACCCCAAATCATAAACCTAGCTTGTTATTTCTTTATATTGATGTTCTTTAAACTCATATTCCGACAACACTTATCATAATACAAAATAAAATATTTGTTAACTACGTGTATATGGATGTATTATTTTATATAAAAGTTACAAAACGAACCATGTCCCAAAACAGCATATCAACCAAGTCTACCCCAATTATACCGCGTATTGGAAGAAGCATCGTACAGCATACCACATACCACGTAGCAAATCGATCCACGATAAAGGTAAATCTACCCTTATATTAGCTTTTTGTGGAAAAGTATTTATCTGACCAAATTTGATCAGCTATACAATTATTTCTCTAACACATTGTTCTAAATTTTTAACCTTCCGTGAAGAGAACCGTATTTGAGAGCACAAACAAAGGGTGCAATATTGATTCAATCTGCAACATTGCTCCAAAGGGTGGAGGTTTCGTAACATTGCGAAAAACATATTTCATGTGTTGACTTTCACCTTGAGTGATTTTGAGAGAAATTTATAAAGAACCCAATCAGGTGCTTCTGGTAAAAAGCTTTGCCTATAGAATAGTTAACAAAGGATGAAGAAAAGATCCACAATCTCACTACATGATTTAGAAGTCAGATGTATGTCTGAGAAATGCACCTCTGGTGTCTTTTACTCCTAGATTTTATTTCGTCTCCACCCTTTGTGATCATGGAGCAAATCAAAGTCTTGAAAAGAAAAAGGAGGATCTCAACCTCCTCAATTGCCTTGACATGCCCAAAAGCGAAGGCGCGATTTACTTCAAGGACAAACTTGAAGAAAGATACTTAAGCAACCTTACTCTGATACACTGAAATCTGATCTCAGAAAGGAGAATGACATCTAGACATCACCAATAATTATCATGATTTATGAGGAATGTGACGTTCCAAGAAACATTTGGAAACAGTGGCTAAATAATATGTGAACCATGAACCATAAGGAAGCGAAGCCAATTAAAACAGCAACGTCCCACATTTTTTTTAACCAAAATTCTCCCCATAAACAAATTTTACACATCAAACTAAGAGATTTTTCCAACCTTGGCCAGGCAGCCAACTTTAGCATCTGGTGTGACATTATAGCATTTAAGCCAACTTACCAAAAAAGCATTGGAGATAAAAGTATATGCTTCTACGAAGAATAAATACTTACCAATCCCAACACGAGTACCAACAGCTAATTCCGAGTAATCGATATTCCATTCACGGTAAGGTAACAGAGGCTTATTTTGGAACATGGATGACTCCAGAATTTTGTTCCATGTTGAGACCATTTCATCATTTACCATATAGTCTGAAGTCCCAACTTTCTCGGAAGTTTGACTCCTAAATTCATGAGGAGATGAAGGCAACGATACTGCCTTTTGAGAACTCATATGCTCCCTAGAACGAGTATATAAAGAAGACCGTCCACCAGATGTTTCGCCATGATCATCAAGGCGAAATTCAGATACCTGTTTAGTTCACTGAGTTACTAACAATTCCAAAAAAAGCAAGATATCTTAACATTTTCAAATCCTTGTCCCAAAAAATAGTCTAGGTATTGAAACACTTTAAAGTCCTTATTCCAAAAACATGCTATAGATAGAAAAATATAGTTAATGATCAGAATTCCACTGATTTCCAAACAATTTAAGGTATTTTGCAACCTTTTTCAAACATTTTATGCATAGTAAACAAGTACAACAATCACCAGAGAAACTAAACCTATGCACCGCAAAAGCAATCAAATTAACCACGTACAACAATCATCAGAGAAAATCAGTCAACAGAAGTGCATATGTCTTCATCAAACTTGAAAAATTACGTGTCATGCAAAACAAAAATGAAAGAAGATAAAGGTAATGATTAAATGCCATTAAGTCTTATGAAAGAAGATAAAGGTAATGATTAAATGCTATTAAGTCTTAAGCTTCCTCTCCGCCCAGCTTTTCCTTGGCTGGTTTTTTATCTGAAATATTAGTCAAAAACCATCTTCTCTTTTGGACTTAATAGCATAAACACTATGAAGAGGACATTAGAATGCTCAGAAGGTAGGGTAATTGGAGAATCACCTTGTTCTCGTGGTTCATGTATGGCAATCAGGTCATTGGGGAAGTAGATAAAAAAAAAAAAAGAACAAAAAGGATGAGACAAATAGCACCTACACAAGGGCCATCTTGGAGGTATGACTGCAAGTCGAAGTTTGGGTTGACCTCATGTCTGACATAATGCAAATATCAGAAATTGAACAAGCGCCGATAGCCAACCAATCAAATTCAATTTCATAGACGCAATGCTATATTGGATGACATACGGTATTGTCAGGATTATTGGATTAGGTAGAAACATTTTACGCAAGTCCACAATCATAAGATAGGCCATCAATGAATGAAGAATTGGAAAGGACGCTACTAAAAAGACAAAGGAAAAGGTAAAGTCACTCCCCTCCCCCAAATAAAGTCAATTGCGGAAGAGCTTTCACTTAAGAAATTTCTATTCGAGCAACAATTATTTTCAACTTCTCAGGACATTTTAAAGCAGAAATTATGGTGATCCATTGAACCTAAGGTAAGCACGAAGCCATTTGTCGAGCTAAACAGTCAAGCTCACCCCTAATAAAGAAGCCAGAGTCATTTTTAGAACATATAAAGTTACTAATCCTATGTCACATGATAGTCTATGAAAACAATAAATATGGTAACATGAACATGATTCTCTCTAAACTCACATTTAGCAAGTTCAAAAGATTACTAAAGATCACTAACTGAACAAGTGGACAGAAACATCATCACATGTGCCCGTGATCTTATTAAAGGAGAACTAATGAGACCCAGGCCTGCCATAATTTCTTCAAGCATAAGGTGGACATAGACAAAAACAAGTACTGCTTGTCCTGTTTTTCTTTTTCAACTGCATGAACGAAGCAACATGAGAAAGAGGAGAAAACAAAAAGAGACAAGGAGATGATAGAACATAGGATAGCGATGCAGCACACTTCCAAGCCTGCCAAACATAGGGTAGAAGAAGTGGGATACAGGATAATGTGATAGAATAAAGGATCTGGGGGGAAGGGCACGCCCATGGCTTCCAGGCCTCTCACTATTTACTGATCAGAGCAACAGTCAGATAGATAAAAGAAGGGAAAAAGAAGAAAAGGAAAGAAAGAGCAGAAAAGTGAGAGGAGAAAAAGAGGGCAGGAGAAACCACTGAAACTTCTTAGAAAATGAGCATATACAAGAGATGTTAAACAAAGTTCTTACTAAGTCATAACACAAACAACAACAACAACAACAACAATAATAATATATACAAAGGATCCTTCCTTGAAAGAAAATAAGACTGATATTTTCCAGTTAATGAACCTAGAGGAGGATAAGGGGTTCGGTTCATAAGATGAAGCCAGTTTAAAATTTATAGTGGTTGGATTCTCATCTTCTCCTGCTTGATACCTCTCCGATTATCATCCTAACCTGTTCCAGTATCAATCGAGGAAACAAAGAAACTCTACTTCACAATATGACAGTATTCAGAGACAGCTTCTAGCCCTAGAACAAATAACCTGTAATAACACATTCTACAAGATGGAAATCATCATGGGTGATTAGCACCAAAGAAAATCTTAGCTTATGCACATCATGTTTCTAACAAAACAATATTTAACCATAATCAAAATCACTATCTGGAATCAAATGCCCCAGAAGAAGAAAGTTTTAAGTATTTATCTAGATGGTAATTGATGAAGTAAATGTACATTTCTCTGATGATCCGGATGACTCTTTCCATCATTTGAAGTGGAGGGATATGAACTATTATCTCCAGGTTCTCTCAAGAGACGGTTTTGCTTCAATGTTTCATTCATTGCTCGTACAGCCCTACAGTCATTTGGAAAGAAAAAAAAAAAGCATTGTAAGTCATAAGCCATATATTACGACAGGAACAATATTTACACAAATAAAACTAGGAAATGTTAAAGCGAACACTAATGATATTACTATTAAATGACTAGTCATGATAGGGGAAGCGGCATAGATTTAATCCAGCCATGTTGGCCAACATGAGGTCAAGCCTGTTGATATGCCAACCTTTCACTTTCCAACTTCTGTCTTAAAGAACCAGACGAGAAATTTCAACTGGTTGAATCATCATTCACATCGCAACTCAGTAAATTATTTAATGTTTGGGCTGATTTGAAAACAAACTGATGCAAAAATAAATTAGGTAATTTGATGTGAACACCCCCCCCCCCCCCCCAAAAAAAAAAAAAATTTGATGTGAAACCAAAAGAACCTGTGCTCAGGATAAGTATAGCAAGACAAAAAGAATTGGGAAAGAAGAGACAACAGAGAAAAGGAAAAAGTGACCGTCTATTTAAAAAAAATTCTCACAAGATCCTGCAAGTAAAGAAAAATATGTCTGAAATGAAAGTATCAAATGCTGATCTAATTTTCATCTATGGATTGATTCAATGTTACCTAAATCGTGGGTCGCTTTGGTACGTGGTACGGGTACATGGTACGACACTTTCTTAGGTACGCGGTACGATAGGGGTAGGTTTAGTTGGTACGATATTTTGAGTCGCAATTATTTTTGGAACTCTTATGTAGATCGTTTTCACTACTATGCAACATTATATATTATAAACCATTCATAAACACTAAGTTAGTTACCATTTATTTTATAATTATGCTTAATTTTCTATTATCTAAAATAATATATAATTATAAATCTATATACATGTAGTCAATTAATATGTATTTTATATTTGTGCTACATGTTCTGAAGCAAATTGAGTTAGAGTTACAATTACAATTTGGAGTCGTCCATTTTGGTGATCCGGATCGCGAACCCACCTCGTTTGGGATCGATGTACCCAGATCGTGGGTCGTTAAGGATTTAGTAAATTGTGGTAACCATGGATTGATTACATCGAGTACTTGCTTCGAGCAAGTGCCGACTCATAACGACCATTTCTGCTTCTCTAGCACCCGAAGGTCAGCATATTCTCAGGTCTTGTTTGTTTCTTTATTTTGCCTATCATCATATGACATCCACCCATTCTGTCCTTGGCCAGCAAACCAATGAAAATGTAATTTTTCGCAGTTTGGCGTTCACGTCTTCTTGTATTTCATTGTCATCCTCACTACTTAATTCCATTCTATCAACAACTTTTCCTATTCTTGCGATGTTTCATGCCATAAATAGTCCTTAAGATTCGCCTACTGTCGCGTGCTGATGCCCTTCACATTTCTATTCTTGCAGTGTTTCATAATGACCTACTTGTTTATAACAATTGCGCTTTTAAATTGATGTTTTGTTCTGCCCATGACTGGTAAAGTAGTTTGCAATTGACCATAACCTTTTTTAAAAATAACTTCATGGATCAATTAAGAAGAAACCAATATTTTAGGCCCAGATTCATCCATGCAACACTAAGAAACTGCAACTATCAACTCATCCTCATGAAATGTCCAGCTAGCCTTCCCCGTACTAATAGGACGCTAGTCTAAACCCATCAGCTTTATCCTGTCAAAATCTTATGCTCAATAGAGTTTCTGGAAAAAAAAAAAAAAAACCTAATCAATTCTTCCTAAGAATGCCCCTCATCCTCAATTACACACCGTCTCCAATCTTCGACTTATGAATCCTGTAGTTCCTTCTCCTCAAATTAACCACCTTACAATGCAATCTAGTGTTATTACCATTTTCTTTGACCCATCTGACCTTAGCCTTGTGCATAGATTCTTTGAATACAACCTCCTCAATTTTGTTTCTAAGCTCACTACGTTTGTTCTCACTCGCACCCCTCCGGCAGGTATCTATGCTTCCTAGTGGGAAGGAAGGGGTAAATTCAATCAAATGCAAAAGATTGACGGCTTAATTCATACAAATTGAATTTTAAGGGCTTAACTGTAACAAGTTGTGTAGTTTAGGGGCCATTTTCGTAATGTATTCTTGTTTATATTATTTGTTGCATCCATTAATCATCTGCTCTTTAGAGTCAACTAATTAAGAAACTATATCTCTGGCTTAGAGTCTAGACTGCTTCAAACAAATTTGAAGGATACAAACACTCATTTATAACCTTGTTCAAGCTTACAACTCACCTACGATGTTTCTGTAATTAGGAAACTCTGGTTGTTTCTCTTTCCAATAAGGATGTGGTAAAAAACTGGTAGTGGATGAGGTCGGTTTGCTAACAAGTACCTTTCAATCATGCTTTGTTAGGGAAGTAATTATAAACTTTTGCAACTCGGTTCTCTATAAGAAATGTGTGGGATTGATTGATGAGGCTCGATACGAGGAAGTTAGAATCTTGTTCGGCTTTTGCCTCCGGAAAGACATTAACAAAAGAAGGGAAAATTCCTACACATATTTGCGTGGTGGTGGGTTATAGGATCACACTTAATCCGAGTTCTTGGTGGTGCGAGAGCAACATCAAGGAAAAAGACGTAAATCGGCTCAAAATCATCATGAATAGAAAGTTATGAGGTAAATAGTACTAGTTTGTTGAAGGGTGCAGTAGTGTGAACCATAAATTACCGTAGTCTAACAGGATAGAAAGGTGGAGTAAGTCGAGCATTGCTAGAAGAATTGTATGCCCTATGCGTACAGGGAGCCATAGAGATTAAAGGATGGGGTTCTCCAATATCACTTCAGAAAGTAGCTCAGTGTATAAAGGCCTCAAAGGTAGCTACTTGAACAGAGTAGCATGGAAGACTTTTTGGACTGGCAACAATCTGAAGCAAAGGAAAAAGATCCTTGTGTCGGTCATATGAGAGATGAGGAGACTGTGTCAGTAATTTGTTGCTTTATTTCAGGTATGCTACTGGGTTGTCAAGCCTACCTCCTTGTTCAGCGTCTGATTATGCCACTACCAGTTAGTGGCTGTTAATGCACCATATTTCCTTTTTGGGCCCACATGGTTCTTCAAACCTAAAAGCAAAATACCATACCAAATATTTCCAAACCAACAAATCATGATAATATTTCAGGCACACAGCATGTCATCCACAGGTACTTATCTTCTTGTGTACTCACACTAACAAAAATTTGGATTTTCAACAATTCGAAAAAGTAGAAAAAAGGAAGGAATAAAAAAGTTATAGAACAGAACACAATAAGGATATTTCTGAAGCTTTTTTGGTACTAAGAGCAAAACTAAGGTAGAAAAGAGAAAGTTATGGAAAAAAAGAAAAACTAGGGTTAAGAATAAAGATGCGCTGATACCATGCTAGGATTTGTTTGAGAAAGAAGAAAGACTCGATAGAATGTGATAGGCCACTGGTTTGGTGGCTGTCCACATAGATAGTTGTAACAAAATAAAGGAAAAGTTACCCTTATTATATTTTACAAAAAGAAAAGATAAAGAAATGATGTCATGGTAATCGAGCGTAAGATTTATAACAATAGGAAATATCAACCTTACGATGTCATCACCAATCTCGGGAGTCATACTGATGCTTCTTCGTCTTATTCTACGTGTTTCTGATGTTGATGCTCCTTCCGACCTGTAGCTACACAGGAACAAAATATTAGTACTTTATACATTATCTAACTGGAATCTATTTAATATTATAGCTCGGAAGTTGAATTCTTAACTTATAAAAACACAACAACGATTAAGATTGATCCAATTTCCAACTAATTTGATTCAATTGTACAAAATTCATCCCAAAAAAATTTTCCCTACTCAAAAAAATTATCTTCCCTGCACGGCCCCAATGTCAAATAACTTAACCAACAAACACACTCTCCAATACCAAACAACCCCATTAATCTACATGAACCCCTCTTCTCTCTCCCCAACCTTTCATATTTTATCCCTGTTCACTTTAATTTTAAATTGCGTAATTAAAGAAAAGAAAATGAAATATTACACAATCAATGTTTGATTTTTGAAATTGCAAAGTGTCTACAGGCATGGGGTTATTGCTAGTTGTTCCACAATTAATATGGCTTGAACTTTGAAAAGCATAACACAAAAGGAACGGAACAAAAACCTAAAGATAATAACTCTCGATGAGGACCAAAAAGTTAACCTATTTTTACTATATCGTCAACTTGTTCAACTATACTAACCTAAAGCAACTTAGAAGCAAAAAGACTTGGACAATACTTAGACCAAGAAATAGCAAAGCACATACAATCACGACTTATGTGCATATACTCATATAAGAATGCCACACATAAAGGTACGTTTAACACACTAACAAACTCTAGCCCTTGGTGGGCAAAAGACAAGAGTATGTGAAAAAGACCAACAATAATATACAAAGAGTAGGAGTACGAGCTAATTTGGATGGAATTGGATGATCACAAGAAAGACAATGAGAAAAGCATTTTACCTCATCCAACCCACGAAAAAGAAAAATAGTCTCAAACGAGAGAGTCAGTCACTCAATAATAGCCTTATTATAAAATTTAGAAGGGACTACTACACTTAAATAACTTTCTGGCCCAAACTTACAGACGAAGAAGCACGACACTCTTATAAAAGTGACGTATCTATATCGGACTAAGGATCAAATTTCGTTTCGGTGTATTGTTTCGGTCACCTAGGAAACAGAAACGTTTCGTCGTGTTTCGGAAACGTTTCGCCGTGTTTCGGAAACATTTCGACCCGTTTCGGAAACATAATAAAAAAAATAAAAAATTTAAGAATTATTTTTCTAAAACATTGATTGAAATATATCAAAGTATCTTAAAATACTTTGAAATATTCCGAAACAATTGTGCAAATGCATTGAAATATTATAATACATCTCAAAACATTATGAAATATCTCGAAATATTAGAATTTCAATTTCATCACTGATTCGTTTCGATCTCCTTGGAAACGGAAACGTTTCGGATGTTTCGACTGTTTCGAAACGATATTTTGATCCTACAAGTGTCAAACACTTTGAACACTCTAAGATACATGTCCGATAATCTTTTATCTGTGTCCATAACTAAAAGTTAATATTTCAATTGTAGACACATATCCGACAATCCTTTGATGACGTGTCCGATACATCTTTATGTCGTTTCTACTAATAAATAATTACAATGTGTTAAAATGTAATAAAAAAATTACAAATCTACTAAAATACTAACTTCTATTGAAATGTAATTAATGGAGCTTAAAAAATTCTTAAACAATTATCCTAGATTCTAAAAGAATACATAATTGTTAAGACTTAAGACTACTCGTGTTAAAGTTGTAATGCAAATTTACTAATGACGGGAAAAGATACATAAAATTTTTGATAAGAAGAGGGACTAAAAAGATGAGAGCAACAAATATAATTATGCATGTTTGCTGCACATTGTCTATAAAAAATCATTGATTATTGACATCTCTGATCCTTTAGTATAAAAATTCGCACTAGTTGGCTAGACATAAGATTTAGTTGTGTTAAAGTATTGAATATCTTATGAATAGTACTATAAGGATCTCTACATTTGTGATAAAGGCTATATAAAACATAATTATTTGTAACGTTTAGTGTGGCCCCTACATGCCCATGTTTGACTTTTTTGAGAAATGTCATATATGTATGTTCATGTCGTGACTCGTGTTGTATTCGTGCTTCTTATCTTATAGACAAATCAACTCAAAGTGGCTAAAGAAGAAGAGGATGATGAGGATAAAAAGAAAAAGAAATTAGGAAGTTAAAGAAAAGGGGGGACAAAAAAGAGCGGTCACCTCAGTAACAGCCTTGTCAACCACAATTCACATAAAAGTCCTACACCTAATTATGTATACTTCAGACAAAATATCTAATTACAAGTCAACAAAGTAATTAAAGAAGAAGAATAAAGCAAAAGGAGAAGAAAAGGGAAAAAATCAATGGCTGGTGGGCATGAAACTAGCCCTAGATCTATGTTATAGACCGTACAATCTGATTATTTTTTGTATGCGTACATAATGTGAACTATTGCACACCTAATCGAGCACCACACCTAACAACGGGCCTTTGGTCCAATGATACTCATTGCCTTGTGAAGGCTTTCGTAAGGTCAAGGGTTCAAATTCCCCTCTCCCTCCCCCTCCCTAAAAAAAAATCGAGCACCACACATGTCCCATCTCTTTGAAATCTAGAAGGGACCTCGTGAATTATGTACCTATCAACATGTCCCATCTCTTCAAAACCGCCCAGATGTTCATATGCGTCCGCTCCAGCTTGGGCACACTCAATCAAGAATCAAAATTTCTTTTTGCTACATAGTTTTGTTCAACTCGAAAACGAAAACTTTTTGGAACAGAATGTAAGCACAACCAAAAACATAATTTTGATTGGAAAACATCCCAAAAAATTTTGAAACATTATGAAACACCTCTAACATAGGAATTTCAGATATATTTCGATTTTGCACAGGAACTAAATCATTTTGGTTGTTTCTGTAGAAATGCAACAAAATGTAGATCCTTGCCCTCAACATTAGGTCATTAGCCCAGCCCAGTATTATTTAAGGCGTAAAGCGAACCGAAGCGATCAAAGCTCCTAAAACCTAGGCGAGAAGCGAAGCAAACAGCTAAAAAAAAAAGTAAATATTTTAGTTTAATTACTTCTAAACATCTAAGTTCTAATTTTATATATACTAAATTAGCATTCAGCAAAATCAACAAAATCAGCACTATCGGTAAAAAATCAGCACATCAGCATTCAGCAAAATCAACACTGTGCATTACAGCATTCAGAAGAAGCAGCATGCCAGCAGCATTAAAATCAGCTATATAAACATTAAAGAACCAGCAGCATTAAAATCAACAACACTAAAATCAGAATCATTAGTTGAAAATCAGAATCATCAAAAAAATCAAACTTACAAAGAAGCTGCATTCATTATCAAAGAAGAAGAAAAAAAAAACAGAAAGCAAAAAAAACAGAATCAAAAAAAAAAAAAAACCAATCAGAAGCTAAAAGAAGAAGCAGAAAAAAAAAACAGAAAGAAGAAGCAGAAAAAAAAAAAAAAACGAAGAAGAAGCAGCAGAAAGAAGAAGAACCAGAAAGAAGAAGAAGTAGAAAAAAAAAAACCTAAAGAAGAAGCAGAAAAAAAAAAACAGAATCAAAATCAAAAAGAAGAAGAACCAGAGAGGAAGAAGAGATACAGAAGAGAGAAGAAAAAGAAGAGACAAACCTGGACCAGCGAGGAAGGAGAAGCAACAGCAGTCTTCGTCTCTGACCAGCGAGCAAGGAACAGCACATCAGTCGATCGTCTGAGAAGGAGCAGCAACAGAGATCGTCTGGGAAAGAGCAGCAACAGCGATCGTCGGATCCTGAAAATTAGGGTTTGGATTTTAAATTTATGGGATAAGGGGGTAATTGGGTGTATTGGCATCTTATAATTTTTTTTTCCAATTGCCCCAATCCAACGGTCCACAATAAAAATAAAAGACTACTTCGCCTCGCATGACTAAGGCGTTCGCTTTTTCGCCTTTCACTTAAGCGCAAGGTGCTCACTTTTCTCGTTTTTTTCTCGCTTCAATCATATTTGCTTCGCCTAGTGTGCTCAAGGCGAGATACCTTCGCTTCGCCTTGCTTCTCGCCTAGGCGAGCTTTTCAAAACACTGCCTATGTTTACTATAGCACTTCGCAATCTCAAAGGCCTCCGAGGAAACTCATCAAGTAGTCCAAACATGAGCAAAGTTTCACCTAGAGCTTCTATATATTCCTCAAACCTCTGCTAACTCTGAAGATTCAGCATTGACACCTCTTGACCCTTGTTAAGGCCTAATGTACCCACCCTCTAGCTTATTGAAGCTCCAGCCCACAACTCAAAAAGCCCCTTCACATGTGGATTTGCCATCAACTTGATCAACATATTCTTCCACTCGAAACCACCCCTGAACACCACCTCATCTACCATTCAAGCATTCAAGTGGCACTCCATCCTCAACAATTACTAGTCTACATAAGGTTTTGAAACCTAAATCATCATGATTCATAGGCTATACCTTGTATTCTCAAGGTCCAAAAGCTTAGAGATTTAGAAATAAGAAATTACCTTAAAAATTTTATGAAGAGACATTAATAGTACTTTTTTAGGTTCCCCAACAAAACTTCTTTGTAAAAAAAAAAGTTCTTACAAACTTACATATGTCTCCTTTCCTAAAAAGATTGCTCAAAAAGAATGTCTTTTAATTACTGCTACCATTTTTCTAATTCTACTCAAGTATGAGTCATAATTGCATTCATATTGCATACCATGAGAAGGAGGAGATTCGCAATCAAAACTATAATGCCCCTACGCATGCTTAGCAATTACTTATTGCATGCAAAGAAATATATTTGACTCAATATTTCATGTTTGCTTCAAGGATACAAACTTGTCAACGTATTACATTCCATCTTGGTAAAGATAAAATATGTGTGACATGTGTTTGCAAACAATGGAATAACAATTACCTTGACGAAGCAATATCATCGGAATAATCTCTAAATGACTTCTGATCGGCACTTAGCATGGATCGTCCACGTGCCCGAAATGACGGATGCTCTGGACTACAAAATTCAAAACATACCAAATAAAGAACCCACAATAGTCCCAAACGTGGGTTTTTAGACACAAAGCTTATTAAAATATCCATAATAGAAACGTAAACACTTTTCAAGCATACTCATTTGAATTAGAAGTATTTTTCAAAACGCCTCCAACCTATAGGTTCAACATAACTTCCAAATCTTTTTTTATTTATACTCAAGTAGGCTTTAAAGTTGCTAATAAGTTAAATAACTTTTTGATCAATAATGTATATGGCATTAACAAGATTGTAAAAACACCTAAAAGAGGTAGCCCAAACCATGTAAACCTGGGAGTATAAAACAATAGCCTCCAAGAAAATATCAAAATTGAGGCTTACGCCACAAAAAAAAAAATCTCCTAAAAACTCGATGAAAGGATCTCGATACCCAAATGAGAACATATAAGAAACATTTGTGATGCCCTAAAACCCGGATGTCTTTTCTCAACTCGTTGATCACACATCGACCCGCGGAATAATAGTGGATACCTTTTCCCGAAATTTGATTTTTGAACTTCAACGCTTCCGAACCTTCACATTTTGAGTTCTTTTCTTTGGACAATATGAATGGTTAAGTATTAAGTCATTGACTTAGGATGTGGACCTTGGAATGGTCGTATGACTGATATATGTATAGGTTATGTATTGGATAGAGCTCCCATGCAAAGGAGACTCTTCTCGAATTCCGTTTTGTTATGATCCCCGTGATTGGGGAGCTATGATGTCCCAAAATCTGGGGTCCTTTCTCAACTCGTTGATCACCCATCAACCGACAGAATACTCGTACCCGCAGAATACCCGTGAATACTATATAACCCGATACAACGTCGTTACACCCCATTCATCGAGATCATAACAAAACGGAATTCAGGCAGAATCTCCCTTGCACAGGAGCTCAGCCCAATACATAACTTACGCATACATCAATCATACGACCATTCCAAGGTCCATATCCCAAAGTCCAGAACTTAAAATTTAACCATTCATATTATCCAAAGAAAAGAGCTCAAAATATGAAGGCTCGGAAGCGTTGAAGTTCAAAAATCAAATTTCGAGAAGAGGCACCGGTACCTCTGATAAGGAGTACCGGTACCTGAGCCCTCGGGAAGTCGAGTACCAGTACTTGTAAGACTTGGTATTGGTACCTGAGCCCACTGTCAACGGGGTACTGGTATCTACGCACCAGTACCTCTTCCCGAAATTTAATTTTTGAACTTCAACGCTTCCGAGACATTACATTTTGAGTTCTTTTCTTTGGACAATATGAATGATTAAATTTTAACTCCTAAACTAGGGACGTGGACCTTGTAATGGTCGTATGATTGATATATGCACAAATTATGTATTGGGTAGAGCTCCCGTGCAAAGGAAACTCTACCTAAATTCCATTTTGTTGTGATCCCGGTGAATGGGGTGTAAAGACGTGGTATCGAATTACACAGTATTCACAAGTATTGAGGGTTGATGAGTGATCAACGAGTTGAGAAAGAACCCTCGAGCTTTGGGACGTCACAACACTTGCGTAAGGAAATCTCAATCTCAACCTCACAAAGGAGATCTAATTTTGCTCCACCCTATAGACAACATGAGATTCGTCCAATAGGCTAATAACTCAAAAAACAAGTTCACTAGATTGTTATTGTGTTTTCCTAGCATACAAAAAAAAATTTAAAGGAACATGGTTATACCTCATATCCCAAATCCCTAGCAATTAATTTTTATTTTTGAAATTTGAAATTGTCAGGGTCAAACAAGCGCACTAGAAATTTGCTTCAATTTGGTCGTGTTATTAATAGAGAAGCAAACCAACTAGATCACTAGCCACTATCACGATAAGTATAACTACTCATATGTTTGTAATATTTTTTCAAGAGTAGACCTTTTTATTCCAACTTCCTATATAGTTCACCTAATACATTTTTGCAACTTTCTAACCTTTTGTAACTTTTTCCTTTTTGTATGCTAGGGTGCTGGTTGATGTTTCATCATTTCAATTACGTTTTCAGATTCTTGGCCGATATCAAATTTAGTAAATAGGAAAACCAAATATAACAAGCTTGTGATCAAAATACAAGGATTTGGGGACCCAAAGCATCCTTTGGTTCTAAGGTTAGTGCCCATGTAGCAAATAAAGTTTTTTGATGGTTATTTGAAGTTGAATGCTGGTCTATGTCATTAGTGCTTTTCTTTTTCAATACAGAGTCCATCATATATTGCCACCTTTTACATTTTTGGGACGCAAGAGAGAGTAACATCCCATAGCATAGTAACAATGCTGGCTCTTTATGTGTAACCTTTAGTATGGATCAATTGTGTTGGATAAAAAGACAAAAACATAATCAGGAGCACCTGATCAAAAATAGAATTAGGCAATGCCAACAACCCAAAAACAATTCTTGTTTGTTTACTAAATCACAACAAATACCTATTTTCTTTAGACTTTGATCCTAAATCCATATTCCCAAATCCTAAATCAATGTTACTTGAGTCGTACGTCAATTTAGTATGTGGTATGGGTACATGATACAACACTTTTTTAGGTACGTAGTACGATGGGAATAAGCTTAGCTCGAACGGTATTTTGGGTGACACTTCGTTTTGGGACCTTTATCTAGATTGTTTTCATTACAACACAAAATTATATGTGATAGTACAACCATAAATATACAGTCAATTACTATTTATTTTACGTTTGTGCTCGATTTCCTATCATCTAAAATTATATGTAATTATATATCCAAATACACATAATCAATTAATATCTATTTTACATTTGTGATATATGTTCCAAAGAGAATCGTTACACCCAAATCGAGGCCATAAGGGGTTTAGCGATTTCTGGTAACTATGTCCTAAACCATCCCCTTACTCCACTAACCAATGATTTGTGGACACAAGCACGTACATATGAGTTTTGACCTGGACATGGGATGTCGGACATGGAACCCTCCAAAGTCAAGACACGACCGTACATACCTATAGTGCTCATGTTGTTTTGCCTTGGTATTTTTAATCATGGTATCATTAATGGACGTATCTTTGAAGTGAGCTCTCAAATTTAATTGTAAATTTGTTTAAAATGGCAATTGATGCAGGAGATACCAAACATTACAGCGGTTGAAGAAATAATGCAGGCATTAGTGTTGTGAAATTTGTTATGAATACTTTGGTCAGGTCTCTCTCTACCTCTTTCTCCCCCTCCATTTGCTAAAACTCTTTTGATCTTTTCATGAGCTCCTTCTTTACTTCTGCTTGGCTTCAATTGCTCGTCATCTTATTCTTACAGTTAGTTCATACTCAAACTAGGGTGATACAAGGGCATACGACTTCAAAACCGTGTTTACACAGAGGCCAAACTACAGTTCAGCTCTTCCCCAAAAAATTATAATGACAAGCCTTTCCTTTGACACTAAAACCCCCCAAAATGTTGGCATCCAATTTTGCACACTATGAAACTTTAGCAAGGTATTACCCGGTCTTATTCAACCCTTCTACAAAGCAAAACATATTTGGAAAACCTTCTAGCAATCTATACCTCCGCACTGCCTAAGCCCACCAAATAATATATCTTAAAAAACAGTACTCTGACTTTTTTGGTGACGCCTTACATCAAGTTTTTAATGCAATAATATTCTTTGGATTCCAAAAACCTTTCCAAAACGAAGTACAGCTTACATGATACAACAAGACTTCATCAGGACTAACCACTGCATTAGCAGCCGGTGTTCTATAGATGTTTTGGAAAAAGCAAACTTCAAACAAGAGATTTGCGAGTTTATCTCATTTTTCATGACATTTGAAGGGAGCAAACCCCATGAAATATGTACAGCTGATGACCCCTACTAATAGTGGAGAAAATGAACCTATCAAATATGTGCAAGCCAGTTATCGGTAGAAACCCTCAAGTGTTTATACAAGGAACTTCGCTTGTTAGTTGACAATACTTGCTATTTTTTCTTGATTTCTAGAATAAATTCCTCTATTTATCTAAGAAAAACGAATGTCTTGCCATCACTCTCCCCAACATTGTCTGCTTACCGTTGGTATCCATTCTTGTGTTTTGCGGCTGGAAAGTAGTTAT
Source organism: Ilex aquifolium (assembly GCA_951799425.1). Taxonomy (NCBI): domain Eukaryota; kingdom Viridiplantae; phylum Streptophyta; class Magnoliopsida; order Aquifoliales; family Aquifoliaceae; genus Ilex; species Ilex aquifolium. Next base: position 23,201,883 of record OX637400.1, read on the forward strand.
ATTTTCATTCTTCAGTTGCAATGAATGCCTAGCCAATTACATCCTCGATTTTCAAATCCATATTCCCTACCTATGGAAGTCCCAAATCTAAGATTGAAAAAAACCTATACAGCTGTAACGATATGCCAAAGAACTCTCCTTGAGTAAAGGACATACTTCTATTAAGAGTAAATCATCCCTGACCCACTAAGGATTCCTAATAGTCTGATACACTTGGTGATTAGTAAGCCAAAGTCATGTTCACGGCAAACTATGGTCATTTTGACTTAATGGAGCTCTTAAAGATAGGGCTGTCAATGGCTTGTTTCGTGTCTGTTTTTCTAGACCGTGTAACTCATTTCAAAATTTGTTCAATCCTACTCAATCCATTTATAATCATGTATAGTCGAGTTCGTGTCCTATTGAATTTGAATCGTGTAAGACTTTTGCTTACATGGCTGTGTCAACTCATTTATTATGTCAGGTTTGCAAGTCAACTGGTTTATTACTCAAAGTCTCAAACCCATTAAGGATAAACTCATAACCGCTTTGTATCGATTTCATGTCTTTTTAAGAATTGACAGTCCTACTTTAAGCCACTGATCTTCCAACGATGACACAACTCGCTTAAATCTTATGTCTAGCATGTGAATTTTAACACTAAAAGGGACATATGGTCAGTAATCATTGTTTTTTTTATATAGACAACGTGAAGGAAACATACATAATTACGATTTCTCTCATCCTCTCAATTCCTCTTCTTTAGCAAAACTTTTCTGCACCTTTTTCTTTTGTTAATAAATTATTAGTACAACTTTAACATAACTAATCTTAACAGTTATATATTCTCTCCGGGTATAAGATAGTCATTTGTAAAATTTTAAACTTTGTGAATTACATATCAACACATGTTTATTGTATAGTAAGACAACCCAAAAAAGTTTTGGACATGTCACCAAACGATTGTCGGAGACATATTCCAAATTAGAACTTATCTTTTAATTAGGGACCCAAATAAAAAAGTACGTGTCTGAGGAGTGCCGATGTTTAACACAGAAGCATCATCTTCTTAAGAGTGTCCGTACTCAGATTATAATCACAATTCAAGGCAAAGAATCTTGTGGAAACTTGAAAGATTGATCCCATATTTGGTGGAGAAGATATCCATCAATCCCAAATCAAGGAACCTCAATAACTTATGTGGCCTCTAAATCTAGGACTGCTAGTGAACCAAGTTGTTCATCGGCTCATAAAAAAGTTTATTCAAGTTCGTACATTTACCTAGCGAACTAAGCTTGAGCACAATTTTGAAGTTTGTTTAATAAACGAGTCAAGTCCGAACTATTGCTTATGCAAATCATTAGGCTCGTGAACACTTAAATAATATGTAATATTACATATATTTTATATTTATATAATAAAAAACAACCCATTTTGAATTCCTTAGCTTACACAAGAGTGGTTGAGATTGATCCAACTAGCATCCCATTCAATCCAATGGTCCTAATTTCATCCTAAAAAATAAATTCCCGCCCAAAGTCAAAAACTCCCCCTATCCTCTCACACGGACCCCAATGACCCATTCACCCACCCCTCCATCTCTGCCTTCTCTCTCCCTAACTCTTCTCTCTCTCCTAACTGATCTTAACAGTTATATATTCTCTTCTCTCTCTCCTATTAAATTATTAGTACAACTTTAACATAACTAATCTTAACAGTTATATATTCTCTCCTAGTATAAGATAGTCATTTGTAAAATTTTAAAATTTGTGAATTACATATCAACACATGTTTATTGTATAGTAAGACAACCCAAAAAAATTTTGGACATGTCACCAAATGATTGTCGGAGACATATTCCAAATTAGAACTTATCTTTTAATTAGGGACCCAAATAAAAAAGTACGTGTTTGAGGAGTGCCGATGTTTAACACAGATGCATCATCTTCTGAAGAGTGTCCATACTCAGATTATAATCACAATTCAAGGCAAAGAATCTTGTGGAAACTTGAAAGATTGATCCCATATTTGGTGGAGAAGACATCCATCAATCCCAAATCAAGGAACCTCAATAACTTATGTGGCCTCTAAATCTAGGGTTGCTAGTGAACCAAGTTGTTCATCGGCTCATAAAAAAGTTTATTCAAGTTCGTACATTTACCTAGCGAACTAAGCTTGAGCACAATTTTGAAGTTTGTTTAATAAACAAGTCAAGTCCGAACTATTGCTTATGCAAATCATTAGGCTCGTGAACACTTAAATAATATGTAATATTACATATATTTTATATTTATATAATAAAAAACAACCCATTTTGAATTCCTTAGCTTACACAAGAGTGGTTGAGATTGATCCAACTAGCATCCCATTCAATCCAATGGTCCTAATTTCATCCTAAAAAATAAATTCCCGCCCAAAGTCAAAAACTCCCCCTATACTCTCACACGGACCCCAATGACCCATTCACCCACCCCTCCATCTCTGCCTTCTCTCTCCCTAACTCTTCTCTCTCTCCTAACTGATGCCATAGAGCCATCTGACAAGTGACCCGCCATTGAGAGGCCCTCACCGTCAACACAAGTCAGATCCAATCTCTTACTCCCTCCCAGCACCCCCTTTCTCTCTTTCTCTCTCCCTCTGTATTCATCTCTCTTGCTCTTTTTGTCTTCAACTCACTGCACACAACACACAGACACAGCACAAACGCACACACAACAAACTCATACACAAACACTGCCAAATTCACTATTCAGAATTCCCACACAATACCCCACACATTCAGAATTCAAGATTCAAAGCCAAAAATCTCTATTAATTTTAATATTTCGAAAAAAAGCTAAAAATTTGGGATTTCAAAGTTTAGTTTGTTTTGCTTAATTGATTATTGATTTATGTTTTGAATTTGCATGATACCAAAAGTATCATATGGTAATTCTCATGGATTTTTTTTTAACGTTTGTTCTATCTCGTTTAAGTTGGCACTTAATTTTCCATGGTTATAAATGTGTTTTGATGTTGGCAGAGCTTCTAATGTAATATCTTGTTGCTTCAATTAACCGTTGTAGCTGGGATATTTTTTGTTTTTCTTTTGGAAAAAAATATATTTTATTCTATCCTTTGTCTTGCTAATTTATTTTGAGGTGAATTTATTTCTTATGATGGCTAAAATTTTGTTTTAATGAATCTTATATTTTAGTTTTTCTTATGAGATGGTTAACATAAGGTTGTTCAATGATATGTTGTTTCCATGGTGTAGTCTTGATGCAATGTTAGAAGGCTGAGGATAATCTAATAAAAGAAACAAATGGGCAGGTATGAAATTTTGTCATCACTTCACACATTTTGGCTGATATTTTGACTCAATTTTAACGTGGTTTATACCCATTTGTATTAGCGGGTTAGTACCCTCTAAAAAGAATGGTAAGTATTGTCGTATTGGAAAACATTTTTAAAAAAAGCAAACCATGGTATTATTGAGTAGGTATAACATTTCAGGTCTTTTTACTAATTGTAATGTATTTGATTGGTTTTTGGTTTTGAAGTCATCATCTATCTATGTCTTTTATATTCATATGACATTCTAATTTTTAGAATTGCAATCTCTGACTATTTAGATGATTGTATGGAGTTGATTTGTTTGTTTATGATTGTAAATTTCAATATAGCTACATGTAAATTTGCTTTCGACTCTATAGAGAATTCTTTTTGATTTCAGAATTGTTTGATATGATATGAGTGTTGTTTATTGTGGAAGTAGATGTCAAGAACAATGATAGAGCTAATGTTATACAATTGAAGCATTTAGTCACAAAAGCATCGTTGAATGAGTAAGATTAATGATGGAATGATTTTTCTTTTTTGAGACCATCATTAATGGTCTAATGGAATGTGTCTCATTATTTGACAAGGTAATGCTTATTTGTTTAGCACATGATCATGCTTTGGTTATTGAGAGAGAATTGGTGAAATTAGACTTTAATTTTTTGGTTTGGGAATATAAGACACCATAAAACTTTGCTTTGATGATAATGTTTGAATTGTTGAATTTGGTCCTTATTTACTATCACATTAAGGAATGGATGCCATTTTATACAGTGGTTCAAACTTTCTTCGCTAACAAATCTTGACACTCGGTCAGCTTAATTTTAATAGGTTGTGTGCATTGGTGCTGTTCATTTTGATAATTGCTATTTATTTTCATTTTTTTAAAATTTTAATTGACAATTTTTTGTATTACAAAGTGCCTTTAGGCACGGGTCCATTGCTAGTATGTGAATACAACCAAGAATCAAAATATCGTTTCGAAACGTCCGAAATGTTTCCGTTTTCAAGAAGACCGAAACGAATTAGTGATGGAATCGAAAATTTTAATATTTCGAGATATTTCATAATGTTTCGAGATGTATTATAATATTTCAATGCATTTGTTTCGGAATGTTTCAAGGTATTTCAAGATACTTTAATATATTTAAATCAATATTTTAGAAAATTAATTCTTAAATTTTTTATTTTTTTCATTATATTTTCTAAACGGGTCGAAACGTTTCCGAAACACATCGAAACGTTTCTATTTTCTAGGTGATCGAAACAATACACTGAAACAAAATTTTGATCCTTGAATACAACATTATGTCTTTAACATGTACAAGTACAACATACGTGTATGTATAAATGAGCCAAACTTGAACTTGCACACGAGTCTAAACATGAATTTAAGCTCGAACTCGATTTGTTAATCAAACGAGATAAACGAAGCCCAAAGTTGGACATAAATTAATAGTAGGGCTTGAACAAGATGTTTGAAACTCATCACAAGCCCGAGCTAATTTCCCACATAAATTGTTAGATATCATACAAATATAACATATTGCGTGAACATTTAGAAAAACCTTGAACTTGCAGTCCGTTGTTCAGCAATGACCTTTCTGCGGCTCCTCCGCCAGAATGTAGCTGCAACATTGGGTTCGCTATGTGATAAACTGAGGCAGTGAAAAATACTCAATGACAACCCGCTCACATAAACATTCAAAAAAGGTCAGAAACAAACAACAAACACAAACAGAATAAAAAGGAACTAAGTGATTTCAAATGCCGTTTCGGTCCAACGTTGGAATAGTCAAGATGAATACCAACATTACCTCATTTTTCTGTCCATGTAGGTGGAGGATCGCAGCATCATATTCCTCAAAGAAGGCCCTTGCACATTTAAAGATGCTTCTAATCTCCGCTGGTATTGGAGGCCGTCATCTTTCTCAGTACTGCAGTACATGAAACAGTAGTAATAACTACAAAACCAATTTTACAAAGAAGGCATCAACTGAAGTATCATGAAACTTATGCAAAGTAACTCCCAAGAGAAATTTCTGGCATTTGGTTTTCTTTCTTTTTTAAATAAGCGGGAACTGTCTCAACCACGCAGCCTCTATACTCACGGTTGCTACGGAAAATAGGGACGTTATCAGCCGCAAACCACACGCATTAGGTCAACAAGGGTGTCTCTTGCGAGAATCGAACTTGGGACCTTGAGTAAAGCCCTAACATCTGAGCTACCCTAATGGGTTGACATTCAGTTTTTCAATACAACAGCAGTGCGAAACTAACAAACAGGTAAGTTCAAAGTATATATTATAACTAAGACAGAATAATTATCTGCCAACCTCTCAGGATCGACTCTCTCTGAATAGCCATATAGTGGACTGTTCGGCTCTAGTGGCGAATCACAGGAGTCATTTTCTGCAGAATCACTTTCCCCAGCAACAGAAATATGGGTCATAAAAATTGCCTTGGTAGATCGGGGTATCAATTGACCAGGACACCGCATGAGATCAACCAATAGTTCCATGGAATTCAAGAAAACTATTACGGACATGTGCTTATATGAGTCTACACAGTCAGCAGCTCCTTCATTAGGCAACCCCTGATTAAAATAAAAACCAAAAAACCACAGAAGGAGAAGAGCAAAAGGCATGGCTTTAAGAATCTGATATGATGGTTAGTAATCAAACATATGTATAACACATGCCAGTTCATCCAATGGAACTGACAAAACTTCTATCTAAAAATACTGAATAATGAAAATAAAACAAGTTGAAGTATATCGGTCCAACGGAAGGTAAAGCTTACCACCATTAGGCAACTTTCAAGACCTACAGTATCCGCAAGAACTTTGAATAAAATTGCTCGAGGACGACATGAACCATGCTTTATTTGCCCCAGCATCTGGACACCTCGATTGTCAGACAATTGAGAAGCTTCGTCCAGTGCAGCTTTTGCTGGACTCAGTTCCACATTCGGCCGTTTATAAAAATCAGACACCTATTCAGAAAATAACAGGACTCAAACATGGAATGAAGTACAAGAGGATCAGCCATGACACCAGCTCAAATATCAATTGAATAAGAGACGACAAAGTGAAAGCATCCTATGTCCTTCGTCCATAGAAGCAAGGAAGAAGAAAATTCACTAAAGAGAAAGTTAACTAAGTCACAAAAGCTTCTTGCCTTTCTATCGCAGCCCAAAACCCTAATGTTTATTTACATCACTGATGGGAAGCCAATAAATCTGCTTAATAAATGAAGAAAACAAACCCCATCATGGCCTTAGGCCCATACTCATAAGCAGAAAACAGTTTTCCTTGTGACCACTAATACATGGAAATTTGTCATGTTTTTCCACCCAAAACCTTAGCAAAGGCATTTAACATTGTGTTTAATATATGAGCACAAAGTATACATAAAAATGTGCAAGAAAAACAAGATTTAAGGCACCTGCTGAGGTAGAATGAGAAGGTGAAGAATAGAAAATAGAAGCAAGGAAAAAAAAAAGGGATTTACAGATCCCTCGCAAGGATTAGGTCAACAAATGCACACGATTGTCAACCAAATTCTCATTGAACTTCAGACTGAATTGAAAAATAGGGTATCTCATTACTTATTATGTAGTCCCCCACCAAAACATAAATTACTTTCCTACTTACATTCTATCCAAACAGTCTTATTAAATAGATACTTCCTAACTGAATAATAAAATCCAACAAATTCTAAATACCAAAATAAACCCATCAAATTCTTATTATGAAATATATTAAAATAGATTGAAAATCCAAATCTTCAATTCCAAGCTTCATCCAATTCCTTTCCAGTCCCCATCACATAATCGAGATTATACATGTACCAGATGCTATTTTTAAATTCTCCAAGTTTATGGCATGTGAGAGTATCACTACATACAATGCAAAATTTATATATCAAAGACAACATCTTTGAATTCTTATCCGTATAGCACAAAATACAACAAAGCCATTCGGGATAGACCAGAATCATAATCTAACATTTCAATATGACTTAATCATAGTCCAACTTTGGAGCGCAAATCTTTCCATAGAATTTCCATCCATGTTTTCGCTCATTCTGCTGCTAACATGCCAATCAACTGCACAGAATCAAACACCCCTATTCATGCTCATCTCTTAAAACTAGCACTCTCCAGCCTCCTGACATAGTTTACACACTTGTTTCCTGCTCCAGCTTATATGGAGAAGCAGCTTTACAAGCTTAGATGGGAATTTTCATGGATTGGAAAGGATATGGCATCCAAATGTCAGTCAGTGGGAAGAAAGAGTCTGCAATGCATTGGGGATTAAGAAGCTGAGAATATTTAACAAAGATCCTTCCGGAACAAGGCCTAGGTGTATGATAGGGACAGAACTTGCAAAGATGAGGATAGACCACAAGAGTGGCTCAGGAACACTGTCGTAGAAGGTCCAAAGAGGTGAGAACCCCTGGTAGAATCGCCCTTGGGTCCGCCACAGGTGGACAGATTGAGTTCTTGAAGCATTTGGCAAAAGGGGTGAGTAATGGCCACAAGATTAGATCATTCATCATACAAGGTGTGGTAATCAGCCCCTTCATGACAATTACACACATTTTTAACATTCCAGCATATTAAAAAGGCCAGGGTGACATTTACAGGACTCCGTCATTCAATAGGATGGTGTAGAAGCTCAGAATTCATAGGCAATTTGGAATGGGAGTGGGAATTGGTTGATGCATGCTCAATTATAACCGGATAACCCTGCACCAGACTTTCAGAAGCCGGTAACAATTTTTTTCTTTTTGCATATCATATTTATATGAGACTAGCATCCTAATCCTCAAGTATAATGGGCTCTCTCTCTCTCTCTCTCTCTATGGCGCTCTAGAATGAATTTTCTTTTGTTACCTGCCAAGAACGTAAGACACTAGCATTCTAGCTAAAAATGGCAGAGTGGGCTTCAAATAGAGAGGGGATTTCAGTTTGATCAAGCTATGTTACTAAAATTCCATGCTACCCACTCGTAGGCGCTTTCCTGCAGCTAAGCTTACTGCTAGCCTATCAGCTAGAGCCAAGCTTTGACCCGCAATCTGCTTGTCTCTTTACACACGTATACAAACCATACTACAACCTATGAAAGAGTAAATGGGATCTAACCACCCAAATAGTTAGCAGCATTGAATGCATCCACTAAAAGAATATGAACAAACATCTATATAATAAAATAGGAAGCTCATTAGAATATACCCCAACAAACTCAAACAACAACCCAGATTGTTTCGATTCGATGGCTTATCTTATGACTTACATTTTAGCTTTCGAATTACATTTTAACTTTTGAATCACAGTAAATTAGATTTTTAACCTTTTAACCACGTTAAATACATTAACAACATTAAATATTTTAACTATACTTATATTTTAACTACAGTAAACACTAACCATGGTAAAAAATATTGTGCTTTGTGTGAAGTTACCCGAGTTAGAATATAATACGGGTCGATGTAAGTGCGCCACATAGATCTCCCACAAGACTAATAAGCAAGAGTACATAGATCTCCCACAGCACTAATAAGAAGAAGAGTACCTATCATATAAACGAGTGGTTTTATATAACAGACAAAGCATGTATAACCTTTGCTCAACACTTGCTACCTAGGAAGCACGGACACTCTATGTTGGTCAGAGTATCGGTATCAAACACGTCTAGAAATGAACACGCTTCAGCCACGCTAAAATGAGTATCCGATTTTTTAATTGTTAAATTTTTTGCAGGACACATTGGAGGACACATTTTGAAATTTTTTTCAAAATTTTAAAAACTTGTCAAGTAACTTGATAATTAAGGAAGTTATTATTGTAATTTTAAAGAGATACGGATCAAAGTCATAATAAAAAAAGGGTTACAATCGTTAAATGAACACATAACATGAATATAACATAATTTCTGACACAAATGAAGGCTACTGGAATAAGCTTTCTATATGAAAGTAATGTGATAAAAAATGGGATTATAAAATTAGAACTCTTTGAAATTGATAAAAATTAGGATTACAACGTGAGATATCTTTTTAAATGGAAATTGCAATAGTCATTGATAGTTTAATCATAGGTGTTTATAATGATTGTGTATCGATATATGTGATATTGTATTTTTTATTTGATGTCATGATGTGAATTGTTAGAATGAAGGACAGGATTCAATGATTACTATCTCAATATATTTATTTTATCACATGATATTTATATATTTAAAGTGGTTGATCTCTTGAGTACGAGATTATCAGATCAAAGAGGTAGGATTGAAAGATCAAAGAGGTAGGATTGAAAGAGCAAAGAGGTAGGATTGAAAGAGGAGATGCGAGTGGGTGGTGAGGGTGTAAGTGTGTCGCATATATATAATTAAAAGGCATAATATGTAACTTGTCCATGTCCTACTTTTTTGAAAAATTTCGTGTGTGTGTGTTCATGTCCCAATTCATTCACTATCAGAGGTGATACATGTTTTGTCAGTTGTAGATAACAGCCCAGAGTTCATTAATCCATACATGGAACCATTGATGAAAAACACTGTCATAAAAGAAAGAGGCGACTAACTAAAGAACAGAAATAGGTGGCAAAATTATGTTTAAATAATTTTAACACAATGGATTAAAGACACAATCCCGAAAGAAAAAAATAGACTAATTAACAGAATACAAATAGGTGGTTTACAGAATTCTAATGATGATAAGATGCTCCAAATATAAAGGAGGGTTACTGTTGGGTTCTCACCAATCCAGCAATCTTTTTTATCACTGCTGCGGGATTTGAGGTCAAACCTTTCACCAGCGCCATAATCAGTTGCTTTAGCATACAAAGTTTCTTATCTTTCTCTGCATGTACAAGTATGATATCAGCTCTTAAACGCTCAAGCCCCAATGCATTAAGCTCCTCCAAAGTAGGGATATTATCGAATTGTTCTTTGAGCCTTTTCTCCTGCACAAAATCACATGCCATTAATTTGGAAACGGAAGTCACAGAAACAACAAAAGCAACACTGAAATGATACAATGATGGATGTAGGTTCTGGATATCCAACATGATTTGGGGTCAGAGGAACTACACTGTGATTAAACTTCCAGTTTTCTTCATTGGAAACACTATTTTCCATTTGAACGTTGGATTTCCAAAACCTAAAATGTGGGACATCGTCAATAGTTCAGCGTCAATGGTTACCTGAAGCACATACCATTGAGGAATGTGAAATCATGTACAATTACACGGTATGTCATTGACCACAAAACACAATAACATGGGGTAAGCTATGTATGACTATTTTAATTGACGTTGTCCAAGCATGCTTCGCACGAATTGACCAAGCTAGGAAACAAATACAGCTATTTCTTTATTATCGCGCGAATTGTCTGTTCATAGAGATTTTTACCACATTAAAGTAGATATTGCCATCCAAATAGTAAATATGAGTATACTACGAAAGCATAGAATACAATTAAGCTTATGATACCATAATTGATGTCTGTCAACTGTCAAAATTTCCAGCATTTCTGCATTCAACAGTAGTTCCATTTTAGTGAGAGAGTTTGTATTCAAAATCAGATTAAGCATTTCTGCATTTATTGGTTACAGCGGCGGGGGGATAACTTTCGGTATGTTTCCAGAGCGATGCAAGTCACAACCACAAAGCCCATGTCATCCCCAGTAAAGAGGCTAATGAAAGTAAAGGAGTCACAACTTAATATGTATTTTTCTCACCCTTTTTCATCGTTTTCTACTTTCAACAGTTGAATTTTTTGCTCCATTTCCAAAATTGCAAAAGAAGCACAAAGATAAAAGCCAAAACCAAATTAAAATTAGTCAGAAGCCCAAAAGTTCCCTCTTCTTGTATTCAGAAATATTAGAACCAATGTCCACCTTCCCCATCAGAAATCTGAAATATGCATAATTACAGGGAGATTTATAGTTCTCTTCCCCTTTCCATTCCCCAACTCCCGTCCCCCCCACTCCCCAAGAGAATAAAACAACCACAAACTGCATTTACAGATGCTGAGATAAAAGCAGCTAAATTTTCTGTAATGGCAAATCACTTGCAGATCTCAAATGGCTCAGATCCACAAAGGATAATAACAAAGAAGCAGCAGCAACAATAATATCAACAATTTATCAGCGATTATAACAAATAAGTGTTAGTGCTCAGTGCTCACGGGTATAACAGAGTAGAAACCATTTGGGATTGGTTCAGAAAGCATTCCAGTGCTCCAGAGGATCTGTGACGCCGTCTGAGATGAAAACCTCTCATACTCATAGTTGCTACTTGATTCATTATGACTCGGAGTTTCTTCTTTAGGGTCCATAGAAACAGATCCAAATCTTTCAATGAAATCTGAAGGCCACCACGCAGCATTAGGAGGCCTTTCCTCTGCTGGCCCTGCTTCATCTCTTATGTCTTCCATGTCCTTCAATATTTGAAATGTAATATCATTCCCTTCCCCCTTCCTACCCCATAAATAAAAGACCCTTTCAATCTCGAAGTTATTTTCAGACGACTCATTGAGTCCAAAACTTCATTTGTCCCAAATCCCCTAAGCTGGAGGTCATATGACCTGCAAATTGCAAATCAAAGAATTTAAATAAGCATTTGAAAGACTTCGCATATAAAAACCCAAAAGAAAACTCAACCAGAAACACCGCAAGCATTTAAGGATTCACAAAAAATAAAAAAAAAACAATATTTAACAAAAAGGTTGTCCAAGTAAAATACCCACTAAACAACGCAAAAAAAGTTTCACAAGTGAAACAAACTTAGATGTAGCCAATATATTGAAACAGCATTTTTTCTTCCCCACAGCAGATAATTGTGCTTAAGCCGGTGCCCAACTTTGTGAAAAGCAAACAGAAGATTAACAAATAGTATGCGCTCCAAGGAAGCAATGTATCCATGTAAGCAACTCAAAGTAAGGCGTCACTAATTATCTATCCAAACAGTTAAAAAAGGTGAATTTGATATTAGGGTTTATGAAAGAAAAAAAAAAAAAAGAGGAAGAGAGAGAAGGGAAAGAGATTGAGAGGAATAATGATATATATATTGCTCTATCTCTTTTTTTTTTTTATAGTAAATTGATATTATGATAATTACTAGGAGTAATTCGTCCCTGAAAATATGGTATAACATAAGTTAGAAGTGATGGATTTGGAGGAAAATTTAATGTTAATGATTTTGAGAGAGATGTTGTTGGCCGTTAGATGAGTCTATTTTAAACTGTCGGATAGACTTATTAAAGTATGTCTTATTTTATATTATAGATAATATTACTCTACACTATTGGTAATATAAATAAGAATTATATCACTCCCACCAAGAATATAAAGATAAAAAATGTCCAGTTTAAAATAAAGGTTACTGAAAACATATCGAGTCAATGGTTTTGTAAGGATATCACCTAGTTGATTATTAGACTTGATGTATAGTGTGATAATCTCCTTTTTGTATCAAGAGATCTCGAATAAAATGACAATTCACTACAATGTGTTTAGTCCTCTCGTTGTCACAATACATCTCTATAGGAGAGAGCACACTGATACTCATATCACAAAGTAGTAAACGAACTCACAACATCTCACACGTAATATGAGTCATGACCAGGTATTCAACCTCTACACTCGAATGTGCAGCCACATTATATTTCTTGCTATACTAAGTAACAAGATTATCACCGATAAATGTACAATAACTTGAAGTAGATCGTCTATCAGTACGATTACCTGTTCAGTTAGTATCAGAAAAATCAGTAACAATCATGGAGGATAAAGGACGATATAATAATCTTTGATCCTATGCTCCTTTCAGAAACTGAAGAATATGACAAATAGCCTCCCAATTAGGCTTACGAGGAACACACATGAACTGACTAACCACACAAACAACATAAGTAATATCAGGTCGTGTAATTATAAGGTAAATCAGCTTACCAACCAACCTTCGATAACGCCCTACATCGTCAAAAATTTCACCACTATAGCATCCAACTTAATCGTGGAGTGCATGAGAGTATCAGCTGGACGTGCACCAAGAGTACCAGTTTAAGACAATAAATCCAATACATATTTCCGTTGGCAGAAACTAATACCTTTCTTCAACCTAGCAATTTCAATCCCAATAAAATACCGAAGAAGACCTCAGTCTTTGGTATGAAATTGTTTCTCCAAATGAATCTTAAAGTGGACAATACCATCTGAGTCATCACCACTAATAATAATGTCATCAACATAATAAACATTAAATGATCTGAAATAGAATGTGAAAACCATACTAAAGTACAACAATATTGAACTTATCAAGTCAAGCATGTGGTGATTGTTTTAGACCATATAGTGTTTTCTTCAAACGACATACTAACTCCCCTAGCGACTGTTGATGCTCGTGAGGTTATGTAGGGGAGCTTTGTCTTCTCTACGATTTTTGTCCACAAACCTCCCCAAATGGACTAGTCAGATCAGCTCTTTTATATAATCCTTGAGGGTGATACAATCTTCGATGTCATGGCCATGATAATGGTGAAATCGGCAATACTCATCTCTTGCATGCTTGTGGGGAGGTGTTCTGAGCTTTACAGGCCATTTTAATACATTATTGTCTTGTATTTGTAAAAGAACTTGTTCAACCGAGGCAGTGAGAGGGGTATAACCTTGACACCTTTCCGGTGGGAATCGAGGTCCTAACCTCTCTTTTGCAGGTACATGGTATGTCTTCCCTTTTTTGGGAAGTGTTAACCTTGTTAGGCTTCTCCTTATCTTTTCGCTTCTTTTTAGATAGTCGGTCCTCCACTCATTTTCTGGCATTCAAGTCGTCCTCCGCATCCATATGGCTCTAAGCTCTAGAAAAGAGCTCTGCCATTCTTGTAGATGAAGCCTTAGAAAGTGAAAACAGGAGGCCTTGAAGTCCTCCCATAAAGGCAATCAACGCTACCTTATTATCAACATTGTCTATTTATAAAGAATCTTCTGTGAACCTTGACATGAACTGTTGAATTGATTCTCCCTTTGTCTGCTTGAGATTCAAGAGGTAGGTGGCAAGCTTCCTATGCATTCTCCCTCCAATAAAATGAGAAAGAAAATATTTGCTAAGTTCCACAAAGACCTAATAGACCCTGAGAGGAGTCCATTGAACCAAGCTATTCTCTTGAGGGTGGTAGGGAATGCTCTACATATAACTTGATCTAGAACATTGTGGAGTAACATCAAAGATTTATAGGTTTTCAAATGATCCAAATGATCCTTTTTTCCATCAAAACTATCTATTGAAGGCAATTTGAATTTTGATGGGAGTGAATAGTGTGACATCATGTGAAAATGGGGATTCCAGGCATTGAACCAGAGTTTCCACAATTTCTAGAGCTCTAGTTTTGACCGTGTTCAGAACATCGCCAATTCGATCATTGGCTTCCTTGAATTTTCAGTCCAGAGATGCATTCTTCTCTTGCTGGTGAATAGTATAGTTCTGTCTATATTCGTCTTGTGCGTCCTTTTCTAGGTTGCGTGGAGTTTCTTCAGAATGAAAGGCTTATTGTGGTTGCTGCTGATGTTGGCCAGCAAGGGCTTGAAGGATTTGCTCAGTTTGCTGAGCCAGGCCTTCAATGGTTTGGTTCAGTCTGTCGTAGTTCCTCTCCAAGTTGAGTATTCTCTAAGCCTCTTGTCATTTATTGGCCCATGGGGGTTCTCTATCTTCGTTGTCTCCTTTATTTATTCCTTGTGAATTTTGCTCACTTTGGGGATCATCTTTGGTTACATCCATTGATCTTGTAATCACCATCCACAAATTTTATTTTAGTGAATTGTAGAAAACTTTGAAGATATCCAGTTATTTCTAATAGACGACGTCAAACTGTTAGTGCATAAATCTTCCCAACCTCGATGCGAGCTGATGAGCTGATCTCCTTACTCCTTGTCACCCTTTCAAGTGGTTTGAACAGATCAACATAGTATTGGTCCAGCTCTCTAGAACTTCAAATGAGGGTTCCTCAAGTTGGAAGACTTGAAAAGGAAGTCGAAGACCGGAGGGAGAGCTCTGGGGGTCGACTCTTCGATACTTAAGTTAGTATTTGCTAGAAGGGATCTGAAGGTATTAGCAAGGGTTGATATTGCATACATTTGGTCTTCTTCCAAGCTTTCTTTAATAGTGTTTTCAATGGATAGCTGTTGAGGAGTGGAATCTAGGCTCTTGTGTTTATTCTGGGAGGTTAAGTCTCCTTTTATTTGAGGAGTCTAACCTCCCTTATCTTTTGGGGACTCTATTTTTTGTTGGAGTATGTCTTCTTGAATGACGGGAAGGACTCCTCCTCATGGGGGGAGTCTTTTGAACTTTGAATTTAATTATATCTACCTTTTAACCGTTTATCCCCTGCAGGTGTGTTGCTGACCTTATATTAGGGATCTTTTAATTTTTGAAATGTAGATAACGTGATCTATAAGATTGTTCCATGTGCTTGATTGGTAGGGGAAAGCTGATTATTTATGATTAGGCTTGTTCCAAACTTTCTCAGTACTACTAGAGCTCTACAGATCTGCTACCGACAATATTTTAAAAGGTGGAGCATTGCTGGAGCTTTTCCATCATGGTAATTAATTTTCTTCCACATCAGTTACCCCTAATCACGAGTCATCGAAAATTACTGACGTCACTTTTCATGTGATGACATTATTTTTTCCGCAAACTTTTTAACAATTACGCAAACATAGCCTACACATTTTGTGCTAACAATTAGGGTTTGTGAAAGGCTATGTGAAAGAAGGGAGGCTATGTTGTAGGCTATGTTGTCATACACTCTTTTGTTTATAGCAAAACTAATATTAAGAGAATTACAATATTACCCTACATTATTAATAATATGAATGAGAACTCTAACAAAATCAAATGAAGTGTAATACAAGGATGACTTAAATATTGGGGTTCAATTAATTCCAAAGCTCACTATATTAAACTTTCAGCAATTTTCAATTACCAAAACAAGTTGCTAACAAAGGAACCATACTTATATACATTTATCATAAGAATAGATACACAAGGTCCCTCAATATACAAGCCTTTACTCAAAAGAATATACAAGTTTTTGCATAACCAAAATACAAGGCTAAAAGTAGATACAATGGGACCTAAGCATCTATACATCCAAAATGAAAACTCGGACTTCTACTCCGTCATCAAGCCGAATCCATGTGAGATCCATTTGTGGAAGCGTGAGTACCTGAAAAATGTTCCCACAATGGGGTGAGTTGAATCTCAATAGGGTATCTCCTATAGAGAATACCTCCAAACTCAAATGCATATGATATTAATGCATGTTCAACACACCAAGCATATAACACAAGTAACATTTCAATGATACTAAGCATGCCAACCATGAATGATGTTTCATAAATACATGTCCAACTCTGAACCACTCCCGGGTTCCCATGCACGACACATGATGTAATGCCATGCCATGAACTAGACATTCCAAGCCCCCACCATTGATGTTATACTCACCCAATGACCATTTATTTATTTTCGTGTGTTTATAGGGTTGACACTTTTATGGACTTCCACCAACGGACTACCAAACCGACAACGGATCTCGAGGACATCCCACCTCAGGCTCCGCGTTACACCGTCACATTTTTTGACCTCATTACACCACCAGAAAGTGTGTAATTGAAAAATCAGGTCTTGCACCCGAGGGGGAATCTAGCCTTTCTTGCTATACCCCGACACATTTTCATGCAATATCCCATGAGGTTTAATCAGACCTAGGTCCAATCTTCCCTGGTCCCACCCATCATCTCACCTATGTGGTGATTGATTAAACTCATGCACAACACTCACAATCATGTCATATTCCAAGAATGTAGTGTTAACTCGTGCCTACGCACTGTAATGTACAATTGCAATATAATTGAAAACACAATGTCAATTATAGCATTAGGCACATAATAAACATTCTAGCATATCACCAAGAATTTTATAAGCATTAATTACCTCAAATAACATACTTGAATACACTTACACATTTTATCAAACACCCAGAGAGCATAAATGTAAACACATTACATGTCCCCTCATATCACACATATTTGACATATTCA
Organism: Ilex aquifolium; assembly: GCA_951799425.1. Taxonomy (NCBI): domain Eukaryota; kingdom Viridiplantae; phylum Streptophyta; class Magnoliopsida; order Aquifoliales; family Aquifoliaceae; genus Ilex; species Ilex aquifolium. Next base: position 23,219,292 of record OX637400.1, read on the forward strand.
ACACCCAATTCAAATAGGAATTGTTCTAGCATGCTCATCGATTCATCCAACATCCCACTAGCTACACTTGTTACATGTTAGAATGTAATTAGTCAACATAAAACCCTACCCATAGCATATACATACTTAGAATTGAAAGTAATTCTAAGTAGGAGAAAACTCTCACCTTTCTTAGTGTAAGCGAAGTAGAGAATCCCTTTTGAATGCCCAAAATAAGCTCCTTAAAGCCCTAGCCCCAAACCCTTGATTTATGAAATTTGGGGAAAATGGGCGAAATTGGCATTGACACATAGCCCTCGTTGAGTAGAACAATTTTTGTTCTTGGTGTTTGATGATCTAATGGTTGGATCTTGAGTTATAATCCAAAGAAGGAAGGAGAAGTTGAAGAAGTGGAAGCTCTTATCTCTCTCTCTCTCTCTCCAACATTTTTAGCCAAGCAAAATGAAAGAGTAGAAGACTTGTCTTCCACATTTTTGACCATTCATATACTAGGTGTAGGAAGCGCCACATGTCACGTTCCTATTAGTTGGAAATCTCCCATGGTCAATCACATTTTGACATGTGTCAAATGTGGATAATGTTAGTTGGATTTCCTTTTAATTATATTGTGAATCCCGTGAATAAATCCCAATTGTTGGAATTTTAATCGTGTAACCCCGATTTGCCTCGTAAAATGTGAAAATCCCGACCACCTCGAAATTCAACGAAAATTGAATGTCCAACTCAATTTTCACGAGATGAATCCAATAGTAATGTCCATTTTTTCATCTGATTTATGTAAAAAAAATTAGATTTTTAACCTTGATTAAAATAGCTTAATTATCGTATTACCCATTTAATTGATTTATTAATTTTTTTGGGTTTTATCGGAGAACCCTCTACTCAACTCTAATTCTACGCTCAAGGGGTGCATAGCAACATTACATGCACCCAGTTCTCCATTCCTGAGTCTGTGAAATTGAGAGTTCCTATGAATGATGAAATAGCTTGCGACTACTCGAGGGTGAGGTCTACTTTTATGAAGATGCTTTGACTGTAGGGCTCAGGTTCCCAATTCATGCTTCATTCGTAGCTTGTTATCTTTTTTAAACGTTGCCCACACCCAACTTACTCCCAATAGTTAGAGAATTCTGATAGGGCTGGGCATTCTTTGGAGCTCTGTTCATGACATAGGTATGCTCCTCTCTGTGGGAGAAGTTCTGCATTATTTTTAGATAAAGGTTGGTGTTGGCCCAAGCTATGGGTGGTATTACTTGACCAAGATGTTTGGTAAGACCGACTTACTGACCAAGATCCCCACTCCTCCGAAAGAGTGGTAGGACAATATTTTCTTCGTTTTTGGTTCAGGCTGGGAGTTCAGCCCTTCCAAATCTCTCGTGGCCAACCCTACTAGGATTCTTTCTCACTAAGAGGATGTGTTTCCTTCCTTTGGTTAGTTTATAATGCCTTCTTGATTTTATTTCCTTTTTGCAAAAGATAGGAAATTAATGACTTCTTTTATTTGTAGTTGACAATGTGAGCTCACTAGAGGAGTTCTTGAACAGAGTAAAGGTGGTCCAAAGTCACAAAACCAAAGATTTTGGTCTTCTTGTGACCGATACTAACTTTTTTAAGTTCAAGCTGGGACTAGAGCCCCAATCTGCTATTGTTACTACACCTGTGCCTCTTAAGAATAGGTAGTCAGCCTCTTAAGAATAGGTAGTCAGCCTCTTTTCTTGAAGCACAAAGTCCTTTTTTCTAGATATGGAGGTATGATCTTACTTGTTGATGTTTTCTCCTCCCTCGCAGGTCTTCTACCAAGGCTTGACAAAAAATCCATTCGAGACGTCGGGGCTAAACAATCTTTAGAGGGTTTCACTAGCCCTCCTCTGCTAATCACCAAAAGACTAAGGTTAGGGGGCTTTCCTACTTCCAAGGTTTCCTCTGTTGTCTATACCTCCACCGAGGTGATTTCTCTTGATGTGGAATCCTCCCCAAACATTCCTCTGATCAAAAAGAGGAAGAAGATTATAGAGGGAAAAACTTGTTCATGAGCCCACAGGGAGCATTCTTGCTTCTGCCCCTCCCCTACTGCCAAGATTGGCAGTGTTCTAAAAAGTATGTGGAACGGTCCCGAGCTTTCCATGAAGAAATTTTAGGACTTTATTTTTGGTCCTAAAGTTCAGGAAGTGACGAGGCTGGGATTGTTTAAAATCTCTAACATGATGGCCCACAACTTCTGCAAGGTAACTTTTAGCTCCAGATATCTATTTGCCTCCTTTCCATTTGAAAACTCTAACACCCCTCTTTCTTTTTTATATGTGCACTAGTTGGCTATACTAGAAACATGGATAAGAAAACTAGCTTATATGGAAAAAGAACCCTGTGAAGGACCAACTAGAGGCTACTCTTCAGGAAGCTTTGTCTGCTAAGGAGCTCTCCTCTCGTGAAAAAGGAGTTAGTGTTTGTTCGTCCTAACTTTGATGATATTAAGAATTCCTTGGCGATTGAGAAGGCCTCCAATAGTGGATTAAAAGAAGCTCTAGTGTGGTCCTGGGAAGAAGTGAGCAAGGCTAAATAGAGAGATAGATAGAGAGAAGGAACTGGTTAACCAGCTATCGAATTTCTCTGAGAACTCTCAGAGACTAATCAAAGAAGCGGAGGCTACTTCTATGAAAAAATTTTAGAAGTCAGCTGAGTTTATTCAGTTTGACATGAGTTACTGGGATGATAGGTTTGGAGACTTCTGCCGCCAAGCTATGGTGTTGTTTCCAAGACTCGAGTTCTCTCCCATAAAGCTGGATGATGTAGAGACTCTTCCTGAGCAGGTACAAGGGAGCTCTACTGGCAACTAGGATGCCCTAACCAAGAAAGGCAGGGATTAATGTAACATGTTTGGAGTTTAGCCTCTTTTCATCTTTTGATCTTTGTGAATACAACTCCCTTCCACATGAATGAAATAAGAAGTTGTCTTTTTTTTTTTAAGGTTTCTCATTCCTTTTTAGGCATTTTTTCAATAGCACTAGGCTTAACAACCTTGCTCTCGTTATAATGGGCTTTTAGCCTTGGTTTGGAGGTTCAGCTTGCTAGGTTTTCAACCTGAGTAGTGCTCCCCTCTACTCTTTCAAGAGTATTTTGTTGAGTTTTTTTTTTTTTAATAAGGTCAACTATTTTTTTTGGTGGTTAGCTAAATTGATCCCCAATGAGCCTAGGGCGGGGCTAAGTCTTTTACTAGTGAAAGGAAGGTACCGAGCTTTTCCTGTCCTTTTTATGAGCAAGGTGACTTTTCATGTAATTTACCATTTAGTTATTTGTGTATTATGACGAATTGCACTTATTTTGAATTAAATATGGTTTAATACTTTGATTTTATGCTATGATGGTATTTTCTAGTTTAAGTGATTTATCAGGTAAAACAAGTGAATTGAGCTGATTTTGAACGAGTCATAAATTGCTTGGATGATTTGAAGATAGCATGGAAATCAAGGGGAGCTAAGTGCAATTACAATGGTCAAGTTGATGACCAAGAGAAGGATCCCCCAGCTACATACCACAGTTCGTCAGAATCTTGGGAAAATGACTAAGTATAAAAAAAGATACGGACATAGTCGATGAGAAGCCAATTCTAGAGAATGAAGGTGTTCATACGCTGTTGTGCTTATGAATGCTTATTTGACAATACAGTGTACTTTCATCCAAATGCGTAGGATTGTCTGAACTCCGCAAAGTTGACCAAGTCAACAGTCAGGATTATGAAGACCCCATTCGGACGCAGTCACTCCGTCTGGACGCCCGTAGTTTAACTGGCGCTGTGCTTATTTACCCTATGAGGATTCTTTTTATGTATTTAGAATTAATTTTGGATTTAATATTAATGTTGAGAATCGACCAGAAGGGGGTAGAATTTTTCTCTCAAACAAAACTCTACGTAGGAGTCTTCTCTTCTCATGGCTGATTGTGAGTAAAATCCTTTGTACTTCTGGCTAGGGATTTGGTTTTATGAATGTATGACAATTCTTTTATGAATGCAATCATTTTGAACGCTTTCCAAGGATGCCATCGAACGCTTTCCAATATTAATATGAAACGTAGAAATAAATAAAATATAAGTTGCTATAAAACATAGAAATAAAATATAATTTTCTATGAAACATAGACCTAAAAGTGACTTATGTTTTATAGATTTATTATTCTTCACATATAGATTGAAAGAATGATTTTAGTAAATGAATGTGCTCTGCAAAATGGTACGATTATTCCCTAAGTTGTTTCCTTGACAGGAATAATTGTAAGATTCCCTGCAAGTTCACAAACTTGGTTTTTTGTTGATTATTTTCTTTTCAATTGACTTATATTTTTCAAAGTAAAATCTTTCGGTTGACTAGGCTAACATTGGAAATCAACTGAGATAAATACACGATTGCATATATGTGAGAATTGTTGTGCATGAATAATTCCTATTCCAATGCTAGAAAGTAATTCTTCTCCCATTAAATTCGTCCTAGTTTGGTATAAATCTCTCAATCGTATACTTCACTTTGCACTTTAAATTTCTTCCTTTTACCTGTTTTCTACCATTCCCAATTTCCTATGGATTGACCTCGGTCTCACTGAGTATTACTACTTCTTGGCCACCTGCACTTAGGTGTACCCATTTGGGATTCAAGCAAGTTTTTGGTACTATTGACAAGAAATCAATTGGTGAAAAAGTATTGATAGCTGAAAGGAATAATCTGCACTCACAGCGAAGGGCTTGGAGTTCCATGTAACTTCATTCCATATTCTTCTTAATTTTGAAATTGTTTATTTGTGTTATGTTATGATAGTTAGGATTTATTTGTTGAAATAAATTGCATATAGGTTGTTAGAATTACCTTCAGTTTAGTTTAATTTTTGCATGTCTGGTGGAGAAACCTTCGAATCTGAACACGAATTGTCATATCAAGAATCTGTGGGGTCAGTAGGTTCATCTATGTCATTGTCTTTCAATCAATCTGTGTTAGCACCTACCTTTGATATAAGTAGAACTGGTAGTACAAAGGGTTGGAATAACAATTGTGCTCATTTAAACCCAAATAATCAAAATGGACCACAAGAGGTCGACCAGCAGATCCAAACTCTTAGGGATTACTTGCACCCCACCAGAAGCATTGTCCCGTCTTGCTTTATCTTTCTCGATAATGCACAAGGTTCACGATTAAACTCGAAAAAATCCAACTCCTTCCTCAGTTTCACGATTTTGATTTTGAAAATCCTTACCTTCACATGAAGGAATTTGAGGATATCTGTGGCACAGTTCAGGATAACACCGAGTTAGCCAAGTTGAAGCTTTTTTCTTTCTCCTTGAAGGATAGAGCCAAGCAGTGGCTCAACAATCTTAGACCTCATTCTATCCTGGACTGGTCTGCACTTCAGTGGGAGTTTTTCAAAAAGTTCTTCCTTATTCACCGCATAAACGCTTTGAAACACCACATAATGAATTTTGTGATAAAGGATGGAGAAACATTCTATCACTGCTAGGAGAGGTTCACAGACATTCTCCATGCTTGTCCTCACCACGACTTTGAGAGTTTGATACTGATAGGATTTTTCTATAATGCTCTCCTTTTTTCCTTGCGTTAGTTTGTAGAGATGATTTCTTAGGGAGAGTTTATGGACAAAAATCCTACCGAAGCCTTTGAATTCTTTGACACACATTTTCTGAGAATTCCCAGATGTGGGATTCGGCTTCAGCCTCTCCTATCCATTGGAGCAATCCAATGCAGGATCAGGGTATCAAAAACCATATAACAACCCACACTTAGACACTTATAATCCAGGGTCGTGACAACATCCTAATTTCTGTTGGAGAAACCAGCAACAACAAGCCCCACAACCAGCTTCACCACATCAGTCATGTCCACCTTACCAACCACCCCATAAGTGTAATTTGGAAGATACTTTAAACCAGTTCATGCAAGGCCAAATGCAATACAATTTAATGATTTTAAAACCCAAACTACGTAGTCTCTTGAGGACATGAAGAGTCACCTTCAGAAATTGACTCAATCGATGACAACTCAAGAAAAAGGCAAGAACCTTGCCTTTTTCTTGAGCTTCTCAAAGTCAGTTTCAGATAAGTAGTTCTAATCCTCTAGAATTTTTAAATGAGCAAGTTCAAGATGTCACCACTCTCAGGAGTGGTAAAATCATTGAGAAATCTCTACCATAGGCACTGATCGAAACTAGTCCTACGCTTGTGGTACCTGCTATTCCAGTCTCCCCTGATGAGACCGAGTCTAGAGAGGTTAAGGAGCCTCCATGTCCTATTCCTGCTCCCTTCCTTCAAAGAATCAAGAGACCCCAGAAGCTGAGCAATCACACTGATATTTTCGAGCTTTCAAACAAGTAAGAATCTGCACTCACATCGAAGGGCTTGGAATTCTATGTAACTTTGTTCCATATTATTCTTAATTTTGCAATTGTTTATTTGTGTTATGTTATGATAGTTAGGATTTGAAATAAATTGCATATAGGTTGTTAGAATTACCTTCAGTTTAGTTTAATTTTTGCATGTTTGGTGGAGAAACCTCCGAATCTAAACACAAATTGTCATATCAAGAATCTGTGGGGTCAGTAGGTTCATCTGTGCCATTGTCTTTCAATCAATATGTGTTAGCATCTACCTTTGATATATGTAGAATTGGTAGTATAAAGGGTCATAATAACAGTTGTGTTCCTTTAAACCCAAATAATCAGAATGGACAGCAAGAGGTCGACCAGCAGATCCGAACTTTTAGGGATTACTTGCACCCCACCAGAAGTAGTGTCCCGTCTTGTTTGTCTTTCTCGATAATGCACAAAGGTTCATGATTAAACTCCAAAAAATCCAACTCCTTCCTTAGTTTCACGGTTTTAATTCTGAAAATCCTTACCTTCACATGAAGGAATTTGAGGATATCTGTGGCACAGTTCAGGATAACACCGAGTTAGTCAAGTTGAAGCTTTTTCCTTTCTCCTTGAAGGATAGAGCCAAGCAGTTGCTCAACAATCTTAGACCTCATTCTATCCCGGACTAGTCTACACTTCAGCGGGAGTTTTTCAAAAAGTTCTTCCTTATTCACTGCACAAACGCTTTGAAACACCACATAATGAATTTTGCGATAAAGGATGGAGAAACATTCTATCACTGCTAGGAGAGGTTCACAGACATTCTCCATGCTTGTCCTCACCACGACTTTGAGAGTTGGATACTGGTAGGATTTTTCTATAATGCTATCCTTTCTTCCTTGCGTTAGTTTGTAGAGATGATTTCTTAGGGAGAGTTCATGGACAAAAATCATACCGAAGCCTTTGAATTCTTTGACACATATTTTCTGAGAATTCCCAGATGTGGGATTCGGCTTCACCCTCTCCTATCCGTTGGAGCAATCCAATGTAGGATCAGGGTATCAAAAATCATATAACAACCCATACTTAGACACTTATAATCCAGGGTCATGACAACATCCTAATTTTTGTTGGAGAAACCAGCAACAACAAGCCCCACAACCAGCTCCACCACATCAGTCATGTTCACCTTACCAGCCACCCCATAAGCGTAATTTGAAAGATACTTTAAACCAGTTCATGCAAGGCCAAATGCAATACAATTTAATGATTTTAAAACCCAAACTACGCAGTCTCTTGAGGACATGAAGGGTCAGCTTCAGAAATTGACTCAATCGATGACAACTCAAGAAAAGGGAAAATTTCTTGCCCTTTTCTTGAGCCTTCTCACAGTCAGTTTCAGATAGGTAGTTCTAATCCTATAGAATTTTTAAATGAGCAAGTTCAAGCTGTCACCACTCTCAGGAGTGGTAAAATCATTGAGAAATCTCCTAGGGGAATTGTAGCAAGTTCAAGCTGTCAAACCTACATGAGTCACGTTGCAATCGGTAGATTGTTCAATGAAAACTCCTAGGGGAATTGTAGAATATGTGCTTGTCCAAGTGGACAAATTTTACTTCCCTGTTGACTTTATAGTTTTGGACACCCAAACAGTTGCACACTCGGGGAGTCAAATTCCTGTTATTCTTGGTCGACCTTTCCTTGCTACTTTGAATGCATTCATTAATTACAGGAATGGGGTCATGAAACTCTCGTTTGAGAATATGACTTTAGAGATGAATATTTTTGATATATCAAAACAACCGAGTGAGGAGGAGGAAGTGAGGGAAGTAAATTCCATCAAGTCCATGGCACAAGAACATTTTAATACAACATTCTATGGGGACTTTCTTGAGACATGCTTGGTCGATTCCATCACTTTTGAATTCGAGTTTGTCATGGAAAAAAAGTGTTCGACTCTAGCTAGGGAGCTGGAGTCAGTTTAGTTTGTCGGGCCATGGGTGCCCAAGTTTGAGGAACTTGCTCCTAGTGGTGTAAAACCACTATCTTCATCTAAAAAATCACCAACACCAAAATTGAAACCCCTTCCATGCACTCTCAAGTATGCATTTCTTGGGGAGGGTGAATCATACCCGGTGGTCACTTCATCCACACTCACATTGGACCAGGAGTCCAAATTATTAGAAGTGCTTAGGCGACATAAAGAACGTGGTGGCAGATCACCTTTCACGGTTGGCATATGCGTTTCTTGAGGATGTAGTGCCAATCAATGAGAATTTCTAGGATGAACAGCTTTTTGCAGTTTCTGAGGTTCCTTGGTATGCAGACATAGCTAATTATTTAGCTACAGAATGGTGTAATGTTTGCGGCAGCAGGTATTCCCCTTCCTTGATTTATATACACTTCTTCGACTTACATGTTTAATTTTTACATTGAGGACAATGTATAAGTTAGGTTGGAGGGTGGGATAATTTGTCTGCCATGATATCTGTGCAAAATGCCAAACTTGTATTGGAATTTATTTTATTTTTATTTTTTGTTTATTATTTGTTTTAGTACATTAAGTGTCTTTATTTTTACTTTTTTATTTTAGTTTTAGATTTATTTTTGGTTTTTAAGAATTTATTTATTTAATTAGAAGAATTAATTAGGAAGCTGAAGGGGTCAACTTGGAACCCCAAACGTTTTGCATGAGTCCAGACGCAATCACTCCGTCCGGACACAAGTGTTAATAGTGCAGTTGGAGAATCAGCAGATGATAACGGTTGGGGTGTTGATTTGTTTTTTATGTTTGAATTTTAGTTGTATTTAGGAAAGCTTTCAACATTATTTTTATTTCTTTTAGGACCCAGCTGTAATTTTTGTTAAAATAGGAATTTAGAAGAATCTAGATTGGGATGTGAGGATGCTTAATGATCACAAACATATTTTTGGGATAATTTTTCAAAAATTTTGAATGATTATCACAAGGAATTCGAAAAGGATGGAATTCCAAACATTTTAAGCAAAATGTGCACTTCCAAACGCAACCACTCTGTCTGGACGCACCGATCTAGAGAGTTGGAGCTGTTCGGATGCAACCTTTAGCACATAAGCATGTCTCAGGTTATAAACGAGGGGGCGATCGTCCTTTTCAAAACACATCAAAACCCTTTCTTTTTCTCCAAGCTTTCCTCAACCCTACCCTCTCTAAATTGAGTTTTCTTTCATCCATCCTTCAATAATCTTCAGCAAATCATCAAAGCTCCATCAAGATTCAAGGTTTGATTCTCTAAATTTAAGACTTAGTTTTCTTTTCTTGACTTAGGGTAAATCTTCACACATTTTTTTACCTTAATTCTCCAGAAACTTTTCACCTTCTCCAAGTTTGTAGGAGATCTTCAATGGCATCCAAGAAAGCTCGGGTAGGCACTAGTGCTCGAGGAGACCAATCACTTATTGATGATTGTCTATGGGATAAGACTACATTCCCTTCATTACAAAAAAAATGATAGGTGTTATCACTGTTTTTCGTCTTGTCCCATTGGGTTAGAGCGTGCTTGGATCTTGAAGGAGTTATTGGATGTTGGAGTTGTTAAAATAGTACAGGCTAATGGATGGGATGGTAGCTTAAAGAAATTGGGGAAGAAAGCTACTCTTTTGATTCATGAATTCTAAGTCAATGCTGAAAAGATAGATGATAAGAGTTTTAGGACTTCAGTGAGGGAGATTAGTTTTTTTTGTGGACTCCTCGATGATATCCCGATTGACTAAGCTTGAGTTGATACTGAAGCCATAGTTCACTCCGACCACCTTTTATGACATGCAGGTGGTGGCGAGAGAGCTGACTAGAAATCCTCATTTTGAGTATGTTAAGGGAGAGGGGATGATGTTTAGGCAGATGACAGAGAGGTATAAGATTCTGCATCTGACTTTAGTGGTTTTTCATTCCCTTTAGCGCTGGAGAGGCATATCTTTACAAATAGGGCTAGGTTGTGGTATGCCCTCAGGACCAGACAAACTGTCTGTTTGTCCTCTATCATTCTTTGGGAGATGTTGTGAGCATTAGAGGATACCCCTAAGGATGCCCCATTCTATTTGGCTATTTGGTGATCTCTATCCATATGGATCAGGGCGTGGAAGTGATGACGGAGATATTGAGCAAGCAACACTTCTTAGATTCAGGAGGTGTGACTCCTATGTCTGATGCAGGTAGGATTTTATGAGGCATTGAGATAGATGGAGGGGACTTTCGCTGAGCATGGCGAAATTTTGCACAACCTCCAGCGTGGACCAAAAGGTGGTGATGGCTCTTCATCCTAGACTATGGACATTTTGAGATCTGTTTTATTCTATGTTTAGTTTTTGTTTTTATTGAGTCAGTTAGTTTTAGTCTATAGTCAAAGACTCAGTCATAGTGTTGTTGAGTCAGGGCTTGACTTAGTTTTCTTTTATTTTAGTAAGAGTCTGTAATGAAAACCCATTTTGACTAGTTATATGCTATGGTTTCATTACTAAAAAAAGATTATGAGTATTAATCTACTAATTATTATGAATTTTGTGCATATAATGAGATGAAGTATTAGATGATTTGTAAAACTCGAGAAATTTTGAATTTTTTTTAAGGGCAAAATGGTCATTTTGCCACTATAATGCAAAATTAAAATACGTGTTCTACAGATCTCGTATGACACAACGGACTTCGCCGTTGGACTCGTATCGCGGAATATAGTCACCATATCAAATTTCGTCGAATTCCGAGTTAAGTCGGATTTTTGCACGTCGTTCGAGGAGACTGGGTGGCGGATGACCTCACAGAGGTCCCTAAAAGCGATAAACTCAAAATTTAATTATTTTTGATTAAAAGTTCAAATAAAATTAATTTGAACTTAACCCGTAATGTAATTAGTCGTTTCGGGACGAAATCGGATCCGATTAAGCGAAGGACACGTGACGCGACGTGGGCCAAGTATTTAAAATTATAAGTAGGGGTAAATATCTTAGAAAATCAGATTTTTAGCCACTTGTGTTCTTGTTTGGCCGGCCAAGAGAGAGAGAAGAGAGAAAATAGTTTTCTTCAAGCTTTCTCCGGCGATTTCTCGAACTTCCGTCGCTCGGATTCCGTCGAGCCAAGAGAGAGAATCGATCTCCTCAACGAGGGCTACGTCTACGTACCAAAAACAAGATATTTCACCGAAGATCCAAAAGGGTGATCTTGGAGAAATCAAGTCTTGGAGGCTTTCTTTGGTATTTTTGGGAATTCTATCATTCCCTTCACGCTACTAGAGGTAGGGTTCTTCCTACCTTGGATTAATCTTCCTTAGATGTTGATAGTTTAAGGGTGTAATATGTTTATGCATATGGATAGACTTCTATATGTATGTTTATGTGTTATATAAATTATGCCTTGAAGGTGTTTGGTGAAATGCCTTGAGTATTTGGAAATTGTTGTTTTGATTGAATTGAATTAACATGCTTAAGTTTAACTTGTTGAATCATATGCTTATGATATGATTTATAATTGAATGTGCTTGTTAATATATGCATGTGTTGATATATTAACATTGAGATGAATATGGTATTTATATGCTTAGGATATAAATTTACCATGGATGTGTTGAAATTGTTCATGTGTTGTTCTTGGCATATTGAGCATTATGTTGTGTGCAATGGGGCATGACATTGCATATGCACGGAAGCATCTCATCACATGGGTGTGTGCATGGTTAATGTCAACACCACATTTGGTGATTGACGGTATGACTTGGGAAAAGTTGGGTCGAAGACCGAACTAAGCCGCTTGGTTGCATGATAAATTGGGTTGGGGTTAGCAAGAAAAGGCATGACGACCTCTCGGGTGCAAGGCCCGGTGATTTGGGAGATGCACTCCATTGGTGTAAGAGTCCATAAAGTGTGTGGGTATGGAATACCCTTGGTGTAAGTCCATGAATATCCAATCCCAAGAAAGACCCTAGTTTTGAAAATGTCATTTGATGTGAACATAAATGATGGAATGAAACACTTTGGCATTGCATCGTGTAGTGAGAGTCGGTGAGGACTCGGGTTGAAGTACATGAGTGAGTGGCATCTCATTTCATGGCATGGTATTGTTGCATTCCAACTTAGAATGCATATCCTTATAGGGAATGATTGTTTATATGTTGCAAATGAATGTTGCATGAGCATGAACATCTAGGGGGGGAGTAGCCTTTGTAGGATCTACTCTACTGGGCGTTGGCTCACCCTATACGGGAAACATTTCAGGTGCGGGATGTACACCGGTGGACGGCTCCCAATTCGAGCCCCAAGGTTGAAGAAAGCCAACTTGTGGCTTTTATGGTTTATTTTGTAAAGTTTTTTGTGGAAATTCCATTTTGATGTGTAAATGTATGGAATTAATTGTAATGGAACTTGTACAAATTATGTTTTATAAGAGAAATCTTATCAAACATGTGTTAGATGATTTTGGGAGGTTTGGAATGGATTGAAAATGAAAAACGGTTGAAAAAGGCAGAACTGGGCAGAAAGTACCGGTACTCAGTACCGGTACAGTGGGGTACCGGTACTGTGTACCGGTACTCACTTTCCAGTAGGCAAACCGCACCGGTACGCAGTACCGGTATGGTAGGGTACCGGTACGCACTTTCCAGTAGGCAAACCGTACCGGTACGCAATACCGGTACGATATTGTACCGGTACACAGTACCGACACACTCTCAAGAATTTTCAGATTTTTAAACTGCTTTACCCTATTTTCAGTCTATGTTTTCCTTCCCTCCAATGATGTAAATGGAGTATAAATCCTGGTATGTTGGATCTTGGTTGAACCCAATGAATAATTGAATCCAGTTTACATTTGTGAGTTATGATCCCAGCTAAGGGGATGCTATCGCCGTGGTGTTGGGTTGAGTGACATCCACGGGTAATTCCGCGGGTTGAAAGATGATCAACGGTTAATATAAGACCCCCGGAAATTGGGGCGTCACATGATTAGTCTGTTATAGAACTGTAAATTGCACTTCAATATTATAAATTAAATTTACAATGGGACTTATTATTGGTGCACTAATGACTGAGCATGTATTAGAGGTTAGAAAAATGACATTATTTTGAAACTTTATACATATAGTGGAGAGTATATTGTATCCCTGGTCAGTTCTATAGCTTTTTCACTGTTGGAGAGATATCTACATTTGCTCAGAAAAGAATTTTATTTAGTGATTCCTTGAATAGTTTCAGTACTTGTTTTGATCAATCAGAATATATTGAGTGATTATTTGATTATGAATTATTAGCATAAAGAATGTGTTATTTAAGACTCTTGAGATATGATCTTAGGTCATATTTGTTAATTTGAGCCTTAGCCTTGATTCTTGAAATCATTTATCCTTGAAAGCCATGTTTGAGCCATTGATTAACTTTCTTTTATTTGCCCATAAATTTAACCGAGCCTAGATATTGAAAGAATTATCTTTTGCCTTGGTTATCTCGAGAATCAAAGATTTTGAGTATGAAATGAAGTTTTGTGGTGAAAAAGAAGGAAGAGAAAAATATGTGCTGTAAAAAAAAAATATAGAGAAAATGTGATCAAAAGAAAATTTGCTACACTATAAAAAAAAAAAAAAAAGAAGGAAAAAAGAAAAAATGACAAGTGCTGCATTTGTGCTTACAAGAAGAATGTATTAGTTTCAAGAAAAAGGGATATGAAATTATTCTTGAGATGAAATTTTGAATTCCAATACCTTCATTTCTTAACCTCTCACCTAAGGCCACATTACAACCTAGAAAAAATCCTTTTTGATCTCAAGAGTTGATAATGACGTGTGACTTATGTGAGTAAAAAAGATGATAATCATTATTTGATATAGTTATGTTGATTTCTGACCATGAAACTAATGCTAATTCCTTTCTTTGAAAATAGCGGTGATTGTTGTATCATATATGGGTTATACTTTATCTCGTTACAATAATTCGACTCATATATGCAAAATGAGGGAAATAACCAGTATAGTCCGAGTGAATTTTTGTTGAGTGTACAACTTAAAATTGATTTGATGCTAGCAGTTGATAGTTGAAGGGTAATATGTTTTTGACCTAATCTCTGATTCTGAAAGTTCATCCTTACACTACACACAGTTTCAGCGGCAAATGTAATTTGTAAATATTGGTGTGTAGTTTGTAGTTCTATGATTTGACTTGGCATGCATTTATTCATATTTTTATTGTAGTTGAGTTGTTTGATTGTTGGTTGAGTTATATGGCATATTCATGGTAGCAGGCATAATAATGGAAGTTTGTAAATATTTTCATTGGAAACCTTCACGAGACTATAACTCGTCCAGTAGGGGGAACATAGGGGTTTAAAGGCTTATTACATAAGTTAAATGCAATCGTGAATCCTACGAAAGTAAATTGTTTAGTTGTTTTTTTTTTTTTTTTTTTTATGGATAATCTTCCTAGGGACTAGTAAGATGTAGGTTGGGGGGGGGGTGTGATTCATCATGTAATTTACCATTTATTTATCTGTTTATTATGACAAATTGCACTTATTTCGAATTAAATATGGTTTAATACTTTGATGTCATGTCTGATGGTATTTTCTGGTTTAAGTGATTTATCAGGTAAAACGGGAGAATTGAGTTGATTTTGAATGGGTAATAAATTGCTTAGATGATTTGAAGACAGCATGGAAATCAAGGGGAGCTAAGTGCAATTACAATGGTCAAGCTGATGACCAAGAGGAGGACCCCCAACTACATACCACAGTCCGTTCGGATGCACATCCTCAATCCGGACGCGAGCAAGAGGTTCATAGTCTTATGAAAATGACTAAGTATAAAAAACGATACGGAGATAGTTCGTCCGGACACAACTCTTCTGTTTGGATGCAGTTGATGAGAATCCAATTCCAGAGAATTCAAGGTGTTCAGACGCGATTATGATTGCGAATGCTCGTTTGACGATACAATGTACTTTTTTCTAAACGTGTAGGATTGTCCGGACTCTACAGAGTTTACCAAGTCAATAGTTAGGATTATGAAGACCTCCGTCCAAACGCAGTCACTCCGTTCAGACGTGCGTAGTTTAACTGGCACTATACTTATTTACCCTAGGAGGATTCTTTTTATGTATTTAGAATTAATTTTGGATTTAATATAAATAGTGAGATCGGCCTCAAAGAAAACTTTACGTAGGATTCTTCTTTTCTCATGGCTCATTGTGAGTAAACTCCTTTGTACTGCTAGCTAGGGATTTGGTTTTATGCATGTATGACAATTCTTTTATGAATGCAATCATTAAGTAACCTATGTTTTATAGATTTATTATTCTTCACATATAGATTTTTTTTTCTGGGAAGGTTCACATATAGATTGAAAGAATGATTTTAGTAAAGGATTGTGCTCTGTAAAATGGTACGATTTCCTAGGTTGATTCCTTGCTAGGAATAATTGTAAGATTCCTATGAGTTCACAAACCTGGTTCTTTGTTGATTATTTTCTGTTCAATGGACTTATATTTTTCAAAGTAAAATATTCCAGTAAACTATGCTGACGTTGGAAATCAACTAAGATGAACACATGATTGCATGAATTTGAGCATTGTTGTGCATGAATAATTCCTATTCCGATGCTAGAAAGTATTTCTTCTCCCATTAAATTCGTCCTTGTTTGGTATAAATCTCTGAATCGTATACTTTACTTTTCACTTTAAAGTTCTTCCTTTTACCTGTTTTTTATCATTCCCAAATCCCTGTGGATCGACCTCAGTCTCACCGAGGATTTACTAATTCTTGACCACCTTTACTTGGGTGTACCCATTTGCGATTCAAGCACTAGGTGAATTTTATTTGGGCATACCCTTCTCTTTTCAGCCTTATGATGAAGGTGCCTTACTCGAAGACTTGGTTTTCCCAAGCTAAGCTTACTCAAGGTTAAAAACTAATGCATATTGTGAGACTTTTTTGACGGAAATAAGATTTTATTGAACTTCTTCCTATATCAAAAAGATTACATGAATCCACTAACTAAAGAAGAGAAGAAAAACCTTCAAGAAGGAGGTGGACTGTTGTCTTTTTTGAGCTTTATTCAAACCGATTCCTATTGAAAATACTTATTTAGATGTTTTGCATTCCATGCATGTGCCATATGTCTTCCTTCCAAAATTTTGAGTTCATAAGTATTAGGCCTCATGATTCGATTAACTTGATGAGGTCTTTCCTAGTTTGGTCCAAACTTCCCTTCTTTGGGATCTTTGGAAGTAGGAGTTACTTTCTGCAGGAGTAAGTTTCCTAAGGAGAATTTTAAGATCTTCACCCTTTTGTTGTAATACATGGTAGTCTAATTCTGATAGGTAGCTACTCTGATCTGAGTTAGCTCTCTTTTTTCATCCACCAGATCCAAGTTAATTTTGAGCTGCTCTTCGTTATCCTCCTCGTTATAGTGTTGGACTCTATAGGTTTCTAGCCCCATTTCGATTGGAATTATTGTTTCAATCCCAAAGGCTATGGCAAATGGGGTTTCTCCGGTGGGAGACCTCACTGTTATCCTATATGCCCATAGGATACTTGGGAGCTCTTCTACCCATAGTCCATTTTCAACTTCTAACCTTGTTTTTAACCCTTTTAGCAAGGTTCTAATAGTGAATTCAGTATTTCTGTTAGCTTGACGATGCATAGGGGACGAGAGTAATGGTTTTGGATTCCTAAACCAAAATAGAATTCCCTGAAGGTATTATTGTCAAACTACTTTCCATTGTTAGTTACCAGGACTTTGGGAACTCTAAAACGACAAACAATGGATTTTCATATGAAACCTCTAAGCTTTTGCTCCGTGATTGTAACCAATGGCTTTACCTTTGACCACTTAGTGAAGTAGTCAGTGGCTACTGCTGCGAATCTGTTCTGTCTTTTTCTAGTTGGCAATGGGCCCACTATGTTAATGCCCCATTGTGCAAAAGGCCAATGACTGTTCATGGGGGTGAGCTCTTAAATGGGGCTTTTGAGAATGTTGGAGAATCTCTAGCACATATCATAGCTTTGCGAGAATCTGATGGCATCTTTTTGCTTAGCATGCCAATAATATCCTTGGCGTAGAGTCATATGAGCCAAGGCTCTTCCTCTAGAATGGTTGTCATCGATTTTTTCATAAATCTGACTGAGAACATACCAAGCTTCTTCATGCCTAAACAAGATAAGTATGACAAAGATAAAACTTTTTTGTATAGGATTCCATCTGACATTATGTACCTCCTAGCTTTTTGATAGAGTTTTTGTAAAACCCGAGGAAATTTAAACTTTTGAGAAAAAGGGCAAAATGATAAATTGCCACTATGGTACAGGTTGTAAACCTGAAATTTTCTAGAGCTCGGATGACGAAACGGACATCACCGTTGGATTCGTCTCGCGAAACCTAGTTACCTTGTCAAATTTCATTGAATTCCGAGTTAGTCGGATTTTTTGCGTTTTACGAGGCGGTCGAACCTCGGAAGACCCAAAAACGAGATTCTGAATAAAATTTTAAATTTTGGGAAATAAATGACGGCAAGTTAAAACAAAAATATTTTGAACTTGAATCGGAGCGAAATTTAATCGTTTCGGGGCTAAAACGGACCCGGGAAATAAGGGCCGTGTGGCGCATTGAGGGCCAAGTATTTAAAGGGTATTTAAAGGGGAGAAAATCAGATTTTCTCCCCATTTATTCAGCCGATACACGTGAGAGGAAGAGAGGGAAAGAGCAAAGTTTTCTCCACCTTCTCTCTACGATCTACAACGATTGAGAGCTCAAATCAACTCGAGCCAAGAGAGAAAGTTGTTCTCCTCGCCAAGGACTACAAAACCATACCAAGAAGGTCGGGTTTGGGCGAAATTCGAGGAACGGAATTTTGGGAAGCTAGGGCTTAGAGCTTGAATCGGGTCTTGGAGCTTCCTACGGTCGTTCCTTACGCTTCAAGAGGTAGGGTTTCTTCCTACTAAGGTTTATTCCAAACCTAGAATGTTTTAATGAAATGGGTAGGATGATAGGATGTGTATCTCTTGCCTATTTGTTTGATTTGGGTGAAATGGTTATGGAATTGGGTAAAGATCAATTCTAATTGGATTGGTAATTAGAAGTTTCTAAATGAGATTTCTAGAATTGGGTACATGAAATTAATCCAATGTGAATCTTGGGTTATATGGAATTGTGGGCATGTTATGTGTTTATGTATATGCCTTGAGGAATTTAAGATGTTGATAACATGATTATGTGACAACATGCTTGGAAATTGTTTTATGGAAATTATATGCTTATGATATGATTTTGCCATGAAGTGTGTGAAATGTGTTGTAAATGTTCATATGTTACTCATACCATATTGAACATTGTATTATTGTTGCAATGGGACATCACATTGCATATGCACGGGAACATCGCATTTAGTGGGTGTGTGTGCATGGTGGTTGTCTTCACCAAGTTTGGTGGACGACGAGTGGGCTCGGGTGATACGGGTTGGTGACCTAGTCGAGTCTCACGGTTTGCATGGTTGTTAGGGTTGGGGTAGCAAGAAGGGCTAGACTATCCCTCGGGTGAGAGACCCGGTGATTGGATACGCACTCCGTTGGTATATGAGCCCATAAAGTGTGTCGGTGTACGCGGAACCGTTGGTGGAAGTCCATGAATTCCGTGTAGGTTGGGTGACCTTTGGTGTGAGTCCATGAACATCCACCCCTATAAAGACCCTAGCATTTGATGTGCAACATAAATGACGGATTTGTACACGTTGACACTTGCATGTGTAGAGGAGCCGGGAAGGGCTCGGTTGATATGCATGAGTGGGTCTCACCTCATTCCATAGCATGGCATTGCAAATTCCATCATTGAATATATTTCCTTGCTTGGAATGTTATGAATTGTTGATTTTGGAATGTGAACATTTCATATGCTTTTAGGTTGGGGAGTAGCCTCATTAGGAGATACCCTATTGAGCGTGGCTCACCCTTTGTGGGAAAAACATTTCAGGTGCGGGGTTTACACCGGCGGACGGCTCCCATTTCGAGCCACAAGGTTGAAGAAAGCCGACTTGTGGCTTTTATGGTTATTTTGTAAAGCTTTTGTAAGAATTCTATTTTGATATGTAAATATATGGAATCAATTGTAATAGAACTTGTACAAACCATGTTTTATATGGAAATCCTTGTCAAACATGTATTTGATGAATTGGGAAAGGTTTTGAATGGATTGGAAATGAAAAATGGTTGAAAATGGCAAAACTGGACAGAGAGTACCGGTACTGGGTACCGGTACAGTATGGTACCGGTACTGTGTACCGGTACCCCCCTTTCCAGTAGGTTAACAGTACCGGTACTGTGTACCGGTACATCGGGGTACCGGTACACTCTCCAAAATTTACTGATTTTTAAATTGCTTTGCCCTATTTTCAATCTATGTTTCCCTTCCTCCAATGATGTAAATGGACTATAATGGAGTGTAAATCAAGGTGCATTGGGTCTTGGTTAAACCAAATGAATAATTGATTTCAATTTACAGTTGTGGGTTATGATTCCGGTTAAAGGAATGTTATTTGACGTGATGTCGAGTTTAAGGGACATTCACGGATACTTCCGCGGGTTGACGGTTGGTCAACGGTTAATATAGGACCCCCGGAAATTGGGGCGTCACAGTTTTTGAGCTCCCAACTTATCTGATGGTAAAGCTCCATGCATCAAATAGTGAATTAGGGGATAATTCCAACCTTCTTTCTGTTGAACTGCTTTGACTTCACCATTCCCTTCCTCTATGCACGACCTTGGGAGGAGCTCTACACGGATCACACAACGGAGTTCGTTGTGAAAGAAAGATGTCAAACATGCTAACGAATTAGCGTGGGAATTCTCTGCTTGTGGGATCTATGCTATATCAAAGCTTTTGAACTGTGCAATATGTTGATCTTGGATAGGTAGGTTTCCATCTTTTCATCATTGGCTTCATATTCTACCCTTACTTATTTGGCCACAAATTGTGAATCCACCTTAGCTTGCAATTTTTTTGCTCCATGAGCAGGTGCTAACCTCAGCCCACCTAATGGTGCTTCATCTTCAACCTTATTGTTTGAAACCTTGAACCTAAATCTTAGAGCATATTCTGCTTCCAACTGGTCCAGTGAGACTAGGATCAATCATGCACCTCCTCCATCTATATTCAAAGAACCATCAATATAGAGGATCCAATTCATTGGTCCTGGAAGGGCTGGAGCACTTTTTTTTTTTGGCTCTGGAGCCGTACTTCTACAATGAAGTTTGCTAATGGTTGTCCTTTGATGGAAGTTCTAGGCTGATAGGTTATATAAAATTCCCCTAACTTGATAGCCCATTTGACTAACCTTCATGACACCTCAGGCCTCTGTAAGACTTACTTGATGCGGCGCTTGGAAATAAGGGCGTAGCCTTTTTGCTGCTTCCACCAAGACCAAGATTACATTTTCTAACTTTGAGTATATGTTTTCAGTCCCATTAAGGACCTACTTAGTGTAATATACTGGCCTATGAACTCCTTGTTCTTCTCTTACTAAGGAAGATTTGGTAGCGACTTCTGAGATAGAAAGGTAAAGGTACAACTTTTCCTCAAATATCTCTTCAGATAAGAGTGGTGGGGAACCCAAATACTGGAAAGCTAGTGTCCATTCTGGTGTCCACTCAAAGGCTTTCCTCAGTGTTTTGAAGAAAGGCAAACACTTATCACTAGATTTTGAAATAAACCTATTGAGTGCAGCTACCCTTCTAGTCAAGCACTACACCTCCTTAAAGTTGTGGGGTGGGTGCATGTCTAGAAGAGCCTAGATTTTGTCGAGGTTTTCCTCTATACCTCTTTGAGACACCATAAAACCTTGGAATTTCCCCGAGGATACTCCAAAGGCACACTTAGCTGGATTTAGCCTCATTTGGTAATTTATTATGATTTGAAAAGCTTTACCTAATTGAGCAACATGGTCTTCCATTGCTTGGGTTTTTTACTAGCATTTCATCGACGTACACCTCTATCATTTTTCTAATTAAATCCTTGAAGATGCGATTGACCAGGTGTTGATACATTGCCTCAGCATTCTTTAAGAAAAACGATATTACCAGGTAACAGTATAGTCCCTGCTTAGTAATGAAATAGGCCTTCTCTTGGTCTTTTAGATGCATACATATCTGATTATATCCTAAGAAAGCATCCATGAAACTCAAGAGCTGAAAGCCAACTATAGCATCTACCAGGAGGTCAATCCTTGGCAAGGGGAAACAATTCTTTAGACAATCCTTATTGAGGTATAGAGACGTCAGGGCTAAAAATCTTTCGAGGGTTTCACTAGACCTCCTCTGCCAATCGCCAAAAGACTAAGGTTAGGGGGCTGTCCTACCTCCAAGGTTTCCCCAATTATCTCTACCTCCACCGAGGTGATTTCTTTTGATGTGGAATCCTCCCCAAACATTCCTATAATCAACAAGAGGAAGAATTATAGAGGGAAAACTCCATATTCATGAGTCCATAGGGGCATTCTTGCTTCTGGCCCTACTGCCAAGATTGATAATGTTTTGAAAAGTATGTGGAACAATCTCGAGCTTGCCATGAAAAAAATTTAGGACTTTTTCCTATACGGTGGGAGACCTCACTATTGTACTATACGCCCATAGGAGACTTAGGAGCTCTTTTACCCATAGTCCTTTTTGCAGCTTCTAACCTTGTCTTTAACCCTTTTAGCAAGATTTTAATAGTGAATTCATGTGAGACCCGAATATGCATATCATGTCATTTTATATAATGTTGTGGGCATAAGTTCAAGTTGTTAATAATTAGTTAAGAGCTTAATTGTATTAAATAGAGTTGTGGTGGTTAAGATAAGATCTTAATTAAATGTTGGTAGGTTTGAATTTCTAAAATGTAAAAAGGTTGGATGAGATTTAATATAAACTAGAAAATCTATGTGTTAATTATGAGAACAAGAAAAAAAAGGGGGATGGAGGCATAATATGAGTGACTCAGGAGGGACACCTGACATAAGGGTGGCACTCCAGCTTGAAGTGAGAAGGTATAAAAGGGAGGTTCTCTTGTATAACCGGTTCTTGCTTGTTTTAGAGAGGGTAGTGGGTTTCTAGAGAGACATGATTTTTGGTTCCAAGGGGGAGTTTGTCTTCTTAGAGCTAAAGAAAACTTGGTTTTCTTAATTCACTTTACAATCTTTGAGTATACCCAAATGTTAAGTTGTGTGAGGTTAGGAAACTAAAAACCCTAGGTTCTTTGAGTTTGGAGGTTTCAGAGAGTTCGAAGGAAGTCGCATCGAAGGTAAGTTATTTTCTTTAAGTTGTTATGCTTTAAACCTTTTAAATTCATAATAGAAGTATGTTTGATGGTTTAGAGATGTTAGGGTTGAGAAACAATGGTGGAGAAAGAAGTTGGAATCGAGTTTGGGGTCTCTACAGAGGGTCGTACTAGTACAATGGGGTTTTGGATGGGCTAGAACTGGTACAAAGATGTATAGAACCAATATAAGACATTTTTCCTTACAATGAATTCGTACAACTTTATTGTACCGGTACAATGAGGAATCATTACAACTTATACCAGTACAACAAGCTCAGTTTTGAGCTGCTTTGTTGTAATGTTCCAAGCTCTTATCTAACTCTTCTAAAAACTTGTCGGGACATCCAATTAATTTCAAATATACTCCTTATGGGTCTAGTTGCTTACAACTGCATGGATTTTTGATTGAATCTAAATATAGTCTACACAAAGTGGGTAATTGGCAAGCAACGATTTAAGTGATTTAAATTACATCACTTGGGGAGGGATTTGAAAATGTTTTAGGGGAGGCATGAATACGTAATCATACATGCATATTTAAGATATGATGTATATGTTAAGAATATTTACCTTTGATTTGTTACAATATGTGGTAGGAACGGAGGTGTTGATACCTACATCAAGTGTGCCTAAAGTCTCATCATAGGACTAAGTTGTAATACCATTGGACTTGAGGTGAGTGTGCTTTTTCATGCAATTGATAATGGTAGGAATATGCCTATGTGTTACTAATGTAGTGAGTTTAGTCTTCATGACCAATGTTAAATTGTTATTAATGAATGAGTGTGTGGATTATTGACTGATGATAATAATGTGTTTGTTAAATTCCTTCAATGACAAGTAAATAGCCTACTGGCTAGTATGGTCCTTGAGGGCGATTGTTTGGGCTTAGTGGCGGTGGTGTAGTCTTAGTGGCAAATTGTGCCTTAGTAGTAATTTATGTCTTGATGGCAGATATAACTTTAATGGCTAAGTTGTGGCCTTAGTGGCGAATTTACATATGTGTATAACATACATGATGGCTTGTGAGTTAGTAATCATTTAATACTATTGAGATGGTGTTTGAGTTGTGAAGTATACTTGGTATGGTTGTATGGTGGTACTATATTTAATACGTATGATATGGCGATGGTGTGTGAAGTATATTTTTCGTTGTTATCTATTTAATGAAAGTGTACATTCACTGAGCGTGTTGTGCTCACCCCATATAGGTTTGTTTTTGAGGTAATAAAGCATAATGGAAAGTCCACTGCTAAGTCTAGACGATCGAAAAATACATGGCATGCGAGTCTATTTTTTGTATTATGAGAACATTAATTCAAGTAAATAAGTAAAGTTTGTTAAAGGTCCAAGATGTATATTGTATGATATTGTTCATAAAGTGGTTATGTTTATGTTATTAAATATTTTACACAAGTTATTAGGTTTATGGCATATGAATGGGGTCCAATCTCCCGGAATAGACAATATGTACTATTTTTCAGGGTAGGTGTGACATTTTGGTATCAAAGACTAGGTTTATAAGGTTCTGTAGACATGTGAGTCTAGGTCAGCAGTGGATAGTTTAGGGTGTCAAGGTATTGTTAGGGTGAGTCAAACATGAATGTGCTAATGTTATGCATATGTATGTTTACATATGTTAATTTGCAGCCTTACAACTAAGTGATAAATGGATCCTCTAGTGGATCAAGAACTAATTGAGGGGGAAGGTTCTCATGATTCTGCTATGGCTGAGGGAGGTGAGTGACAGTAATAGGAAGGTAGGAAGGGGAGCAAAATCAACTTGATATGGTGCAAAGGGTATATGATATGGTGGTATAGATGGCAGCAACAACGAACTGACTTGTTGAATTACAAATAGAAATTCAGGCAGCTACATAGGCACCACCACCAATGCCTTATGTGGAGCCACGAGCTACTTTACATTAGAGGTTTACGAAACTAGATCCTCTAACTTTTGCGGGGACAATCAACCCTTTAGAGGCAGATGATTGGCTGAAATAGATGGATTCAATATTTGATGTAATGGGTATTACTGATGATCAGTTTGTTAGACTTGCTACCTTCATGTTGAAAAAGGAAGCACGATTTTGGTGGGAGGCTACAAGGCGATTGTTGATTGCTCTAGTTACTGATGAGATTGCTCAAGCACAAGGAAGGGTTACTTGGTATTAGTTTGTAAGGGAGTTTAATGCCAAGTATTTCCTTGAATCATATCGTTATGAGTAGGAACATGCCTTTATGACTTTAACCCAAGGAAAAATGTCGGTGTCTGAGCATGAAAAGTGATTCACTACATTGTCTCGATTTGCTACAACTTTAGTTCAGACTGATGAGGTAAGGTGTAAGAAATTTCAGTGGGGGTTGGATTATCCTATTCGAACTCATCTGTCAGCTTAACAAGTTATGCTGCTTTGGTGAATAAAGCTTTAGTTGTAGAAAAGGATTTACGAGAGTCAGCTGGTCGGCATGAATAGTTCAAGAAGGGGAGATTTGATAGTATGTCACTTATGGAATCTCAATCTCTGGGGCAAACATCAGGGTTGAAAAAGTAGGGATTTCAATCTTCTCAGGCTAGAGGTGTGGGGTATGGTAGGGCATCGGGACAACAAAGTAAAGTGTCAGCCAGTACTCGAGCAACAAATTTGGTCTGTTACAAGTGTGGAGTTAAGAGCCAACTTGAGATTGTGGGTTGATGCCATCAGGTGAGGGTCAATGGTGCTATGCTTGTGGGAAGTTAGGGCATGTATCACAAGACTGTCTAAGTGGGTCTGTAGGGTCACCGTTAGAGTGTGAGTCCTGGTGGTAAGGGTTCACAGGGGAATGTACAGAGAGGAGGAATGGGATCTACTAGTACTTCTAGATCTCAATGATGCGTATTTGCTGATGCAGTAGGATGCTCGTGCCTCTCCTAATATGGTGACAGGTACGATTTTTATTTTTGGTAGAAATGCACACATTCTCATTGATCCTAGTTCCATTCATTAATTTGTTGCATATGTATTTAGCATGCATTGGGATCAACCCTCTATTCCATTAGACCATTGCTTGGCTATTTCCACGCCAGTTGGTGATGTAGTGTGCATGGATAATGCCTATAGAAATTGTGTTGTAAGTGTGGGTGCATGGGAGTTATTGGTAGATTTGTTTCCTTTGGATATTCAAGATTTTGATGTCATATTGGGAATGGATTGGTTATCTTCTTATCATGCATTTGTAGATTGATTCAGAAAAGAGGTTATTTTTCAAATACTAGGTAAACCAGAATTCAGATTTCAAGGTGATCGGAAGGTGACTCCTAATTGTTTGATATTTGCAATCAAAGATCAATAATTACTTAGGAAAGGTTGTTAGGGGTATTTGGCATATGTGAGAGATACCAATAAATATGAAGTAAAATTATTTGAGTTTCCAGTTGTTTGTGAATTTCTAGATGTATTTCTAGATGAATTTTTGGGGTTGCCGCTAGATAAGGAGGTTGAGTTTGTTGTTGAGCTTGAATCTGGGACTGCACCTGTATCCATTGCTCTGTATCGGATGGCACCAGCTGAATTGAAGGAATTGAAAGAGCAGTTGCAGGATTTATTAAATCAAGGGTTCATTCAGCCTAGTGTTTCTTCCTGGGGTGCTCCAGTTTTATTTGTGAAGAAGCAAAATGGAACCATGCAGTTATGTATTGATCATCGACAACTCAAAAAGGTGAAGATTTGGAACAAATATCCTATATCTCGGATTGACTATTTATTTGATCAATTGGGAGGGGTGAGAGTTTATTCCAAGATTGACTTGAGATTCAGGTGTCATTAGTTGAGTGTGAGGATAAGTGATGTGCCAAAGAAAGCTTTCCGCAATAGATATGGGTACTATGAGTTTCTAGTTATGCTCTTTGGATTAATGAATGCTGCAACATCTTTTATGGATCTAATGAACAGGGTATTTCGACCCTACTTAGATTCTTTTGTGATTATATTTATTGACGATATTTTGGTGTATTCTCGAAGTAGGGAAGAACATGAGCAACATCTGAGAATTGTGTCATAGACTTTACAGGAAAAGCAATTGATTGCAAAATTTAGCAAAAATGAGTTTTGGATGGACAATGTGGTATTTCTAGGACATGTGATTTCGCGAGATGGGATTCAAGTGGATCCTGAAAAGGTGGAATTTGTAGAAAAGTGGGAGAAACCGGGAAATGTATCTAAGATTAGGAGTTTCTGGGGATTATGGGTTACTACTGCATGTTTATCCAGGGTTTCTCATCTATTGCTATGACATTGACTCGGTTGGCAAGGAAGGATGTGAAATTTGAATGGGATGACAAATGTGAGCAAATTTTTCAGGAGCTGAAGACTATATTGGTTTCAGCTCCAGTGTTAACCATTCCATCAGGATGTGGTGGTTTTATGATCTATAGTGATGCTTCACACCAGGGGTTAGGATGTGTATTGATGCAACATGAGAATGTAATTGTGTATGCCTCTAGACAGTTGAAGACGCATGAAAGTAATTATTTTACCCATGACTTGGAGTTAGTAGTGATTGTTTTTGCCTTGAAATTGTGGCAGCATTACTTATATGGTGAGGCTTGCGAGATTTTCACAGATCATCAAAGTTTAAAGTACTTGTTTACTAAAAAAGAATTCAATTTGAGCCAGAGACAGTGGATGGAGTTGATGAAGGACTACGACTATACTATTCATTATCATCTGGGAAAAGCAAATGTAGTGGCAAATGCTTTGCTTTGAGTCGTAATTCATCGAGGTTATTGATTTGTGTGAAATGTGCTCGGGTTGATACTTTTGCCGATATGAGATCTTTGGGTGTGGAGCTAGCCTTGATTAAAGCTAATACATTGATAGCTTAGTTTAAGGTAAGGTCGGTATTGATAGATCGTATTCAGGAGGCACAAGCTCAAGATTCTCATTTACTGAAAATTGTGAAAGAGGTTAAAGAGAAAGTTTGGACGGATTTTGTGTTACGAGAAGATGGTATGCTCTTATTTTCTGCTCGCATATGTGTACCAAATGAATTTGTATTGAAACAAGAGATTCTACAAGAGGCACACAGTTCATCTTATGCTATGCACCCTAGTAGCACTAAGTTGTATCGAGATTTGCGGTAATATTATTGCTAGATGGGTATGAAGTGGGAGATTGCAAACTTTGTAGCAAGATGTCTGGTGTGTTAATAGGTGAAGGTTAAGCATCAATGACCTATGGGTTTGCTGCAACTGTTCCCTATTTCGAAATGGAAATGGGAGCACATCACGATGAATTTCGTGATAGGGCTACTTCGTACTTCGAAAGGCCATGACTCAATTTGGGAGATTGTTGATCGTTTGATGAAGTTTGCATATTTTCTAGTTATTAAAGCAAACTTCTCATTGGATATGTATGCCAAGCTATATGTGGATGAGGTTGTGAGATTGCATGTGACACCAATGTCTATTGTTGCTGACAGGGACCCGAATTTACTTCTCAGTTTTGGCCAAGTTTACAGAAGGCTTTAGGCACTGGCTTAAAATTTAGTACAACTTTTCACTAGCAAACGGATGGATTGTCTTAGTGTATTATTCAGATCTTGATAGATATGTTGACATCTTGTGTAACGGAGTTCAAGGGTAGTTGGGATGATCATTTACCATTGATAGAGTTTGCGTATAATAACAGCTACTAGGCAAGTATTGGTATGGCATTGTATGAAACTCTTTATGAAAGGTGGTGTAGGACGCCAGTGTGCTGGAATGATGTGGGGGAATGGAAGATACTGGGTCCTGACTTAGTGCAAATAACTGTAGATAAGGTAAAGGTGATTTAGGAGTGATTGAAAATTGCTCAAAGTCGATATAAGAGTTATGCAGATAACCGAAGAAGGGACTTGAAATTTGCTATTGGTGATCGGATATTTCTACGGGTATCATCTTGGAAAGGGGTTATGAGGTTTGGTATGAAGAGTAAATTGAGTCCAAGATATATTAGGCCATTTAAAATTCTTGAGCGTGTTGGATCAATAGCTTAGCGGTTGGTACTACCATCAGATCTTTCCTAGCTGTGTGATGTATTTCATGTGTCGATGTTGCGGAATTATATACCTGATCCATATCATGTATTGACAGTAGATCCTATAAAGCTTAAGGAAGATTTGACATATATAGAGGAACCAACTAAAATCTTGGATCACAAAGAGCAAGTCTTACGTACGAGAACAATTCCAATGGTTAAAGTTTTACGGCAGAGTTATGCAGTGGAGGAGGTAACTTGGGAAAGTGAGGAGGTTAGGCGAGTGGAATACCCTCATTTGTTCGAGCGTGGTAAGTAAATTTTGAGGACGAAATTCTTTTAAGAGGGAAAGAGTTGTGAGACCCGAATATGCATATCATATCATTTTATATAATGTTGTGGGCATAAGTTCAAGCTGTTAATAATTAGTTAAGAGCTTAATTGAATTAAATAGAGTTGTGGTGGTTAAGATAAGATCTTAATTAAATGTTAGTAGGATTTAATTTCTAAAATGTAAAGAGGCTAGATGAGATTTAATATAAGTCAGGAAATCTGTATGTTAATTCTGAGAATATGAGAAACAAGAGGGGATGTAGGGGTATTTGGCAGAATATGGGTGTCTCAAGAGAGACACCCGACATAAGGGTGGCTCTCAGGCTTGAAGTGATGAGAGTAAAAGGGAGGTTCTCTTGTAGAACCAGTTCTTGCATGTTTTAGAGAGGGTGGTGGGTTTCTAGAGAGACATGGTTTTTGGTTCCAAGGGGGAGATTTCTTTGTCTTCTCAGAGCTAAAGCAAACTTGGTTTTCTTAATTCACCTTACAATCTTTAAGTATACCCAAGTGTTAAGTTGTATGAGGTTAGGAAACTAAGAAGGGTTCATTGAGTTTGGAGGTTTCGGAGAGTTCGAAGGAAACAGGTTGCATCGAAGGAAATTTATTTTCTTTAATCTGTTATGTTTTAAAGCTTTTAAATTCATAATAGAAGTATGTTTGATGGTTTGGAGGTGTTAGGGTTGAGAAAAAATGGTGGAGGAAGAAGTTGGAATCGATTTTGAGGTCTCTGTACAGGGTTGTACCGGTACAAGCATAGGTGGAGGCGGTACAACGGGGTTTTGGATGAGTTAGAATTGGTACAAAGATTTGTAGAACCGGTGTAACTTAAAGTAGGTTGTATCGGTACGACGAGGACCCAGTACACCAAGCTCAGTTTTGGGCTGCTTTGTTGTATTGTTCCAAGCTCCTATCTAACTCTTCTAAAAACTTGTTGGGACATCCAATTAAGTTCAAATATATTCCTTATGGGTCTAGTTTCTTACAACTACATGAATTTTTGAATGAATCTAAATATAGTCTACGCAAAGTGGGTAATTGGCAAGCAACGATTTAAGTGATTTAAATAACATCACTTGGGGAGGGATTTCGAAATGTGTTAGTGCAGGCATGAATACATAATCATACATGCATATATAAGATATGATGTACATGTGAAGAATATTTACCTGTGATTTGTTATGATATGTGGTAGGAACGGAGGTGTCGACACCTACATCAAGTGCGCCTAAAGTCTAATCAGGGGACTAAGTTGTAGTACCGTTGGACTTGACATGAGTGTACTTTTTCATGCAATTGATAATGGCAGGAATATGCCTGTGTTATTAATGTATGAATGTGTTGATTATGGATTTTAAGATAGCAATGTAAATATGTTGTGTGGCTTTGAGTGGTGAGTTTAATCTTCATGACCAATGTTAAATTGTTATTAATGAACTAGTGTGTGGATTTTTTGACTGATGATGATAATGTGTTTGTTAAATTGCATCAATGGGAAGTAAATAGCCTACTGGATAGTATAGCCCTTAAGGGCGGTTATTGGGCCTTAGTGGCTGTTGTATAGCCTTAATGGCGAATTATGCCTTAGTGGCGATTTATGACTTGATGGAAATTATAGCTTTAATGGCTAAGTTGTGAACTTAGTGGCGAATTTACATGTGTGTATGCCATACATGATGGCATGTGAGTGATTAATCATTTAATACTATTGAGATGGTGTTTGAGTTGTGAAGTATATTTGGTATTGGTGTATGGTGGTATTATGTTTATTATGTATGATATGGCGATTTTTTGTGAAGTATATTTTTCGTTCTTATCTGGTTAATGAAAGTGTACATTCACTAGGCATTTTTTACTCACCCCCTATAGTTTTGTATTTCAAGTAATCAAGCAAAATGGGAAGTCCACTGCTAAGTCTAGACGGCCGGGAAATGCATGGCGTGCGAGTCTAGTTGTCGTATTATGAGAACATTAAGTCATGTAAATAAGTAAAGTTTGTTAAAGTTCCAAGATGTATATTGTATGTAAAGTGGTTATGTTTATGTATATTAAATATTCTGCATAGGTTATCAGGTTTATGGCATATGAATGGGGTCCATTTTCCTGGAATAGACAATATGTACTGTTTTCCAAGGTAGGGTGTGACAATTCAGCCTGTCCGTTAGCTTGAGGATGGATAGGGTATGAGTAATGGTTTTGGATTTCTAAACCAAAACAGAATTCCCTAAAGGTATCATTATCCAATTGCTTTTCATTGTTAGTTACTAGGACTCTGGGAACTTCGAAACGACAAACAATGGATTTTCATACAAACCCTCTAAGCTTCTGTTTCGTGATGTTAATTGTTGGTGCAAAAATATACCCAACCTTTATGCAAGCCGGTGAGCTTGTTACTTTGCTCCCTATAACCTTTCCAAATGGTTTAAATAGCTCCTAGTAGGGTTGACTTAGCTCTTCAGGACTCCAAATGAGGTTTTCACAAGTTGAAAGACCTAAAAAGAAAGTTAGAGACCGGAGGGGGATCTCTGAGGATCGATCCTCTGATGCTTAAGTTAGTATTTTCTAGAAAGGGTCTTAAGGTATGTGCAAGGATTGATGTTGCATACCTTTGGTCTTCCCCTAGGCTCCCTTTTATAGTATTTTGAATGGATAGTTGGTGAGAAGTGGACTCTAGGCTGCTCGTTTGTTCTGGAAGGAGTAGACTCCTTGTATTTGGGGAGTCTAGCTTTCCTTATCCTTGCAAGACTACCCTAATGGTTGGAGTCTACTCTTCTTAGTGGTGGGCAAGACTCCTCCTCATTGGGGAGTCTTTTGAATCCCAATTAAGCTTGGAAAAGGGCGGAGACTCCTTTGAATTAAGGGGTGTTCGCCATTTAACCGTTTTCCCTTCTAGGAGTGCTACTGTCCTTGTTTTGGGGGTCGGTCTTTTTGAAATTCAAATTATAGATAAAGCTATCTAGCTTGCTTCTTTCATGCACTAGCTAGTAGGGGAGAGCTAATTATTAGGATTGGCTTTGCTCCCAGCTTTCCCAATACTGCCAAAGCTTAACAGGTCTTCCAATTGTAACATTTTGAAGGCTGGAGCATCCCTTAGAGCTTTCCCATCATTGTAATTATTTTTTTCCACATCAGTTGCCCCTAACCAGGTTTACCCAACTTTGCTAGGTCGTAGACCGTGCTTCCTGTTACCTTTTGTCTGTTACTTCCTCAGTTTTCAAAAACCAATTATGTGTGCACAACCTTTCAATGTAAATGAGGCGGTTTTAGGAAACCATTATTCCTAGGGCTATTTAAACCCTTTGAAGCTCTGGTTTAAGAAATTACTTGACTTTGAAAATTCTTGAAGCCGCATACTCTTGCAATTTTAACTTCCTTCTTCATTTTGAAAGCAATCTGGGGCATCTTGGCTGGGTTACTCCTTTTCAATTTATTTACTATAGATTTTTCTTTCTTTCTCAAATATCTTCTTTGAGAATTTGGGTTTCTTCTTGAATTCCCAATCTTTTACACTCTTTGTAATTGTTGTTGATTCTTGCTTGGACTTCTTTTGCTATTTGTACCAACCTTCCCCTCCTTTGTTCTATGTTATCCATAACAACCTCTTTCACATGACCTTTGAAAAAAAAAAATCTGATCTCGTTCTTCCTTTGGTTTAAGAAATAGGTCTTGCTAACGAAGAAACTGAGGTTTTTGAAGAAACTCTTCAGGGGAAACCTCCAACACCCTTGAATTCTACGCAAAGGGAGTGCACAACAACAATACTGAAAAATACCTTGGGTGAATTTGTGCCCAATTCTTCATCCCTAACTTTGGGAATTTAAGGGTCCCTTACAACAACGAATGAGCCTGCAATTATCATGAGATCGATGTTTGTTTCTATGAAATTGCCTTACTATGAGACTTAGGTTCCCCATTCATCCTTACATACCCAATTTCTTGTTTTTCTTGAATACTACCCCTACTTAATTTACTCCCAATAGTTGGAAAGTTTTGATTAGTCTTGGTGTTCTTTGGAACTCCGCCCATGGTGTGGGTGTGTTCACTTCTATAGGGTAGATCCTCCACTCTTTCCAGATAAAGATTAGTACTGGCCCAAGCTATGAGTGGTACTATTTGACCAAGTGGCCTGGTAGTACTGATCTGCTGACCAAGATTCCCACTCCTCCAAAAGAATGGAAGGATCGTTTCTTCTTTGTTTTTGGTTCGGCCCGGGAATTCAGCCCTTCCGATCCTCTTATGGCAAACCTAGTCAAAGTTCTTTTTTCATTGGGGTGTGGTGCCCCCTTCTTCTGGTAAGTCTACAATGCCTTCTTTGTTTTTGCATTTCTTTTCATAAAAAGATAAGAGATTGACAACCTCTTATACTTGCAGTTGATAATATGACCTTGCCAGAAGAATTTATGGATAGGGTAAAGGTGGGCTAGAGCCATATGATTAAGGAATTCGGTCTTCTGGTGATCGACACCAATTTGTTCAAGTTTAGGCTGGGCCTGAACCCCAATTTGCTATTGTGACTGTTGTTGTAACCATCAAGATAGTCAACCTCTTTTTTTTAGAGCAGAAATCTTTCTCTTCTTTAGTGATGGTCTCACTCTTTGATGTCTTTTCTCTAGTTTAGGTCTTTTGCCAAGACTCGATAAGAAGGTCCTTCGTGATGTCAGGGCTAGATAATCTTCTGGGGGTTGACTTGATCCGAAATGTGTACACCCAAGTGCAGGCGGTCAAGTTGTAGTAATAATCTGGTTTGAGTCCAGAGTCGAATCCTCAGGGAACTATGGTTGGTGTTCTTTGAAGTAAATAGTGAGAAAGACTTGTAACTGGAAATATTATGATTTTGAAGTTGTGGGAAGTTTTGGATAGAATGTAAAATTCTTTCCAATGGGTATTTTTCTAGACAAAATATAAGATGATTAAATGTAACAAACACTCTTTGGTTCGGGAATCAGAATATGTAGTTGATTATCCGGTGCATTATGTTTATGCTTTATAACTCAATTAACTCCCGTGTCAACGGCAAATTAATCGGAAGATAGGAATGAAGTGCAATAATGGTGGACATTGAAATTTTATCATGAAGAGTTAGTTAGGGTACTTGCCTTGAATCAATGGATCTTTCCATGTAGGAGTCATCCATTTATCATAGAAAGATCCGTTGATTATACAAAGTACCTTTACTTTGCTAGGTGCATTCAATCACCCAAAAATCAAGTGGAGTATAGAACATTTAAGCATAAAGGTGATACACAAACATAATGTCCGGATTAATCTTTTACATATCTATCATCCCTTCCCAAAGAGTGAATGAGGACTACTCACCCTTCATAACTATGGTAAAGCTAGAATGATGAATAGTACTCATCCCCAAAAGGTGTTACAAAGTAAAATACTCTAAAGTAAAATATCTAAACAAGGAGTCGTTCTTCGACAAAGAACAAGTGAATCACGTTCCACCCTTCACGGCTTTGGTAAAGCTCTAGAAAAGTGGAAGAGTTTCACTCCTCTAAGGGGAAGAAGGAAGCTCCAACAATGGAAGTAAAAGAAAACAATACTTAAATTAAAAGAAAGCAATAAATACTTGGTGTTTAATTCACAACCAAGAGATAAAAATACATAAAAGAAAACAATAACTACTTGGTGTTTAATTCACAACCAAGAAATAAAAATACATAAAAGAAAACAATAACTACTTGGTGTTTAATTCACAACCAAGATATAAAAATACATAAAAGAAAATAATAAAAGCTATAAAGAAATGACAATTAGAAGAGGAGGCTCAGCCTTCCATTATATTTATACAAGCAAGTAAATATAAAAGCTATAAAGAAATGACAATTAGAAGAAAGAACTCTTACCATAAGAACATAAGCATAAAATCTTCAATACATGAATTGAAATGGAAGCTACAAAAGATGAAAGAAAATTTGCTCTCTAAAAACTCTTCTAAAATCTCTCCTAACTCTTAGTTCCTCTCTTGGTTTTTCCACCAATTCCACCCTCAGATCCCTCCTTGAAATGCAGAAGGAGCAGCCTATTTATAGGCGTAGGAAGGCTGGGCAAGTGGGCAAGTGGGCAAGTGGAGAATGAACGGTGGTGTTGCTGAATGCTGATTTTTCAAATGCTTTTATTACACTTTGTCATGCTTTTATTACACTTTGTCCTGCTTTTATTACACTTTGTCCTTCATTCTTTGCATTCTCCTGACATTGCTCCCTTGGTCTTGCGTTAATTCGGCATTTGTCCCTCAGATGTACTTCTTTGATGCCTTTGGACTTTCCTTCACTTTAGAACCTAAAATATCATCATTTAAACTCCATCAAAGTATAATTAGTCCAAAAAGAGTGTAACAATATGCTACTTTTGAGTGCTAATCACACCCCCCAACCTAAACATTGCTGGTCTCTAGCAATAAATAACAGCATAACAAAATCACTTTCGTAGATAACACGATTGCATTTAGCATATGCAATAAGCCGTTAAACCCCTAGGTGATTCCTAGTGGACGAGTTTTGTCTCGTGAAGGTTTTCAGTGAAGCTACCTACAAACTCCATTGTGAAAAAAAAATGTGTATATGCATTAGCACCATGATAGTTGAAACTTTTTTTTTTTTTAGAACATAGAACACTTCTCTGTCATTGGTACGTAATATACGCAAAAATAAACACTTGTTATATTGGTATTTGAAATTCCCTATGTAGTAAGAATGATCATTCTAGCAACAAGAATTGTTATATAACAAACACTCCACTTTACTACCTTCCATGGATAGCTTCGATTTCACAAACCTCTCGTAGAATGCTCTCAGCAAAAATTCACTCCGATTATAGTGACTTGTCTCTCACGGGGCATGTGATCAGAAGGTGGCCAATCGAAAAATCACATGCACAATTAGGAAGGAAGTGAAGTTTACGGAAACAAACTAATCATGTTTGGCATAATCTCATGAAAGAATATTGATGCAATTTAAAGAAATACTATTTACCATACCCCAATTTTGATTAACAACACACACATGTAACAGACTTGAGATCAATTAGGGCTTTTCATAGGTTGTAGCGTGGCCAGAGGTCAGTGGCTAATGAAATGACGTCAGAGGTTTTCAAAAGCTATCTTTTCATTCTGTAATGTAGCACACTTCTTTCTAGCTTTTCGACATTTTGCCAAGAAATGATTTCTTTTTTTTTTTTTTTTTTTTTTTTCATAAATTCTCCTTATCATCGAAAAGTAATCTCCACAGTTTTCCCATTTCTTTGCATTTCTGTGTCATATTAATTAATAAGAGTGTGCAAGAAAATTAGATAGCAATGGTGTGTCCAGTATGTTTTCTTGTGGCTTGGTAAATATTTGGGTTTATCAAAGAAGAAATCATACATTGAGGGCTCAAACATGGCTGACTAGGGAAATAATTTTGCAGAAAAAATGGCTAAGGCTCAATATCAAATCAAAGATGACCTAAAATCCTTTCTCAAGTATGTGAACATGTATGTGTCGTATGAACAGATTTCTTGGGGATATGTCAACAGATTACCTTAGTTGCGTCAATCAAAGCAAATTTAATGAGATTATTCAAAAATAGAGAATGAAAAACCTTACTTGAATAAATGTTAATTATCTCTCAAAAGTATGATAAGGCTCAAAACTTACCATGGTATTCTTTATCATCTCCACTGGTAATGTCAGGTTTTTCATGGAATGTCGGTTATATACCGATTCTATTTTTGAGTCTGGTCATTCTTTACCTTAAGAATAACAAATAGCAATATACATTTGACATTTAAGCATAGAGAAAATACCATTTTTCAAGGAAGTGGTTTTTTTTTTTTTTTTTTTAGAAAACAAGAAAAATAAAATTCAAAATTATAAACATACTCATTTATCTATGAAAATTGAAAGAATACTAGATGCACCAATTAAACTTGAAAAACTATGGCGTCTCAGGATAAGTCCCTACCCACACTACAGGTTGGCATTTTAGGACATTCCTTACTCCGCCCACATACTCATTTATCTATGAGAATTGAAAGAAGATAAAATGCACAAATTGAACTTGGAAATTTATGGCGTCTCAGGATCAAATCCCTACCTACACTGTTAGTTGGTAGTTCGGGACGTTCCTTACTCGGCCCATATTTTTATTTCAACAACCAGACTTTGTACAAAAATATTTTACAAAAGAGTTCAGACCCTTAACCTTCATTCCAAAACACATTTTTCCACAGCTTTGTTTTTATAGTCAAAATCTAATCCGAGTCATCGCTTGGATCTATGTCATTATCAGTGACCCTTCCAACTTCTTGTCGCACATAACTTGTAAGTCCTGGACTGGCATAAGATGGCGTGTTAGGATAATCCTTACTCAGCCCATACACTATCCAGTTTAATCGATCGGTTGCACGACCCGAAATTGGTTCAGAACACTGATTATGTTTTTTCATATGAAATATCCTGCCACAATAGTAACAAGCACCCAGTCGTTTGGAACGACGATGTTTAGCAAAATTGCTTCTGCCACACAATGGTTGTTGTTGTTTCTCTCGGATCTCAATTTTTCTCACATCCCTTGCTTTTCTCATTATCACAGCATGCACATCAGATGGGAAAATGCGTAGAACTCCTAGACTAAACCAAAAAAGTTTAGGATCCATGCTTGCTAAGACTAAAGACATTCTATCTGGTTCTTTAACGTCTGCCAGTCACAAAGACAGTTGAAGCTGCATCCGATGTGATCATGAAATACAGGTACAAATACTAAAAAAAAAACGCGATCCAAAAAAAATAATTTTTTTTTTTTTTCTTTTTTTTTTCAGATCTAAAACTAAAATTACAAATACGAAACTAGAGAAAATATACCAAAATACAAGCGGAAGGAAGAAGATTTAGGATGAAACAAACAAATTAACGAAGAAGGAATAAACCCAGAATACAAAGGATGGAGGGGGCTTATTTGGCAAATTATCAGATCTTACTGTAACAGCAATTACAGCATAGTCATTGGAGGGCATAGCAAATTCACAAGGAATCTTATAAAGACAAATAGCCATGAGAATCACAAGCTGTAGATATCAAATTTCAAATATATATATAAATGAAATTACAAACAAGCAATACTTACAACACTAGCACTAGTGGGCTAGTGGAGATAAGGTTGCAGTAGTGAAAGTGTATGACGCTTGGAAATGAGGTTGTAAGGTACAGATCTGTTCATCTGCCGAAACCTACAAACAAAATACAACAATTACTCAACTCAAGGAATATCTGGGTTTCTCTGGAAACTCCTCATCTTAAGTGTGAGAACAAAAAGAGCACCCAGGTACAAATACAAACATATAAGACAAATTATTAAACAAAAGACTGGATCGTCGGCGTATATGGTCATGGATTTACAGGGTGAGTTGTTTTTACAGAGAACAGAAAGAACGACGACGAAGAAGAAGAGAAGAAAAAGAAAGAGAAGAAGAGAAGGGAAAGAGAAAAGGGGAAAACCAACACCGGTAATGGTGGAAGAAAAAGAAAAAGGTGGAAGGCCTAATAAAGGCATTCCTCAAATTTTTTTTTCTTTTTTTTTTTTTTTTTTTTTTTTTTTTTTTTTTTTAAACAAGTGTCGGCAGCAGCTGGCAGGCAGAAGAAAAGAAAAAAGAAGAAGAAAGAGAATGGGAGGCCCTTTTTTTTTTTTTTTTTTTTTTTTTTAACTTTACTTTCGGCAGTGTCGGCAAGCGCAAATCATGGCAGCAGGCGCAATAATGGTGCATAGTAATAAAAATGAGTAGGGTAAGAGAACACCTCGCACTTGAGCTTTGACCCATGCACCGATATCTGAAACTAGGAACAACAAAATTATACAACAAAAGAAAGTGACATGCATTAAAAATAACATTAATAAATAAAAGCAACTGTACTTCACTCAC
The DNA here is from genome assembly GCA_951799425.1 of Ilex aquifolium. NCBI lineage: Eukaryota > Viridiplantae > Streptophyta > Magnoliopsida > Aquifoliales > Aquifoliaceae > Ilex > Ilex aquifolium. Next base: position 23,258,167 of record OX637400.1, read on the forward strand.
GGTTCCAACAAAGAACCAGACACACACTAAATTTTATACCATTAATTGCACACACCCACATTTTCTAAAATGTAATGAATGAACGGCTGCCTACTTTTGACTTTTTTTTTTTTTTTTTTGCCAGTCTTCACGTGGCTGAAGACTCAATTATCATAAAAGTTAAAATAGTTATACTTTGCTCCCCTATATTTCACTTATTATATATATCAACCACAAAAATTAATTATTCCTTATACTTTCCCATCAAAACTCATAATATATATACTTAAACCATTTTCAAAAATTTCAAAAATTTGGGATCTCACAATCTACCCTCCTCAAAAGAATTTCGTCCCTGAAATTCCTTAATTCACCAAGAATCCCAAAATTTGTAGGGGTACAAAGTGTAACACAAGAAAGAAAAAAAATATAAAGTGTTTATTATTCAAAAGAAAGGGGTGTTATTGAATTTTTTTCAATAAAGTTGTAATTATTCTCAATTCACAAAACCGAATGAATATAAAATTTCAGATTTTACACTACTAACCCCTTTATTTTACTTATTATATATTTCAACCTCTCTATTTTACTTATTATATATTCCAACCCCCTTTTTTTTTTTTTTTTTCTACACTACATTATGCATACTAAAAGGAATCAAAATAAACATTCTTAAGCCAAAAGAGTTTGTACAGAACATAAAAAAAATAAAATAAAATAAAATAAAATAAAATTTACAGACTCGGACCTTCAGCTTTCATTCCCAACCTCAGTACACTTTTCCACAGAGGTCAATCCGATTCCCCCTCCGTATCTGTGTAAAATGGACAACCAGTAACTCTCCCAACTTCCTCTCTCACAAATCGGTTAAGCACAGTACCGGAATAACATGGCGTATCAGGGTAATCCTTACTCAGCCCATGTTTTATCCAGTTTAATCGATCGGTTGCGCGACCGGAAATTGGTTCAGAACATTTGTTGTATCTTTTCTCATGAAAGTATCTGCCACACTGTTTACAGGCACCAAGTCGTGTAGCACGACGACGTTTAGAATAACTGCTTCGGCCACAGAGGGGTTTCGCTTGTTTTTCTTTGATTTCAGCCTTCCTTACTAATCTTGCTTTTCTCATGATCATGGTATGTACATCAGATGGAAAAGTACGTAGGACTCCTAGACTAAACCAAAAAAGATTTACATCCATGATTGATACTCTATGACCCATTATCTGGTTTTTTTACGTCTTCCAGTCACAAAGACGATCAAAACTGACCCACAGATATTATCATTAATACAAGGTACATAATATGAACAGATACAACAATAAAAACAAAAAAAATTTACAGAAAATTTTACGGGTTCAACCTGCGCAGATCAACTACTGTAAACTGCAGATCAACTATTGTAAACTGTAGATCTCACCCCCCAACCTAGACTGAACATTGTCCCCAATGTTTCGAGTTTTTCGGTTTGTAGAGCTTGAATACGCAGTTAACTGTGGAGATCTGTTCAATCGCCGATGACCTATACCAAAAAAAAACAGAGATTAAGCATCTTTGGGGTGGTCTGGGTTTTCATTGGGACAAAAACCCTTGATCATCAGTGCGGCCCGAAGAAGAACAGCCATAAGTAAATAATACAAACAAATGTAGATCATGAGAAGGAGGATAGGGTCATCGAAAAATGCAGACATGGTACTGTTATGGGTTGGATCGTGGTACAGAAGACCAGATGCAGTGGAGAAGAAGAAGAAAAGAGAAGAAGCAGAAGAAGAAAAAGAAAAGAAAAGAGTAAAGGTGTGGTGAGGAAAAGAAAAAAAAAGAAAAAAAAAAAAGCGATGGGAGCCTTATAAAGGCAGTCCATCGTGTCGGGTGTCTGACTGACCCGACCCTTTTTTGTGTCGGCAAGCGTAATCTCCGGAGTGATATCCGGAGATACTTTCTGGATCCATTAAAAAAATGGTCTCCACATTTTGGACAAAATTCTCCACAAAGGGTTTTAATCTCTGACCATTGACGGTAAAAATGTTACCGTTTGATGGGTTCTCCACTTCCACTGCCCCATGTTCAAATACCTTTTTAACAATGTATGGTCCAGTCCATTTTGATTTCAACTTACCAGGAAATAGGCGAAGTCTCGAATTGAAAAGTAGAACCTTTTGATCAGGTTCAAAAGATTTTCGCACTATGTTCTTGTCATGAAAAATTTTCATCCTGGTTTTTGCAATCTTAGCATTTTCATATGCTTCATTTCTCAATTCCTCCAATTCATTAATCTGAAGCTTCCGTGACAGTCCAGCCTTGTCTAAGTCAAAATTCATTGCTTTAATAGCCCAGTATGCCCTATGTTCCAATTCCACAGGCAAGTGACATGGCTTTCCATAGACTAATCGATAGGGAGACATGCCCAAAATTGTTTTAAAAGCAGTTCGGTATGCCCAGAGCGCATCAGTTAGTCTTAATGACCAATCTTTGCGATCTGGGTTCACCGTTTTTTCCAAAATTAATTTGATCTCCCGATTAGCTAACTCAGCTTGTCCACTGGTCTGTGGATGATAAGGGGTTGCAATTTTGTGAAAAATCAAGTATTTTTTCATTAAATTCCAGAAGGGACGATTGCAAAAATGAGAACCCCCATCACTTATAATGGATTTTGGAATTCCAAACCGAGATAAAATATTTTCTTTTAAAAACTTGATCACCGTTTGATGATCATTATTTCGGCATGGAATTGCTTCAACCCATTTGGATACATAGTCTACGGCTACTAAAATGTATAGATAGCCAAAGGAGGGGGGAAATGGTCCCATAAAATCGATACCCCAACAGTCAAAAATTTCGATCACCAAAATTGGGTTTAAGGGCATCATGTTTCTTTTTGAAATGTTTCCCAACCTTTGACATCTATCGCAAGTTACGCAAAAAGCATGGACATCTTTGAAAAGTGTGGGCCAGTAAAATCCACACTGCAAGATTTTTGCAGCGGTTTTTCGAGATGAAAAATGACCACCACATGCTTCTGAATGACAAAATGTTATTACCTGTCTACTTTCCTGAGCGGGGATGCAACGTCTTATGATCTGATCCTTACAGTACTTGAATACGTAGGGATCTTCCCAAAAGAAATTGCGGACCTCCCTCAGAAACTTCTTTTTGTCCATGGGAGTGAAAAATGGAGGAAGTGTTCCGGTAGCAAGGAAATTAGCAATATCAGCGTACCATGGGGTTTCATCAATCCTGAATAGTTGTTCATCGGGGAATTTTTCATTGATTGGCAGTTCATCCTCATGAAATTCATAAGTTAATCTTGACAGATGATCTGCCACCACATTTTCCACACCCTTTTTGTCCTTAATGACTAAATCAAATTCTTGGAGCAAGAGGATCCATCTCAAGAGCCTTGGTTTGGCATCTTTTTTTGTAAGCAAAAATTTCAGTGCTGCATGGTCAGTAAATACAGTAACAGAAGAACCAACAAGATAAGATCGAAATTTTTCCAATGCAAATACTACAGCAAGTAATTCCTTTTCAGTTGTTGAGTAATTCATTTGGGCATCATTTAAAGTTTTACTTGCATAGTAAATCACATGTGGCTTCTTATCTTTTCTTTGTCCCAAAACAGCACCTACAGCATAGTCACTAGCATCACACATCAATTCAAAGGGTAGAGTCCAGTCAGGAGGTTGCATTATTGGGGCAGAAATTAACATGCCTTTGAGTTTGTCAAAGGATTTTTGGCACGCTTCATTCCAGTCGAAAATGACATCCTGACACAAAAGATGACACATAGGTTTTGCTATGGTGCTGAAGTCTTTTATGAACCTTCTGTAGAATCCTGCATGACCTAAGAATGATCGAACATCCTTCACAACCCTAGGAGCAGGAAGATTCCTTATCAAATCAATTTTTGCTTTATCAACTTTCATGCCTTCAGACGACACAATGTGACCCAAGACAATGCCTTGATTCACCATGAAATGACATTTCTCCCAGTTAAGCACCAGATTTGCCTCTTTGCATCTCATCAAAACTTTTTCTAGGTTAGCTAGACACAAATCAAATGAGTCACCATATACCGAGAAATCATCCATGAAGATTTCCAAAAATTTTTCGACCATGTCACTGAACAAGCTCAGCATACATCTTTGAAATGTTGCAGGAGCGTTACAAAGTCCGAATGGCATCCTTTTGAATGCAAAGGTGCCAAATGGACATGTGAATGTGGTCTTTTCTTGGTCATTCAGAGCTATCTCAATTTGATTGTATCCGGAATACCCATCCAGGAAACAGTAAAATTCATGGCCTGCTATTCTCTCGAGGACTTGGTCAAGGAAGGGAAGAGGAAAATGGTCTTTTCTAGTCACCAGATTGAGTTTTCGATAGTCAATGCACATTCGCCATCCTGTGACGACTCGTGTTGGCACGAGTTCATTTGCATCATTTTTGACTACTGTGACTCCAGATTTCTTTGGTACAACTTGGGTTGGACTAACCCATTTGCTATCGGAGATAGGAAAAATTATCCCTGCATCCAGGAGTTTGAGCACTTCCAGTCTCACAACCTCTTTCATGTGAGGATTCAATCGTCGCTGCATTTGACGAGAGGGTTTTGAGTCCTCTTCAAGGTATATGGCATGATTACAAATTAACGGGCTTATACCTTTCAAATCAGCGATGGTCCACCCAATGGTGCTTTTATGACTTTTAAGAACTTCAATTAATTGAGCTTCTTGCAAGTCTGTGATTTTTGAAGAAATTACCACTGGGTAAGATTTATCCTCACCTAAAAATGCATACTTGAGATCAGATGGGAGCGGTTTCAGTTCAGGCTTTGGTGGCCTGTCACTTGAAGATAGTGGTTTTGTACCACTTGATGAAATTTCTTCAAATTTAGGAGCCCATGTCCCCACATTGAAGGTAGGGAACTCAATGGAGTTTTGTTCCAGAGAGTCAGATGAGTCAGATTTTGACAAAATTGATTCACTAAGATCCTCACAGAATGAGTCATTCAGATGTGCTTGTATCAATGACTCAATGGAATTTATTTCTCCTACCTCCTCGTACTCTCTTGGGTGTTTTGCAATGTCAAAGACGTTCATTTCGAGAGTCATATCCCCAAAAGTCAATTTCATAATACCATTCCTGCAATTGATTAGTGCATTGGAGGTTGCTAGAAAAGGTCGACCAAGAATGACAGGAATTGGAGTTTCTGAATGAACTTCTGGATGAGTATCTAGAACAATGAAGTCTACAGGGAAGACAAAATTATCCACTTGGACAAGTACATCTTCAACAATACCTCTAGGAATTTTTACAGATCTATCTGCCAATTGGAGTGTGGTGCAAGTGGGTTTCAGTTCACCTAAACCCAACTGCTGGTAGACAGAGAAAGGAAGCAAGTTGACACTAGCTCCAAGGTCTAACAATGCTTGCTCAATTTTGAAATTTCCAATGACACATGACACAGTGGGACACCCTGGATCTTCGCACTTTGAAGGGATTTTGTGTTGAAGTAGGGCACTGGCTTGCTCTGTGAGGAAGGCTCTTTTTTGAACATTTTGGCTTCTTTTGACTGTGCACAAGTCTTTTAGAAACTTGGCATAAGCTGGAACCTGTTGGATTGCATCCAGAAGTGGGATGTTGATTTTTACTTGCTTGAAAAGCTCGTAAATTTCAGACTGATTGTTTGCTTTCTGTATGCTCTTGAGTCTATGAGGGAAAGGAGCAGGAATAGAACACGATGGTTCTTCTTCCCTTGATGGCTCTGGTTCTTGTTCAATCATGGGATCACAGTCATTTTTTTTTTCAAGTTCTGGCTCACTTAATGGGTTGGCTGGAATTGAGTCTGGTTTTGGGTCTGGAATTAGCATGTTTCTGATGGACTTGTCAATCTTTTTGCCACTTCTCAATGTGGTGACAGTTTTGGCTTGGTCTTGTGGAGTTTCCATAGTTGATGGATTTCCCACCTGAAATTGGCCTTGTGGAGGCTTTGGTTGGGCAGGAAATTTTCCTTTCTCATGTGTGCTCATGGACTGGGTCAGCTTTTGAATGTGGCCTTTGAGATCCTCAAAAGATTGTGTGGTCTGGGCCTTGAAATCAATAAAAGCCTGAGTAGAACTATTGTTATAGCTCATTTGGGTTTGCATGAATTGATTCAATGTATCTTCAAGGCTCCTTTTGTGTGGTGGTTGATATGGAGGATATTGTGGAGGTACTTGAGGTGGATGTGGTGGCCCTTGTTGATGAGGATATTGTGGAGGTCCTTGAGGTGGTTGTTGTGGACTTTGTTGCTGATTCATGGGGGTTGGTTGTGTGTTTCTCCAACTAAAATTTGGGTGGTTCCGCCACCCTGGATTGTATGTTTCAGAGTATGGGTTGGAGTAAGGCTTGTTGAAATTGGAAATGGCATTTGTTTGTTCCAACAAAACTTCTTTGAATGCCGGAATGGTCGGGCATTCCCCAGTAGGATGCCCTGTTAGTGCACAAATCCCACACACTTGTTCTGTGGGAGGGACAACATCAACTTGATGGACCTTTTTCATCTCTAAAGCTTCAAGCTTTCGAGACAAAGTGGACATTTTTGCTCTAAGATCATCATCTTCTCTCAAGACATACTTACCCCCTTGGAAAGTAGGTGGTTTGGCTTCTACAGTGGTAGGAGAGGCTGAGTCCCACATTTGAGAACTGTCAGATATGGTATCAAAAAAATTGAATGCCTCCTCCGGACTTTTTCCCATGAACTCTCCTTGAGCCATCATTTCGACAAACTGTCGTAACCTAGTGGGCAAGGAGTCATAGAAAAATCCTACCAAAGTCCAATCTTCAAAAGCATGGTGTGGACAAGATTGGAGAAGATCTTTGAATCTCTCCCAGCTTTGATAAAAAGTTTCCCCTTCTTTGATCGAAAAATTCATGATTTGTCTTTTGAGTGCATTAGTGCGGTGCAGAGGAAAGAATTTTCTGAAAAATTCATTCTGTAGAGCCTGCCAATTAGGGATTGAAAGAGATTTTAAAGAATGTAACCATTGTTTGGCTTTATCCCTCAAAGAGAAAGAAAACAATTTCATTTTTGTCAATTCAGAATTGTCTTGAAATGTTCCACACACTTCTTCGAAGTCTTTGATATGCAGATACGGATTTTCTGTATCCAATCCCTGAAACACGGGCAATAAATGCACTGTCCCCGGCTTCACAGTGAAGTGGGGTGCATTCTCCGGAAAAACAAAACAAGAGGGGACACTATTCCTTGTGGGATGTAAGTAATCCCGCAATGTTCGAATGTTGGGTACTTCCCCCTCTCTCACATGATCTTCACCCTGCCTATCAATATTTGCCATATTGAAGTTACAAGAATCGGCTTCTGATTTGGGTGAAGGTGGTTCAAGTTGATTTACAGACCCAGAAGATTCAGCAGGCAAATTTTGAAAGAGGCGATTGGTGTCAGTCATAAAACAAAATTATTCACAATAAGGCAAAAATATAAACAAAAAGAGAGGTTTTTTTTTTTTTTTTTTTTTCACCTTTTTCTAAAAAGAGCACCTTTTATGGTTCCCCGGCAACGGCGCCAAAAACTTGACTTGATCCGAAATGTGTACACCCAAGTGCAGGCGGTCAAGTTGTAGTAATAATCTGGTTTGAGTCCAGAGTCGAATCCTCAGGGAACTATGGTTGGTGTTCTTTGAAGTAAATAGTGAGAAAGACTTGTAACTGGAAATATTATGATTTTGAAGTTGTGGGAAGTTTTGGATAGAATGTAAAATTCTTTCCAATGGGTATTTTTCTAGACAAAATATAAGATGATTAAATGTAACAAACACTCTTTGGTTCGGGAATCAGAATATGTAGTTGATTATCCGGTGCATTATGTTTATGCTTTATAACTCAATTAACTCCCGTGTCAACGGCAAATTAATCGGAAGATAGGAATGAAGTGCAATAATGGTGGACATTGAAATTTTATCATGAAGAGTTAGTTAGGGTACTTGCCTTGAATCAATGGATCTTTCCATGTAGGAGTCATCCATTTATCATAGAAAGATCCGTTGATTATACAAAGTACCTTTACTTTGCTAGGTGCATTCAATCACCCAAAAATCAAGTGGAGTATAGAACATTTAAGCATAAAGGTGATACACAAACATAATGTCCGGATTAATCTTTTACATATCTATCATCCCTTCCCAAAGAGTGAATGAGGACTACTCACCCTTCATAACTATGGTAAAGCTAGAATGATGAATAGTACTCATCCCCAAAAGGTGTTACAAAGTAAAATACTCTAAAGTAAAATATCTAAACAAGGAGTCGTTCTTCGACAAAGAACAAGTGAATCACGTTCCACCCTTCACGGCTTTGGTAAAGCTCTAGAAAAGTGGAAGAGTTTCACTCCTCTAAAGGGAAGAAGGAAGCTCCAACAATGGAAGTAAAAGAAAACAATACTTAAATTAAAAGAAAGCAATAAATACTTGGTGTTTAATTCACAACCAAGAGATAAAAATACATAAAAGAAAACAATAACTACTTGGTGTTTAATTCACAACCAAGAAATAAAAATACATAAAAGAAAACAATAACTACTTGGTGTTTAATTCACAACCAAGATATAAAAATACATAAAAGAAAATAATAAAAGCTATAAAGAAATGACAATTAGAAGAGGAGGCTCAGCCTTCCATTATATTTATACAAGCAAGTAAATATAAAAGCTATAAAGAAATGACAATTAGAAGAAAGAACTCTTACCATAAGAACATAAGCATAAAATCTTCAATACATGAATTGAAATGGAAGCTACAAAAGATGAAAGAAAATTTGCTCTCTAAAAACTCTTCTAAAATCTCTCCTAACTCTTAGTTCCTCTCTTGGTTTTTCCACCAATTCCACCCTCAGATCCCTCCTTGAAATGCAGAAGGAGCAGCCTATTTATAGGCGTAGGAAGGCTGGGCAAGTGGGCAAGTGGGCAAGTGGAGAATGAACGGTGGTGTTGCTGAATGCTGATTTTTCAAATGCTTTTATTACACTTTGTCCTGCTTTTATTACACTTTGTCCTGCTTTTATTACACTTTGTCCTTCATTCTTTGCATTCTCCTGACATTGCTCCCTTGGTCTTGCGTTAATTCGGCATTTGTCCCTCAGATGTACTTCTTTGATGCCTTTGGACTTTCCTTCACTTTAGAACCTAAAATATCATCATTTAAACTCCATCAAAGTATAATTAGTCCAAAAAGAGTGTAACAATATGCTACTTTTGAGTGCTAATCAGGGGTTTCACCAGTCCTCATCTGTCGATTACAAAGAGGTTGAGGTCTATAGGTCTCTTGCTTCAAAAATTTCTCTTGTTTTTTCAACCCTATAGGTGGTAATCCCACTTGATGTGGAATTCCCTGTGACATTCCCTTATCAAAAGAGACAAAAGGTAGTATAGGGGAAGCTTCTCATTTATGAGTCCTCAAAAGGTATACCCGTTTTGACCCCTACTCCCCCTGTCTCTAAAGCCAGTGCTTCTCTAAAGAGCATGTGGAATGACCCGAAGCTTGCTATAAAAAAGTTTCAGAATTTTATCTCTGGTCTTGAAGTTGAGGATATTTTGAAGCTGGGGTCATGCAAGATCTCCAACATGATGGCCCATAACTTCTACAAGGTAAGATCCAATCTTGGCCACCTTTTCTCCTTCATTTTTTTTTTTTATGATTCTAGTGCCTTTCCCCTTTTGCGCATTTTCCAAATGGCCATACTAGCAATGGGGATAAGCTGCTTGGCCTATACGTAGGAGAATACTGTGAAGGATAAGCTAAAGGCTACCCTTAAAGAAACTCTGGACGCTAAGAAGGAGTTCATATCTTGCGACAAATAGTTAGTGTATGTTTGTGTTGATTTGAAAAAATCAAAATCTCCTTAGCGATCGAGAAGGCCAAGAACGGACTGGAAGAATCTTTGAGGCGAGCATAGGATGTGACGCCCCAAAATCCGGGGGTCCGTTGATAACCCATCAACCCGCGGAAACATCCGTGGATATCGCTCAACCCGACACCACATCTAGAATATCATTAAGCCGGGATTATAACCCATAATGAAAATTCGGTTTAACATTCATTTGATTCAATTAAAGTCCCATACACCGTGGTTTGTACCCCATTAGGGTCCACTTTGATCATTTAAAGGAAGGAAATTCAAAGCCCAAAGATTTGGCAAAACATTTAAAAATTTCAGATTTTTGGAATGACTACCTGTCGGCTACCGGTAGCTGTTTCCTTCTGGAAAATAACTACCTGTTGACTACCGGTAGCTATTTCCTTCTGGAAAACAACTACTTGTTGGCTACCGGTAGCTGTTTCCTTCTGGAAAACAACTACCTGTTGGCTACCGGTAGCTAAAGGCAGATTTTGCCCATTTCATTAGTTTTTCATTTCCAACTCATTTCAAACTCTTCCAAACTCATACCAAACATATATAATGAGAATTCCCACATTATACATAGTCCATCCAAGTCATATTACATACATTCATAATTCAAAATATAATGTTTTACAACAACATTTCAAATCACTTAGAGACCACATGTTGGCCTCTCTTCAAACTTGGCGCTCGTCATGGAAACCATCCCTCGGCACACGACCCTCACCTGAAATGTTTCCCGTATAGGGTGACCCAACGCCCAGTAGAGAAAAATCCTACAATGGCTACTCTCCCCCTAGATGCTCATGCTCATGTAATCACATACAACATAATAACCAATCCTTTCACTCAATTGTGCATTCTATGTTGGAATGCAATAAAGCCATGTCATGATATGAAATGGAACTCCCCCATGAGCCTTAACCCAAGCCTTTAGCGGCTTCCACCACAATGCAATGCCAATGTGTGTGAACCCGTCTATTGACGGAAAACATCCAATGATCGTTTTGAATAAGAAACCATTCGTTTTAAAAAATCCGATCATCTTTGGATTCAACCCATTTAATGGGTGTTTTCATAACAAAGATCCCTTGTGTTTTCTTTGGGCAACGGATTTGGTATCACAACCGTCGGCTCCGTGGGCCATGTCACTTTTCTGGAATTTCACCTTCGGGAAGTGGCTGAACCAAGTGGTTTAGGGTTTCTCACCCAAGGAAGTCACCATGCCCCTTCTTGCTTACCCACACAAGTCTTTCCTTATGCAATGCAACCGTGCAACTCCAAAAAGGATCGTCGATCCAATTTTCCCCGAGTCTACACCCAAATCAAACACCAAGCTAGGTGTTGATTTACCCATGCACTACTCATCCACACTCATGCACAATGCCAATGAATGTGATGCTATATTCATGCTCAAAATGCAATGGCCACCACATGAGCAACATAATCATATGTTCAACATATCTAAATTTCATGGCAATCTTATCAATTGTATATGACTACCAAATCCCAACCATGTCAACATATCACAATCATATCTTGACGACATAGAGCATAATTACAATTATCTCTATACACACAAACATGTTATCACAATATAATTGAAATAACACCCATTTACCAACTAAGGCATTTAAACAAACACTTTATGGGCACAAACCATAAATCACAAAGCATGCCTCCAATAATACCAAGTCACATAGTGAATCATGTATGTAACTTTCTCATATCCAAAATTAGACTAGTAACAAGGCAAAGCCAATTACATGTTCACTTTGTTTATTTTCTTCATAACCATAACACATATATATATATATATATACATACATATGTACATTCAACCCATACTCTACCAACAACTAAGGATGGAATAGGTCAAGGTAGGAAACCCCCTACCTCTTGGAGTGTAGTAGAGGTTGTAGAAAACCTCTAGGCACAAAGCAATCCAAAAACCTTGATTTTTCCCAACTCTTGATTTTTTTCACCTTCGGTGGAATTCGTTGTTTTTGGTATGTAGAGGAAGCCCTCGACGAGTAGATCACTTCTCCCTTCTAGCTCGATGGAATCCGAGCGACGGTTGTCGGAGAAATCGCCGGAGAAAGGCTTAAGAAAACCATTTTCTCTCTCCTCTCTTTCTCTCTCTCTTTGAACGGCTGAACAAGACTCAAGTGGGCTTAGAAAATCTGATTTTTCAGATATTTTAGCCCTATTTATAGTTTTAAATGTGTGGTCTACATCGCACCGCTCGTTTATTACTTTCGGGTCCGTTTTTCGTCCCGAAACGACTCATTAAGTCCCGGATTAAGTCCAAATAAATTTTATTGGCACATTAATCCAATTATAAGGAATTTTAATATTTCTCGTTTTTGGGGACCTTTAAAAGGTCAATCGCCACGCAGTCGTCTCGATCTACGTGCAAAATCCGACTCTCTCGGAATTCGACGAATTTTCTGGTGGTTACTAGATTTCGCGTTGCGAATCCAATGGCGCACTCCGTTCCCTCCTCCGAGGTCTAGAACATATATATTTTAAATACGTGCAGTAGTGGCAAATTACCATTTTGCCTTTTTTCAGAAAAAGTTCAAATTTTCCCGGGTTTCACATAGGAGGAGGCCAACAAAGCTAAGGAGAGATAGAAGAGTTTGGCAGACTAGTTATCCACCCTTTCAGAGAGTTCTCAGAAGCTTGTCAAAGATGCAGAGGTTGCAGCTGTGGCTACTTTCCAAGAGTCGCTTGAGTTCCTTCAGATAGGAATGAGCTACTAAAATGCCAATTTTGAGACTTCCACCGCCAAGCCTTGGAATTGTTTCCTGATCTAGACCTTTCCGCAATCGAATTAGATGATGCTGAGACTCCCCCTAAGCGAGTTGTAGGAAAAGAAGGGAGCTCTACTAGAGGCTAGGATCCCTCAACCAAGGAGGGCGGGGATTAATGTAATTTTCTAGGAGATTTGATCTCTTATTTTTTATTTTATTTTTGTTCTTTTGTTTTAGAATTTTTGTAAATACAACTCCTTTCATATGAATACAATCAACATTTCCTTATATGAGCTATCCCATCCCTCTTTCGCAGTTGTGCTTCTTTTTTTAAAAAAATAAAAATAATTAGGCTTACTAGCCTTGCTCTCATTATCAGTGGCTTTCTAGACTTGGTTTGAAGGTTTAGCTTGCAAGGTTTCCAACCTTAGTAGTGTTCCTCTCTACTTTTTCAAGAGTATTTCACTGAGTTTTTTTTGGTAATATCAACTATATATTTTGGTGGTTAGCTAAGTTGATCTACAACGAGCCTTGGCGGGGCTAGGTATTTTGCCAGTGAAAGGAAAGTCCCAAGCTTTCCCTGCCCTTGCATGAGCTAGGCGCCTTTCATTTTGGATTTCCAAGATTATTACACACTTTGAAACTCTTTGAAAGAAATGAGATTTTATTGAATTTTTCCCACATAAGAAAGATTACATTAATTCACTAATTAAAGAAAATGAGAAAAAACCTTTAAGGAGGAGGTGGACTATTTTCCTTATTGAGTTTTCCATAAGCTAACCCTTACTGGAAATACTTTTTTAGATGTTTTGTATTCCAAGCATGTATCAACTGTCTCCCATCCAAGGTTCGAAGCTTATAGGTACCAGACCTCACTATTCAACTAATCTGATAGGGACCTCCCAATTTAGACCTAACTTTCCTTGTTTGGGATGTCTAGATGCTGGAGTCACCTTTTTCAGTATTAACTCTCTTGGGGAGAATTATTGAATCTTCTCTCTTTTGTTGTAGTACTTCATAGTCTGACTCTGGTAGGTATACACCCTGATCTGGGACAACTCTCTTTTCTCATCTAGCAGATCCAAATTGACTCTGTGCTACTCCTCAATATTCTTGTCATTGAAGTGTTGGATTCTGTGGGGCTAGAAGCCCCATCTCAACCGGAACCATTGCCTTAGTCTCAAAGGCTAAGGAGAAATGGGTTTCTCCTGTAGAGTACCTTACCGTGGTTTTGTATGCCTATAGGATGCTGGGGAACTCTTGCACACATAGCCATTTTGAATCTTCTAAAATTTTCTTCAATTCTTTTGTTGGAGTAAAAGGAAAGAAAGTTAAAGATCGGAGGGGTTCTCTGGGAGTCGACCCTCTGACGCTCAGGTCAGTATTTGGGAAATTAAGGTGCAGCAATTGAACTGAGCTCGGTGTGCTTACCTGGATCTTGCCCCGAAGATCACCTTTTATAGTATTTTGGTAGGTTTTCTTGGGAGAGTGGACTCTAGGCTCTCCTGGTAGTTTGAATTTGCCTATCTCTGTGGTATCTAGAAAGAAAGTTGAAGACCAGAGCGGTTCTCTGGGAGTCGACCCTCCGACGCTCAAGTCAGTATTTGGGAAATTAAGGTGCAACAATTGAACTGAGCTCGGTGTACTTACCTGGGTCTTGCCCCGGAGATCCCCTTTTATAGTATTTTGGTAGGTGTTCTTGGGAGAGTGGACTCTAGGCTCTCCTGGTAGTTTGAATTTGCCTAATCCCCTTTCAGATTGAGTAGTCTTGGCTTTTGTGGACTTTATCCTTTGTTGGGATAACTATCTAGAGTCCTAACTGTGCTAGGAGTTTGTTTGATCATGCGGATAAGGTTTGCCGAGGGTAGAATCTTATCCTTATCCCTTGGCTGCCTTATCTTCTTCACAGTATTAAACAAATCTCACCCGTTGAACGAGTCTTTGGTAGATAAGGTTCCTATTTTAAAATTGGGGAAGTTTTGTCATCCTTTTGGTTTCCTCATCCCCTAGGTTAGGGAAAGTTGATTATCCGAGCTCATTATTCCTCCAGTTTTCCTTTCTCTTTAATAGGTCAGTCAATAGTTAAATTTCTAAAGGTAGTGCCTACTAGGACCTTTGCCTTTGTTGAGATTAAATTTTTCCCCATCAGTTGCCCCTAATCAGGTTTCCCAAGCTGGTGAAGATTTCCTCTCGTTGGAAATCTGACCGTTACATGTCTGCGATTTTTGAATCGCATTAATTGCACATCTTTTCAGATGAGGTAGGCAGGGTTTTGTAAGCACCATCCCTTAACCTATTTAAAGGGTGGTTACAACATTTGGATTGGCAAAGCTTTCCTTCCCTCTTTAATCTTTCTCTTCAGAAACGAGCTATTTGTTCTCCTTTTAGGGTTTCCTAAGTCAAAAACACTTATCACTTTTCCCTTCCTTGCTACTCTTACTTTCCATGGCTTTTGAAAAATATTCATAAAAATTCCCTCCTCCTCTGCTTAAGAGGTTGGACTTGTGGAGGGTATTTGAGAAGAGGCCTTTGAAACCTCTAGTTACTTTGCCCAAGGGGTCTGCGGTACCATTACCGACGCTGATCTTTCCCGCATTCGCTCCAAATTCTGTATTTTTGATTCCATCTTACTGAGAGCTCTTGGTAGCGATGAAAGAGCTTGCGACTATCATGAAAGGGGAGGTTTATATGTATGAAGAAACCTTTAATTCTTGATTCAGATTTCCTTTTCTTTCTTATGTTTGCGAATTCTTGTCTTTCTTGAACATTGCATCTGCTCAACTCACCCCAAATAGTTGGAGGATGTTGATTAGGCTCGGTGCCTTATGGAGCTCTGCCCATGTTGTTCGCATTTTTTCCACTGTTGGAGAGGTCCTCCACTCCTTTCAAATTAAGGTGGGTACTGGCCCAAGCTTGGGGTGGTACTATTTGACGAAGAGGGCTGGCAGCGTTGATCTGTTGACAAAAATTCCTTCCCCTGCTAAAGAATGAAAATATCGCTTCTTCTTCATTTCTGGTTCTAGATGGGAATTTAATCCATCTGAACCTCTAGTTACGAACCTAACGAGGGTTCTCTACAAATGGGGTGTAATGCCTACCTCTGCCTCTAGTAAGTTTCTTGCTTCGTTTTCTTGAATTCTCTTTTTATTTCAAGAAACCAAGAATTAAGAGATTCTAGTCTTTTTAGTTGACATCTCATCTCTAGTAAAGAGGTTCTTGATACAATTGTTGTGGCTCAAAGCCATAATTTTAAAGAATTCAACAACTTGGTTATAGAGGCCAACCTGCATAAATTGAAGATGGGACCTAAACCTCTCGCTCTTCATGTTGTACCTCTGAAGAGTAAGTTTTCTACTTTATCTATTCATGTTTGCGTTATGTCTCAAATTTCTCTCATCTTGTGAGATTTCTATTGCAAACTTGTCTCCTCAACTTGATATAAAGCTGGATAGAGAGGCTTTTAGGAGTGTGAGAGCCAAGCAACAAAAGAAAGGTTTCAGTAGCCCTCTTTTACCAATTTCAAAGAGATTGTGGTCCAGCTACTCACCTGCTTCTAGGTCACTCCCAGTAGTTTCTAGCTCCAAGGATCCCATCAATCTCGAGTGTTTCCCAGATATCCCTTTAATTAGGAAAAGAAAGACTATTGAGGGAAAGTTGCATGTCCCTACTCCTGGCAATACTTCAGCTCCTAAAACCAAAACCATTGCTTCGACAGTCTGGAGCGACAAAGAATTTGTTGTGAAATAGTTTTAGGATATTATCATAAGGGCATAGGTGGAGAAGATGGGTCCCTGAAAGTTTTTGAGTCCATGACTCATCACTTTGGGAATGTAGTACATATCTCATATCTTCTCCCTATTCTTCCATGTTCTTATTCTAATATGAACTTTCTTTATTTCAGCTGACCATTTTTGGTTCTATAATGAGATGTCTAACTTTTATGAAAGAGGATCCCATCAAGGAGTAGCTAGAGAAAGCTCTTTCTAAGACTTTGTCTTTGAAGCAGATTCTTTATGCTCGCGAGGAATTAGTGCCTGTGCAAGATGACTTAGATAATATCAAGAACTCCTTAGAGATTGAGAAAGCTATGAAGAGTGGCCTAGAGGAGGATTTTAGGAAGGCCCAAGAAGATGCCAAAAAGGCTAAGAAGGATATGACAAATTAGCTTTCCTCCATGAATGATGAAGCCAAAGCTGTCATGAAGAAAGCTGTTGAGGAAGCAATATAGAATTTCAAGAAGTCTTCTGAATTTTCGAGCTTGGAATGAGGTACTGACATGCTGGCTTTGAAGATTTTCACCAGCAAGCTATAGCGTTTTACCCTAATATTGATTTTTTCAGCATCCATCTTGACCCCTCTATCTCAGCTTCTACTTCTGCTACTTTCCCAGCTGCCTCCTTTCCTACTCCCCTTACTACTCTTTCTGCTGAGAAGGGTAAAGTTGATTCTAATAAAGAGGATTCCTCGCCACAGAATGGCGAGGATTAGGTTTATAAGAGATTGTTGTGCTCTTTTTTTTAGACTTCTGAGTTTTTTTTAAAACAAACTTTTAACTAAGTAATGAAAGTAGCTTGGTAGTTTCTATAAACTGCTCTTTCTTTTTACTACTCTTGATTCGGCTATTTTTGCCTTGCTGATTTTTGGGCTTTTTAATTGTCTTTGTTTGGAGGTCAAGCTTACCGCGTTTCCCACCCTATCAGTTTTCCTCTTTACTCTGTATTGAGAGTATTTTGCTGAGTTAGGAGTATTTTCAACTGTTCAACTAGTGGTTAACCAAGTTGGTCCCCAGCAAGCCTAGGCGTGGTTAGGTCTTTTCGATCCAGTGAATGGAAGACCTCTTAACTTTTCTTTTTTTCTTTTTTTTTTTGGCTAGAGATAGGCACTTTCTTTAGAGGTGCTCTTCTCTTTCCAACCTTTTTAAATAAGGTGCCTTCTTTTAGAAAGCTTGGTTTCCTCAAGATTGAGCTTTCTCGAGGTTTTTTGACATGAGATTCACATAAAGAATTTCTAAGAGATGAAACAAATATCCTTTATTGATAACTCTTCTTATAAGAAAATTTTGTCACAAGACTTATTACAAAATGAAATAAAGAAATCAAAGTGAGAAAGATGAACTACCATCCTTATTTATGCTTTCAGAAAGCCATTCTTACTGATAGTACTTCCTAAGGTGTTCGGTATTCCATGCATGTGTCAGCTTTCTTCCATTCAATGTCTGTAGCTCATAAGTTCCAGACCTTATCATCTGAGCAACTTGATAGGGCCCTTCGCAATTCGGATCCAGTTTTCCATGCTTAGGATCCTTCGAGGCTTGGATTACCTTCTTTAGGACCAGGTTTCCTGGGGCAAACTCGCGGATTTTGATCTTTCCGTTATAGTAGCGGTTTGTTTGGGCCTGGTAAGTTGCCAGTTTGATTTGAGATTGCTCCCTTTTTTCTTCCAGGAGATTAAGGTTGGTGTTGTGCTATTCTTCATTTTTCTCTCCATTATAATGCTGGACTCTAAAAGTTTGCATCTCCATTTCGGTTAGGATTACTGCCTCTATTCTGTAGGCTAGGTAGAATGATGTTTTCCCTATTGAAGTTCTGATCGTCGTGCGATACGCCCACAGGATTCGGGGTAGTTCCTCTACCCATAGCCCCTTTGGCTCATTCAGGCGGGTTTTGATTCCTTGTATGAGTGCTCTGATGGTCACATCTGCTTGGCCATTAGTTTGCGGGTGGCCTGGGAGGAGGAAGATTGCGAACTCCATATTCAGAGCAGAATTTTCTAAATAGATCATTGTCAAACTGTTTTCCATTATCCGACATCAAAACATGAGGTATCCCAAATCGAAAAATTATGGACTTCCAAAAGAAATCTTGAAGTATCTTCTCCATGATAGTGTTCTACCTCGACCCATTTGGTGAAGTAATCAATCACCACAACTACAAAATGGTTTGACCCCTTTCGGACTGGTAGAGGTCTGACTATGTCAATGCCCTATTGGGCAAACGACCAAGGATTTGTCATAGGAGAAAGCTCATGTGGAGATTTCTTTCATATGTTAGAAAACCTCTGACAACTATCACAAGTTTTTGTAAACTACATGACATCCTTCTGCATGGTTGGCTAGTAATACCCTTGGCGGAATGTTTTGTAGGCCAGAGCTCTCCCCCCCTAGGTGGTTCCCGCATTCTCTTTCATGAATATCTCTAAGAACATACTAAGATTCCTCTTTCTCCAAACAACATAAATAAGGAGTGAGAAAACCTCTTTTATATAAAATTTCGCCTATAACAACATACCTTGTAGCTTTCTGGTGGAGCTTCTATGCCTAAGTCCTCTTCTTGGGGATTACTCTATCTTTTAAATACCGAACGATATGAAAGGTCCATCCCTTCTCTTGCTGGGTGACATTTACCTCTGCTTCAACCTCGTTGATGCTAGGTTTAGGAAAAAGATCCACAGGGATTACACTTGGGAGCTCATTGTGAAATGATGAAGCCAAGCGAGCTAAGGAATCAGCATGAGTGTTTTCAGCTCTAGGAATCTACTTGATGTTGAAGGCTTCCAGGTGGGATATACGCTCGACAACCTTGGCTAAATATGCAGCCATCTTGGTATCTTTGGTCGCGTACTCTCCTTTGATCTGTTTAAAAATTAGCTGGGTATCTACCTTTACTAGGAGGTTTTTGACTACATGTGACAATGCTAACCTTAATCCAGCGAGCAGAGCTTTGTATTCCGCCTCATTATTTGAAGTTCCAAACCCGAATCTCAAGGCATAATCTGTCTTGAGTTGATCCGGGGAAACCAGGATTACTCCTACCCCTCCTCCATCGGCATTTGATGAACCATCTGTAAAGAGGATCCAACTCTTTTGTCCCAAGTTGTTTGACGACTGAGATTCTTCGGACGAGGTATTTTCAATAATAAAGTCCATCGACGCTTGCCCCTTGATGGTTGTTCTTGGCTAATAAGTTATATCGAACTCACCCAACTTAATGGCAAATGGCGAGCCTTCTAGAGGTTTCTAGTTGCTGTAAAACTTCCCAGATTAGAGAGTCAGTTATGAAACTGATTGGGTAAGCTTGGAAGTTTGGGTGTAGCTTTCACGCTGCAGAGATCAATGCCTAAGCTAATTTCTCTAGCCTCAAATACCTGACTTCTGTTCCTTTCAAGATATGGCTGGTATAGTATACTGGTTTCTGAACTCTTTGTTCTTCTCTTATCAGGGCGGAACTGGTGGCTCCATTCGAAACTACTAGATAAAGGTACATAACCTATCTTTCAAGTGGCATTTATAATAATAGGGGTGGCTCCCAAATACTGATTTAGCTTTTTGAAAGTTGTCGCACATTCTGGCGTCCATTCGAAAGGTTTCTTCAATGTCTTAAAGAAAGACAAACATTTATCACTAGCCCGCGATATAAACCTATTGAGTGCTACAACACGTCCAGTGAGGCACTGTATCTCCTTGATATTTCGAGGTGGGTGCATATTCATCAGAGCTTGGATCTTTTATGGGTTTTCCTGAATTCCCCTTTGAGACACCATGAATCCTAGAAATTTTCCTGAGAATACCCCGAAAGCGCATTTCGTGGGGGTTCAGCTTTATCTTGCACTTCCTTAGGACTAAGAAAACTTCCTACAACTTCCTCGCATGGTCCTCAGCTGATTGGCTTTTTACCAACTTGTCATCAACATAGATCGTCATGCTCTTCCCAATAAGGTTCTTGAAAATGTGATTGACCAAACGCTAATAAGTGGCACTAGAGTTCTTTACGCCAAAGGGCATGACTTGATAGTAGTACAACCCTTGCTCCGTGATAAATGAGGTCTTCTCTTGGTCGTCTAGGTGCATGCGGATCTGATTATACCCTGAAAATGCATCCATAGAGCTGAGAAGCTTGAAACCTATTATTACATACACCAAGAGTTCAATCCTTAGAAGTGGAAAACAGTCCTTCAGGCACGCCTTATTCAGGTCCATGAAATCTATGCAAAACCTCCATTTTCCATTGTGTTTCTTTACGAGCACAACATTGGTTATCCATTCTGGATAGTGGACTTCCCAAATTGACTTTGCTTGTATGAGTTTCAGCACTTCCTCAGTGATTGCCTCGGTCCTTTTAGGGGCAAAACTATCCTCTTCTGCTTTACTAGCTTGAATGAGGGATCTACATTGAGCTTGTGGACTATAACCTACGGATCTATGCCTGGCATGTCCTACTAAATCTAGGCAAAGACATCTACATTCTCTTGCAAGATCTTTTCCACCTTATTTTTAATATGAGGGGAAAGATTAGAACCCACATATGTAATTTGGTCAGGCTTTCTTCCTAAGGTCACCGGGACCAGCTGTTCGTCAGGGCATGCTCTCTCTAGGTCTTCCGAATCTCTAGGGTCTAGGTTATCCACCTGACAAGTTTCAAAAACCTGAGAGGACCTTACTGATACAACGTAGCATTCCCTTGCTACGACCTGATCTCCTTGGACCTCTCCAATACCTTGACTTGTTAGGAATCGTAAGAGAATGTGATAAGTTGACAATACTTCTTTGAGGGAATTAGGGGTTGGCCACCCCAATATCATGTTATAAGTTGAAGGGCAGTCCATTACTACGAAATCCACCATGTGCTTCTTCTGTCAATGAGATTCCCCCTAAATTAATAGTAATTAAAATTGACCCCACTGGATAGACCCTTTCTCCAGAGAAACCTACCAAAGGGGCCTTGAGAGGGCAGAGCTTTATTTTTGCACTGTGGCCTCTGGGCTATATTTTTGCATTGGGCCCTCTGGGCCGGGCCTGGTCTGGACCGGGCCTATCATCTTTCATCATCACCAAGGTTTAAACTTGTGACTACCTAGCTTTTTTGGACTTTTCACCCGGTATGTATTGCAACTAGACTACAATTTTAATGATATTCTTAGGGGTCAATATATTCCATAAAATATATATGTATATCTATGTATAAGTCAATTTTCAAAATATGAGGGGAGCCATGACCATAGTGTGGTGTCTTCCCTAATGGTGACGTAAGCATTACTTTGTCTATTACCTTTGTAACTTGAACCCGTGATTACCTAGAAATTTTAAACCTTCACTCACGATTCCTCCACAATTAGACACAATCCTTGTATTATTTTT
The DNA here is from genome assembly GCA_951799425.1 of Ilex aquifolium. Taxonomy (NCBI): domain Eukaryota; kingdom Viridiplantae; phylum Streptophyta; class Magnoliopsida; order Aquifoliales; family Aquifoliaceae; genus Ilex; species Ilex aquifolium. The sequence continues at coordinate 23,279,926 of OX637400.1, forward strand.
AGGAAATCAAAAGATTACACATAATTGAGTAAAACCTTACAAATATCCCATGTATGCTAAGGATTTGTTTTGAAAATATGAGGGGTCCGTAGGCCCATCTTTAGTTCCGTCAATGGCTATAAGGAATCAAATGACTAAGAAGAACTATATTTTTCCTAGAATTCCAGCACATTTATTAAAAAAAAAAAATCTTTTGCTCAGTCCTAATCATTCCATAATTTACCAAATTTGCCTTGATTGGTGTAAATCCAATCACTTAACTACAAGAAAATGAGTAATGCTACGGATCCTGAATTTGGGATTTCAAATTGTATCCCAAATCAGTAAGGATCTTTAGATTAGTGGTCCCATTAACTTTTTTTCAATGAGACTCACTTATCCAATGATCTCTCATTTGGGTTCCCATTTGGAATTTCAAATTGGGTTGCACAGTATTTTTCCAAGAATTCAAGGAAAAATAGTTGTACTATTTTTCCTTCAAACTCCAATTTTTACCCAAATTTAGGGATGTAAATTGAATTGTGTTGTTTGTATTCGAGTCACATTATTCAGGCTCATCTCAAGTACTAAAGAATTCAATGCATATTTTTTTTTACTACCACCGTGTCACGATTGGTTAACTTGCATAAAACATAATCGAGAAGCTAAGACCATGATTCTCTTTTCCCTCAAAATAAGAAAAAAAAAATCCTTTGATTATACAACACTTTAACCATAGAAGAAGGAAAAAAAAAAAATACATTTATGACATATATATGTCTTACAAGGATTTATCATGTTAAAATCAGTTTATCTATATTTGACACTAATATGAAATTTTATTCCTCGTGTTATTTTGAAGCTCGTCTCTGTAATAGTAAAATTTAACCATTAATTGTGTATCATTTTTGTACGGTGTTTAAAATTGCCAACCTCACCCAAATTAACTCGCTTTAAACCATATGAAATTTGCAATATTTGTTTGAAGGAACAAAAGCATGCATACAAACCAAATGGCATTTGCAACTATTCACTCCTTAAGGAACACACTTTTTTCCTGGTTAAGTAGGGAACACAAAGCTGACTGACCAAAAGTGAGCCATCCAACATAATTTAGCAGGCAATTAGCAGGCTACGAGTAACCTCTATTAAGGATTGTCTAATTATTTGGTACGCAGATTCTTTCTGTGCTGAATTTCATCATGATCTTTATTTTGATTTTAGATGATTACTAATTATTGATTAAAAAATAATAAGATATAAAAAAACTTTATTCTTGTCAACTTCTTATTGACCTAAAAATAAGGTACAATATCAAAAGAATATATTTTATTACCATAATCAAACTCTTATTTAGCAAATAATCATACTAGGATGCTTACGTTACAAAACCAATATAATATACCAATAATTGGATGGGCAAGTTGTGAGGGCAGCATGGACAGAAAAGTTTTATCAGGTTTCACACGACTTGGATGTACAATAATGTCTATGCATGAGCGTGACCGTGACTTTCAGACACCTTTTGTATAAAAGCCGTCACATGATCCGAAACAATGGGACCCAGAAACAAGCCGAAAATATCACTAAACAAAGAAACGTATCTATTCAAATAAGCATATTTTAAAATTGGGGAAATCTGCTTATTTGAATAGAATAGATACGTTTTACCCTAAATTTTATACATAATTCTTGATTTGTACATTCAAAGATCAAAATTTATAATTTGTATCTTTAATGTCATAAAATTATAGCAATGTGATCCAAATCCAAAATGTCACTCAGTTTTAAGTTTGAAAATGAAGCACACGACTTACTAGTGGCATTGACGTGGGCATACCTATAAAATTAGGCCTGTCAATCGTATTGGGTGAGATGTATTCGTATTGAGTGAGACGTGTTCGTATTGAGTGTTAACGTGTTCGTGTCAAAAAATACCTCATTCATACCCGCTTCGTTTATTAAATCATGTCTAATGAATCGTATCATATTGAATTCGTATCATATATAAATTGTGTATCACCGATATATAAACGAGTCGTGTGATATATTTTTTTTTAATTGGCGTCAATCATATTCGATTCGTTTATTAATCGTATCGTATCGACTTCACTCATTTACGAATTAGTAGCTTAAAAAAAGAACCACATCATCTAATTTTATATTGTGTTACCTGATTATGTTATATTTTAATACCCCAATATGTGATTTGCAACGGCAATTGAAAGTCGTGCGTTCTGTTTTCGGACAGTAAATTTGAACAGTAGTTTGGTTCTGGGTCATATTGCTAAAACTTTTGTGGTATTGAAGGTATAAATTAAAATTTTCAATCTTTGGGGGTACAGAGTGCAATTTGTCTTTTAAAATTTTAAAACAATTGCGAAGTATTCGGTTTACATTGACAGAAGGTAAGCTCAAACTCAGAGCCAAAGAAAACCAGAGCACAAACTTACAATCTGGTCTATTCTTTCCCCCCCCCCCCCCCCCCCCCCCCCCCTCTCTCTTTCTCTCTCTATCTCATCTTTTATTCTTCCACTTTTCTTAGTCTTTGCGTTTTGCAGCTCTCATATGCTCAATTAATGCAAGAAACGCACCGGGTCGGTTCAAGATCGGCCATTTTTTGGAGGTACTCTCTTTCTTTTTCTGCTCCCTGAATTTCTTTGAATGTCGGTGTATCGTATTTATTCGACTTCATGATGGTACTTGATGGGTAATCACTTTCTTTCCCCATTATTGATTTATTGGATTGTTAGTGTTTGGAAAAGAAAAATTCAACTTTAAATACACTCTTCCTTCCTTTGTTTTTCTTTTCATGAGATATTATGGTTTTTTGCCTAGTTGTATTGGTAATGAGGTTGCAAGTTCAATGGTGGTATATTCTTTGAGTCAAGCTTGGTTCTGATGTGAGACTTGCATTTTGATTAATTATTATTATTATTTTTTTTTGGTTTTGACTTAATCATCTTTGGTCCTTTTTAACCTTTAATCGAAATTGATGGTTCAAGCGCAACTTGAAATGTTGTTAGAGTGAAGCTTGTTTCTGATGTGAAAATTTTGATTTCTTTTTGTTCATTTGAATTTCAAAAAGGTCAGGATTTAGTTGGCTGGGTAGATAAATAGGGTTGATTAGTCTTTGATGTGGGTAGAAACTTGTAGGGTTTTATATCTACACAGGTTTGATAGATAATTTTTGCCATGGATAGAAATGCATGGCAGTTGGTTGTCAAGAAGTTATTTTTTTTTTAGTTATTCTAGCTGATTTTAAATATTTCAGCTTGGTAATAGTGTTTAATCAAAATTCAGAAATTAGTGTTAAATAATGAATTAATATCATTTTTGCTTAATCATATATAAAAGGCCCATTATCCAGTATTTGTCCTGTAAATTGCAATGTAAGTTGCTGAGATGGGTGGATTATTTGCTATTTTTTTTGCCCATTTGGTTTTAGACTTAAAACCACATTTTTATGTGTACTTGTGATCCACTTTATGTAGGAATACTTAGATACTTGATCAGAGGACAAGGAATGTAGCCCCTTTGATAACTTTCGTTTCCTCTCTTGCAAAGAACAATGAAGGAAATTTTTCACTTTGAAGGGGGGAGGGGGGATGGGGGTTCATAAGTCAATATTACTAAAATGAAATCAATCAAGGGTATTTGGGTTCAAAGACAAAGTTGAAATGTCTTTTTCAGGCTTTCTTGAAAAAGGAAAAAAAAAAAAAAAAGAAAGGAGGAGAAGGAACAACCTTAACTTATTGATGTCACAACCAATTTTAGTTCAAGTACCATGCAGAATTACTGTGGCAACATTAGCTTCAGCTTTTAAGAAACCTTAAAACATGGGATGAAACCTTTGAGTAATGTCATGTCTTGGACTTGTACCTATATGGCTTGAAGTTGAGTTATCTACTATCTTAGCTAAGATGTTTCTTCACATTGACTCTATGGATATTTGGGTTCAAAGATGTTAAAAGTATTAGGGTATTATGTATAAATATTAGAGGGTGTATACATCTTTTGTATTATTATAAGTTAACTATAAATACAAGTGGTTTGTGAGAGGTAGGTTAAGTTTTGACCACTCTCCGTCTTTCTCTAATATTGTGTTAATTCTTTTAACTTAACATGATATCAGAGCAATACGATCCTAATTACAAATCTTAACCCCTAACCAAGTTTAGTTTGTGTTGTGAAAATTACCTTGGGCTTGGTGGTGTCACTATTGAGGTGGTGCTGTTGTCGAAGCTTTTGTGGTGGTGCTACTGTCGGAGTTCCAGCGTGGTGGTGGCGTTACGCGGTGGTGGTGGTGACATATTGTGCTAGTGGTGGTGTTACATTGTCGAAAATCCCCTTTGTGGTGGAGGTTTCCGGTGTGAGGCGTTGTTGACATCGGTGGCCTCTGTGTTCTTTGTGGCGATTGTGGTGGTGTGGCTGCTGGTCATCGACATCGGTGGCCTCTGCGGTGGTTGCGGTGCAGTGGCTACTAACTCGTTGTGGTGGTGTGAATGTGGGGCGTCGTCGAAGATTAAGGGTTTGTTTGAAACCCTAATCAGGCGAAGAAGACAAGATTCGGCATCCGTCTTGCGGGTCGGTTGCGGGTTTGGGTAACGGACCTAAGTCCACGGGTTTAAATTATTTTCAAGTCCAGCCCACTTCAGACCTGGTCCAGCCCAAGATCCAGACCAGACCTAGTCTAGCCCAAGATCCAAACCAAACCAGGTCCAGCCCAAGATCTAGACCAAACCAGGTCCAGCCCAAGATCTAGACTAGACCGGTTCAATGCCGACTTGATTCACTCTAAGCTGGTTCAGGTAGTTTTGCACCAGCTCAAACTGGCTCCTTCTGTTGTTGCTTCGGTTCAACGGTCCAGCCCATTTCTCCAGTCCAGTTCAGTTAGTTTGGCACCGGTTCAGACCGGTTCTATCGGTTTTCACGTTGGTTTTGTGGTTCAGTGAGCTTAGCCTGTCCGATTCAGCGATCAAGCTTGTTTTTCCAGTCCGGTCTAACGAGGTCCTCCAGTCCGGTTCAGCGATCTAGTGGCCTTCTCTTGTTTGCTCAGTAGTCCAGCTGCTCCCTCTTGCTCCGTTTAGTTGTCCAGCAGTAAGGCTCTTGCTCTTGCTCTTGCTCCTGTTTACTATTTGCTATATTATTATGGAACCTAAGCAAGATGCTATTGCTCTATTTTTGCCACCTACCTCTGCTTCTCTGATTTTTCTTAATGGTCCCATGACTTTTGTTAAACTTAGTGGGACCAATTATACTTTATGGTCCCGCTCTGTTCAAGTATTTCTTCGAGGCAAAGGTTTTAAGAAATATTTGGTCAATCCCAAACCCAAGGAAGATACTTTTGGGTATAATCAGTGGGAACAAGATGACGCTCAGATTATCTCTTTACTGTTGAATAACATTGAGCTTAGTATTAGCTCTACTCTGCTCTATCTTGACACTGCCAAAGACATATGAGATCACTTGGTCATTATGTATTCTGGTACAGGTAATTTTATCCGTGCTTATGAGGTGTGCAAGCAATACTTCCGACTGGAGCAGGGTACTTTGAGCCTTGAGGACTATTACTCTCACGTTCGGGGGGTTTGTGAGGAGTTGAAACTCTACCATCCGTTCACTACTGATGAAATAGTTTGGCAGAACCAACATGAGGATTTGAATGTTGTTAGGTTTTTGGTAGGATTGAAACTTGAATATGAGACTATTCGCTCTCAGATTTTGGGTGGTTCTAGTCTTCTTTCTCTACTTGAGGTTTTCTCTCGTTTACAACGTGCTACTTTGTCTACTCCTTTAGGTATTGATCATGGTGTCTCCACTGATCGCTCAGTTCTTGTGGCTCCTAGTAGCCACAGTGATGGTCATCGAGGTGGACGTGGTAATCGTGGTGGTCGTGGAGGTCGTACGGGTGGTTATGGGGCTGTAGTGGACCTCGTTCTTGTGGTCGTGGAGGGCACACTGTTGATTTCTGTTGTTCCAGATGAATATTTTTCGATGTTTTTGGAGTGATGTTGTTCTCACTGCTTATCATCTTATTAATCGTATGTCATATTCTGTGTTAAATGTGTAAAATTCATATTCTGTCCTTTTCTTTGGTAAGCCCTTAATTTCTTTAATTCCTAAGATTTTTGGGTGTGTCTGTTATGTTCACAACTTGGGCCATGAGTTTGATAAACTTGACCCTCGGGCTACCAAATGTGTATTTCTTGGATACTCCTGCACACAGAAGGGGTATCGTTACTATAGTCCTTCCCTACGACGATATTTTACTAGTGCCGATGTCACGTTTGAGGAATTTGTTCCATATTTTTTGGCACCTGCTCAGACTTTGGATCTGGACTTTGGGTAATCTCTTGTACCACCACCTTTTCCCCCACCATCTGATATTCCGCTACCTATTGTGTTACCATCTACTTTACCCCTTCGTGTATACTCTCGTCGTCTTCGACCATCGATTGAGGTGCCCGTACCGTTTTCCTTGCCGTCTTCTGAGCTTGGTACATCAGGTAATTTAGACTTTTTACCTATTGCTCTTCGAAATGATATTCGTTCGTGTGTTACTAATCATCACATTGCTCATTTTGTTTCATATAATGCCTTGTCTCTTGTCTTCTTTTGTTTTACCTCTCAATTATCTACTATCTCTATCCCTAAACACTTATAGGATACATTATTTGATCCAGGTTGGAGGAAAGTTATGGAGGACGAGATGGATGCCTTACATTTACATCATAATGGGACTTGGGATCTCGTTCCTTTACCTCCTGGTAAACGAACTGTTGGTTGTCGGTAGATGTATACGGTTAAATTTCATCCGGATGGTTCTGTGGAGTGTCTTAAAGCCCAGCTTGTTGTAAAGGGCTTTACTCAGACCTATGGTGTTGATTATGAGGAGACTTTCTCTCCTGTTGCCAAAATCTCCTCTGTTCGTATCTTGATTTCTTTGACTGTTAATTTTGATTGACCTTTGTTTCAGTTAGATGTCAAGAATGCCTTCCTACATTGGTGATTTGGTTGAAGAGATATACATGGAGAAGCCACCTGGGTTTATTGTTCAGGGGGAGTACGGTAAAAGTGTATGTCGGTTAAAAAATCTTTGTATGGTTTGAAGCAATCACCGAGGGCATGGTTTGGTAAGTTTTCAAATGTAGTTTTAGAGTTTGGTCTTCTTCGATGTCAGACAGACCATTCTGTGTTTCATAGAAAGACTGATGCTAGATATGTTCTATTGGTAGTCTATGTAGATGGTATTGTGATTACTGGAAAGGATTATGAGGGGATTGTCAAGTTAAAAACCTTCCTGCAAGACCAATTTCATACTAAAGATTTGAAAAAATTCAGGTATTTCTTGGGTATTGAGGTGGCTCGATCTAAACAGGGTATTTGTTTATCCTAGAGAAAATATGTACTTGACATGCTAGAGAAAGCAGGTTTGCTAGGTGGCAGACCAATTGATATTCCTATGGATCCGAATCAGAAACTGTTGATGGATGATGGTGCACTGTTTGAGAATCCGGGTCGGTATCACAGATTGGTTAGGAAGCTTAATTATCTCACTATTACTCGATCGGATATTTCCTATGCAGTTAGTATAGTAAGTCAGTTTATGGGGTGTCCTAGCGTACCACATTGGGAGGTAGTTACTCGTATTCTGCGATATCTCAAACGTGCTCCTGGCCTTGGGTTGTTATATCGAGCTAATAGACATCTTAGAGTGGAAGGTTTCTCAGATGCTGATTGAGTTGACTCTTCTTTTGATCGGAGATCAACCACTGATTATTGTACTTTCTTAGGAGGTAACATTGTCTCGTGGAAAAGTAAGAAACAACTTGTGGTAGCGAGATCCAGTGCTGAGACTGAGTATAGGGTAATGGCGCATACGACGAGTGAGTTGACTTAGCTACTACACTTCCTCTAGGAAATTAGATTTCTAGTTCAACCTCCTTTACAGTTGTTTTGTGACAACCAAACAGCTATCCATATTGCTGCCAGTCCAGTGTTTCACGAGAGAACCAAACATATTGAAGTTGATTGTTATTTTATTCGAGACAAGATAGTAGTTGGAGAGATTACGACTCTATTTGTGAAATCTGAAAATCAGCTTGCAGATATGTTTACCAAAGCATTGAGTCGTACACGTCTTACAACAATTTGTTCCAAGCTTGAATTATATGATATATATAGTCCAGCTTGAGGGAGAGTGTTAAGAGTATTAGGATATTATGTGTAAATATTAGTGGGTGTATGCGTCTTTTGTATTATTATAAGTTAACTATAAATACAAGTGGTTTGTGAGAGGTAGGTTAAGTTTTGACCACTCTCCGTCTTTCTCTAATATTGCGTTAATTCTCTCAACTTAACAAAAGACAAAGTTGAAATGTCTTTTTCAGGCTTAGTTGAAAAAAAAAGAGGACAAGGAACACCATTAACTTATTGATGTCAAAACCAATTCTAATTCTAGTACCGTGTGTAATTGCTGGTTCAACGTTAAATTCAGCTTTTAAGAAAGCCTAAAACATAGGAGAAAACCTTTGAGTAATGTCATGTCTCGTATTTGTACCCATAGTGCTCAAAGTTAAGTTATCTAATATCTTTGCTAAGATATGGAAAGCTAAGCAATTTTTGTTCTACATCTTCCCATACATTCTTCTGAATAGTGCTTAATAAAGGACACTGCAATTTGATGATGGTATTTACAGAGGTAGATTGGTTAATGTTTCTGGAGAATCTGATGGAAGACAAGCAATTGAATTTTAACCAACCACTTCTTTCCGTGAGGCGTGTCTCGTCAACAGTGGCTTCAGAAAAAGATGTTAAAAGGAAAATACGTAATCCCCACCGCAATATACCTCCTCTTCCTTCTTATGAATCAGAGTTGAAATCAGGTCCAGTGAGCAACCCAGGTGTTGTTCCTTTTATCTGGGAACAGACCCCAGGAAAACCAAAGGATGAAAGCAAACCACAAACTCATGCTATTGATCCTCCCATTGTCCCAAAGCTCCCTCCTGGGAGGATTTTGACGGCTAAACAATGGCATTCTGATAATGTTCCTGAAGATGAAAGGGTCACCAAGCATCAAGGAGGAAAAGTACCTTCTGGTTCACAGCGCGTTCCATCTTTGGATGAAAATGTAACTAAACTGGAAAGTTCCACAGATATAACGGAGGCGAAGGAAAGCTCTGAGTCAGGGGATGACGAGGAAACATATTTAGATGCACGTGATACATTATCACGAACTGAATCATTCTTCTTGAACTGCAGTGTAAGTGGTTTAAGTGGATACGATGGTCCAGATGTTAAACCATCTGGAACATTTTCGACTGATCCACAAACTCGAGACTTTATGATGGGACGGTTTCTACCAGCAGCTAAGGCAATGGCTTCAGAAACACCTCAATATGCTCCCAGGAACCTTTTGGTTCGGGAGCAACCAAGACAGGTGAAGAAGCTAATCAGTGGGAATAAGCCCACTCAACTTCGATACGGGCCTAACATTTTACCACACTATGCCCAAGATAATGAGGAAGAAGAAAGTGATGATGGCTATGATGACCATGCAAAATTATCAGCCAAAGTTTGTGGGTTAGTACCCCGGTTTTGCTTAAAAGGTTCATTTGGCCTATTAAATCCAGTACCAGGGATGAGTGTGAGGACCCGCGTACCCATGTCTCCTGTCAGTAGAACACATCCTCGATCTTCATCATCTGGTTCTTACGGTGAAACTGAGAATGAGGTAGCTACCTTCAAATCTCCTACTTTACATTCTTTTCTTTTCTGCTGACATTGTCCTAACCTTGGGATATGGTTGTTGTTGAGTAATTGCAACTTTTAATTTTTCAGCACACCAGGGTTGCTATTTACGAGCAAAGATCAGTCAATGGACTCGAAACAACTGTGTTGCTGGAAGATCAGAACATCTTGAAGAACGAGTCTGACCAAATTGCTTACCAGAAAAATTCTCAAAAAGTGGACGGATCATCCCTGTACAGGCGTTTGCAGGGTAGTGGCTTGTCACCCCACTGTGATGACTTACCTCAATCCCCCTTTCTTGGCGTTCCCGGAGAAGCACGTAATACTGCAGTCAGTAGTCTGAGTTCACATAACAAAGACCGTAACTTTCGGGAATTATTGGCTGATAGGAGCATCAATCGAGAAACAGACTCGGCAAGTCCTACGGTTGAGAAAACCCTTTATGTAGATATTGTACATAAGGTGGAATCTCCAAATTTGGATTTATGTTCTTCGCACATGAAAGAGCTTCCCAGTTTGAGAGAAAATGACTTTGAGATTCTTTCAAACAGCAAGGGAATGGAAAAAACTCAGTCAGCAGATTCATCAGTTAAGGATATTGAGAACTTGACTATTGTGCATGAACAGTCAACAACACATCCCAAATTTCAGAAATCTGCTGATTTTAATCTGCTATCTTCCGCTGACAAATTAGATCAGGAAGTGGTAATGGAACCGGAGGTTTTCAAACCAGCTCAAGACCTCTGCCAGGTTTCTATTACCTCAGAGAATTTCAAAGTGCCTCGCAGTGTAAACCCAGATTTTGAATTTCAGCACCCTCAGAAAGATGACATATTTGAAAATTCTTATGGAAGCTACTCAGAATTTCCTGCGCCCCCACCTTTACCAAAATCTCCATCAGACTCTTGGCTTTGGCGTACTTTGCCTTCCATGTCCTCAAAAAAGTTAAACCAGGCTAACAAGAGATTCTCTGTTGGTCCCATGTGGGAAACAACAGTTAAAACTACCGAGGTGCAAAACCAGCATGTGCGATTTTCTGAGGTAAGCTAATTCATTCCTTGTGTCTAACAGGGCGAAAACTGAGCTGCACTCACAATTATACCCATTCTGGCAGGAACTAATGGCGCCTATACCAGAAACTCCATAGAAGCCTCTTCTATAATGAAATCTGGCTAGCAAATCCATTTCTTCAATGGGTAAACTGTGATAGGTATATACTTTTCCTTTTTCTTATAATCATTGTGGATGTGTTTGGTCTTTTGGTCAATGGGGTTAGAATGGGGTTATAACTGTAACTTTTGACGCCCATTTCATATCCTGTAATTACGAATCTGCAAATTATAAAACTGTGTTTGTAAAGGCCATTAAATTTATTGAACTTCAAGTTTATCCCTTCCATGTAGTTATGGATTAGTGGAGGGAATCATAAACAATGATTGTCAATAAGAGTGAGGAGATATTTTGAATTTTTTTTTTATCTGCATTACATTATGATAGATTGTTATATAGATTGAACATCTGCTGGTTATATGTTAGTAGGGTTTAATTGTTTGTGATAAGAGAAAACCATTTCCGCTCATTCATTTTGTAAAAAAAAGTGAACGAGACAGATAAGGAATTTTGAACTGCTAATGAAAAGGGGTAGGATGAATAGTTAGGGGATTGAATGGGCTTTTGTGGGATAAACGGACTTTTCCAAAGAGAAGGCAGAGAAAAATCTGGATATTTGTTTATGCATGTTGTCTGTATCTCCACCTGTGTAATCATATATGATCACAAGGAAATTTTGATGTGCTAAATGAACAGAGGTGAGAACTATGGGGCTTCCATATTTCCCCCCCTGAAGAAGTGAGGTGAGATTTGAATGTGATATACTTGTTATGGTGGCATCCTCGTCTCAAAGTTGAGGAGTCCACAGATAGGAACGCCTGCTCAGCCAATTAGCTATGACTTACACAGCCAAGGTGCCAATTTCAATCTCAAAAGTGGTTAAATCATAGATTGAAGCATTTGCAGTGAAGGCAAACAAATGTGTTACTTTAAATGGCGTATTCAAATAGTCGTCATTTTGAGCAAAATGGATTTGTTTGATTGGCTAAGAAGCTAACAATCTCTAGGCACGACTTGGGATTGAGTCTCACCAGTCCTCCTTCTTTCCTTTCGCAAGAGGGTATATAAAAAACCCCATTGTCATTTTCTGTAGTTGAAATGGTTTTTTTTAGCTTTTCTCGGACAAATAAACAACAATATATTGTTTCTTTCCGTTTTGCCCAAACGCTTTGTGCTAAACTCATCTGCCCCAAGTGTAAAACTAATGACTGACTTTAATTTTCCCCGGAGGCAAGGAAATCCCCCATCAATTTAACATCAAGAACAGTAAAATAGAAGAGAATGTTTCCAAAATGTTCGTTTTAAGTTGAAAGTTAGGGGACGCTAGAAAATACTTGATTGTCCTGTGATCATTTGTTTATTTGGTCACATTTCGTTTGGCTTCCATCTTTGACTACTCGCTTCCCAATGTCTGTTTCGGCTACTACAATAATCTATTCCATTGCTCCTGACAATTACTTGTATTGATTGTTTCATTAGTAATTTGGAGATTTAGATCTCTTTTGGTACCAGAATAGACCTTACTCCATAAATTAGTGGTTACTCCATGAATTTATTTCTCGTTCGCTTACTTTTTGGCTTTGGGGTTGATCCACCTTATAAGGTGGATTTTTTTTCCTCAAACAACCATGATTTTTAAACATAATTCTGCCTCAGCCATGGTTTCTAACTTATTTATGAAATTACTATTGTTATAAAAAATGTGGTTCTAACCTACGCTATTCAGTATAAAATATGTTTAAGGGATTTTCATTGAAAATGTGTCTTGCAATCAAATTTTACACTAAAAACATGGATTCTATTGATCTCAGAATTTGTTCATCGCAATGGATGGTCAGAGTTGTGATTTGACAACGGGAGGGAATCTTCCTGCAAAAGAAGTCAAATACAAATTGATGGTGTCAAACTGATCGTATGAACTATGGGATTGGATTGTGTGGTATGTACGATCTGCGTAGGGCTTGGTATGATATCTGAACTACAAGGCTCGTGAATTGGTGGATGAACGCTCTAATCAATCGATGTGTAGTGTGTGAAATGCAGTAAAAGTATAGTGGTTCACCGGCTAATGAGCTCAGCTAATCCACCCTCTAATGGAGGCTCTTGCTCCCTTCTCTTTATTGATGAAATTGAACATGTTACAGTAGAATACTCAGGGTATTAGGGTTTCTCCTCGTCTCCCCCTTTTGATGGGGGTTGCCCTCCTCCTTTTATGGCCTCATGCTTCCCTCTAATACGGAATTACTTCCTATATTGAAGGGACCGTGCCCTATCTTCATCCATAATTCCGGAGTTACCCAAACTCCTTATGGCTGGTTTCAAACGGAGAGATCCTTGCCTTCTTCCATGAGATTTTCCTTAGTTTTAGGAGGGGATCATGGTTGAATACGGGTTTCATGCCTTGGATTGGTTCTACTCCCTTTGTAAGGGTATCCGTTGTCATCTTGCTGACCCCTTGGCATCTCTCATCTCGAATCTTCAGCAGGGAGTGTCAATGCTGGCTGGGCGAGCTCAGCCCATGGCTAGGGGGGAGCTCAACTTATTTTACCTGAGCTCCCGAGCTGAGCTCACTTACTGAGCACGTGTCAGTTTTATTCTTGGTATCATCAGTTGCCCCCCAGCCTTTGTCTTAGGTTAGCTAAGGCAAGGGCTGACCTACACAGACTGAGTTAGGCCCGCATGTGGCTAGCACGTGGCTTGAGGATTTTTGACAGTTTGCAGCAATCATGTCTTTCCTCGATTCCCGCGCATGTCTCAGCCCACGTCCCTCAAGCTTTAAATACTCAAAACGGCTATCTGAACCGTTTCTTCACACTATTCATCTTCCTCGCTGCCCTTTGTCCCTGTTCTCTCTGTGATTTCGGACTTTCTTGCTCGAAACTTTCTATTTCCTTGTCTGAAATCGAATTTCCAGCCCTCGTTTCGAAGATTCGCATCGTCTCCTTCCCCCGATTTTGCTCCAAGTTCCTGCTTGCCGCTGTTCCTGAGTTAGGTACGTTCTTCGCCCCTTTCACCTCCTCCTCTGCTCTGGATCCCTCGGATTCGAGGTGGTTGCTACATTTTTGGGCCTTTCGGTTCTTTTACTTTTGGAATCATGACCATTGCCTAGCCCCACTTCCTCATTTCGTAGATTGGAGCTCTATAGTCCACATTCTTGCCGTCGGGAGTTACTGTGCTGACCCAAGGGTCATTAGGGAGAGTTTGATCAGTGTTCCCCCTCTTTATCGCTCCTTTAATCTTCCTTTTTCTCTTCCCACTATGTCGGCTTCTTCTGGAGCCACTCACTCCTCTGTTTCGCTACTAGGGGGTCGATCTGAAGACACCGATTTGGGGGATATTGGCGATGAAATTGACAACTTTCCCGGTGTGGGGGCTGGAGAGGCCGAGGTCGGCACTGAGGAACCCCCCTCCTCCTCTTCTCCTATGCCCCCTAGACCTGATAAAGGCAAAGTTAAGGTGAGTGGAGTCGGGGTTGAAGAAAAAGTTTCGTACTTGGGGTCTGTCTTCAGGCATTCCGAGTCTGTGGGCTACAGTAAAGAAGCCCCTGAGCTAATGAAAATCTATAAGGTTCGGTATGGTTTTCCTTCTGGGGTCGAGCCCTGGTGCCCAGATAAATCCGTCTACTATGTAGAACAAGTACGCAATAGGGTCTGCTTCTTTCTTGCCGCCTTTGATAACGGTCTTCGCTTTCCTTTACACCCCTTCATCAAGGCTGTTCTGCAACATTTTCATGTGTGTCCTTCCCAAATTTCCCCCAACTTCTATGGTGTCATGGTTGGTTTTCTAGTCATCTTCAGGAAGCATAAACTTGGGGTTCCTAGCGTTCCTCTATTTCTAGAGTTCTTTAACGTTAAGCCGACCTCTGAAGGCTTCTTGTATGCCTCTAAGCGTGCCAACGTTAGGCAGCTTATTTCTAACATTCCATCCTCTCATAAGCACTGGAAGAAGCATTTCTTTTTTGTCGGGGGCACCAACTGGGAGTATAATTCTGCTGATAAGACAGACACTCTCGGTATCCCCACGGCTTGGGCTGAACCAGACAACTTGCGTGAGTCTTTTCTTGAGTCGACTGAGCTCTGGTCTGGAATTTATAGGCCTCTTGCCTTTTTCTTACTTGCACACTTTCTTCTTTTCAGGTGAACGTTTTGAGCTCAGCCCTGAAGATAAGAAGGTGCTAGCGAAGTTGGCGAAGATCAAGCCGGAGAAGTACGCCGACCTGATTGAGTCAAGATCTTTGGTGCAGCTAGGTCTGAGCCTTCCTGTGCTGACTTTAGCGATTCCATTATCTGTTTTAGGGGCTGACGAAGGTAATTTCATCGTCACTTGCTTTCCTTTCTTCATCATCTTTCCTTCTCTTCTTTTTTTTTTTTTTTTTTTACATTTCCCTACTTTTTCTAGACCTCTCAGGTCCTTCTACCATGAAGGCTACTCCAGAAGAGCTTCAGGCCAAAATTGCAGAGCTGATGGAGGGTGGCAGGCCTGGGAAGCGCAAGGCTCGGGTAGGCTCTGGGAATGGTCCAAACACTCGAGCTAAAATCCCCAGATTGGAAGTGCCTCCTCCCCCCTCTGCTACTACAGAATTGGTTCCTATCAAGGCACCGCCCTCCTCATCCGGCACCCCTCAACATGCAGTCATCTCTCATCCTCCAGTGGCCCCTCCTGGGTCGGGGCCTGCTCAAAAGGGAGATCAGGCTTCCCCTTCCTCCTCTGAGGTTAAGGAAGCTTTGGGAGTGATCCCTGACCTCCAACCCGGAAAGTTCTCATACACTGCTTCTGGGAAGACTGAGAAAAAATCTGAAGGAGATGAGGATTCCTTTTTTGACAACATGGATCTTGCCGCAGGGACTCTCTCTTCTATTTTCTCTGAGTCTGATGTTCTGAAGGCTGCTTCTATGCCTCTTGAGGAGTCTATTTCTTCAGCTCTCCAGGGGGTGGCTACTGTAAGCGCTACCACTTCTCCTCCTTCACTTATTTTTGTTTTGTGGACTCATGCGTTCTTTCGCTTTTTCAGGCTGTCCTTCATGTGAATGGTCTACTGCATCGGGTTCGGTCCCAAGAGAGCTCTTTTCAGGTCTTGAAGAAGTATAAGACCAAGGTTTCTGAATTGTCTCTTGAGAACGAAGATCTCAGAGCTCGGGTGGTGTGACACCCCAATTTCCGGGGGTCCTTTATTAACCGTTGACAACCCGTCAACCCGCGGAAATACCCATGAATGTCGCTTAACCCGACACCACGTCACCACATTCCCTTTACCGGGATTTATAATTATATATATAAGAATTACAAGTCCAACTTCTTTTGGTTGGTTAATCCATCCGAGATCCAATATACCACCATTGGCATCTCATTATTGTCCATTTATATCCTTTAAAGGAAGGAAACAATAGCCCCAGAGTTTGGCAAAGAAAACAAGAAAAATAAAATTTCGGAAAAATTGGCAGGCGTACCGGTACGCGTACCGGTACGGTGTACCCACTGGACCTCGACGTACCGGTACGCGTACCGGTATGCTCTGCCTTCTGCCTGTCTCCGTACCGGTACGCGTACCGGTACGGTTTTGCCAGTTTTGCCTTTTTCCTTTGTTTTTCACTTCCAATCCATTCTAATGCATTCCAAACTCACCCAACCCATGCATAATGAGGATTTCCATATAAAACATGTTTTATACAAGTTCCATTACAATTAATTCCATGTATTTACATATCAAAATGGAATTTTGACAAAAGCTTTACAAAATAACCATAAAAAGCCACAAGTCGGCTTTCTTCAACTTTGGGGCTCGTAATGGGAGCCGTCCGCCGGTGTGTACCCCGCACCTGAAATGTTTTTCCCACAAAGGGTGAGCCACGCTCAATAGGGTATCTCCTAATGAGGCTACTCCCCAACCTATATGCATATGAAATGTTCACATGCCACAAAACAACAATTCATAACATTCCAAGCAATAAAATGTATTCAATGTTGGAATTTCACAATGTCATGCCATGTAATGAGGTGAGACTCACACATGCATATCACCCGAGCCCTCCCCGGCTCCTCTACACATGCAAACGCCAATGTGCACCAATCCGTCATTTATGTTGCACATCAAATGACATTTTCATTATAGGGTCTTTCTTGGGGTGGATATTTATGGACTTACACCAACGGCACCCAACCGACACGGAATTTATGGACTTCCACCAACGGTTCCGCGTACACCGACACACTTTATGGGCTCTATACCAACGGAGTGCGCCTCCGATCACCGGGTCTCTCACCCGAGGGATAGTCTAGCCCTTCTTGCTACCCCAACCCTAACAACCATGCAAACCGTGAGACTCGACTAGGTCATCGACCCATATTACCCGAGCCCACTTGTCATCCACCAAGCGTGGTGAAGACAACCACCATGCACACACACCCACTAAATGCGATGTTCCCGTGCATATGCAATGTGATGCTCCATTGCGACAATATTATCATGTTCAATATGCTATGAGTAACACATGAACATTCTAATCACATTTCACATATTTCATGGCAAAATTATATCATATACATATAATTTCCATAATTCTCTACAATGTCAATATATTACAAACATGAAAATATATCAACATTTAATCTTAATCAACACCCAAGCATGTCATCACATTATCAAGAAATAACATACTTCAATTTCAAGGCATAAGATAAACACATAGCATGCCCACACTTCACATAGCCCAAGTGTCACATTGGGTTAATTTCATATACTCAATCCTAGAAATTTCATTTAGAAACTTCTAATTACCAATCCAATTAGAATTTATTTCAACCCATTTCACCCAATTTCACAACCATAGGCAAATGACATATACATATACATATCTATTCATTTACCCATTTCACCTAAGCATTCTAGGTGTGGAATAAACCTTGGTAGGAGGGAACCCTACCTCTTGAAGCGTAAGGAACGACGTTGAGAAGCCTCCTAGACCCGATTCGAGCTCAAAGCCCTAGCCTCCAAAAATCCCGTCCTTGAATTCTCTCCAAAACCCGACCTCCTTGGTATGGTTTTGTAGCTCTTGGCGAGGGGAACAACTTTCTCTCTTGGCCCGAGTGGATTTGAGCTCCGTGGAGACGAGGATCTTAGAGAGAAGGTGGATAAAACCTAGCTTTTCCCTCTCCTCTTTCTCACGCTAAAACCGGCTGAACAAATGGGGAGAAAATCTGATTTTCTCCCCTTTAAATACTCTTGGAACACTTGGCCCACAACGCGCCACACGGCCTCTCTTTTCCGGGTCCGTTTTAACCCCGAAACGATTAAATTTCGTCCCAGTTTAAGTTCAAAATATTTTTATTTTAACTTGTCTCTAATATTTCCCCAAACTTAGAAATTTTATAAAAATTTCGTGTACGGGGTCACCCGAGGTCCGTTCGTCTCGTAAGACGCGAAAAATTCGACTATCTCGGAATTCAATGAAAATTGACAGGGTAACTAGTTTTCGCGAGACGAATCCAACGGTGAGGTCCGTTTCGTCATCCGAGCTCTAGAAAAATTCAGGTTTACAACCTGTACCATAGTGGCAAATTACCTTTTTGCCCTTTTTCACAAAAGTTCAAATTTTCTCGGGTTTTACAGGTGGAGAGCCTCAAAGAGCAGATGGAGACCCTCAATGAGCAGACGGTGAAGCAAGCCTCCGACCTCAAACACACACTGACAGTCAAGGTCAGAGCTGAGGAGGGGGAGAAGAAAGCTCGAGATGAGCTGAAGTTGGTTAAGGAAGACCTGCAGCTTAAGGTCGAGGCGTGGTCCAAGGCTAACCAGGAGGCCTTTGATGCCAAGAAAGAGCTCATCCAGGCTAATCAAGATTATCTTGCTCTCAGTGAAGCTAACGGCAAACTCTGTGAGGAGCTCGAGGAGCAGAAATGTTTGGTCCAACAGAGGGGCAAAGAGGTCGCTGAGCTGAGAGATGAGGCCACCACCTTGTGGGCTACTGGATGACTTGCCTTTAGGCGCAAGGCTATCAAAGCTTTTCCAGACCTTGACTTCAATTTCTCTATCCCCACCGAAGAAGAAACGGAAGAGTCTAGCTCTGACAATGAGGAGGGTGCCTTGGTTCCTTCAGCTGCAGTCTTGAGTCAAGACATACCTGCCCCTGGGACCTCTAGAGCTCTTATCGTACCTTCTGAGCCTCCGACGGTGATTCCTGAGCTCCTAGCTGCAGATCCTGCTGTTCCTGTTTCCCTTGCTTCTGTTGCTGATGGCTCATCTGCCGAGCTGCGAGATCCTTCATTTACTCCCCATCCAGAAACTTAGCTCTTTTTAATTGTAATTTTTTTTTTGTAAGGAATTTTTTTGAGATGTAACTTTGACTTTGGCTAGGACCTTGTGCTCCATTGCCGTTTTACCATATTCATATATACCTCTGACTTTCGTTTGCACACTTACTTGTTTTGCTTTGTTTTGACTTTATGCTTTATACACATATTCTCCTTCCCCCTTTTGCTTTGAGGGGTGCTGTGTACTTCTTGAAGCAAAATTACTAGATTTGAAGAGTACAGGAGACTTGGTGCTATGCTCAACGGCTTCTCTTGAGCTTTTGAGCTCGGTAGTTTGTCTCTTAGGGATCCAGTCCCTATTCTTCTTTATTCTGAGCCGCTCAGCTTGATATTCTGAACTGGTGTGCTCCTTCTGAGCTACATAGCTGGAGTTTGTGAGCCTATGAGCTATCGCTGAGCTATTCAGCTCGTCTTTTGAGCCTAAAAGATCTGACTGAGGTTTTTGGCTCTTTTTTGTGAACTTTAAAGGTTCTTTTATGGCTCTCTTGTCTGAAATAGATAATAAATTTCAATGCTCCATATTTCTGAGAATAAAAGATTTTCTCCTACGTTTCACATTTCTCTTCCCCCCACCTTGCTTTGAGGAGTGCTTTAGGCCTTCTTTAAGCAAGGCTATGAACTTTTATACGCTGTTAAGTTTCTTTGAGGTATCGAGGAATCCAGCAGGAACTCTTCCTCTCCAACGTGTGTAGGGCCCTTAGAATTGCAGGCCCTCAAGACTTGTTACACAAGTGCTCAAATATGGAGGACATGTTGCTTAGTTGGGTCAGAATTCTTGTAGGTTGTTTTGAGTGCAAATAGGGAGTGATCTTGTACCAATTTCTTTTCCCGCGTTTTTCTCCCAATCGTTTTCCATAACCGCAACCATTTTCCACAACCGCATCCACTTTCCATAACCGCAACTACCTTTATTAATTAGGAAACTAAACAGGCAACTGCGTCCCCCTTTCTTGACTCTTGATTTCCTGAAAAGCTCCCAACTTTTCCTAAGCTTCTTACCATCTGTTAAATTCCCCTTTCCTTTTCTTGTATGAAATATTCTCGCCTTTCTTCTTGATTTCTTGCGTCTTTCCCTTACCAGCACTTCCGATGGCTGCTTCTGCTTCTTTTCTGTTCCAGGAACGCACCTCCTTTGGAATCGAATGGAAGTCGCACTGTCGCTATCTGCCTCCTTCAATTCTTGGATCTACTGATTTGGTGGATATCAAGAAACGGTTTTTTCCTGATCTTGACTTGCCTTTGCGAGTCCCTACCCCTGACGAGCCCTGCAACTACCTCCCTCGAGGGGAAGTCTGCTTCTTTGAAGGTGCTCTGGACATGGGACTTCGCCTTCCCATTCATCCGGCCGTTGGGCGAGTTCTTGCCTACTATGGCCTGTGTCCTACTCGCCTTTCTCCACGAGGATGGGCTGTTATGGTAAGCTTTTTCTTGTTCTGCCGCCTGCACGCCCTTGGCAGGTTCCCCTTCGTCTCTGAGTTTCTATACTTCTTCGAGATTGAAGAAGATGATGCCCCCTGCTTCAGTTTCTTCCGTTGGAGGAATTTCAGTTTACGTCATTTGGTTCTAGATCTTCCCTCCAATCCTGAAGGGTGGTCTAAGTGTTTTTTCTTCGCCTCTGGAGAGTCCTGGAGGTCTCCTGAGGATTGCTGCCGTAAAGCTAGGATCCCTCGGTCCTGGAAGAGCTTCTCTCGCATTGGTAAGCTCAAGCCGAGCTCTTTTGAACACTTCCTTTGGAAGGTATGCTCTTACCATGTTTTGCGTTTCGCAGGTCCACCTGATCTGGACGTGCCAGGGATGGTGAATATCAACGAGCTGCTGCTTGCTGAGTCTAAGACTTACTCCGAGCTGATGACGAGCGCAAACCTCTATCTGCTTGGGGCTGAGGCTACTGAATTTGAGTTTTCTTCCGTCCCCTATTCTTCCTGGACCTCTTTCTCTGATTCTGATGAGGAAGGGGATTCTGACGAGGATGGGGATGCTGAAGCTAGCTCAAAGAGGCGTAGGAGGGATGGCTCCTTTTCCCCTGACTCTTT
Organism: Ilex aquifolium; assembly: GCA_951799425.1. NCBI lineage: Eukaryota > Viridiplantae > Streptophyta > Magnoliopsida > Aquifoliales > Aquifoliaceae > Ilex > Ilex aquifolium. The sequence goes on from OX637400.1 coordinate 23,301,108, forward strand.
ATCCACTATCTTCCTCACCCCAGTAGGTCAAAAGCTTCTTGACTCACTCCATAAGGCCAAGCAAGAGAGGGATGAGCTGAAGGAGGAGAATGCTCGCCTAAAGGAGGAAGTGGCCGAGCTGAAGTCTCAGCTTAAGAAGAACTAAGATTTTTGTTTCCTTGTATCTTTCTTTCTTTTCTTGAATGATACCAAACTATAATCTTTCCCCATATTTTTCTGAATATTTGTACTTTTGGATACTCTTGATTATCAGATCTTTCATTTTTTTCACATGCGCAATTCTTTATGAGTTGAGGGGCGCGTCTCGAATTCTGTTGAGTTATTTCAGCACACTCTTTGCGCTCAAAACATGGAAGGGAAACAGAAGATCATGTTTGCACTGACCTTGCTCTTGTGTTGATTCCATAGGTCGGACTACGAATGTTGATGGAAAACAGAAGACCATGCTGATACTGACCTCACTTTTCATCTGACCTCGTAGATGTTCGCTGTTGCTCTGGACCTCTCGAGGTCTTTGAGGGTGTAGGCAGTGCACAAGGATCACTAGTAGTGGGGGAAAGACCGTTGGTGTCTCCAAGAAGAGTTCAGCCTTGAATTTGACTGTTGGTGTCTTCAAGAAGAGACCAGTCTTGAATTTTATGAGCCTTGAAGCTTGTATGAGCTGAAGAGCTCATCTTTTATTTATAAGCTTTGAGGCTTATCATGTATTTATGAGCTGAAGAGCTCATCTTTCATTCATAAGCTTTGAGGCTTATCGTGTATTTATGAGCTGAAGAGCTCATCTTTCATTCATAAGCTTTGAAGCTTGTCGTGTATTTATGAGCTGAAGAGTTCATCTTTCATTCATAAGCTTTGAAGCTTATCGTGTATTTATGAGCTGAAGAGCTCATCTTTTATTCATAAGCTTTGAAGCTTATCGTGTATTTATGAGCTGAAGAGCTCATCTTTCATTCATAAGCTTTGAAGCTTATCGTGTATTTATGAGCTGAAGAACTCATCTTTTATTCATAAGCTTTGAAGCTTATCGTATATTTATGAGCTGAAGAGCTCATCTTTACTTTGGGAGCCATTGAAGGATGAATAAAAGACTTGCTCATTCTTATTTAAAAATAGCTCTATTACAAATAACACTTACTGAAAAAACTTCTTAAGGTGCTCAGCATTCCACGAGTGAGGTAGGATCTTTCCCTCCTCTGTCTACAATTCGTAATTCCCCGGTCGGATTACCCTTGACACGATATAGGGCCCTTCCCAGTTGGGCCCCAATTTTCCATGCGTGGGATCCTTTCTTGCAAGCAGAAGCCTCCTAAGTACCAAGTCTCCAGCCTTGAAGCTTCGGTGCCTTACCTTCCTGTCGTAATACCTTGCAGTTTTCCTTTGGTAAATGCGGACGCGATGCAGAGCTCTGTCCCTTTTTTCATCCAAGAGATCGAGGTTTAACAGGAGGGATTCATCATTGTGCTCGGCATCTGCAAATTCCACCCTTGGTGATTGGAGCCCTATCTCCACAGGGGCTACTGCCTCGGTTCCAAAGGTCAGAGCAAAGGGGGTTTCCTGAGTTGCAGATCTGACGGTGGTCCTGTAGGCCCACAATACCTCAAGGACGTATTCAACCCACTTGCCCTTCAGGTTTTCTAGTTTGGTCTTCAAAGTTGACTTTATTGTTCTGATTGTGACCTCTGCCTGCCCATTGGACTGAGGATGAGCAGGAGCTGAGAAGTAGATCTTGATCCTGAGCTCTGCACAAAAGCTTTTAAATTTTGAGTTATCAAACTGCTTTCCGTTGTCAGATACGAACGCTCTGGGAACTCCAAACCTGCAAACTATTGACTTCCAAACGAAGTTCTGAACTTTTTGCTCTGTGATGGTTGCTAAAGGTTCGACCTCTGCCCATTTGGTGAAGTAGTCCATTCCTATGATGGCAAACTTGCACTGCCCCACACCGGTGGGAAGGGGTCCCAGAATGTCCAAACCCCACTGCTGGAAAGGCCATGAGTTTACCACCGAGCTTAGGGGCTCGGGAGGACAGTGGGACACATTGGCATGCTCCTGACAAGTCTTGCATTTTCTTACTAAGTCGGTGACATTTTTGAGCATGGTGGGCCAATAATACCCTTGTCTCAGCACTTTTCCTGCCAAGGCCCGAGCTCCTATGTGATTGCCACATATTCCTTAATGTACCTCTCTGAGTATGTAGTTGGCATCCTCATCTCCTACGCACTTAAGGAGAGGCGTTGAGAATCCACGTTTGTACAGACTTCCTTGTAGCAGTGAAAATCTGGCAGACCTGGTCTTCAGCTTGGATGCCTCATTAGCATCACTTGGCAAAGCCCCATTCTGCAGGTACCCAATGATGGGGTCCATCCAGCTCGGCTGAGTCTCGACTGATAGCATGTCCCCTTCTTCGACACTCACTGAAGGCTCCGGGAGGTGTTCCACTGGTATTAGTCTATCCAAGTCTTCTTGCGAGGCAGTTGCTAACCTTGCCAACGCATCTGCTCGTGAATTTTCTGCTCTGGGCACATGTCTAACCTTAACTTGCACAAATTTTTTTATTATTTCTCGTACCTTTTTGAGGTAAAGGACCATCTTTTCGCCTCTTGCTTCGTAGGCCTCTTCTATCTGTTTCACCACCAGTTGAGAATCGCTGCAGATCTCCAGCTGCTCTGCTTCCATAGAATAAGCAAGATTAAGCCCCGCAATGACAGCTTCATATTCTGCCTCATTATTTGAAGCTTTGAACCCAAATCTGAGGGCGTATTCGACGTCTATTCCTTCTGGGGAGGTCAGGATCATTCCTGCACCGCTTCCCTGCGCATTAGCAGCCCCATCCACTGAGAGTCTCCATATGGGGAGGTCCGATATTAAATCTGTGGTCTCCATAGGCGCTGCCGCTGTGAACTCTGCAATAAAATCCGCCAAAATTTGCCCTTTGATGGCAGTTCTTGGCTTGTACCTTATGTCAAACTCACTGAGCTCTATGGCCCATTTAACCAACCTCCCTGAGGACTCTGGCTTATGTAGTACTTGCCTCATTGGCTGGTCTGTTGGAACCTCGATAGTATGAGCTTGGAAATAGGGCCTGAGTCTTCTGGCTGTTGTCACCAACGCTAAGACGAGCTTCTCCATCTTTGGGTATCTCTCCTCTGCCCCCCTCAGAGCTCTGCTACAGTAGTAGACTGGTTGCTGAGCTCTGTCTCGCTCCCTGACCAGCGCTGCGCTTGTCGAAAAATCTGAAACCGCCAGGTATAGAGTAAGGACCTCCCCTTCTAAAGGGCTCACCAGTACAGGAGGAGAGCTCATATAATCTTTCAGGGCTTTAAATGCTTCTTCACACTTGGCATCCCACTGGAACGCCTTTTTTAATATCTGAAAGAACGGCTGGCATTTATCACTTGATTTAGACACGAAACGGCTCAAGGCAGCTATCCTGCCTGTCAAGCGTTGCACCTCCCTTGTATTGGATGGTGACTGCATCTCCATCATTGCCCTAACCTTCTCTGGGTTAGCTTCAATTCCTCTGCTGCTAACTATAAAACCCAGGAATTTTCCTGTCGAGACCCCAAACGCGCATTTCGCAGGGTTGAGCTTCATTCTGTACTCCTTTAAGATTCGGAACGAATCTGCTAAGTGCTCGATGTGGAGCTCTGCTTTTAGTGACTTTACTAGCATATCATCGATGTAAACTTCCATGGATGCTCCTATCTGTTTTTGGAACATCCTATTTACCAGCCGCTGGTAAGTGGCTCCAGCATTCTTCAACCCGAAGGGCATGACCTGGTAACAGTATGTTCCTTGTTCTGTTACGAAGGAGGTCTTCTCCTGATCGCCTGGATCCATCCTGATCTGGTTGTATCCTGAGAAGGCATCCATGAAGCTAAGGAGCTCATGCCCGGCTGTGGCGTCCACTATTAAGTCAATCCGAGGTAAAGGAAAGCTATCCTTGGGGCATGCTCGGTTGAGATCGGTAAAGTCAATGCACAATCGCCATTTGCCATTAGTTTTCTTGACGAGAACCACATTCGCCAACCAAGTAGGGTAGTCAACTTCCCTGATGGCCTTGGCATGGAGGAGCTTGCTGACCTCCTCATTAATCGCCTTTTGCCTTTCTGGGGCAAAACTTCTCCTCTTTTGTTTGACGGGTTTGCAAGCTGGATTTACACTTAGCTTATGGGTGATAACCGAAGGGTCAATTCCCTCCATGTCTTCCTGCTTCCACGCAAACACTCCTATATTCTCCTTTAGGAACTGGATAAGGAGACCTTTGAGCTCTGCGTTTAGTCTGGAACCCACATAAACGAGGTGTTCTGGCTTTTCATCAAGCTGAACTGGTTCCAGCTCTTCCGATGACATTGGTCTTGTCTCCATTTCGTCTCTCATGTCGAGCTCATCCAGTTGGATGTTCTCAACCTCCTTCCTTTTCACAGAAGCCATGTAGCATTCCCTTGCCACCCGCTGGTCTCCTCGGACTACTCCGATTCCATTGTCCGTAGGAAATTTCACGACTAAATGGTAGGCAGATGGGATTGCTTTCATAGAATTAAGGGATGGCCTCCCAAGCAAGATGTTGTATGCAGAGGTTGCATCGACCACTAGGAACTTTACGGTGGTAGTGGCTTGGCAAGGTGGGTCCCCTAGGGTGAGCACGAGCTGGATTGAGCCTAGGGGAAGCACCCTTTCCTCGGAGAATCCCAGCAAGTGAGTGCTTACTGGCTCAAGTCTCTCCCTTCCTATATCCATCTTATCAAACGCAGGTGCGAAAATGATATCTGCCGAGCTCCCATTATCGATTAAAACACGATGAACAGTTTTATTAGCCACCACTGCTCGCACCACCAATGGGTCATCATGCGGGTACTGGCATCCCTCCAAATCAGCGTCCGAAAAAGTGATAGCTGTATCTATGCGTGGTGTTTTGGATACAGCGTGCACTTCGAGAGCTTCTTCGGCTCTGATCCGGCGGAGGTGCGCTTTCCTGGCCGAGCTAGATTCTCCGCCTCCTGCGAACCCTCCTGATATTACTCTGATCTCCCCTAGAGGCTGCTGGTGCGGTGCCGGTGCCTGCTGTCGGGGTGGTGGAGGTGGAAGAGCTCGGTTCTGGTTGTCATTGGCTACAAAACGACGTAACTGACCTCGTTGGATCAAAAACTCGATCTCCTTCTTTAGTTGAATGCAGTCATCAGTGTGGTAACCATGGTCTCTATGGTAATCGCAGTACTCGGTGGGGTCTCTTTTGGCTGGATCTGCCTTCATTCGAGGTGGCCATCTTAAGAACTTCTCGTTTTGGACCTCGTACAGAACTTGCGAGACAGCGGCGGTGAGTGGGGTGAATCGCTGGGGTCCATATCTGGGCTGCAGTTCAGGCTGCATGGGGCCCAGGCGGTCTCTGACATTTCCTCTTCTCTTTGGCGAGCGGTCCCTATCTCTTCTGGGGGACCTCTCTCGCCCTTTTTCCTTCCTGGGACTCCTGTCTCTTCTCTTCTCTTCTTTTTCCTTCTCCTTTCGTGAGGATGTTCCTCCTACTTTAGAAAGGAGTGCCTCTTCGCCATTTATATACTTTTCTGCCTTGGCTAACACCTCAGCCATGCTTGCCTGAGGGTTCTTTGATATAGAAAACATCAAGTCCTTTGACTGCACTCCCAGTCCTGCAATGAAAGCAGTTATGGCGAATTTTTCGTCTGGGACGTCTACCTTCAATGTCTCCGAGTTAAACCTTTGGACATAAGACCTCAGGTTCTCTTGGGGACCCTGCTTCACGTTCAGCAGGTGGTAGCTTGGTTTTCTGTATATCCGGGCTCCTATAAAGTGAGATACGAAAGCAATGGAGAGCTCTTTAAAGGATGAGATCGAGGCTGGTGGGAGCCTGTGAAACCAGGCTAAGGCTGAGCCTTTCAATGTGATGGCAAAAGCTCTGCAGCGTACGGGATCCTGGTATCCATGTAGCTCCATCTGGTTCTTGTAAGTGTTGAGATGATCCACGGGATCTTTAGACCCATCAAAGACCTCTATTTGAGGCATCCTGAACTTCGGTGAGAGAGGGAAGTGTAGCACCCCCGTGGTGAATGAGGACTCGGTTTGCTGAACCAAGACATCCATTGTAACCGGAGCTTTACTCCTTACAGCCTCCTTCATGTGGCTGAGCTCTTGTTGGATGTCTTTGAAGCGTTGCTCCCAGCGCTGCTCTTTCCTGTCCGGTGGATAAGGGAAAGAATCATCCCTATCGCCCCCATCGTTCTGACTTTGCATCTCGTCGTTATGGCCATTCCTAGGGGGCACATAAGGAGCATGCCCCCTGGTCTGGCTGCTTTCTCCTCCTTCGTCGACCTCTCTGAGGGGGTCCCAGTGTCGCCGTTCCCTGTAAGGGGGGTTATTCTGGCCTTCTTGGGCCGGTCGTGCCTCCTGTGGGAGTTGTACGAGCTTTGATAGCTCTGCATTTTCCTTTAGTAATCGTTGGTTGACGAGACGAAGGGCCTCCAACTCGTTATTAATGGGGGAATTTGTCTCCTGGATGTTCCCTGGTTGTCTGCCGTTGGTGGCTTCCTGCTGATCTTGCATTCGTGGTAGGTTTGTTTGACTTCTGCTCATATTTCGAGTTGTTACCATCAGTCACTGAGGAATCAGCTTATTTGTAACAGGAACAGTCGTTCCCACAGACGGCGCCAAACTGATGGTGTCAAACTGATCGTATGAACTATGGGATTGGATTGTGTGGTATGTACGATCTGCGTAGGGCTTGGTATGATATCTGAACTACAAGGCTCGTGAATTGGTGGATGAACGCTCTAATCAATCGATGTGTAGTGTGTGAAATGCGGTAAAAGTATAGTGGTTCACCAGCTAATGAGCTCAGCTAATCCACCCTCTAATGGAGGCTCTTGCTCCCTTCTATTTATTGATGAAATTGAACATGTTACAGTAGAATACTCAGGGTATTAGGGTTTCTCCTCGTCTCCCCCTTTTGATGGGGGTTGCCCTCCTCCTTTTATGGCCTCATGCTTCCCTCTAATACGGAATTACTTCCTATATTGAAGGGACCGTGCCCTATCTTCATCCATAATTCCAGAGTTACCCAAACTCCTTATGGCTGGTTTCAAACGGAGAGATCCTTGCCTTCTTCCATGAGATTTTCCTTAGTTTTAGGAAGGGATCTTGAATACGGGTTTCATGCCTTGGATTGGTTCTACTCCCTTTGTAAGGGTATCCGTTGTCATCTTGCTGACCCCTTGGCATCTCTCATCTCGAATCTTCAGCAGGGAGTGTCAATGCTGGCTGGGCGAGCTCAGCCCATGGCTAGGGGGGAGCTCAGCTTATTTTACCTGAGCTCCCGAGCTGAGCTCACTTACTGAGCACGTGTCAGTTTTATTCTTGGTATCATCACAAATGGACTCCGACAGTTGACCCTCCAATTGTAAAGTCAGGCGAGAATGATGGAAAGAAGTTGTATTTAGTTGAAAATAAATTATTTACTTGGATGATGTCTAACTTGACCTTTATATAGGTTAAAAGATTGTACCGTTGAAAGATTTTCAATAATTATTTGAATAAAGCGGCACTAGAAGTGGAACAGAAGCTGACACCTTTATATATGTTAAAAGATTGTACCGTTGAAAGATTTTCAATAATTATTTGAATGAAGTGACACTAGAAGTGGAATAGAAGCTGACACTTTCTAGCGTGTATATCTCAATTGGTTTGAATTAGTCGAGATGAGCTGAGTTGAGGAACTGCTGAGCTGGAGTGTTGGCGAGCCAGGAGCTAAGGTCCTTACTGAGTCTAGAGCTCGCCCATCAAACAGCAGAGCTCATGTGCTGAGCTCGAGCCCACGCGCTGAGCTCATGCCCACGTGCTGAGCTCGTGCCTAATTTATCATCATCAGTTGCCCCTTAATTCAGACCAGTGAATGACATGTGATGATGCACAAATTGGTTTGCACACCACTAGTTAAGTAAGCAGTATAAAATGTAGTAAATAAGTAGAGGGAGAGAGAAGACAAGATTTATAGTAGTTCGGTTAACGTGACCTACGTGCACTTTGAATGGCAAGGGTCGCCGGTATTTTATTAACTCCGGTGTGTAGGGAGAGCAGAGAGTTACAAACTTATAGAAGATGAGGAGAGAAGTATGTTCAAATAAGTGTGATGCTCCCAAGTGTTGGCGGGACTTACAATTTATAGTCCTCTCATAATGCATAGTAATTGAATAGCTAGTCTGGCGGTTATAACGGTTTAGGGTGACTTAATAGTAATTAAATAGCTGATCCGGCGGAGGTGGCGACCTCTTCTCAACGGGCGAGACAGTTAAAGAATGAGGTGAGGGTTGACTTCTTCCAAGGCGGCTTGGATGAGGCTCTTGGGATGATCCTTACTCCAAGGTGGCGAAGAGGAGGCTCTTGGATGACCCTTACTCCAAGGTGGCTAGGAGGAGGCTCTTGGATGACCTTGCATGCTCCCTGCTGATGTAGTATCTCCTTGAGCTTGATGAGCTTGACCGGGTTGACCACATTGGGCTAGATTTGCTGGACCTCAAGGTGTTGGGCTATAAACTTGGACTGGGCTTTATAACATGAGTTGGGCCCTTGGGCTTGGCCCATCATTTGCCCCCCAATGCCATGCGTCTAACGGAACTTGGAAAGGAGGGCATTCAATTTGAGTTTGAATTTTCGGCTGACCGGCATAACTGGAAAAACTTCGGGAGGCCAAAACATGTGCTTCCAGGCATTTTTCGAGCTTTTAACAGCATCAGTCACAGCCAAAGGCCATGTATCTTGTAGGGCTCACCGAGAGCTTCGATTTGATATATTATGAGCCCCATTTAGAGTAACGGAGCGAAAGTTACGGTCAAAATAATGAGCAGGGAGTTGGGCGCGCCATTTTGGGCGAGCAGGTTGTGTCCTGGGCAAGTAGTTTTTTTTTTTTAAAACTTCGGGAGGCCAAAACATCTGTTTCTGGGCCTTTTTTTGACTTTTTACAACATCAATTATAGCCAAAGGCTGTGGGTCTTGTAAAGCTCGTCGAGAGTTTCGATTTGATATATAATAAGCCCTGTTTGGAGTTACGGAACAAAAGTAACGGTCAAAATAGCGAGCAGGCAGCTGGGCGCGCAGTTATGGGCGAGCAGGCACTGCTCTGGGCGACCATGCAGCTGGGCACGTTGTTTTGAGCGAGCAAGAGGCCTTGGGCGCCTCTTAGGGTATTGACTTGAGGAGCTTGGGCGAGCAGGAGGCCTTGGGCAAGCTGGGGAATGGCCTGGGCGCCACTCCAGGTAGTCTTGAGGAGCAGCCTGCTCGCGTAGGAGGGATGGTCTAGCGTGGAGATGGGCAGACAAGTGTTGAGAAGGGCCTGGGCGAGTAGGCGGCATCACTGTGCGCTGCTACAGTCCGCGCAGTGGGTGATGGGGCTGCTGGAGTCTTCACGCATGCTGGCCTGCACGCTGGGCGTACAGGGAACGATCTAGGCGCCACTTTAGGCGTTGAACTGGGTAGTCTAGGCGAGCTCGGTGTCCGCCTGAGGGAGGCGGCAGCTGGGTGCCTAGCCTTAGGCGTTGATTCGAGCAGTTTTGGCGTGCAGACTCATAGAGACGGGCGTGCAGAGGCTGAGTTGGGTGCCCAGGCTATGGCGACCAATCCAGGCGAGAGGCAAGTTGTCCAAGTGAGCAGGCCAAACTGCTGAGGCTTCTTCGCCATTGGTGGAGACCCAGTTAGCCATGGGTACTTTTGGCGGTGACAACTCCGAGAATGTGGCGAATGATCTGGCTCCTTCAGGTGGAGCTTCTCAGATTTCTCAAGCGTCCCTGGTAGTGGCTCGGGAGACTGGCGATAACGATGCTCCGCTGGTGCTGGGCGAGGCCGATTTGGCGACGACGCTAATGGAGTGGCGCCTGTGGTGTTGGGCCTTGCTGGAGGGACCATGCGCTGGGCGCCTGTGCTGGGTGCCTGTGCTGGGTGCCTGAGAGGTGTTGGGCGACTGCTGGGCGCCTGAGAGATGCTAGGCGCTTGCTGGGCGCCTGAGAGATGCTGGGAGCCTGTGTTGGGCGTCTGAGAGGTGTTGGGCGCCAGGGCGCTGCTCGAGAGGCGATTTTGCTGATCGCAATGGAGGAGCGCTGTTTGGGGACAAGCGTAGGCAGACATAGCTTGTTTACACTAGGTGTTAAGCGCGGGAGTGCTGCGACAATGAGCCGACATGCCAGATGGATGAGGCCCGTGGGTTACAGACGGCCTCAGTTTCAAAAGCGTGCCTAGAGATAACAAAAATAATGTTATCAAAAAATATATAACATGATTACCTAGAGAGAGAGGCATGTTGTTTGTGTGAGAGCAAAGCCATAATTTGAGGATTGCTCGTGTGAGAGCTGCACCTTTTGAGACTGAGCTTTCAGTGACTCATGAGAGAGCCCCTAAGTTGGAGGTGAGAGCAAATACAGAGTTTGAGGATTGCTCGTGTTAGAGGTGCACCTTTTGAGACCGAGCTTTCGGCGACCCATGAGAGAGCCCCTAAGCTGGAGGTATGGGCTGTTTGCTTGAGAACAGTGTAGAGGCCAAGTTTTTGGCGACTTGCGAGAGAGCCACTAAGCTGGATATAAAGGCTGTCTGCTTGAGAGTAGTGCAGAGGCCAAGCTTTTTTGGCGACTCACGAGAGAGCCGCTAAGTTGTAGATAGGATGCCTGCTTAAGAACAGTGCAGATGTCAAAATTTTGGCGATCCGCGAGAGAGCTGCTAAGCTAGAGATAGGCTGCCTGCTTAGTAGCAGTGCAGAGGTCAAGTTTTTGGCGACCCGCGAGAGAGCCGCTAAACAGGAGATAGACTGTCTGCTTAAGAGCAGAGCAGAGGCAGGTCAAGCTTTTGGCGATCTGCGAGATGATTCACCTCGCCTGGACCTGTTGATTTCCTCAGCATTCATATATTTTTGAGCTTTTGCCAATAATTCTGGCATGCTCTTGGGTGGTCGCTTCATTACTGAAAAGAGGAAACTCGATGAGTAGAGGCCTTCCAGAAAGGCGGTCGTTGTGACTTCGTCATTGGGCTCCTCGATTTGGAAGACCTCCTCGTTAAAACGAGTGAGGTAACTCCTCAAACTCTCATCTCGATCCTGTTTTACGCTGATCAGATGGGTGACAGGCTTTTGCTGGCGGCGTTCACCAATGAACTGTGCCACAAAGGATCTGCTCAGTTCGGCGAAGGTGCCTATGGAGGCCAGGGTGAGTTTGGCGAACTATTGTCGTGTTGATCCCTTCAAGATAGTTGGGAATGTTCTACACATGATTTCGTCGGGGACGTTGTGCAGCTGCATTAAAGTTTTGTAGGTTTCAAGGTGATCAAGTGGATCCTGCGTACTGTCAAAGATTTCAACGGATGTCATTTTGAACTTCTGGGGAAGTGGATAGTTCACCACGTTAGGTACGAATGGTGTGTCGGTTTGCCTAACGAGGTAATTCACTGTCTCGGGTCCCTTTGCCTTCATGGTGTTGAAGACATCACCCAATTGATTTTGCACCTCCTTAATTTTTTCGTCCCAGTGATTGAGAGGAGATCCTCTGGAATTATCACGGAAATGATTTACATGCTCTATGTTTTGGTTTTCACCCTCATCCTCTTGGAAAGGAGGGTCCCCACCATGAGGAGCAGGAGCAAGGGCTGGAGGAGGAGATCCCTCATGGTGGGCTCCCTTGTATGGGGCTCCCAAGGGAATTTCCAAAGCTGGGGCGCTCAGATGGGGATGACCAGGGAGTAGGGGTGTCAAACGTGTTGGGTTAAACGGTTACGTGTCGGGTTAAACGAGTGACGGATAAAAAACGTATAAACCCGTATACGACACGTTTAATAAACGGGTAAAAAATCGAAACACGAACACGAACCGTTTAATAAACGGGTAACACGACACGACTCATTTAACACGTCTAATTTTAAACGAGTCGGGTTAGGTTGGGTCGGGTTAACACGGTAAACCACTCGTTTGACCCATTTACCTGTTTACCACCCATTTGACCCATTTAACACAGTAAACCACCCGTTTAACCCATTTACCTGTTTATTTAAAAATGTTATATAACTTTATAAAACTAACAAACTAACACAAATAAATGTGATATTTAAAGATACCACACCATATTACAAAGTACAAACTACAATCCAAAATAATCAAATTCCAACAACAACCATATTACAAATCATAAATACAATCCGAAATAACACAATTGCATCAAATAACAATCCCAAACAACCACAACCACAAATTACACCAAATAACAATCCCAAACAATCACAAATTCCATAATTCACAAAATCTCCACCTCCACGACAACGAGCAGATTCAACAACCAAATTCCCATGTCCTACACAAATTAAAATGAAATATTATATAACATTAATAATTAAATAGACTCATAACTAAATAAGTAACAAAAACTTGACATTACCTCTCTTTAGTCATGATCAATGATAGATATAGAATTATAACATTGAGAGGATATAGCTTTTATTAGACTTCATATTTTGATTGAAAACATCATCTATTTTCCCTTCCGAATCATCACTAGAATCATCTACAACTAAACACAGCAAAACATAAATGAATCAATGATAACATGAATTAGGATAATGAGAAAAATAATACTAGTAAAATGGAATCAAACTTACTACTCTTCCCATGAATCCAATCTCTAGTACAAATCAAAGTTTGAACAGTTTCTGACAATAATATTGGGAGCAATTGATTCATTCTGCGATTTTTCTTTTTGAATTATTTCCTTTAATTTGTAATTTCTAAATACAGGGATAAGTGTACCCCTAAATATTTTATTATTATTAATAAATGAACCTCCATAGCCGAGGTTAATCTGGATAAAAAAGTTTCAAATTATGTGAAATGATTGTGCAATATATTCATGAATGTGCCTCCTTCTGACAAAATATTTGCAACTTAAGTTATATTTTATGCTTACCCAGAATAATGGTTAGTTTTTTATGCAACGTTGGAAATAGACGATCTCGAATCCTTCAATATAGAGCAGCCAATTGTTGGTTTGTATGAGCTCAGTTTGTGAGAAAGACCACATAATTGAACACAAATATATGAACTGAAAGTTGTGGTCATGGATCTGTCTTTAAAGACCAAAGAATTATTTGTATGAACTTAAATTGTTGGTTTCAGTTTCAAATCTTCGGAGTCAAAAGATGTCCAACTATGATACTCTGGGAATAAAGAACTCCATAGCAAAAACTCGAAAGAAAAGATTTTAATTCACATAAAACTAATCAATTCAAATCTAACACAGATCACTAAATAAAAAGATTTAAATTCACAAAATCAACTAATCAAATCAAGACTAAGCCTCCATTGTTGAAGATTTACCTGCTCGAAGTCTTGGCTCGAAGTCTGCTCGAAATCTTGGCTCGAATATTTACAAATCTAACATAGATCTGCTCGAACTTGGCTCAAAGATTTACAGATCTAACTTCAAAATCTGCTCGCAGCTCGCTAAGTGAGAGTGAGAGAGAGAGAGAGAGAGAGAGAGAGAGAGAGAGAAAGAGAAAGAAGGATGAACACTTGAGCAAAAGAGTGGAGAGGGCCAGACCTGGAGGCGCAACAACAATGGAAGAAAGCTTCAGCCGTTCAAAAAATTTACAAAATTACATTAGGGTTAGGAAAAAATAACTTTATATATTTTCTATGTGAGTGTCTTAAAAAAAAAAAAAAAATTTTGGTTAAATTTTTTTTTAAATAATTATTAATTTATTATTATATTAATTTTATTTAAACGGGTAAACGGGTTGACATGTCTCACCCGAACACGACCCGTTTATTAAACGGGCTAAACGAGTTGACCCGTTTATCACCCGAACCCGTTAAGGTCCAACCCAAACCCGTTTAATCCGTGTCGATTCATGTCGATTAATCATTTCGTGTTGGATTTTGACAAGCCTACCAGGGAGTGGAGCTCCCCTGACTTGAGGTCTAGGGTGCGCTCCTCTTTGTTGCTCGAGCATCAATTGCAGAATCTGCTGGTTCTGGGCTATAAACTGCTGCATTCTGTCCAGTATCTGCTGTGCATTTGGGATGGGATTGACAGGTGGATGAGCAACCTCCTCCTCTCGTGCTGGATTGTCTTTAGAAGGATTCATCGATCTGATGATGATTGCAACAGATTCAACAAAGAAAGTATTTAGGTGAGAATTTTGTCGTTCCCACAGACGGCGCCAAACTGATGATGCACAAATTGGTTTGCACACCACTAGTCAAGTAAGCAGTATAAAATGCAGTAAATAAGTAGAGGGAGAGAGAAGACAAGGTTTATAGTGGTTCGGTCAACGTGACCTACATCCACTTTGAATGGTAAGGGTCGCCGGTATTTTATTAACTCTGGTGTGTAGGGAAAACAGAGAGTTACAAGCTTATAGAGGATGAGGAGAGAAGTATGCTCAAATAAGTGTGATGCCCCCCAAGTGTTGGCGGGACTTACAATTTATAGTCGCCTCATAACGCATAATAATTGAATAGCTAGTCTGACAGTCATAACGGTTTGGGGTGACTTAATAGCAATTAAATAGCTGATCCGGCGGAGGTGACGACCTTTTCTCAACGGGCGAGGCAGTTACAATACTCTCCATAAGACTCGGTCAAAGAATGAGGTGAGAGTTGACTTCTTTCAAGGCGGCTTGGATGAGGCTCTTGGAATGACCCTTACTCCAAGGTAGCGATGAGGAGGCTCTTGGATGACCCTTACCCCAAGGTGGCTAGGAGGAGGCTCTTGGATGACCTTACATGCTCCCTGCTGATGTAGTATCTCCTTGAGCTTAATGAGCTTGACCGGGTTGACCACATTGGGCTAGATTTGCTGGATCTTTAGGTGTTGGGCTATAAACTCGGACTGGGCTTTATAACATGAGTTGGACCCTTGGGCTTGGTCCATCAACATATATCATGAATTTAACACACTAGTCCGTTAGAATTTGGAAAAGTGGGAATGACAACCATACACACACAACTGCCAATGAGCTCTAAAACCTTCTTTCCTTCACTACCCAGCACATCTTTGAGAGCTCTAAGAAGTCTGGTACACCCTTGCCTATTCATCTCTATCTCCTCTCATTTTCCTGTTTCATTATAACTCTTCATTTTGGAGCATATAGGCTGGAGCCATACCTTTTATGTTCACTTTTATCGCTTTTTCTTTTTTAGGTGGAAGAGCTTCAATCTTGACCATCTTGAGTCTTTTGTGGGCAGGTTTGTTAGAGCTCAGCTTGAATCTGTGCTCGATTTTTGCCTTTCTTTAATTGTTAATAGCCCCAATTGCCCCCTTCCACCAAATTTGTATATCAATCACTGTAGATTTCCTATTATGACAAGTGATTCTGAGTACATACCTTCTGAAAGCATTCCGGTGTTAGTGGCCTAGGCTGATGCAACCAACGAGGATTTTGACTCCATTATGGAAATTGACTCTTTGTCTCTCAAGGTCATTGGAGCCCAAAAACTATCGTAGTTGCCTTGACGCAGACAACCTTCCTGATTTGTGCACCTTAGGGTCCCGTCTTCTAACGAAACGACCAACTCTTTTTTGCCCAATGAAGTCTATTTTTACGAGTCCATCTTTGAAGCTGGACTTCATTTTCCGTTGCCCAGATAGATCAGAGAAACCCTTCACCTTTTGGCCCTTGCTCCTGCTTAATTGACCCTAAGTACCTAGGGATTCTTGATCGCCGTAGCTAGTGGCATCGACATTCAGCCTACCTTTGCCAAATTCCTACAATGCTATAAACTTACACCTTGCCTTGGGCAAGGTTTGGGGTAGTTCTACCTTTCAAATAGAGAAGGGTCAAGCTTACTAATGGGCTACTATTAGAATATGAAAGAGTGGAAGGATAAATTCTTCTTTGTCTCTAGGCCTGATTGAGAATTTGGGTCCCTGGAGGCTTCCCAAAGTAAATCTTTTCTAGTTCCTTGTCTATGGGGATCCATTACCCTTTCTCTTCGTAAGTAGGTTTTCTTTGGTGTATTTCAACACCCAATTTTCGTTGGATTTTCACCTTCTGCTCTTTTGGAACGCAGGTAAATCAAGGCGCATCTCTAGCCAAAGACCGACATTCCAACTCTTCCCTACTCATTCTTATTGGTGCTTCCTTCTGTTTCCCCCTGAATTGAAACTCCAAGTCAAGAAAGCTCTCGACTACCCCACAAAAGATCTCTCCATCCTCGTTAATAATCATGCTCTTTTTGGGTGTCTACTAGGTCCTTCTTCAGCTGCCTTTGATCCTCTTACTATTGCAATCTCCTCTTCTAAAGGTATAGGTTCACCTTGCCGCAATTTGTTCTATCTTGGACATGCTTTAACTCATACCCCCTTATTCTTTTTAGCTATGACTCTCAAATTGGTTGACAAAAAGGCCTTTCAAGAAGTTGCAGCCAGAAGAGCTTTCAAGGCCAGTCCTTCTTCAACTGATTTTCAATTTTCAAAAAAAAAAATAAATTGAAATTCGTTGAGGTCAATTACTTGCTCAAGCAGTCAAGCTAATAGTTCAAGTGATAACAACGACGAGCTGTAAACTCAGACATACTGAGTTCGAATCTCGACAACTCATTGGAATTAGACAATGAGAAATTTATTCTTCATGAATACCTTAGTCCTAGTGTGGATGACTTGCCATTGACAAGATCGGAGAGGAAATTAGTCGAGGTGCGCATAAGCTGGTTCGGACACCTCTAACCGTTAAACTAAAAATAAAAATAAAAAAATTACTTGCTCAAGCTGATGATTTCTATCATCTATCCAAATCAAGGTTCAAATATAGCTCAAGTCATTTTAGTTCTTTTTTTTTTTTTTCTTCTCTTTTTGTGTTACATCAATGTCTCCAACGTGACTGCATTCAGATCAATTAAGCTGAAAAAAAGATGTCAGTGAGCATTGTGTACGAATAAAATGAAAATTTCTTTGAATGTAGCAAAACTAAGGGGTCGTTTGGTAATGTTTTTGTTTTTGTGTTTTTAAAAAAATCAAAAACAGATATAATTTTTGTTTTGTTTTGTGGTAAACACCAGAGTTATTTGTGTTTATCAAATTATGGGAATAAATATTAGCTTTATAATATCTTATAACCTCATCCTCCTGAATTTGTTCGGTACCCGTTTTCATCTACAACAATTCCCAATTGTGACCACTACGCATAAACATACTAATCATAATTCCCATTTAGATCTAACTAACAAATCCACAAATTCACCCACAATACATTCAACATATTCACAAATTCACGCACAATATGTTCAACATATCCACAAATTTACCCACAATATACACTCACACATACTCTGCTAACTCAACACACACACACACACACACACACACACACACACACAACGTCAATACACACATAGAGACAGACTTAACACACACACACATACGAGGATAGAAGGGATTTTTTTAGGGGAAAAGGAAAAAAAGAGGGGGGACTATGATGGATTATCTGAGACGATCGCCGGAGAAGAGACAAGATGGAGAATCCAGAACCCAGATTGCCGAAGAAGAGACAATCGTTGGAGAAGAACCCAGAACCCAGATCGCGCGAAGAAGAGGAGAAGAGACGATCGCCAACAATCGGTTTTTGTTGAATAGACAAAGGTGATTGAGAGAATAGAGAGGAGAGACAAAGCGGCGATGGAAAGCGATAGACGATGGAGAGCGATAGGCGATGGAGAGAGGAGAAAGAATGAAATGGGTTTAAATGCTTGGCCAAAAAAGAACCCTTTTTTGTTGCTAACAAGCTCGAAGCCTATATCTCATTAACTCCCCACCAAGCTCTGCGCACTTTCTGTTTCACTAACATCTTTTTTTTTTGTTTCTTGCTTTTGGGCCTTATTCTCAAAACAACTTATCTAATATAAAACAGAAACACAAATCAAAACGTGTTTTTGTTTTTATTTTTTGTAAAAAGTAAAAACAAAAACAAAAAACACGAAACAAAAATACCAACCAAACGCACCCTAAGTTTTGTTCATAAGGCCTTGAAGGCAAGTACTTACGAGATCTCACTCCAATGCTCTACTTGACATGATCAGATCAAAAGTACTCAGCCCCATAGTGGCCTTGGTGCTATTTGTTTGTACATCCCAATTTCTAATAAGGATAGTTTCATTCTGTTCAGCACTATTCTGTTCTAGCTCTTTGGACAACATTGGGAACAAAGAAAGAGAAAGCATGGTGTTGGTATCTTTTGTGCTCGATGATCATTTCGTTTTTCTACTCGCAAACTTAACTGTAAATTTGGTAAACAATCCTCTCTGGCACTCTTTTCTACTCGCAACCTTTCGTTCATACGCAGAAATTGCTTTTCATCTAGCCCTTGGAGTTGCATAACAAAAGTGCAGACTAAATCAATTTTCCGTGGTATATATACCTCGTAGATTCCGTATCACAGTTACTATCTATCTTGTGGAGACACATTGACGAACTATATTTTATATCTGAAGTTTTTGATAAATGAAGACATTTTTTGATGAAAAATCAGTTTTTATGATGAAAGAGAGAGAGAGAGAGAGAGAGAGAGAGAGAGAGAGAGAGAGAGAGAGAGAGAGAGAGAGGTACCTTTACGGGAAATGAGGGGTTGAAATTGTTTGTTGATGGTGCTGGCCCCAGGATCCCATGGGGATGACTGAGTTGTGAAACTTGAACGGGGGATTACTTTTTGTGACAAATTAGAGGAGTTAGTTTCATCCCAAGGAAATTTTGAGGAACTCTTTTCACTAGTTCCATGCCCGGAAATTTCACTTAGTGGCCACTTCTTCTCTCCAAGAAATTGACTAGGTCTTATCGGCCCATTTGTTGTTATTGTGTCTCTTATGGCATGCAGGTTTGAGCTCATCAAATTGTCTCGATTACAAAAGGTCATAGGATCACACAAACCCCTCTCTGGTCCTGATTCCTTGCTCCATATTGAACTTGATCTTACCAATGGATGACTGAAACCCCATTGGTTGTTACTACAAGACAATAGAGAGAGAGAGAGAGAGAGAGAGAGAGCAGTCAGACGAAATTATGTTTAAAAAAAAAACACACCTTTTTTTCAGTTGTGATTTGGTTACTTACCTTGAAGAGCTACCTTTGAAATCAAATGAGGCTTTGACGAAAGGAGACAACAAATGAGTTCTGTCCTCCATCTTAAAGCGTCCATAGAGATTCATTCTTTGGTATAGTTGAAGTAGGGGTGACAATCGTGTCGTGTCATGTCGGGTTCGGGTTGAAAACACATCAACCAAAACACGACCTGCAAGCTAAACAGGTTAGGTCATTTGGACACGAACACTAACACAACTAACCCGACACGACCTGTCACCCGAGATTTACACACGTCATGTTCGGGTAAACATGACCCAACCCGCCTAACACGACCCAACCGACACGACCCAACTCGAGATTTACACAGGTCATGTGGGTTTGAAAGAGAGATGAAGAAGAAGAAGCAGCAGCAGCAATAGTAACAAGTATATATAGATCACAGAACCAATGTAATATATTATACAAAGAATTACAAGACAATTGAAGGAAGCTGTGCAATGTGTTCAAGTCAAAAGGGTTTTTATAAACTACAAGGATAGGATTCACATCAAACATGACACAATCAAAGCAATCCAACAAGTTAATACACAGTTTGTTCCACCATAGAATACACACTTCAAAACCATCACACCACAGGACACCCAAAAATAGGTATACGAATATATTTTTCTCCCCAGTCCCCTAAATAATGCAAGTTCTACCTAAAATCAAAAGTAAAAAGTAAGGGGAAAAAAAAAAGAACTTCAGTTTCCAAAAGCCCCAATCATAAACAAGTTTTTCGGGTCTGTCCCGTGTTGCCAAACATAAACAAGTTCATCCCAATCGGTACTTGCCAAAAGCCCCTCAACAAGCACACTCATGTCCACACCCCAACTGCGAATTCTGTATGGTGGTCATACCTCCCAATAAGTGCATCCTCCACCATATAATCCCACAAACACACTGTCATGTACAGAGTAAAGAAAATCTAATTCCTAAAACAACAAAACCACCCTGGTTTCAACTAAAAGAGGGTTTATTTCCCATAGCATTTAGGACCATGCTCTGTTTCTGAATATCATCACTAGGCTTCTTCGAAGCAGATGTTTTGTGGTGACCCTTGGAGAGACAGAGAAAGAGGGAGAGAGAGCGAGAGCGAGAGCGAGAGCGAGAGAGAGAGAGAGAGCTAACCTGTCACCGACACCAAGCCAAGACAGAAGGAGGGAGGCGGGCGCTGGACAGAGGGAAGGAGGGAGGCGGGTGAAAATGAAGGTAGGGTTGGGGAAAAATAATTAAGTTTTTTATATAGTGGTGGATCAATTCGGGTCAAACAGGTCAGCGGGTTCGTGTCAACTCGATTAAATTTACAGGTCAATTTGGGTAAATTCGGGTTAAACGGGTTGAACCCGAACACGACCCATTAACACTTTGTGTTGACGGGTCGTGTCATACACGGGTTGGCACAAAAAATTAGTCAACCCAAATTCATTTATTCGTGTCGTATTCGTATCAGGTTATCGTCTCGTGTCAAAAATTGCCACCCTTAAATTGAAGGATGTGATCATTCGCATTCACAAATCCATTTCGTGATAAAACTGTTAAAAAAGATGCAAAAATCAGACATGAATTTTATAAACTGTAAGATAAGTACGCTAATATAGTTTGAGAATCACTACAATTCATATTGCCTTTCACTTTTCATAAGCATTTGGACTCTAATAAGCATACATTACTATGAGTGAAAATTAAATCAATAGCCCATTAAATATATGCTTTGTGTCATTTTAGTCCTTAATTGTGTTATTTTGGTCTCTTAAGTTTTGGATTTGTGTCATTTTAGTCCAATAAAAAATAGCATTTTATGTTGATTATTGGAGATGGTCACGTTCATTGCGTGACCGCAGTTGGAAGGCATTCTTTGAAAACTTAAGGGATTAAATTGACACAAATTCTAACTTGAAATATCAAAGTAACACATATTGTAAACTTAAGAGATCAAAATGACCCCCAAATGACCTCTCAAGTATGATCTTATAAGCAAGTAAACGCCTCCATTAATTAATTTAAACCACCATTTTGTGACCAAAGTGATATAAATTAAAAAAAATTAAACCCATACTTGAGGGACTCTCAATGTATTTAACCCTTTCTATGAGGACGAGCCAAATTATGGATTCACTTGTGGGTTTTCCTTTGATTTTCGTCAATGAAAACCCTAAAGAATATAAACTTCTGGGTTTTCCTTTCATCCATCTACTACTCGCTGTCTGTATACAATTTCTTTTACAGTGTCTTGTGCTAAACAATATTTCTCAGTAGCTTAGAGGCAGGAAGATAAACTCTAATGCCATCATCTAGTATTTACAAGGCCGGCCCAACCACAAGGCCAACAAAGTCCGGCATTAGCCCCTATATTTAAAGAGAAAAATATTAAATAAACTTAAAAAATTGACTTAAAAAATTGAAGTGATGAATTACTGTCATTAAATAAATAGTGAGTCTTAATAAATATTGGAACTCACAGTTAAATTAATGACAAATATAACAGTCACATCATCAAGTCAAATTTTTATGTTTGTGTAATACTGCTCATTTAAAGAAGGTTCCAAAATTTTTAGGTGCATAGTCACTAGTTCATCTAAGATTAGTTTCTATCAAAAACTTTTTAGGATTCATCCTTTCAGAAGGCCGATAACATCATTAAACTAATCCACAAATTCTGGCATTTACCTCGCCCAAAATCATGGAGCTTCTTATTTCGATACATCTATATCAGATAGTGACAGAAGGAATGACGAAACTATCAAAAAATTTTATAAGAGGAGGTCCAGGTTAAAGGGTGAACATAAATCCAAAATTTAGGCAATCTTGTCATATTTGTTACCTGCAAGTGACTATTTACATGTGCAATGCTAAGTTCTCTTACATTCATCGACTGAAGTACCAATTTGGGAGTTGCTCCTACATCCATCCAGATATAGCCATGTGAAAGTAAAAGATAAACGGAGAACAACAAGATGGTGATGATGAAGAAGAAGAATAAGAAAACAAGGGAGAAGCAAATATCCATTTTGTGTCAGTTTGGTCTCCAATCTTTCAAGTGTGCCAATTGGTCTCTCAACTTCTGACATTTATCTCGCCCAAAATCATGGAGCTTCTTACTTCGATATATCTGTATCAGACAGTGATAGAAGAAATGACGAAACTCTCAAAAATCTTTATAAGAGGAGGTCCAGATTAAAGGGTGAACATAAATCCAAAATTTAGGCAATCTTGTCATATTTGTTACCTGCAAGTGACTATTTACATGTGCAATGCTAAGTCCTCTTACATTCATCGACTGAAGTACCAATTTGGGAGTTGCTCCTACATCCATCCAGATATAGCCATTTGAAAGTAAAAGATAAACGGAGAACAACAAGATGGTGATGATGAAGAAGAAGAATAAGAAAACAAGGGAGAAGTAAAAATCCGTTTTGTGTCAGTTTGGTCTCCAATCTTTCAAGTGTGCCAATTGGTCTCTCGACTATTCAATTTCTGTCACTTTGGTTTAATTGAAAATGATGGCTTAAATTAACTAATGAAGATGGTCACATTCATCTCACGTGACCACACCTAAATGACATCTTTTGAAAATGCAAGGGACTAAGAACACAAATTATAAATGTGAAGATCTAAAATGACATACAACGCATATTTGAGGGACAAAACTGACCCTTCGAGTGTACTCCCGAGAGACACATGTGAACACCTCCGTTAGTCGATTTAAAGAGCCGTTTTTTTTATTAAACTAGTAATGCATGACGTACGTTGCATGTGAAAAAATACTTTAGGGATTAAATTGACATAATTAATACAATGAGGATCAAACTGACAAAACATGCATACTTTATTGACTGAAATTAACATTAACCCTAAAATATAATATACTATTCTATAATATATATTTTAAAAGAATAATAAAATTTAAAAATTCAAGTTTTACTTAAAAAATATATTATAATCCATTTTTATATTTTTTTACTTGAATTTTTATATAAAGTTTACTGTTATTGAAGATTTATGTTGATTTAACATAAATTAGTTTTAAAAAACTACGTAAAAGATCATTTTTTATCTTAAAAATGAAATGACTAAAATTTTGGATGAAAAAAAAATCACATATAGGTATAATGGTATCTTAAATTCAAACCATTGATCATGAAGAAGAGTCATTACTTCTTTCCTCCAAGGAGTTGATCATTTGATTTGGAAAGCAACAGCAGGATCGAACATGAGAGTGCTTCAAAATTACCCTCCAGCTCGCTATAAACGGAGGAAAATCAATCAAAAGAACAGTATATATATGAACAGTGGAACTGGTTCAACACAAACATGAGGACGATCCAGACTTACCAACCAAACAATTGAAGTATAGTTTAGCCAGTCCCTTGATGGATCGAGAAAAACAATAAGAGAAGAACTAATCGATGCTTACGCGGAGAGAGAGAGAGAGATAGAGTAGCGGTCTTCTTTACAGGAATCGGTACAAATTATCATGGCATTAGTCATCACATTTCAGATATTCTTGTCCCTAATATATTAATGTATGAGGAAGACGACGGTCGGATGCTCCACTTGGTTTCTGAACATTGCAGTTATATTAGTAATAATACAATTACAGATACGACCACTGTCTTGGACTACTGACAATCATGTGACTTCTTGAGCTTCCTGGTTTCGATCTCCTTTGATTCTCTCTCTCTCTCTCTCCTTATGATAATTTTTAAAAGTTGACCTCTGCAAGGCAATCCCGTCTGTGATTTCATATTGTGATAAATAAAACCCTTTTAGCTACTCTATTACATAATGATGGATTTGAAAAGTTTTTGGACTGAGGATTGTAGACCATCCTGTTCATTGTGTTGAATTTAAATCTACAGATGACTTTTCTTGCATATTATAACAGGTTTTCTTGTCACCTTTTACCTAATTGTTGTTCCTTCAGCTTTAGTTTATGTTGTAAGAATTCTTATTTCTCTGGTTGATAATCACCCTCCACGATGTCTGAATCGTTGAATTTTACTGAATATCCTTCATGTAGATGCTTAAGACACCCATGCACAGAGATTGGCCTGCAATAGTAAGAAACCAAGTCAGTCACTTTCGGCTTTGGACTCAACAATTTGATGCAGTTAAAATTCCTTTTTTTTTTTTTATCGTAAGACTTCATTTATTGGAATGACATCTTTATGCACCATATATATCTTCATCACACTCGGGCTTTTCCTTACTTGTTTTGATAAAAAAATTGAATACACAATGAAGGGGGTGGCTCCCATTATTACATGTGTTAAGACATTAAATGAACCCATGTGAGGATGATAAGACAAGATACGTGATGAAGTCCTTAGCCACTCAGCTCAATGACCTAGCCAAACTGAGGAAAGTGTTTGGCAAACAGTTAAAGAGCTCGGCTCTTGCCAAACCCTGTTGTCAAAAGTGTTCGGTATTTGGTGAATTAGTTCGGTTCTTACTATGACCGATCTGATCGAAAGAGCTCGGTAATAAACAGAAGAGCTCGGTCCACATCATAATCGAGCTGTTTGAAACGATAAATGCAGAGCTAAGGGGACGCCTATAACTCAGGCATTCTAGATAAATAAATTGGCGAAATGATAGGAACGACAGAGGAATTGCTGGAGAAATATCAGCAACTTCCCAACTGGAGCCGCCTGATTGGAAGAAGGTGTACCACCTTGAATCGGGAATAATGGAAATCCTAACGGAACAGTGATTTATAAAAGGCACAAGGAGTCAGGGTGAAAAATGTTACGAGATCACGTTCAGAAGAATTTAATACGTCAAATATCGAACCTTCATTTCAGTCAAGAGGTAATCATATTTTTGCCTCTTACATTTTTGGCGCCGTTTGTGGGAAATTTTTTTTTTTTATCGTAAGACTTCATTTATTGGAATGACATCTTTATGCACCATATATATCTTCATCACACTCGGGCTTTTCCTTACTTGTTTTGATAAAAAAATTGAATACACAATGAAGGGGGTGGCTCCCATTATTACATGTGTTAAGACATTAAATGAACCCATGTGAGGATGATAAGACAAGATACGTGATGAAGTCCTTAGCCACTCAGCTCAATGACCTAGCCAAACTGAGGAAAGTGTTTGGCAAACAGTTAAAGAGCTCGGCTCTTGCCAAACCCTGTTGTCAAAAGTGTTCGGTATTTGGTGAATTAGTTCGGTTCTTACTATGACCGATCTGATCGAAAGAGCTCGGTAATAAACAGAAGAGCTCGGTCCACATCATAATCGAGCTGTTTGAAACGATAAATGCAGAGCTAAGGGGACGCCTATAACTCAGGCATTCTAGATAAATAAATTGGCGAAATGATAGGAACGACAGAGGAATTGCTGGAGAAATATCAGCAACTTCCCAACTGGAGCCGCCTGATTGGAAGAAGGTGTACCACCTTGAATCGGGAATAATGGAAATCCTAACGGAACAGTGATCTATAAAAGGCACAAGGAGTCAGGGTGAAAGGTATGCTGAACTCTCCCTGTCTATTAGCAATTCCTTCAAGACCATTACTGACTTAAGCATCGGAGTGTCTTTGATCGAAGCACTTCGATCTTGGGCAGTTTGTTCGTTTTGCAGGAAAAAGGTTAGGAGATCACGTTCAGAAGAATTTAATACGTCAAATATCGAACCTTCATTTCAGTCAAGAGGTAATCATATTTTTGCCTCTTACATTTTTGGCGCCGTTTGTGGGAAATTTTTCTCATCACTCGAACAAAAAGCAACGATGTCAAGACTCATAAGTGCTATTGGATCTCCTAGAGACAGTTTAGCCATGGGAAATTCAGATCCGGCGTCGCTGCCGTCTGACGAAAACATTAAATCGCACAAGAACAAAAGCCCATCTGGGCCCCATGAGGATGATGAGCTATCCTCAGTAAGCTTCAAGCGAACCAGGAATCATAGTCAGCAGATTGAAGATCTTGGTGACTCCCTCCGTGCTGAGGGGGAGAACCAGTCCCTGGCAAAGTTGGTCCAATCCCTGCAAGACCGTCTTGACGCTCACGACAACTTGTTCAAGAAATCATATGCCAGGGAGAAAGGCCTAATAAAAGAAAACGAAGAATTGAAAGCCAAGCTAAAAGAGATGACTAGGAAGGAGAAGCATGTAAAGGGAAATCGGCGAGAAAGTCCCAAAGAAAAGCACAACAAAATCAAAAGTGCCGAGGAAAATAAGCGTCAATAGAAAAAACCTCAGATCCAGGAGGAGGAGACATGGAAGCAGTTCATCACCGAGGAACTCAACAACCGCTTGAAGAGGCCAGAACAGAGGTCGGCTAGGGACCTAGCCAGAAGAGCGACTGGGGAATACGGAGACGGCTCGGAGTCGTCACCTTTCACCTCATGGATTGAAAGGGGACGAATCCCAAGCAAGTTCACCATCCCGAATTTCAGACTGTACGACGAAAAAACCGACCCTGCCTCGCACATCAGGCATTACAGGCAGTTGATGACCATTCACCGAAGGAACGAACCCCTACTCTGCACTATCTTCCCCAGTAGTCTTGGGGAATCAACCATGCAATGGTTCGACAGTCTGCCGAAGGGATCGGTAGATGGATGGTCACAACTGACCGAGCAGTTCACGGCTTGGTTCATTACGAGCAGAAAGCAGCCAAAGGATGTTGCAGCTCTGCTGACGTTGAAGAAGAAGAACAATGAAACACTGCGAGAGTATGATCATCGCTACTGGAAAACGATGAATGAGGTAGAATGGTGTAATCCTGAAATTACAGTAGCGTCCTTCAAAATCGGGTTACCGAAGGAGAACCCTTTATACCAATCACTCACCAGGAGGCCAGCCTTTGACCTGGAGGAATTGATGGCGAGGATCGAGAAGTATGCCAAGGTCGACGACGACTTATCCAGAGACATGGTTAAAGATCATCAAGGCAAAAGGCAGTTCGATCGTGACAAGCAAACCGAGCTGAGCAGAGAGGGTGGAAGAAAAAATGATAAGGAAGGTTATCCCCAGAAGTCTCCTTTTCTCGGGGTAAATACGCTGTTCAAAGAACCAATATACATGATATTGAACCAGATCAAGGCGAGGCCATTCTTCAAGTGGCCCAACAAGTTAACAGGAGATCCCTCGAAAAGAAACCCAAACTTCATATGCTCCTATCATCGGGATGTGGGGCATATGACTGAAAATTACAGGTCTTTGAAGCAGCATTTGGAAGAGCTAGTTCAGGCTGGGCATCTCTCTGAATTCGTCGAGGATGGAACGGGAGTTGACAGAGGAAGAGCCGAGCCGAAAGGAGACCAGACCACGGCAGCGGGAGTGATAGACATAATCCACACTGCCACAAACCCGCAAATGGCCACTAACAATGCTGCTAGAGCATAAATCCAGAAAGCCGCAAAAGAAAAAGAAGTGTTCAAGTTATGATTGACCCCAGATGTGAGGTCCAAAAGAATGAAGTTAGAGAATACAACCGAGATGATCTGCTTCTCCGAGCAGGATTTGATCGGGATTCATCAGCCGCATAATGATGCGTTGGTAATAACAGTAAGGATCGCCAACTACGACGTGAGAAGAGTACTGATCGATCCGGGAAGTTCCTCTGAGATCATGTACATGGATCTGTTTGAGAAGCTCGGTCTCAAGCAGGAGAATCTGAAACCCTCAAACACTCCGTTAATCCGCTTTAGTGGAAAAACAATCCTTCCTAGGGAAAAAATTACACTGCCTGTGAAAACGGGGCCAGTTTGTGTCATGACCGAATTCCTGGTAGTAGATACGGTGTCAACTAATAATGCGATAATGGGACGGTCCTGGTTACATGAGATGAAGGCGGTACCCTCAACGTACCATCAGATGCTGAGATTCCCTTCGTTAGAAGGGATAGACAACATCAGAGGAGACCAGGTCAGCTCCAGAACTTGCCTACTGGCCTCGATGAAGGCCAATGATGTAGTAGAAGATCGAGGGAGAAGTTCAATTGCCGAGGAGACAAAATAGCAACCAACGTCGGACAACTCGGTTGATCCCTCCGATCGATTTGTCATGAAAAGTCCTAAAGTACCTTTAGGCACAGAAGAAGTGATCGACTGAACAATCGAAAACTTGACTAAAATACCTTTAGACAAAGGCGGAGACCCAGATAAGTATTTTTTGTTGGGGACGGGTCTTAGCCCCGAGCAACAAATAGAGATCGTCACCCTACTTCGACTGTATGCCGATATCTTTGCATGGAGCACGAATGATATGCCCGGCGTTTCAACCGAAGTGGCGTGTCACCAGTTGAACATTGATCCTAAATTCAAACCGGTTAAACAAAAGCTCAGGAGGTCGGCCCCTCAGCATCAGGAGACAGTGAGAGAGGAAGTGGC
This sequence comes from Ilex aquifolium, assembly GCA_951799425.1. NCBI lineage: Eukaryota > Viridiplantae > Streptophyta > Magnoliopsida > Aquifoliales > Aquifoliaceae > Ilex > Ilex aquifolium. Next base: position 23,329,542 of record OX637400.1, read on the forward strand.
ACGACTGCTTGAAAGTCGAGTCATCAAGGAAGTACAATATCCGACCTGGTTGTCAAACACAGTGGTGGTGAAGAAAAGCAATGGTAAATGGAGAGTTTGTGTAGATTTCACCGACCTCAACAAAGCTTGGCCAAAAGACAGCTTCCCCTTGCCTAAGATAGACTAATTGGTCGATGCAATAGCCGGGCATGAGCAAATGAGCTTCTTGGACGCCTACAGGGGATATCACCAAATCCCCTTGCCGAAGAGGACCAAGAAAACACTGCCTTCATAACGCCTGGAGGAACGTATTGTTACAAAGTAATGCCCTTCGGGTTAAAGAACGCAGGTGCTACATATCAAAGGTTGGTAACCAAGATGTTTTCACACATGATAGACAGTACTATAGAAGCCTACATTGATGACATGGTGGTTAAAAGCAAAAAGGCCACTAACTACTGTTCCGACCTGAGAAGCACATTCGATGTTTGACAGAAGTACAAGATGAAATTAAATGCCTCGAAGTGCGCATTTGGGGTCGGCTCAGGGAAATTCCTTGGTTTTCTGGTTACCCACAGAGGTATAGAGGTCAACCCCGATCAGGTGAAGGCAATTGTAGAGCTGCAATCACCTCGGTCCGTAAAGGAGGTGTAGAGGCTAACTGGAATAGCAGTTGCGCTCGGGAGATTAATATCCCAAGCATCTGATAAATGCAGACCTTTCTTCCAATCAATCAAAGGAAAGAAGGGGACACATTGGAATCAGGAATGCGAGGAAGCGTTCGTAAATCTTAAGACATACCTAGCCACCCCGCCAATCCTCTCAACCCCATCGCCCGAGGAGAGACTTTTCCTCTACCTAGCTGTATCAGAACACGCGGTAAGTGGAGCGTTGATGAGGAATGATTGTGAAAAGCTGAAACTTGTTTATTACGTGAGCAAGATGCTCTTGGATGCGGAGTCGAGGTATACTCCGTTGGAGAAACTCGCGCTCGCATTGATTAGCTCGGCTAGAAAACTCAGGCATTACTTATAGGCCCACCAAATAACAGTGCTCACCGACCAACCATTGAAGTCGCTCTTTCACAAAGTCGACCTATCCGGATGAGTTGCTAAATGGGCAGTCGAGCTTGGGGAGTTCGACGTTGTGTTCGAACCGAGGAAGGCAATCAAAGGCAAAGTAGTGGCAGACTTCATTGTAGAATTTCAATCTAAAAGTAGCTCGGAGCAGAAAGGACAAACCGATGAAGGACAGAAAGCTGGGCACAACGGAGGTTAAATCCTATTTGTTGATGGGTCTTCGAATCAGAAAGGTGCCGGCGTTGGCCTCACTCTGGTGAGTCTAGATGGTTGTCTATTAGAGAAAACCATTAGGCTCGGCTTCCGGGCCTCAAACAACGAAGATGAATATGAAGCTTTGATAGCTGGAGTAAGGCTAGCAGCCGAACTGGGGGCAATGAAGCTCCAGATATTCTCTGATTCATAACTGGTGGTGAATCAGATAATAGGGGAGTACGCGGCAAAGCATGAAAGGATGATGGCGTATCATGCCGTTACAGAAAAAGAACTAAGCAAAATCCCAGAATACTCAATCCAGCAAGTTGGAAGAGCAAAGAATTCGCATGCCGATACTTTAGCCTCACTGGCCTCAGCACTTGACCAAGAAACTGAAAGAGCTCTAACCGTTGAGTTTCAGTCCGAGCCTGGCATTTTGTCGACCAGTTTTGATGAAGTATTACAGAATGAAACCGAACCGAGCTGGATGAACCCGATAATCGATTTCTTGAAGAATGGTGACCTACCCAAGGACCAGAAGGAAGCTCATAAGCTACGACTGAAAGCGACTAGATTCTGGATATCCCCAAAAGATGAGCTTTACTGACGCTCATTCGGAGGCCTGTACCTGAGTTGCGTACACCGGAGAACGGTTCCCGAATTTTTATCCGAAATTCACGAAGGAAGTTGCGGAGCTCATACAGGTGGAAGATCTCTGGAACACCGAGCTATTTCCCAGGATTTTTGGTGGCCATATATGCAAAAGGATGTTCAACAATTTGTTAGGCGATGTGAGAAGTGTTAGAAATCCTCACCAATACCGAGAAAACCATCCCAGGAACTGCTTCCATTGGCAAGCCCGTGGCCATTTGCACAATGGGGACTGGACATAGTGGGACCTCTACCTCGGGCCCCGGGTAACAAGAAGTACCTTCTGGTTGCAACAGATTATTTCACAAAGTGGGTAGAAGCCGAGCCCTTAGCCAACATTAGAGATACTGATACAAGGAAGTTCTTCTGGAGGAACATCATTACCAGATTCAGAATTCCACACACACTTGTTTTGAATAACGGCACACAGTTCGATAGTGGTCCATTCAAAGCCTTATGTCAGCAATATGGGATTCAGAACCACTATTCTACCCCAACTTATCCTCAGAGCAATGGTCAAGCAGAAATCTCCAACAAGACAATCTTGGATGGAATCAAGAAAATGTTAAAGGATGCTAAAGGGAGATGGGTGGAAGAGCTGCAGAGTGTTCTGTGGACGTACCGAACCACACCTCGGCGCTCAACTGGAGAAACCCCCTTCGCCCTAACTTATGGAATGGAAGCAGTAATCCCTTTAGAGATCGACTTACCGACCCTGAGAACCAATCTAGTTGAAAGCAATGGTAACGATGCCGTTATTACCCGAGATCTTGATCTAGCAGAAGAGAAAAGAGAACAGACAGCCTTAAGGATGGCTTCTTATCGGCATCAAATGGCCCGAGCTTATAACAAGAAAGTTAACCCTCGGTCTTTCACACTTGGAGACTTAGTCCTTAGACGCCAACTGGGGTCGGCAAAGAACTCAGCGCATGGAAAGCTCGGAGCAAATTGGGAGGGTCCATACAGAGTTACCCGAATAGGTGGTAGTGGATACTCTGAGCTCGAGACCTTGGACCATAAAGCAGTATTACGCCCTTGGAACACAGCGAATTTAAGAAAGTTCTATTTCTAAAAAGTGCATTTTTAATAGAACTCCAAAGTGCCTTCAGAAACTTAAGGCTGCCCCTTAGGAATGAACAAGAATTTTGCAAATGTACTGATAGGTTGAAGTTATCAATAAAGATCTTTTGAGGAGTCATCTCCCCGTTCTCACTCTACTTTTCTTGTTATATACGTCCTACTGTTAAGGCAGGGAGGCAAAAAATCCTGATAGAAGTATTAACTTAAATCAGGCGCAGCCACCCGATCTGATCTAGTCCCACAGCTAGGCATGACGATGTAAGCTGACTTAGGATGGATTGGAGTCCAACAAGATTGGCGGGTCGGTGCGAGGTGGAAACTATCTCAGATGCCCAAGGGGATCTGAGAATAACTCTACCGAGATACCGAGCTCTTTCAAGAAAGGCCGAGCAAGGGCTATAACTTCAAGAGTTAAAAGTATTTTTCAAGTATTTAAAGCTCTCTATTGAGGGACCGAGCTCTTTGAAGAAAGGCTGAGCAAGGGCCATAACTTCAAGAGTTAAAAGTATTTTTCAAGTATTTAAAGGTCTTTGTTGAGGGATCGAGCTATTTGAAGAAAGGCCGAGCAAGGGCCATAACTTCAAGAGTTAAAAGTATTTTCTAAGTATTTAAAGGTCTATGTTGAGGGACCGAGCTCTTTGAAGAAAGGCCGAGCAAGGGCCATAACTTCAAGAGTTAAAAGTATTTTCCAAGTATTTAAAGGTCTCTGTTGAGGGACCGAGCTCTTTGAAGAAAGGCCGAGCAAGGGCCATAACTTCAAGAGTTATAAGTATTTTCCAAGTATTTAAAGGTCTCTGTTGAGGGACCGAGCTCTTTGAAGAAAGGCCGAGCAAGGGCCATAACTTCAAGAGTTAAAAGTATTTTCCAAGTATTAAAAGGTCTCTGTTTAGGGACCGAGCTCTTTGAAGAAAGGCTGAGCAAGGGCCATAACTTCAAGAGTTAAAAGTTTTTTCCAATTATTTTAAAAGGTCTCTGTTGTAAAGACCGAACTCTTTGAAGAAGGGCCGTGCTAGGGCCACCACTTCAAGAGTCTAAATCTAAAAAATTAATAAGCAAGGATTACTGAAACCAAAGAGTTACTTTCATTTAAAACTTCAAAAGATTACAGATTTGCAGGAAATTATAGAAAATATTCTAAGTATTGATCATGTAGTAGGAGGCTAGGAAGAGCTCGGAAGAGGGTGCCTGGAAAAAAGTTCAGAGGAAGGAGCCACTTCGGCAGCAATCAAAGCAGCCTGCCAGCCCTTGCTGAAGAATGCATCCCGAAGCTGTGGGATTTGCAGAGCTAGATCATTCTCAGCTTTCTCAATTCCCTCGTCATAAGCAGCACCCTCCCTCACCTTTTCCTCTGCTTTGTAATGATCAAACTCTTCCAATAAGCTGGTGTAATCAAGCTGGGCTTGGGAAAGTTCGACATTTGCTTCATGTTCAGAGTCTTTCAGTTGCCCAATCTCAATCTGAAGCTTCTAGTTCTCCTCGGTTAGGCTTTGATTTTGAGCTTGTAGAACCTTAACTTCTTCGCAGAGCTTGGCATATTCTTCATCCACACTCTCTTTCTTGGCCAGTGCAGAAGCTCGGGCGTGGATAACATCCTTCATAGCCTTGTCTTTTCTGGCTATCCTAGCCCCTACCTCGTGAACTTTTTGCAGATCCTTAATAAAAAAAAGGGGGTGACTTAGAAACATTTTTAAAAAAAAATTAATTAAGAACAGTCTTACCAGAACCATATGTTGAATGGCTTGGCGAGACACTTCATCATCAGTAAGAGCCTCGTTCATAGCTAGGTCCCGAGGCAAGATCACTCCTCTAGCGATCCCTACCGCTACATTAAAGTCTTCAATGGTAGAATCCTTTGCAGTGATCTCTCTCCTTTTTGCTTTAAGGATAGGTCAGAAAAGAGTAGTGATTGGTCTGGGAGAGAGACTCATCTCGGACTCAGCAGTCCTTTGCCTTTTAGGAACAGGGTCATCGGCAAGCTCAAAAATGGAGTCATCTTGAGGGAGGGGAGAATGAACAGAATCAGGGGGATCCAACTCTACTGGAATTGAAGTTTCCATAGTCTGAACCTTATCTGTTAGGTCGCTGCTCGGAACATCTGCATCGATTGGGGGAACAGTCTCGACAGGAACCTCAACAGCAGGCTCATCTAAAACAACGATTGAGGGGACGGAAGATGTCGGAACAGGCTCAGTGGATGGGGTCAGCTCAACAGTTGATAAAAAATCCAAAAAATTCTTCACCGTTCTACGTCCAGAGGCCGCAAGTGAAGTCTTTTTCTTAGCTCGGGGAGTCTGTTCCCGAGCAGTCTGGATTGCTTCTCGGTCTGCGGCCAGACTGGCGTTGGGTTGGTTCGGCACGGCGATGAACGACTTATAAGTCGGTGTGTACCCTAGCAAGGTGTGGGCAGCTCGGCAGAACAAAGACTCATTGAAATCCCAAACGTTTTTGAGTTCGTCCATTTTTACGGAAGACTCAAGAATCCTACCTTTGACAGTCTCGCCTGTCCACAAGAGAACTTAGATGAGAAAACAACAAAAAAAAGAAAAAAAAAAGAAAAACCAAATTAGAAGAGTAAAGGATTCAGATACCTGGAATGCCTTCTTCATAGGGGCAACTGTAGGAAGGTGTCGCCCCAGCAGGATACTCCCAATTCCCAGAAACGAACACAATGTCATTTTCATGACCTTTGTTAGAATCTGGAAGATGGGTAACCAGATAGCGGTCCTTCTTCCTCACCGCCAGATAGAAGTTGTCTCCAGCAGGCTTGATGATGTAGCAATACATAATTTCCCATAAACCCAGGTTCAAGCCCAGAAGCTTGTTCAAAGCCGATACCCCTATCACTATCCTAAAGAAGTTAGGACAGCATTGGAGGGGGCATAGTTTCGCAGCAGAAAGTACCCAAATAAGGAGAGGGTCGAGGGGGAATCGCACTCCACCCTCTGTAATGGCACGAGTAGGGATGGGAATCCTTTCCCTTGTACCAATCAGAGGTTCATCTTTCCCAGCCACCTTAACTTCGACGTCCTCTGGGATGTTATATTTTGCTTTGAAGGCTGGAATTTCAGGGGAAGTAAGAGGAGCCATGGCAGAAAAGCAGCGAAGGTTGAAGAAGAGAGGGAGTCAAAGAGTTCGAAAAGGCAAAGTGAGGGGAAGACAAAGAGAAATCGTTTTTATAAAGGGAGGGAACTCCAAAGGTTAGCATTTAAATGATAAGATTCGCTGCCAAAAGCAAATGGGGGATGTAAACAATGATGAGTCTAAAGACATAAAACGGCTGACAGACGAAAGGCGTCTGTCAGACGTTTTCTGGGGGCAAATGAAGGGGGTGACTCCCATTATCACACGTGTTAAGACCTTAAATGAACCCACGTGTGGATGAAAAGACAAGGCACGTGATGAAGTCCTTAGCCACTCAGCTCAATGACCTAGTTGAACTGACCAAAGTGTTCGGCAAACAGTTAAAGAGCTCGGCTCTTGCCAAACCCTGTTGTCAAAAGTATTTGGTATTTGGTGAATTAGTTCGGTTCTTACTATGACCGATCTGATCGAAAGAGCTTGGTAATAAACAGAAGAGCTCGGTCCACATCATAACCGAGCTGTTTGAAACGATAAATGCAGAGCTAAGGGGACGCCTATAACTCAGGCATTCTAGATAAATAAATGGGAGAAATGATAGGAACGGCAGAGGAATTGCAGGAGAAATATCAGCAATTTCCCAACTAGAGTCGCCTGATTGGAAGAAGGTGTACCACCTTGAATCGGGAATCATGAAAACCCTAACGGAACAGTGATCTATAAAAGGCACAAGGAGCCAGAGTGAAAGGTACACTAAACTCTCCCTATCTATTAGCAATTCCTTCAAGACCATTACTGACTTAAGCATTGGAGTGCCTTCGATCGAAGCACTTCGATCTTGGACAGTTTGTTCGTTTTGTAGGAAAAAGGCTGGGATATCACATTCAGAAGAATTTAATACCTCAAATATCGAACCTTCATTTCAGTCAAGAGGTAATCATATTTTTGCCTCTTACACACAATATAGTTCAACATTTCTCCAATATCTTTCCGAGGTATTCTCACAAAAAAAATACTCGAGAACAACAAACTACCACTGAGTGGAATGGTTTGGTGGAATATTAGCCAAACTTTTTACCCTAAGATTGGAAGTTCGAGTCTTGTAGTCCACATTAGACTCGGTGGTTGACCGTTATAGTCTTAACTAGATTCGTTTCCGAAAGGAGTAACGAACGCAATCAAGAGTCTTATGATCTCACCAGTGAGGGCCTATTGGGGGTGGTTTTTGAGCACTCTCCTTTGCCCTATCCCTTTTTTCAATAGTATAAAAAATAAAAAAATAAACTTAGCCTAGAAGAAATACTCTTGTAACGGAACAAACTAGGTAACTACTCCTCTCGCATACTCGAGAGGCTATATAATTTAGACTACATTTCCCTAACAACCTGGGGATTAGGCAAAAAACTACATAAACTTGCGAGGCTTCTCCTCTTACAACTTGGTTGACCATTATATTGGGGAGTTGAAATAACTTGTATGTGGGAACATTACACGAGTTGTAGAGCCAAAATTTGTCATTTTGTATGGAAATTGTTGGTTTTGTACAGCGGATAATTAATACAAATAATACTTGTTGAAATATATGAATTCAAATATAGGACAAACAATAAACAAAATACAAAAATATAACGTTGTTCGATATAACATATCCACTTTAGTACACCGTACTTACATCCACGGACCAAAAATCTATATCGATGTATTATTCACTGAAAAACTGGTCATCTGGTAACTGATTACATAATACATTTTATCCCTATTTATAGGGATAAAATACTGTAATTCAAACCTATTCAGATACAACTTGATCTTTATATTTCCTATCACATGTCTAATATACATATTCATGATTAAAACTCTTCCAATTTATTGCCTAATTAATTAAGTCACTAATAAATCTATTGATGTTTTATTTGGACTTTTACATTGATTACCCAAAAAACTTTTTTTCATGACAATTAGAGAGTTTGGGTTAAATTCCAACAGCCTCCCTTGAACCAAACTCTTCAAATTTGGTCATGTCCAAGATCGGGTTTAAGAGCATTAATTTTGATCCACCAATATTTTCAAGCACTACGTGTAAACCTGCTCTTCTGAGTCGTCACAATCATTTCTGTCTTTCAAAAGCCTGCGTCTTAGCCTGTATCATTTGTGCATCTTTGCCTGCGTCTTACCTACTCTTTGGAGGTCTCAATGGTTAATACTTCACCATTCAAAGGTAAAAGTCCAGTGACTCGTAACCCACGAGACACCACATCATCACTATTAGGTTTATGTTGGCCCAATAGCTCTCAAACCATTGGAATACCACGACTTTAACTCAAAGAGCCCAAAATTCTGATGAAACATCTTCAACACAACACTTATGGCAATTCTTGAAATCCAAACAATCAGAAAGCAACTTAGTCTTCCGTTTGATTTCATACCAACTTTAAATTTTTTTGGTGGATCCAAACAAAAATATGAATCAACTAATATTTCAAGTTTACGTCCTTAATGTACACAGGAAGGACAAAATCAATCTTCACACCACGTTATACACACATGGCAAGGGAGTCTTTTTCAACATGAACACCAACTTGATCATTGAACCGCTAATAACTTACTTTGATTGTTACACCAGAATCGTCAATTTAACTTTGCTTGTTCTATCAGGATCATCAATCTAACTCTCATTCTTCTACCAGGATCATCAATCTAGCTCTTAATACCACTTGTAGGAACATAGTTCTTAATAACACTTGTTCTCTTAATACCACTTGTTGAAATATAGTAGCTGTGATACCACTTGTTAGTTTTTTATAGTGGATAATTAACACAAATAATACTTGTTGGAAGATAAGAATTCAAAGATAGGAAAAATAATAAAACAAAACACAAAGATATAACATGGTTCGATACAACATACCCACCTTAGTACACTATACCTACATCCACAAACCAAAAACCTACATCGATATATTATTCACTGAAAAATTGATTATCTGGTAACTGATTACATAATATTCAACCCTATTTATAAGGATAAAATATTCTACCTATCACAGGTCTAATATACCTATTCATGGTATATTAAAACTCTTTCAATTTATTTTCTATTTAATTAGGTCACTAATAAACCTATCAATGGTTTATTAGGACTCTTGCATTGATTACCCAATAAACTATTTTTTTTTATCACAATTAGAGAGTTTGGGTCAAATTCCAACATGAATTTATTATTAAAGGTGTAACCAAACAAAAAGCATACACAAACAAGAAAAAAGAAGAGAATAAAAACTAGAGACTTAAGATTCATTAATCTCTTTGTCTGACCTCTTTGAATCCTGAATAACTTTATAAATAGCAAAGCATCACAAAATTGGGTTGTTTATCTCTCCACCTCCGTTATATGCTTGGTATAATAGTTCAGATATATTGAGTCAATCACCACAAAAATAGTTTTTTTGTTTATTTTTTCAGAGAGTAAAGTAAATTCTATTTGATTGGAAAAGCTGTGTTACAAGTGAGGGTTATGCCCCTTCACATACATTAGGCATAACCTAGTGTATCTCTTCGAACAAAAACAGAGACCTATTTGGTTTAGAAAACAAAATTCTTTAAGTATTGATGAGCTAATTCTTTCAATAAAATCACAATATACTGGAACCAAGTTTACATGGGTCTAATGATCATGTATAGCTCAACTAAAACATCATTACACTAGAAATCACAGTTTCTAGCATTTTCCATTGTTCTGATCCTGTTTAACAAATACTTTTTTTTTAGCATTTTCTTGCTAAACAAACGAAGCCTTACGAAGTCCGTGGAATGGGTTTTACAAGCCACATAGTGTAATTCAAGGGACACAAAATAAGAAATTAAGATTCCTGAAATAAACTTGTATTCAATGGTATATTATCTACCATAAATTTAAGGGGAACTCACTATATAGTAAGTGGATGTCCACCAATATATGGTGGATGATGTGCACGAGTGGAAATTGAGGAACGTCACCTGAAAGAGATCTAAATCGTACGGTTTGATATTTTGCATTATCATGGAAAGGGTCCTCGGGTTGTCTCATGAATATGTGACTACACAAACTTTGTACCAAAAATTTGAACTTTTGACTACTTGATCTAAATATTATAGATGCCCAAAAGAGAAATTTAATATCTTAAAAAAGAGTAATGCATAATCAACTATCTTTTGATTAGCTAGCCCATCAACTTCATTCTCCTCGAGAATCTTAGTCTGTATTCCTTCACCAAATATTTTCTTTCAGGGGAAACTTATATGTAAAATGCATTGTCCTGTATTTGGTGCTCAGGTGGCCTTTAGAGATTGGGCTTCTGCAATCCTTTTAGGGCAAGCTTGTTAGCTTACCTGAATTATTTTCTTCTTTTCATTTATTAAAATCATTAGAAAAATGAAGTATAAGCATGGTTAGGCGAACTTCTACACACTATATGGAAAAATATGAAAGTAAACAATGTTTAGTACATGAACATTATAATATACCTTGCAATTGAGATTCCAAGGATACTATTGGGACACATAAAACAACCGCATAAGCATAATATGAGTCTAGGCAAAGATAGCATTAGTTTCACTAAAATTCATAGGGTGAAAGAAAACATTATCACTTATGTATGTGGTTATCATGAAAGTACATGCTTAAAAGACTACTTCATCCAAGTTTACCTCATAACATTCCCTTCCCTTTTTTGTTTTAGATTTTAGTGCGTGTTATACACGAGATCAAGCACATATAGTAAAAGAAAAACGATAAAAAATTCTCTCAATAGTAAATATCTAAACAAAATCATAAGTGAAAACTAAAGAATAACTACTCCATGTTGTCACAA